>CM055276.1:23911972-24544160 GCA_029237695.1 Conchocele bisecta
CTAATCACATTGTCTTTACATGCACATAAACTGGTGATCACCACTAATAACACGGTATTGGAATATTGGTTAATGCTGAGTAAAAACAAACACTTTTGATGTTAAAAACTTGTGGAATAGTTATATAATTAGGTACACATTTAATTTCCGCAACAATATAGTTTTGCTTAATTTGATGGCCCCAATCTTTTAATGTTTTTTGAGATACAAGTCCAAAAGGGCAGATACTCCATGTGACTGATTCTGAGCTAGCAAAATTTCCAAATTTTGTTTTTCTATTTTCTTCCATTTCTGCATGTAATAACACTTTGTCACCACTCATTTGAACCATCTCGGCAAGTGGTGACAACATATACTTCTGTTTATATATAAGCAAAAATATTCAGACTTTTCGGTCAGCAAAATGGCGTATACTTGGCATAAAATGTGTGAATGTTGCAGGTAGCATACCCCGTTTCTGTGGCATCGCCATGACAACTCCACGCGGCTGGACGTCCACGGGCACAATAGTCCAAACATTTTTTTTTCTATTTTCTTCATTTCAGCATGTAAGAATACATCGTCACCACTCATTTGAACCGTCTCAGTGAGACGGTTCAAATGAGTGGTGACAACATATACTTCTGTGAATATATACTTCTGTGAATATATAAGCAAAATTTTTACACTTTTCTATCAGCAAAATAGCGTATCCTTGGCATAAAATGTGTTTGTTTATTGGTGTTTAACAGCCTATCAACAGCTAAGGTCATCTAAAGCCGGGCCAACGGGTTCGATCCCGCATTTAACCTGCTAAATTGGGGAGAAAATCCCAAAATCGGAAAGGAATATTTACATCGAGAAAAAATATATTCAGCCCTGAAATTAGAATAACCTGACCTGGTGCCAGATAAAATGTGTACCCCTTTTCTGTGGCATCGCCATGCCAGCTCGCAGCGGCTCGATGTCCACGGGCACAATAGTCTCCTCCACCACTTCCTCCAACCCGTCATATATATTCTCTGGTAGTGTTGGTAGTGGTGGCAGCGATGGGATTGGGGCGACCGTCGGCCGTGCTACAGCCGTGCAAAAAGTGAACTCATTGAACCCAAGACCTCCGGTATTGATGTCGAGCATAAACCCAGATCAGTTTGATTTGGTGCAAGACTCGTATGTAGCCGTGACTGGAGAAATGGGGCTTATGGATTTTGCGACCAGTGTCCGCACAGTCTGATCAGGATCTGCACCGTTCGCCAATCCATCAATGAAATACCCGTCATGCTCCAACAAGTAGTATAGATCGTTAATAGGCTAAATGAGTGTGGTATTTGATTAGGAGTTACACAGGTGACAAATCCGATAAGACACATTTCTCCAGTCATACCCACATGTGTTGTCGTCAACAGGATCGCAGTTCGATCAGAAATATGTCTCTTGAAAATAACAGGAGAGGTGCATTGTTTTGATTGATTGATTTGTTGATTGATTGGTGTGAGATTTATGTGCATTCAACAGCAGATGTGCAGTCTCACTCTTTTTTTTTTTGTCACATAAAAAAATTTGGGAGGGACTTTTTTGTTTTGAATGAAAAAAAAGCGAAAGTTAATGGGTTTAACGGTGCCAGCAACAGCTAAGGTTACATAGAGACGGTACCACAATTTAAGGTCTCATCCGACAGACCAGTGGGATGGAAATACTATGAAAGTAGTTTTTGATGCCCTATGCGAGGTTTGAACCCACAACCTCCGGATTGGAAGTCAGGTGCTCTAACGCCTGGGCCATAACCCATTCCATTTTTTCGTCAAATAAAAATATTTGGGAGGGCGACTTCTTTGTTTCGAATGAAAAAGTAACTACATTTAATATTTTTTAGATTTAATGTGTTTAATAGCCAAAAGAAAGTCGGCAGAAAAAACTTGGAACAATGAGTAACTTACGTGGCTTTTCAATTTTAGTAAGAATCTGGTCAGGATTCACATCAAACATCGTTGGATCAGGTAGGGAACCGTCGAACATCTGCGTCTGCTGATGGGTACCGACAACACGGTTCCCGGCCTTCACCTGCCATAATACACATGATACAGTACAATTTAAGCTGGTAACCAGTCAAAGGTGATAAAAAACTTTATTTTTATTGTCTGTTTATTTTGTTGTTTGTTTGTTTGTTTATTAGTGTTTAACGGCCTATCAACAGCTAAGGTCATGTAAGGCCGGGCAAACGGGTTCGATCCCATTTTAACCTGCTGCATTGGGGGGGAAAATCCCACATTCAGAACGGAATATTTACATCGAGAACAAATATATTCAGCCCTGAAATTAGAATAACCTGACCTGGTGCCAGGTCCATACCACACCAAGTCACTTGGCCCCTTACGAATATCGTAATACTCACATAAGGGGTATAACCAGATTCAACTGTCACATACAAAATGCCAAAGACGTATGTGAGGGCCAAACCAGGTCTCCAGTCGGGATTCCGGTAAGGATAAACCCCGATCGTTAAATTACCCATCGTGTGCTCCCACCTGCCACCCACTTATTTTGTTGTATTTCTGAATAACTGAAAATATAGTAAGTAAGTATTTTATTATAGTGACACGTGTTAAACATAACATACAACATACAAATATGTACAATAATAATAATGATGAAATCACCCAGCCCTATGGACATATATATAACAATAGTTAAGAATTTTTAATGATTTAATTTCGAGCAAGCATAGCGAGCGAAGCAATTAGTTTATTAAAAATTCAATATGTGGACTATAACTAACTTATTTGTTGTCCCGCCCCATCGCACGTGTCTATTAAAATGGAGCGCTGACAATAAACGTGTTTTCAATTTACGATACGATTGCGTGATTGGCAGTTTCACATGGTGCGCATCATTATAGGAATGAATGGCCTTTTTGTGGAATTTATCAGGGTATAAACTTGGAAAAGTCGCGGGAATACTGGACGAAGCGATAAAAAATGACAATTTTCGAATAAAAAAAAAAAAAAAAAATTTTTTTCTTTTTTTTTCGAAAATTGTAATTTTTTAAGGCCTCCCGCAGTATTCCCGCGACTTTTCCAAGTTTTTATATCCCCGATAATTTCCACATCAAGGCCATTCATTCCTTATAATTCCAGCAATTGAAATAAATTCATCAAGAAAATGTGTTTATTTTCTGTTTTCTTAAGAATTATTTTAACTGCGCCTGATGGTTACGGAAAGTAGTTCGGCATGGGAGTTTACTGGGATATAAATTTTGGACAGAGACTTGCTACGGGCCAATCAAATGTTAGGGAATTGTGTAAATATTTTTGTGCTGGAATTATAAGAAATTGCATCAACTGTTGTTTTAAATATAACTTTTGAGTTATTGCAACATTTAATGAATAATTTAACAGATATTGGAGAAAGCGTCACAATATGTGATTAATTGAGATGAAATGCTCAACTTTCATTGGTTGTGAAACTAGGGCAACCAATAAGTCACTTTCAAATTTTACGTAACATCAATTATGAAGTATATGTTTATTTACATACAATAGATGCTGTGACCACTCATTTGAACCAACTCAGCGAGACGGCCAAATGAGTAGTCACAATATATACTTTGATGTGAAAGACAAAAAAATATTGGGATGCAAAATGGTGCTGAATAGGCTAACCCTTTCATCCTTAAGTAACTAGAATGGGTTTTGATATGTTAATTTTGCAACCAACCCAATCGTCACAAACTGATTTGCAGACTAGTTCATTTATGAAAAGGGGGTGTTTTTTAAAAAAAAATAAAACCAGAAACTGTGGCCTGTCGGCACACAAATGCCCCAAGTGGCAGATTAGAGAAACTGTGGCAAAGTTAATTAACCAAAAGTGATAAGTATCAGAGCTCAAGTTAAGGTGCGTAATTTGAAGGTAAATTTCTTATTTCTCCCTCAAAAATGGCAAGTTGGGAGTGCTTTAGAATCGTCTCAACGAGACGATTCTAAAGGACTCCCAACTTTCCATTTTTGAAGAAGAAATAACAAAATTTCACCCAAGTTGGTCAAATTACACACCTTAACTGAGCTTGGAGTATACATAAGCACAGTTGTGAAGGTCAAAAGGTCATGGTCATATTAAGGCATGATTGTGTGGCATTTGTCCACAGGTTTGATATACAGTGAAATCGCGATGGCTCGAAATGCGATGGCTCGTAATGTCGGGCTCGCTCGAAATGGCGTCGCGGTCCCGATACTTTCCCCTATATGTTTAATGTATTTTACATGCGATGGCTCGAAATGCAACTCCTCGAAAAATGCGATCGCTCGAAACAATTTTCAAGTCCCGCGGACACATTTCTCGCTATTTTGCTATACGATGACTCGAAATTGATGTCGAAGTTTGTGTTTGGCTAATTTAAACACCTCTGCATCAGACTTATTGCGATCAAAGGCCGAGCAGCGCTTTACCTGTCTGTGAAATGCCGATTTCTTTTCTAGTGCAGTTAATTGCCTAAAGTGGTGCAAATTGATCGTCAACATTGTTGATGGCGATCATTTTGTGAATTCTATATTAGATTATTCGGAAAATTTCAACATAATTTGTGGAAACTATATTTATTGTTATGCTTGTACATTATTTGTGGAATAAAAGTTATTGCATTCTTAATTTGTTGTTGTTGTTGTGTGTCCCATAACAGCTCAACGGCATACGGCAATTTATTAAATATTCTGGGTTTCGTCCACTTGGAGTATTTAATAGAGTCTGTCGTAAGTCATTGGTCATTTTTCGTTTCAACTCCCGTGTTATTCGAGAGGCTACCCGGGAGTTACAACGAAAAACACCCATTGAAAAGACCACTGTTTCGAGTGACGTCACAACCACCTGCTGCATTAATTATGTGCGCCGCTATTTATAGTGAATACTGGACATTTTCTCCCTTTCGACTTTGATAATAATTGAAATAAAGACAGTTTTGTAAATACATGTAGTTTATTTAATTTCGCATGTTAACTAATCTGCGAATAAATATTATAATCATCTAAAACATGGATGCATTCTATTGTGCTTTCTTTATTTCCTAAATCCGATGGGTACAGTAGTCGGCAAATATAACAAAATCGAAAGATGCGATGGCTCGAACAAAATGTGCGGTCCCGTGGCATTTCGAGCCATTGCGATTTCACTGTATTGAAATATTGAAGTACATTTTGTAACCCATCAAGGGATATAGAAGTTATGAATGAATTGAAAAACTCCGGTGAACTTCTTAATGTGGTGAAGGTGAAGCTGTGAAGGTCAAAAGGTCAAGGTCAAATTAAGGGCAGCATGATTGTGTGGCATTTGTCCACAAGTATACTGTGCTGAAATATCAAGGGATATATAAGTTATGACATAATTGAGAAACTCAAGTGAACTTCTTCATGTGGGAAAAAGTTCAAAGTTGTGAAAGTCAAAAGGTCAAGGTCATATTAATGGCAGCATGGATGTGTGGCAATTGTCCACAGGTATACTGTGTTGAAATATTTAAGTAATCCTTCAAGGGAAAAACAAGTTATGACATAATTGAGAAACTCTGACAAACTTATTAATGTGGGGAAAAGTTCAAAGTAGTGAAGGTCAAAATGTCAAAATATATTCAGCCCTGAAATTAGAATAACCTGACCTGGTGGCAGGTCCATACCACACCAAAGTCACTTGGCCCATTCCCCTAAACTAGGATTACGAACTGTCACATACAAAATGCCAAAGCCGTATGTGGGGGCCAAACCAGGTCTCCAGTCGGAATTCAGGTAAGGATGAACCCTGATCGTTAAATTACCCATCGCATGCGCCCACCTGCCACCCACAGGATGGAAATGGCACGGGTGAACTTACCACAGTATGGAACGTGGTTAAAGTTTCAGGGAGGGTGAAATAGAACACATCCAGTGAGAGTTCCGAGTCACACTCGACTCGCTTGTCGATGTCGGGAATGTAGATGTAGCTATTGGACGGCGAATGCCACTTGGTAAGCGTCTTGGAGCCGCCCGGCGTGTATGTACGATAGTAGAAGTTCATTTCGTTGTAACGCCAGTCATGCCCGTACACTACGGCATTGGCCTGAAATTAAAGAGGCATATCAGTAGCCTTATAATTTCACCAGTATAATATATAATAAGTATACTTATCTAGCAAAGTATACTTCCAGGGAGAAATTTTAAATTTAAGGATAAATTTAATTCATTTTTATTATACTGAATTTATTACATTATCACAGCCATTTTGGCATTGATAACGTAATACCGTAAAGATTCTAATAGACGCCCATCCCCCACTTTTTACGTTGAAAATTACCTATTTTTTCGCTCATTTTCATGAAATTTGTGCCTCTAATAAACGCCCAGTACTAAGTTGAAACAAAATCGGAGCCAATTGTTTTTTCTTTCCAGTACATGTATTTCCTTGAAAATCAGGAAAAAAACAACATAATTGCTACTTTCACTTTCAAAAACGGAAGTGAAATTCAACTTTTTCCGGTGTCACAGTTCCTCATCGGCAGTAGCTATTTGCACGGACACGGGGCGATCAGAATTTACACAGTTACAGAGACGCCATTTTCAACGCATCTCAAACCCATCTCGTATAATATGGGTGAAATTGACATCATGTTGGATTGTTCTGGACATGGCCATGGGCTGAAATTAATCACATCGATACAGACCGAAACGTACATGGGCCGAAACGTCCATGGTCCGAAACCGTGACAGTCTGAAACGTCCATATGCGTAAATCTGATCAGCATTAATGATTGACGTTGTATTGATATATCTGATATATACATTACAAGTATTTAATCACTTTTACCGAGTGTACCATAATGACCAAAGTGGGCTGAAACGTCTTGGTCAAAAATATCCATAAACTGACAGACACTACAATCAAGTCGGGTCAGACGTTTGAGATTAACGTCCCTTCGTTATGTTTTTGTTCAGATAGTAGAAAATTGCATATTTTTATCATTTTCCCTTCGCTGAATAATACTTGCCTCTATTAAACGCCCACCCTGGACTTTGGAGCCAATGGTGATTCTAATAGACGCCCGGGCGTCTATTAGAATCTTTACGGTAAATTCAGTATAATAATTCTGCATATTTTTAATCATCAAATATATGCAACAGTTAGTTCTATAAATGATTACTCCCTCAAAGTATACTTTGCTAGAAAAGTATACTTTGCAATGTTGGTGAAATCGGCTACATAATTTTTTTGAGAAAAAAAATAATATAAAAAATAAAAACGTGTTTTCATCATGGCCCTGTGTAAAGTGGTTTAATTGAAGATATATGACGATACTAGGACTGCTGGGTTGTTTCTATTTTCACCCATATAGGTACATAAATATCGGAGTTCCTATTTTGTTGCTTTCAACAAGATAGACAATCTGATACTGTCAGCTGTTTCCCTTCAGGCAAGATGCTGATAAGAAAATAATTAAAGACAGCACTTGTAGGTACACTTTGTATTTCGGCATTTGACATAGATATAGAGAATAGTAGGTTAGTGCCGTGAATGGGAAAAAATATCCGGCAAGGCTCAAGAATTTCTTTATTTCTCATCAGAAGTATATGTTGTGACCACTCATTTGAACCGTCTCGCAGAGACGGTTCAAATGAGTGACGGTTCAAATGAGTGGTCACAACATATACTTTGGTTCAGAAATAAAGAAAATAGATAGAGAATAGTAGGTTAGTGCCGTGAATGGGAAAAAATATCTGGCAAGGCTCAGGAAACGGGATGGGCGAGGCTCTGCCGAGCACATCCCGTTTCTGTGCCGCGCCAGATATTTTTTCCCATTCACGGCACTAACCTACTATTCTATTTATCCCGTCAACACCTACAAATGGCTGTAAAATGCAAAAATTGTATTGTATTATATCAAAAATGTTTCACGGCACCGTGTTTCATGGCACATACTCGCTGTGTTGACGAGATAAAACTAGCATTATATAACTTTATTGAAAAATCTTGAGGATTCTTGAAATGCCGATCTGATTTGTTCAGTTTAGTCTAGAGAATTTTAGTGAAAGTGCAATTTCGGGCTGGTACGAATTCTGCGTGTAAAATGCTGATTATGTGTCGGTTTTATTTATATAGTCGCCGGTGGGCCTTAGCTCTGTGGACGTAGGCACTAGAAATAATGGCTTTTATGAGAAATGAGAAGATATTACTTCTTGAAACTGGTGATGGTGAAATTCAGGCACACAGAGTTCAAAGCCTTGAATGACTATAGAATGACAGCATTTGTTTTTCTACAAGTGTAACTAGAAATTATGTTTGTAAAACATGGATATATATGCCCCGATGGCATACTGGGGGCCGTTTCACTAAACTTTGTACGACTAAAATGTTCGTATTTTGCAAAATTATGATAGTCTGTAAATTTCACATTATCAATGTTTTCTTGTAAATCATTATTGGATTTACATTTGTTGAGCATAGGCTGCATATGCAGCCTATGCTCAATAAATGTAAATCCATAAATCGAAATTTACAGACGATCTTAAATTTGAACTTACGAACATTTTAGTTGTAAGAAGTTTAGTGAAACGGGCCCCAGGACTCTAACTAGAGATTGTGTGTAAAAAAGAAAACTTTAAATTTACACAAATTTCAAAGTCATTTGAGAAAGTCTAACAAACTGTTTGACGTAAGAAAATGGCTAAGTGTTTCAACACCATTCTGAAGATCACAAAGGTCAAGGTCATGCCATTGGTGGTGTGATTGCATCACACATATTCATATGAATGAACTGTCCAAATATTAAAGCAAGTCTTCAAGTATTATTGAAGATAGTACATTATGCAGAAACATTTAAAGGTACATGCCCACTCAGTAGGAACAAACTGTTCTTTATAGGAATTAAATAAGTGTATAATTGTGTCACTATTTCACCAGTTCTAAAGATTACGAGTCGCCGCTATACAGGTATAATCATTTAGTAATATTTATTTTACTGATAGCGGAGCGCGTTGGTATCAGGTTATTTTCATATGCAAATGAGGCATGGTATTTTTTTAATTATTTATACTAATTAAATGCGTCACCTGAAACAAAAATATTTTCGACAGATTATAAAGTATGATCATTGCACATCAAAAAATAAATACAGAGAACAAATAGTAATGTCCATTAACATTTTAAGGAAAAACGGTTATCGCCCCTGATATCAGTGTGGAAATTACGTCCGATATAAAATGTATAATAATGCCAATCAATACGTGGAGTAATGGTGAATTAATGTTTATTTTGCCAGAAAATGTCTCAGATGATGTCTCTGATAACTTTTTTTGCATACTCAGTGGGAATGTACCTTTAACAAACTTTTTGATGTAAAAAATGGCTAAGAGCGATATTTTGAAGGTGACAAAGGTCATGGTTGCGTTAATGGTGGCGCGAGTGTGTGACAAATGTTCAGGTGATTTAGATGATTCAAGTGTCCAAGTATTGAAGCAAACCTTCGCATAATATTGAAGATATTACATATTGAAGAGACTCATACAAACTTTTCGCCGCAACAAAATGGGTAATGGATAAGTGTTACAGCGACATTTCGAAGGTGACCAAGGTCATGGTCGTGTTAATGGTGGCGCGAGTGTGTGACAAATGTTCAGGTGATTCAAATGTCCAAGTATCGAAGCAATCCTTTGTGTAATATTGAAGATATTACTTGTTGGAGAAAATCCTACAAACTTTTTGACGAAAATGTACACGGACGGACGTACAGACGTACGGAACCTCAAGAGCAACGCACGCAATATGCCCCCCTTACTATTGCATAGGGGGCATAACAAAGTATAATCCTATCAACATGCCGATCACCTGTGGTTATAAGGACTCACAATTATATATAGTGACCCTGCATCATTTTCTATCTCTATTATAACTAGACATTATAATTGTAAAACATGGATATTCCCCCTTGGCATACTTGATTCTAAAAATTGTGTTTCAGTGATATGGTGAAGGTCAGAAAGGTCAAGGTCAAGGTCATGTCAATGGTTGCGTGAATAACTCGCATATGCCCACATGTATTAACCCTTAGACCGCAATCTTATTTTTGTTGTCGTCTGCTGTTTATTTTCTATTTTCCATGTTTATCTGACATCAAAAACATGCTTTGACAGCACTTTAGAATAATTTACAACAGGCTTTGACAACACTTCAGAATCATTTCCATTGGATTCTGAAGTGCTGTCAAACCATGTTTTTATTGAGAAATAAGGCAAGATATGAAAACAACAGCAGACGACAATTGTTGTGAGTAGCGGTCTAAGGGTTAAGTGTGTAAATATTAAAGTAATCCATTCATGAATATTGAAGTTATGGCATGATGGAGAAACTCTTACAATATTTTTGAGGCAAATGACCACAGACAGACGTACAGACGGATGTACGGATGGACAGACAGAACCTCAAGAGGAAAGCTATATGTCCCCTTGCTATCACATAGGGGGCATAACAACTTACACTTAAATACAGTGTCCCAGTATCCTTCTCAATCTCCGTTATAGCGAAGTGAACAATGCCGTGATCGTCGCTGGTGTAGTTACGGGTGTAGTCAAACAGTGAATCGTAGTTGTAGGCTTTCACAGTGACCAGCTCACCAATAGCGGGCGAACCATCCGGATTCTTCACGACAACCTGCAAGTTAACCCATCTCATTCTGGTTACAATCCAGTATTGTTACATGACTGCCGTTGTTCGACACCGCTCACAGCCGTGTTCAAATGTACATCATGTGCTGTTTGACCATGGCTGTATTGACGTTACTAGAATGCATTAATTGCTCAATAAATGTAAATCCATCAATGAAAATTTCCAGACGATCCTAATTTTGCACTTATGAACATTGTAGTCGTACAAAGTTTAGTGAAACGGCCCTCAGTACTGTAACCAGGATGAGGCAGACAAGGCTGTCGGCTCGTGTGTCATTTTGCCGATTTGTTTTCTTAGTAAGAATTAAACAAACCCCCGGGGTGGTGGAGGGAGAATTCTCCCTGACCCCCATATCGGCCATAATCGGGATTTGGGTCACCTCGTGAGGTTTTTAACCCTGTAGCCTATTTCACCAACATTGCAAAGTATACTTATCTAGCAAAGTATACTTTGAGGGAGAAATTTTCAATTTAAGGATAAATTTATTAATTTTTATTATACATGTACTGAATTTATTACATTATCACAGCCATTTTGGCTGTGATAATGTAATAAATTCAGTATAATAATTCTGCATATTTTTAATCATCAATTATATGCAGTCGTTAGTTCTATTTGAAATAATGCATTTTGGGAAAAATAAATGATTACTCCCTCAAAGTATACTTTGCTAGAAAAGTATACTTTGCCATGTTGGTGAAATAGGCTACTGGTGATGGCCCTGAATTAATTTAAAGAATGCAATATACTTTCTCTCAGACTAGCATTTTTGTAATGAATTACCGTGTGGACAATCAAATATGGGGAGAAAACATGGTGTTAACCCTTAGACCGCTACACACAACAATTGCCGTCTACTTTGCTTTATATCTAGCCTTATATCTAAATAAAAACATAGTTTGCCAGCACTTTAGAATCATTTCCAACGGAAATGATTCTAAAGTGATGTCAAACCATGTCGGAAGTTATTCTAAAGTGCTGTCAACGCATTAGTTTGGTGATAAAAATGGAAAATCGAAAATAAACAGTAGACGACAAAAAACAATATAGCGGTGTAAGGGTTAACTATCATGTAAGCAATTAACAAGCAGACGCTCGAAAATAGATCAACGAATGACAGGGTCATGTGACGTATATCTGACAGGCAGTCTTTTTGGTTGCAGGAGTATGTGTATGTATATGTATATATATGTACTTCTAATAATTCTAATCAGAAATTCATCAGTAACCACAAAAGGTTAGCTCAAAGCAAGTAAAAAGTTTCGCACAATTTCTTAATTATGTACTACTTTACATTTTTTTTAATTTTTGCTTTACAAATTTGCCTTACAAACAAGGTGAACATAAGTTCTCAGTGACCTTGGGCGGTCGGACGTGGGTCGTACAGAGTGGCCTGCGGTTCTCTTACCAGGCGAATTGCAATTCCTGGAGCGCAGGATTTCAATTCGCGTTCCCATTAATTGCAATTGGACCGCAATCAGACTGCAATCATGTGATACTTATAGTGCATTTAGCGCTGCACTCCGTTTTTAATTGCAGTTTACGCTCCTTTTTTTGTTTAAACTGCGAAAGAATGACCGCTTTACGCTGCGCTCTGTGGTCAAACCAGTGGACCGCTCTGCTTGACCAATGCGGCAATAAAATTGAAATAGTTGATTTTTTCTGACGAAAAGATATATTTTCCTATCTGTATTTAGCCATTTAAAATCCAATAAAATATACATAAATAGTAGAATTAGGTGTATACATAAGTTTTTACCGCAAATAGCAAAAGAATCACTGCACAAACGGTATCGCGAAAGAATAACCGCACAAACTGGACCGCGAAAGAATGACCGCACAAACGGTATCGCGAAAGAATGACCGCAAAAACGGGACCGCGATTGGACCGCAATTAGACTGCAATTTCAGAGGGGACGAATTGCAATTTAAGGACCGCTGGATTGCAATTCTTGGTAAGAGAATCGCAGGCGAGAGTGTATGCAAAAAAAAGCACCATCCCTAGACACACATTGTGGCCAAATATTATCAAAATTGATGAAGTGTTATTGAAAGATGAAAGGTGTTTCTAACATACATACAAACATAATGCTTACACTATATCCACCCTTACCTATCAGCGAGGGATAAAGTGAACCCTGAAGCCTATTTCACCAACATTGCAAAGTATACTTTTCTAGCAAAGTATACATTGTCAGAGGAAGAAATTTTCAATTTTAGGATAAATTTATTAATTTTCATTATACTGAATTTATTACATTATCACAGCCATTTTGGCTGTGATAATGTAATAAATTCAGTATAATAATTCTGCATACTTGTAATCATCAAATATATGCAGTCATTAGTTCTATATGAAACAATGCATTTTGGGAAAAATAAATGATTACTCCCTCAAAGTATACTTAATTTGCTAGAAAAGTACACTTTGCAATGTTGGTGAAATAGGCTACTGATCTGGTACCAGGTGCATGTATCCTTACAATACCAGCATTGGGCCCTAAGGCTGATCTGGGGCTATGCTTGTCGTAAACACCATAAGGTCCCTTTTCTCAGACGGCCAGTCAAGTGTAATCCACCATACAGATGAGTCCCAAAAGAAACTTACCCTGATTTTGTAAGGCAACGCTGCCTTGAAGTAACCATCAGTCATCCTCTATGGTAAGGTAATGGGATAGAACGAGAGGCTCGGGCCAAACTTACCCTGTCTTTGTAAGGAAACACTGGCTTGAAGTAACATATCAGTCTGCCTCTATGGTAAGGTAATGGGATAGAATGAGAGGCTCGGGTATAACTTACCCTGTCTTTGTAAGGAAACACTGGCTTGAAGTAACCATCAGTCATCCTCTATGGTAAAGTAATGGGATCAAACGAGAGGCTCGGGCCAAACTTACCCTGTCTTTGTAAGGAAACACTGGCTTGAAGTAACCATCAGTCAGCCTCTATGGTAAGGTAATGGGATAGAATGAGAGGCTCGGGTATAACTTACCCTGTCTTTGTAAGGAAACACTGGCTTGAAGTAACCATCAGTCAACCTCTATGGTAAAGTAATAGGATAGAACGAGAGGCTCGGGCCAACCTTACCCTGTCTTTGTAAGGGAATCCTGACTTGAAGTAACATCAGTCATCCTCTATGGTAAAGTAATGGGATAGAACGAGAGGCTCGGGTATAAATTAACCTGTCTTTGTAAGGAAACACTGGCTTGAAGTAACCATCAGTCAGCCTCTATGGTAAGGTAATGGGATAGAAGGAGAGGCTCGGGCCAAACTTACCCTGTCTTTGTAAGGGAACACTGGCTTGAAGTAACCATCAGTCAGCCTCTATGGTAAAGTAATGGGATAGAACGAGAGGCTCGGGCCAAACTTACCCTGTCTTTGTAAGGGAACACTGGCTTGAAGTAACCATCAGTCAGTCTCTATGGTAAAGTAATGGTATAGAACGAGAGGCTCGGGTATAACTTACCCTGTCTTTGTAAGGGAACACTGGCTTGAAGTAACCATCAGTCAGCCTCTATGGCAAGGTAATGGGATAGAATGAGAGGCTCTGGCCAAACTTACCCTGTCTTTGTAAGAGAACACTGGCTTGAAGTAACCATCAGTCAGTCTTCTATGGTAAGGTAATGTGATTGAATAAGAGGCTCGGGCCAAACTTACCCTGCATTTGTAAGGGAACACTGGCTTGAAATAACCATCAGCCATGCTCTATGGTAAGGTAATGGGATAGAATGAGAGGCTCGGGCCAAACTTACCCTGTCTTTGTAAGAGAACACTGGCTTGAAGTAACCATCAGTCAGCCTCTATGGTAAGGTAATGGGATAGAATGAGAGGCTCGGGTATAACTTACCCTGTCTTTGTAAGGAAACACTGGCTTGAAGTAACCATCAGTCAACCTCTATGGTAAAGTAATAGGATAGAACGAGAGGCTCGGGCCAACCTTACCCTGTCTTTGTAAGGGAATCCTGACTTGAAGTAACATCAGTCATCCTCTATGGTAAAGTAATGGGATAGAACGAGAGGCTCGGGTATAAATTAACCTGTCTTTGTAAGGAAACACTGGCTTGAAGTAACCATCAGTCAGCCTCTATGGTAAGGTAATGGGATAGAAGGAGAGGCTCGGGCCAAACTTACTCTGTCTTTGTAATTTGTAAGGGACTGGCTTGAAGTAACCATCAGTCAGCCTCTATGGTAAAGTAATGGGATAGAACGAGAGGCTCGGGCCAAACTTACCCTGTCTTTGTAAGGGAACACTGGCTTGAAGTAACCATCAGTCAGTCTCTATGGTAAAGTAATGGTATAGAACGAGAGGCTCGGGTATAACTTACCCTGTCTTTGTAAGGGAACACTGGCTTGAAGTAACCATCAGTCAGCCTCTATGGCAAGGTAATGGGATAGAATGAGAGGCTCTGGCCAAACTTACCCTGTCTTTGTAAGAGAACACTGGCTTGAAGTAACCATCAGTCAGCCTTCTATGGTAAGGTAATGTGATTGAATAAGAGGCTTGGGCCAAACTTACCCTGCATTTGTAAGGGAACACTGGCTTGAAATAACCATCAGCCATGCTCTATGGTAAGGTAATGGGATAGAATGAGAGGCTCGGGCCAAACTTACCCTGTCTTTGTAAGAGAACACTGGCTTGAAGTAACCATCAGTCAGCCTCTATGGTAAAGTAATGGGATAGATCGAGAGGCTCGGGTATAACTTACCCTGTCTTTGTAAGGGAACACTGGCTTGAAGTAACCATCAGTCAGCCTCTATGGTAAGGTAATGGGATAGAATGAGAGGCTCGGGCCAAACTTACCGTCTTTGTAAGAGAACACTGGCTTGAAGTAACCATCAGTCAGCCTCTATGGTAAGGTAATGTGATAGAATGAGAGGCTCGGGCCTAACTTACCCTGCATTTGTAAGGGAACACTGGCTTGAAGTAACCATCAGCCATGCTCTATGGTAAGGTAATGGGATAGAATGAGAGGCTCGGGCCAAACTTACCCTGCCTTTGTAAGGAAATCCTGGCTTGTAGTAACCATCAGAGTCATCTTTTATGGTAAGGGTAATGGGATTAAATGTGAGGCTCGGACCGACTGACGCACCAAACAGCTCTACACCTATGAATGAAAATAATGGACCTGTAAGTATGTGTATGATAATATCACGATGTACCTGTGATAATACTTTATATTTTGGTGTCAGTGTACCTGTGATAATAACTTAGATTTTGGTGTCACTGTACCTGTGATAATAATTTAGATTTTGGTGTCACTGCATGTACCTGTGATAATACTTTAGATGTTGGTGTCCGTGTACAAGTGATACTAATTAGATGTTGGTGTCACTGTACTTGTGATTATAATTTAGATTTTGGTGTCACTGTACCTGTGATAATAACTTAGATTTAGATGTTGGTGTCACTGTACAAGTGATACTAATTAGATGTTGTTGTCACTGTACAAGTAATACTAATTAGATGTTGGTATTACTGTACAAGTGATACTAATTAGATGTTGTTGTCACTGTACAAGTGATACTAATGAGATGTTGGTGTCAGTGTACATGTGATACTAATTATATGTTGGTGTCACTGTACAAGTGATACTAATTAGATGTTGGTGTCACTGTACAAGTGATACTAATTAGATGTTGTTGTCACTGTACAAGTGATACTAATTAGATGTTGTTGTCACTGTACAAGTGATACTAATTAGATGTTGGTGTCACTGTACAAGTGATACTAATTAGATGTTGGTGTCACTGTACAAGTGATACTAATTAGATTTCGGTGTAACTGTACTGTAATTTTGAGTGCATGGTGTACTGTACCTGTGATAATAATTTTGCTTTTGCTGTAACTACCCAGGGGTGGATCCAGAATTTGGGCAACGGGGGGGGGGGTTGTCTAGTTGCGAAGGTAACTCTTGCAATCTACTCGCGTACCGTCTGTAGCTAGCTACCGACGGTACGGGAATAATTGCAAGTTACCATTCGCAACAAGGGGTTGTCCTATTTTCTAGCTCTTCGAAATGCACTTTCCTGTGTTTTAGTGCATTTAAATTCAGACTCCCAACTGGTGGTAAACTGTGATCTATGTAAACTCCGTGGCTGAACGGGGGGTTGCAACCCTGGAACCCCCCCCTCCAGATCCGCCCCTGACTACCGGTAATAATAATTTAGATATTGCTGTACCTGTAGCAACAATTATGATTTTGGTGCCAGAAGGAACAATTTTGATTACGGTTTTACAGTACGTGTGATAATATAATTCTAATTTTGGTGTCAGGTACCTGTGGCTGCCTCGGTGACGGAGGCGTTCAGGCGCAGCTGGCCCCAGGATGAGTAGTTGCGGTGCCCCAGGCGGATGTCGTCCGCCCGTACCTGGAACTCGTGACACCCGTCCGCCGAATCTAGCTGTAATAAATGGACTATACGAGACACGCCATACGATTTTGTACCTTCGGACATCTGCGTAATTTCATGATATACATTTACAAACTTTACAATATTTTCCGTAAATGGCGTCGAACGTTGACAAAATTTACATTATTTTTCATAAATAAAATCAAAAGTTGACAACCTTTTCCGAGCAAATGCAGATTTCTTACTTTATTTATGAAAAATATTGTAAATTTTGTAAACGTATTTAACCCTTTCCCTGATAGAAACGACTTTTCACGCCTCTGCAAAAGATGTCTTTTGAAAACATTGTGGGAAAAGGAGAAATTGCTTGTAACAAGCAATTTATCCTTTTCCCACAATGTTTTCTACTCCATCAGATAATTTAACCATCATTTGACCCAGCATTTGATTCTTTTATTCAGATGTTTTGGATTTGGAAGAGTCGAAATATCGCAAAACAGGGAAAGGGTTAATGAAATTACGCAGATGTCCGAAGGTACAAAATCACATGGCGAGTCTTATATGTGGCCGAGACAAAATGGGGCTTATGGGTTTTGTGACCAGTGTCGCTCCTGATCAAATAGCACACTCCTGTCGCCTGATAATGCTCTATATTGCTAGAAGCATAATATGGCGAAAAATGTAGATCATGATCAGACTGTGCGGATGCACAGGCTGATCTGATCTACACTGGTCGCAAGACCCATAAGGCCCATTTCTCTAGTCACAGCCACATAATATTATAATGGCAATGGACTGTAGCTGTAATAAATAAGGATCTTACATGAGTGATGATTTAATGTGATATTTATTAAATGAGTTCAATAGTTTCATATGAAGCCTAATTTCTTATGAAATCAGTCAACATGTTTAATAAATCTCATATTAAATCGCCCCAAATGTCAGATTATATTTATTGCATAAGCACAGCACAATATGTTGAAGCTGTAATGACCACCTAGCGTGTATTCTGTATCTGCCTCAGTTGACCGTGTGAAAGCACTGTCAATGCTATTTTACGCCGACTCTAGCTGTAATAAATGAACTATATGAGACATGCCATGTGATTTTGTACCTTCGGACATCTGCGTAATTTCATGATATACGTTTACAAAATTTACAATATTATCCGTAAATGGCGTCAAAAGTCGACAAAATTTTCAGAGTACATTCCACATGACTTATGGGTTTTTTGGCCAGTGTAGCTCCTGATCATTAATGACGGAATGGCTAACAGTGCAGATCCTGATCTGCGGATGCACAGGCTGATCTCGATCTATACTGGTCGCAAAACCCATAAGCCCCATTTCTCCAGTCACAGCCACATAATCATGTATCCATTTATTAAATGTAAGTGCAAGATAGTGACTTCCGTACTAAACCCTTGTATAGGCGCACTTGTGAATCCACTTGTACCTCACTGTGACTGGATAAATAGGGCGTATTGCCTTCGTGTCTACTGTCTGTTCCACTTTTTCCTGACAACACACTTTTGGCTATTAAACACACTAAATTAAAAAATATTTAAATGTAAGTACTTTTCATCAATAATAAAAAAGTCACCCTCCCTAAACAAATTTATTTCATGAAATTCCAACAAATATTGATTTTATGGCGAGTGACGAGGAGGGTAAAGAAACAAAAGATTTTGGAAATCGACTCTGAAACCTGGCGAAATAGATAGGAAATAATGTAACTAAGAAAACAAAACTTACATTTTGAAAATCGGTCAACAAATTATCATTTTTGGAAAAAAATAATCTATTTTTTAGCCCCATGTTAAATTCCCATGGAAAATGGTTTTTCACAATAAAATCAGTATTTGATGGAATTTCATCCAAAATTTTTTTTTTGGGGAGGGTGACTTTTTTTATTGATGAAAAAGTACTTACATTTATATATTTTTTAGATTTGATGTGTGTAATAGCCAAAAGTTCATCGGCAGCACACCGTGGAACAGACAGTAATTCCTTATTTGCTTATACACTTCTGATAAGGATCTACACTGTGTGGTAGATACACGTATTGTGTTTCCCTGAATGAATGACAAACAGTGTAGAACCCGAGTGCTCAGCTTGGTCTGGCTTTACACTCAGAGCTCCAGATAAGGTGCGTATGGGCGTATTTTACGCTCTTATTTAGCTGAATAAGCATTGAATATCAACAGTGGGAGTACAAAATACTCGCAACAATGTGAAAATAACGCATTGATTTTCAAATTGAGCAGTGGAAATACAAAATGTACTGTAATAAAGTTGAAAATTTACATAGTTGCGCTGCAAAAAGCAAACACTGTTTGCTTTTTGCAGCTCAACTAAGTAATATTTCATCTTTATTACAGTATAAATAAGTGAATAAGTAATAATATGCTCAAATATAAGTGAATCATTTAATTTGTTTTATGTTTGTTTTGATCATTTGTTCCATATTTAATAATAAAGAAAAACAATAATCCATTTGTTAAAATAAAATTCATATTTAATTTGAACTCAGGGGGTACAATACTGTTTAGACACACAGTTTACCTGGAGCTCAGTACATTGGTTGCGAATTCATTAAGCCCGATTGTTACAGTCCATTTACTAACAGGCCCCATTAATTAAGTATTTCCTCCAATTTCAGACACAAGTTTTTCTACTTTTACAGTATACGAGGCAGGGCTTCTAAAATTTCAGAATGCCAATCGGTCCAGTCCAGTCCAGACGTAACACTGTCAGCCATTGTCGGCCTGATGGGGCAGACCCCCTCCCCCCCTGCTCAAACAAAGTACTAGAAATAATGGGATAAATGTTGTATTGGGATAAATAAGTCGTGTTTATAAACAACAAAAGTGGACAAAATTGTGTATGCACTGGGTCACGTGGTGTGCCTAAATAGCGCAAAGACGGAAAAAAATGCGAAACGACAGACGAATCGTTATGCCGATTGATTACAGGTAATTTTCGGTAGACTAAAATAAATAAAATTTTACAAATCTCTTTCTTGTTTCGTTTTTTATGTATTTATTGTTGAGGTGTGTGTCGTGTTTTAAATAAAATTGCGTTGTCCTGCGGCTAGCCACTACGTTTGCGTGTAGTGTCCCGTCATAATCGCTTAGAACCGGGTCGCCACTTCGGTTTTCTTTCACGTTCGGGGTGCCAGCCCGATCTCTACTCTCTGCCGGGTTACCAAGCCGGTAAGTTGTCTTTGTGAATAACGACAAAATAGTTTGTTGTACGTGCCATTTCAATAATAATCGAATGACCACATAGAAAAAAAATGCGTTATATAACCAACTTGTAATTCATTGCTAATTATGCTATTATCACACCGGCTTCAAAATGAATTGTCGGCCTAATTTGGCTAGCTGCAGACACATCAATTTAATTTAATTATGTGTTAAACAATTAATTTGTACAATTGAATTAACATTCGGTGGTTCTTTAACCCTCAGATCGAGTTCAAAGTACATCGGCGGTGTGATTTAGGACTTCAATTGATCCCTGATCCCTAATGAGTCACGCTTTTAACACGACAGATGTACCTTGTCATTTATCAAAATGTTTGCGAATTGTAGATCACGTGAGCCGTCTCATCAGGATCTGCGGCATTCCTACGTACATGTACATTTTATATACACAAAATGACCCCTAATACAGCGTAATGTAACAGCTCCTAACTTAATATGGAATAGCCCAGGCCGATAGTCCGTGTCAGTTACTTGGGGTTAAATATTACGAACACAGATAAAACAGTGCATGGTTTCTTTATTTTATTTTAACATCAGAAATGGCGAGTCTAAGAACTCTCGTATCTTTACGCTGAAGCCAGTCTATTTAAGTCACTAAGCTGTTATACACCTGTCCCAATTACCACGCATGTGTTAAGAAAAATAGATTCTATGAGAAACTGAATACACAGCAAGTTGTTACCCGGTTTTATCACGGATATGGCTCGCGGATATGTGTCATAAAATAGACATTACTTGGTGGTCAAAAACGGTAAATGTACAAGGTTTATTATAGCGAAATAGCAGCCGACTGGCAATTTTTCTCGGACCGATTTTTAAGATTAGTTTTCAAATCTCAATCGGTCTGCGTGTTAAAAAAACGGTCCAGAACCGACAAACTGAACATTTTAGAAGCCCTGAATTACGAGGGATGTTCAAAAAATACCCGGACCTATATTTCTGTCATCTTCTATCACATTTGAACCAAATTTGGCTATCTCATGGAGAACTAGAAAATTGTTTGTATTCATGAATACAACAGCAATCACCGAGTGAGTGAACAAAATATTTTCAGAGTCAAAACAGGAGCATAACTGCAGATGGATCTATGGGACAATGAACATGTTTACGTTACACACTCCTGCACTAGATGATTGGGATGTATACCGAGTATGAAGAGAATCGGCCAAAAACTGTAGAAGTAATTCGCCGGACAAGGAAAAACAATATTTTCAGAGTCGTCGTCGGCAGCAAAACGTGGAACGGACAGTAAGTAACTATAGATGGTCGGTAAATCAGACAAATGCTCCCCGATGACGCCTGGATTAAAATTCAAAGTCATTCACCCTGGGTATTGGTGTAGTATGCTTATTAATCACAATAAATGGTGATAAATGTGTATATGAAGTTTTACATCATAATCTCAATTGGCAACAGAGATAAATTCTAGAAAGGTTTAACACAATGTTTTGTTTATGAGTCACAATAAATATTTGGATGCTAATTTGAATTGAATCAAATTAAAAAAAAAATTAACGTAAAACTTTAGTCATTTGACCTTGACCTTGGGCTCCTGGGCAGCATGGGTAGGGTATGCAATGAAAATATGGATGGTGATCAATGTGTATATGAAGTTTCAAGTTGATATCCCATACAGTCACAGAGATACAGTCAAACTTGCACAAGCGACCACGTGCATTAAGCGACTCTCGTCTTAAGCGACCACTTTCAATTCCCCCCCCCGACCATTTGGCCTATATAACATGTATAATGACAGTGTATTAGGCGGCTTTCATTAACACGACCAGCGGTCACTTAATTATTTTGTAAACAAAAGCAATTTTAGTTTGTATTAAACGACCATTAATTGACAGGATGTCACTTTCTCCAGGTGAAATTAGCCTCAAACGTGTGACAAAGGAAACAAATATCCCCTGTCACTGTCAAAGTGTGAATGTTGCATTGTTTATGATTATTGACCTGAAACCTCGTTCTGATTCGCTGGTTTCATTAGAGCAAGTTCGGGTGTTTTACTATAGTTGAACTATAGTTGATGAATTGGGCATGTCTAGTAGAGAATTTTCATGTAAATTTCCCGCTCTCTAGAACTTTTTACCTGTTCACCGCCATCTTGAAACTGGAGGAACAGGCGTCTTTTGGCTAGTCAAACTATAGTAGATGTATGATGTCACTCTGGTCGAACCAGTCTGCATTCGCGGTTGCTTAGTTAAACTATAGTTCAACTATAGAAACCATAGTTTACGCTGGAACTCGCTCTTAGTGATCACTAAAGGAAATTAACTCATGCCTATTTGCGATTTCAGCTGGGCAATTTTATTTCGCAATAACATTCAAATTCTTTCATCTATTTTGATGAAATAAAGCCCGAGTAATTCAGAAAAATACACAGTAAACATTACCGGTAGTATTCTAATGTATTTATTTCTATGTTAATGTTTAATATTCGCGATTTCCTGACCATATAACCGGACATACCAGTACCCGGATTTCCATTTTTTTTTCGTTTTTGTGTTAAGAGACCATTGTTCTAAGCGACCATTTTTGATGTCTCCCTTGGGTGGTCGCTTAATACAAGTTTGATTGTATAGCAATTTGCAAAACTTTAACGTAAAACTTGGACGGCGTATGCCGGACAAAGTGGCAACAAATGCTCCCTCAAATTTTTTTTTCGGGGAGCATAAAAATTATCCCACAAATAGGCAACCTCGGTGAAAATTATCACAAATAGGCAACGCCGGTCAAAATTCCCACAAAAAGGCAACCTCGGTGAAAATGCACACAAATAGGCAACCTCGGTGAAAATGCACACAAATAGGCAAGCTCGGTGAAAATGTAAAACTTGGACGGCGGCTGCCGGACAAAGCGGTAACATATGCTCCCCCAAATTTTTTTTTCGGGGAGCATAAAAATTATCCCACAAATAGGCAACCTCGGTCAAAATTCCCACAAATAGGCAACCCCGGGTGAAAATGATCCCACAAATAGGCAACCTCGGTCAAAATTCCCACAAATAGGCAACCTCGGTCAAAATGATCCCACAAATAGGCAACCCCGGTCAAAATGCCCACAAAAAGGCAACCTCTGTCAAAATGTTCCCACAAATAGGCAACCTCGGTCAAAATATTCCCACAAATAGGCAACCTCGGTCAAAATATTCCCACAAATAGGCACCTCGGTCAAAATATTCCCACAAATAGGCAACCTCGGTCAAAGTATTCCCACAAATAGGCAACCCAAGAAAACTAGATGGCCGCGGCCTGCATGTCGCACCTTGTGGCGAGGCATGGACACCAAAAAAAGAGATATAGTATAACGAAAAACTTTAACCAACAAACTTAACCAAAAACTTTAACCGGACACACGTACGTACGCCAAAGTGCCGACTATCGCGCTTTCCGCAAGCGGGCGTGACAAAAACTTTTAACCAAAAACTTCAAAGTAATTTGACCTTGGGCACAGGGGCCGCACGGGAGGGGGGTAGAATGAAAATATAGATGATGATAAACACCCATGTGAAGTTTCAAGATAATGGGCAAAGCAGTTGCAGAGATATAGTACATGAAAAAAGTTTAAGCAAAAGGTTTAAGCAAAAATTTCAAAGTAATTAGACATTGGGGACAGGGGCCTCACGGGAGGAGGGTAGAATGAAAATATAGATGATGATAAACAACCATGTGAAGTTTGAAGGTAATGGGCGAAGCAGTTGCAGAGATATAGTGTAACCAAAAAAGTTTAACCAAAAACTTTGATCAAAAGGTTCAAAGTAATTAGAACTTGACATTGGGCAAAGGGGCCGCACGGTAGGGGGGTAGAATGCAAATATAGATGATGATAACACCCATGTGAAGTTTCAAGGTAATGGGCAAAGCAGTTGCAGAGATGTAGTATAACGAACAACTTTAACCAAAAAACTTAACCAAAAAACTTAACCAAAAACTTTAACCGGACACACAAAAATTTTTAAGCGAAAATGTTTAACCAAAAACTTTAACCAAAAAGTTCAAAGTAATTAGACCTTGACATTGGGCACAGGGGCCGCACGATAGGGGGGTATTATGCAAATATAGATGATGATAAACACCCATGTGAAGTTTCCAGGTAATAGGCAAAGCAGTTGCAGAGATGTAGTATAACGAAAAAGTTTAACCAAATATCTTAACCAAGAAACTTAACCAAAAACTTTAACCGGACACACAAAAAAGTTTAACCAAAAACGTTTACCAAAAAGCTCAAAGTAATTAGACCTTGACATTGGGCACAGGGGCCGCACGGTAGGGAGGTAGAATAAAAATATAGATGATGATAAACACCCATGTGAAGTTTCAAGGTAATGGGCAAAGCAGTTGCAGAGATGTAGTATAACGAAAAACTTTAACCAAAAAACTTAACCAAAAACTTTAACCGGACGTACGTATGTACGTACGTACGCCGAAGTGCCGACTATATTGCGCTTTCCGCAAGCGGGCGCGACAAAAATGTTCTCACAAATAGGTAACTAGATAGTCGATAAATCCGACAAATAATCCCCCATCACGCCTGGATTGAAATTCAAAGTCCTTCACCCTGGGTATTGGTGTAGTATGCTTATTAATCAGAATAAATATTTGACTCCAGATATAGCAATTTGAAAAACTTTAACATAAAACTCGGACGGTGGACGCTCAGGGAGCATAACAATAGTCTTAAGTTGTTACGGGACAAGTTGCATTTTATATTCATAATTTGTTTTCTTTTATCTTAGGCCACACCTCAAATCGGCTAAGGGGAACAAAAACAGTTGTTTATTTCTGCAGTAAATTACCTCCTCAATAATGGACGCGCAGGGCCTCGTTTCATGGTAGTAGCTCTTGTAGTCTGGTTTAAAACAAATATCCACTTTCAAGGTTCCCTTCACTGGTTTGCCATACGTGTACCTGTGGGTTGATTCATATATAATGGAAAAAGTGGAAGTAAACAGGGCTCCAGTTAAGGTGCGTAATTTGGAGGTAAATATCTTATTTCTCCATCAAAAATGGCAAGTTGGGAGTGCTTTAGAATCGTCTCAATGAGACGATTCTAAAGGACTCCCAACTTGCCATTTTTTTATGAAGAATTAACAAAATTTCACCCCGGTCAAATTACGCACCTTAACTGGAGCTCTCAGTAAAGGGCTTAATGACCCAGCAACAGCTAAGGTCATATAGAGACAGGACCACAGCTTCATCCGACAGACCAGTGGGATGGAAATACTATGAAAGTATTTATGATGCCCAAGGCGAGGATTGATTGAACCCACAATCTCCGAATTGGAAGCCATGTGTTCTAACCCCTAGGCCACAACCCATCTGCCATATACTGTGGAACCTTTCTAAACGGACACCAAGAAAACACCTGTGATCTTATTTTTGATGAGTTTCTTGGGTCATTTATCTCAGACAGGTGATAATGTCTGTTCAAGATCACATAGCACCCAACTATAGCACAGAATGATCAAATGCCTGATTTACAGTGAAACCTGGTAATAATTTGTATTGCTAGTTAGAAAAATTCTTTGATTTTTTATATATTGGCGTTTAACGGCCAATCAACAGTGAAGGTCATTTGACCCTTTCCCTGATAGAGACGAATACGCATTGATTGTCAAAAGTGGGAGTACACAATACGAACAACAATGTGAAATTACGCATTGATTTTCAAATTGAACATACTGTCATAAAGTTGAAAATTCACTCAGTTGAGCTGCAAAAAGCATGCTTTTTGCAGCTCAAATAAGTGAATGTTTAAATTTGTTATATTTTTTTATCATTTGTTACCTGTAGTTAGTATTGAAGAAAATCAATAATCCATTTGTAAAAGGAATTAATGGCCTTTTTGTGGAATTTATCGGGGTATAAACTTGGAAAAGTCACGGGAATACTTGACGAATGCCGGAAGGCCTTCGTCCAGTATTCCCGCGACTTTTCAAAGTTTATATCCCCGATAAATTCCACAAAAAGGCCATTCATTCATTCCTTATAATTCCAGCATTTGAAATAAATTCATCAAGAAAATGTGTTTATTTTGACAGACGGCAGCCATTTGTTTACATTGACAGCACCGACAGCGCATCTGTAGAAAGTAGTTCGGCGTGGGAGTTTACTGGGATATAAATTTTGGACAGAGACTTGCTACGGGCCAATCAAATGTTAGGGAATTGTGTAAATATTTTTGTGCTGGAATTATTGAAAGATAAATGTGTTACTGGCGTACATACGTACATGGTCTAACGCTATATCCCCTCTTGCCAACCGGCGAGGGGATAATTATCTGGCCTGGACCATGTGGTCGACGTCTATACTTACTTGGCGCACACACTTCCTGTAATAAATGGACTCGTTGGCAGGAGGTATTTCGGTGGGTTAACTACAACTTCAAACTTCGGTAACACTGAAATTAGATGGTGAAATATATAGAGTTTATTCAACTACCATTTTGAAATACCGGAGAACATCTGGAAATCTGACAAAGGAACGAGTGCAGAGCACTCGTTTCTTTGTCAGATTTACATATGTCAAGGGAATTAAATCCGCTTACAATGTTGTCAAAATTGACAATTTTGATGTAAATTTTGACGTTAGCATATGAATACTTTCTTCGCAGGAAATGACAATGACAATGTATTTGGATACCATTTGTTTTGGGAAACTCCTATTTAATAGGGGTTTCCCAAAGCAAACAGTGTCCGAATATTTAGGGATATTACGGTAAATCTTCCAGAAATTCATAATGGAAATGACCTTTTAATGTATTGCGTTTACATCCCAATGAATTACATTAGCCCAAGTGACGTCGCGTGACGTTGACAGATTAAAGTGATGTCCTTAATTTTCATCACGTAACACAGCACGCTATTGACCGGCTACGTCGGTGTTCAATGAATGACCGAGATGATTCTTAAATTTAACTCCATATTTGGCTATTTACAGAACATGCAATGTAAACATAAATAATAAAACCATGGGCTGTTGCATTTACTGTAGTATCCAGTCTGTTTAATGTTTAAAAAGACCAAATGTTTTTCATACTACAGTAAATGCAACAGCCCATAGTTTTATTCCTAAATAAAGATAGAGATTAAATACAGTGAAACCACTCTAAACCAGACCCCCCTGGGAGGTCCGGTTTAGCGAGGTTTCACTGTAAATCAGGCATTTGATCATTGTGAGCCATAGTTGTATGCTATGAGATCACGAACAGGCATTATCACACAAGATGAATGACTATCAAAACCCATGAAAAATAAAATCATATATATTGGTGTCCGGTTTAGAGAGGTTCCACTGTACGTACCATATTCGTCGACGGTGAACGTCTGCTCGAATTTATTACTGCCGTCAGCCACCTTAATCACCCAGGCACCCAGGATTGGGTCTACCGAGAGGGGCATCTCTAAACTCACCAGACCTGCAATGGAGAATATAATAGAGAATACCAGCCCGATATTAACCCATCTTATTTTATTTTTTGTCGTCTGTTGTTTATTTTATATTTTCCATTTTTATCATCAAAAACCTGCTTTGACAGCCCTTTATACTAATTTACAACATGCTTTGACAGCACTTGAAGTGCTGTCAAACCATGTTTTTATTGAGAAATAAGGCAAGATATACAAGCAACAGGAGAAGGCAATTGTTGTGAGACAAGTAGGAATTTTGCCATATCCGAGCTAAGCCTGATCAACTGCTCTATCTTGTACATAGAGAATACCAGGCGAGTGTCGTTTGATGGACCCTGGTGGATATAAAAAATACAGTGCAACCTCTCTACAACAGCCACCCATGGGAAGACACAAAACTGGCTGTTGTAGAGAGGTGGCTGTTGTAGTGTAGAGGTGGCTGTTGTAGATGTGGCTGTTGTAGAGAGGTGGCTGTTGTAGTGTAGAGGTGGCTGTTGTAGATGTGGCTGTTGTAGAGAGGTGGCTGTTGTAGTATAGAGAGGTGGCTGTTGTAGAGAGGTGGCAATTGTATAGAGGTGGCTGTTGTAGAGGTGGTTGTTGTAGAGAGGTGGCAGTTGCATAGAGGTGGCAGTTGCATAGAGGTGGCTGTTGTAGAGAGGTGGCTGTGGCTGTTGTATAGAGGTGGCTGTTGTATAGAGGTGGCTGTTGTAGAGAGGTGGCTGTTGTATAGAGGTGGCTGTTGTATAGAGGTGGTTGTTGTATAGAGGTGGCTGTTGTAGAGAGGTGACTGTTGTATAGAGGTGGCTGTTGTATAGAGGTGGCTGTATAGAGGTGGCTGTTGTAGAGAGGTGGCTGTTGTAGAGAGGAGTCATATATAAACAGCCACAGACACAGTAGTGCCTTCCCACTGTAACTGCTATGTACTTATAAACCATGATAGATCCAACTAGAGAAAGTGAGCAGGGGTTCACGTATATATATATATAAATTTCTAAGTAATTTGACCATGACCTTGGACGTGAAGGCCGCATGGGTGTGGTATGGAATGAAAATATGGATGATGATAAAGAAGTGAAAATATGGATGATGATAAAGAAGTTTCTGAAGTTTGAAGTAAATCTGATATACCGTTGCAGAGATAATGGGTACCCGAAAACTTTAACGCAAAGGAAGCAAATTTGTAAGTAATTTGACCTTGACCTTGGATTTGAAGGCTGCATGGGTGTGGTATGGAATGAAAATATGGATGATGATAAGGAAGTATATAAAGTTTGAAGTCAATCCAACTTACCTTACAAAAACTTTAACGTGGACGGACGGACAAACGGACAGAACAGACGGACAGAATTACGAAAACTATATACCCCTCGACATACTTTGTATGCCAGGCGTAATAATGATAAAGACACATGCGAAGTTAATTGCAAGTGAATTGGCAAAGCAGTTTCTGAGTGTTCTTAATTACTTTAGTAAAACAAAATTAAGGTAAATTTTCAAAGTAATTTGACCTTGACATTGGGCACAGGGGCTGCACGGGTGGGGCGTAGAATGACAACATGGATCATGATAAACAACCATGCCGAGATTTTGATAGTATACAGAAAAACTTTAACCACAAACGTACGCCAATGTGCCGACTATATAGTCGGCACATTGGCGTACGTTTTTGGTTAAAGTTTTTCTGTGAAAGTTTTGAAGATGACTATATCGTGCTGTCCACAAGCGGGCACAACAAAAACGCGAGCAGTGCGGCAGGGAATTTGAAATGACCATTGTAAGGAGGTGACCGCTACCGGAGGTTGGACTGTACCAGGCTAGTGTCTTGATATCTAGTTTAGCAGGCTCGGCTAGGAAACTCGTAGGAATTTCTACCGATTCTGAGTCGAGCCTGATAAACATGATATAAACAGACCCTAGCTTGGTATTCTATATTTACCAACAAACTGCACTAAGACTATTGCATGCTCTAGATAAGCTTTGTGTCTGGCATATCTGCATAACACACGCTCACAACCGCTTACAGACATCTGCAGGGACTACCAGAGACAATTGAGACGCACGCCCATCTTATTACTGAGCATACCGTACGCAGTCATCTACATGTTGAAGAGATGAGACCGCGACGTCCTTAAGTTGGGCCAATTCTGACACAGAGCTCCCGATAAGGTGCGCATTGGTGTCTTTTACCATAGTTGTACCATTCATGTGGAATAAGGGCCCCGACACTGTACCAGCAAGACAACGCGAGGCTCCATGGACGTTGAATACTTAACGTTAGTTCATGATGTGAATCAATTGTGATTATTAGAAACACATTCGTCATCATCGTCAGGTCTCTTTCCTTTTAACCCTTAGAAGGCGAGGAACCGAAAATTGTCGTCTGCTGTTGCTTAATATTTTGCATTTTTTTCTCAATAAAAACATGGTTTGACAGCACTTTAGAATCATTTCCATTGGAAATGATTCTAAAGTGCTGTCAAAACATGTTTTTTTTATGAGAAAAATGGAAAATATAAAATAAACAGCAGACGACACAATTTAATTCAGCACTGTAAGGGTTAAGCCCAAATAAATGCAGTATTATGGGACTGTACGGTTTCTTTTGCCGCTCAGGATACACTAATAAAAACTAAAACAATGGTTTTTCATTCTAATATGTATTCTAATGAATGTACATATTTACCTGTGGGGGCTGGCACATGATCCCACTGTTTCACTCTCATGCCATTCGGCGACTCTATGGTGATCTGGTCGTACTGTGAAATAGGGATAGAGAAACATAAAATTGATTTCCAAATTTCGCCGGGAGTTCGTGCGTCAGTCGTGCAACATTCATGCGACATACGCGAACGTGTCGTAAGTACCAATTCAGTGTGATTCCAAGTGAAAATTGTCGCTTATTCGCGTATTTTCTCGCAATTTTGTGTCTCCAACTAGTCGCGAGCTGTGGCAGACCAGTGAGATACTACCTTAACAATCAACATGTATTTCTATCATCAGACCAGTGAGATACTACCTTAACAATCAAATACTACCTTAACAATCAACGTGTATTTCTATCATCAGACCAGTGAGATACTACCTTAACAATCAACGTGTATTTCTATCATCAGACCAGTGAGATACTACCTTAACAATCAACGTGTATTTCTATCATCAGACCAGTGAGATACTACCATAACAATCAACGTGTATTTCTATCATCAGACCAGTGAGATACTACCTTAACAATCAACGTGTATTTCTATCATCAGACCAGTGAGATACTACCTTAACAATCAACGTGTATTTCTATCATCAGACCAGTGAGATACTACCATAACAACTCAACGTGTATTTCTATCATCAGACCAGTGAGATACTTAACTTAACAATCAACGTGTATTTCTATCATCAGACCAGTGAGATACTACCTTAACAATCAACGTGTATTTCTATCATCAGACCAGTGAGATACTACCTTAACAATCAACGTGTATTTCTATCATCAGAGCACCAGATAAGCTTTGTGTCTAAAGAGTAGTGTACCCCCTGATTTCAAATTAAATGTGCATTTTATTTTAACAACTGGATTATTGATCTTCTTCACTATTAAATAGGGAACAAATGATCAAAACAAATTTAAACATTCACTTATTTGAGTGTATATTACTACTTCACTTATTTATGCTGTAATACAGCATTACGAGTGCTATACAGATATAATCATTTAGTAATATTTATTTTACCGATAGTGACTCCTGGTGGTATCAGGCTATTTTCATATGCAAATGAGGCATGGTAATTTTTAATTATTTATACTAATTAAATGGTTCACCTAAAAAATAATATTTTCGACAGATTATAATGTATGATCATTACACATGAGAAAATAAACACAGAGAACAAATAGTAATGCCCGTTAACATTTTAAGGAAACACGGTTATCGCCCCTGATATCAGTGTGGAAATTTACGTCTGATATAAAATGTATATTGCCAATCAATACGTGGGGTAATGGTGAATGAATGTTTATTTTGCCAGAAAATGTCCCAGATAATAATGTCTCTGATATAAAAAACATGTTGTGCCTACTGAGTGGGCATCTACCTTTAACCCTTTTCTGATGAATGGAATCGTATGAATTTAGCATCCGACAGACCATTCCAGTTACTTATTGTTTGCCCTAGTTTCTCGACAAATGAAAGAATAGCATTTCGTCTCAATTAAACACATAATGCTCCAATATCCACTACATTTATTCATTAAATGTTCCAATACGTATAAAGGTATATTTAGATCCAGACATCACGGCTTTTTGTCAGAAATTCACGTGTCATGCATCCTGTTCAGACATGTACATGTGCCCGTGGGTGTCAAACGGCCAATAACGTAGTCGTATCGCAAGTCGAAAGCGAGTATAGGCGGGACTTGCATTGATACGCGACAGACATGTGCACGTGAAGAAGGCGTGGCAACTAATAAGTAAGTTGTAGTTCACATAATTAATTTTTAATAAACTTATAAACTTTTAACATGTGAACTTTAGCTATTACTTAGGGGTGAAAGAGTTACCCAACCCATTTTGTGCAGAATACTGATTCACAGTCACATGGGTATCAACATTTCCCACCATCTTTTTCCCAAATGTTCTTATTTCACCAGGGTTCAAGCTAGCCCTTTAAAACAGGGAGAAGTTTTCACTAAAAATTTGAAAAAATATAGACCATTTTTTTCTCCAAAGTTTCTGTTTCATATAGTGAAAAACTTCTCCCTCAACACAAAATAAGGATAAATGAGACAATTTAGGAAGAGAATTTCACCAACTTCACCCTGTAAACTGATCCCTGTTCTCATTTAAAGTCTATAGTGTTACCACTCATTTGAACCAACTCAACGAGATGGTTCAAATGAGTGGTAACAACATATACCTTTGGTGAGAAATGAGAGAAACATCCAGGATTTTCTGTCAATAAATGGCATATTCTCACAATGAAAATTGGTTTATGGTTCATTTTCTTACTTACTGCAGAAGTCTGGGCCATTAGCCTGTAGTCCATGGTCAACACTCGGAACTTCACTAAAAAAATAATACAAAATATGTGAATATGTGACTATGTTTGTTTGTTTGTTTGTTTGTTGGGTTTTAACGGCCTATCAACAGCTAAGGTCATTTAAGGCCAGGTCAATGGGTTTAGTACTAAATCCCATATATTACCTGTACAAGCACATGTACATGTTCAAGTACATATACAAATGGGGGGGGGGGGAATCCCAAAATCAGAACTGAATATGTACAATAACAAAACTATATATTCAGCCCTGAAATCAGAATAATCCTGATCTGGTGCCAGGTCCTCGCCACACCAGAATCACTTGGCCCCTCCAAAAAGCAGTAGGATCAGTAATAATCTTACTACTTTTATAATGGGCAAGAACCCAATTCAACTCCCAGGTAACAAAAGAGCCAAAGATAAAAACGCACCTTACAGAGGGCCAAACCAGGCAAATCGTGATTCCTATAAGAAGGAACCCCTACCGTTAATTTACGCCGTCTCGTTCGCCCGAGCACCACCCACTGATTTGTGACTATGACTGGAGATAATGGGCTTATGGGATTTGTAACTCGTGATCAAATAGGACACAGCAGTAGCCTGATAACGATCTACACTGCAAGTTAGAAGCATGACGGGTGTTTCACTGAACTTTGTACGACTGAAATGTTCGTACCGTATTCTTGCGATTATAGGTAGCAAGAGTGCATAAGACGCACCCCCTATTTTCAGTCCAAAATCTGGGGGAAAATGTCTACATGAGATTATAAGACGCACCCAATTTTCCTAACAAAATGAAACAAAAAAAATGAAAAAACCTCGCCAAGTTGTTGTTGTTATTTATTCCCCCACATCGTTTTTTTATTCGTACCTTGGACGTTTTTGTCTGTATTTTCCCCATCATAGTTTGCTATGTCCGTAATTTGCCGACTCTATGTCCGTGATTACCCGGTCCGTATTTCACCTGTTTTCTAGTATCTTCAATTACACCGTAAACTCGGTAGTACATGCTTCACTATAACACGTGCTCGGTTAGTACATGTTTGTGCATTGGCTCCCGATTTGTTTGCCTATTTGTATATCAAAATCGTGTTAAATGTGTAACAGACTATTGTCATAAATCCTGTTATATTTGCGATCATATTGCTGCTGAAAGTGGTATTATATTGTTAATTATTGATTGCGGTATGTATTACCTCTTTTCAACACCATTTACGGAAACTATTTTCGAAATCAATATCGGCGAAATATGGCGACAGATCTGCGTGCGTATAATCCAGTGTTTTTTAACCCGTTCCTTTCTGAATACACATTCACGGATATGAAATTTCTCACTGAAAGTATATGTTGTCACCACTCATTTGAACCGTCTCGACGAAACGGTTTAAATGGTGATCGCGGCATATACTTCCGAGTGCATAGAAGGAAAATATTTAGGATTTTCCGCAAACATAAGCATATCCTGAGCATGAAATGGGTTACTGATTGCCCCCATGATGCCCCCCATGATGCGAGGATGAAAGCTGCACGTTCGCCACATCTGCGGCACACATCAAAAAGCGTGTTGACCAATCAGTGCAATTTCAAAATATAGCCTAAAGGTCACACAGTTTACAGTCACGTGCTGAATGATGACATCAGATAAGCGCCTGTTAGTTGAAACGGTTGTGTGTTATCGATTTTTTTCCACAAAGCAACACACAACTTTCGCCTAAAGTATGTAATATTTCAAAATCAGTTGTATCTTCCGTAAATGACGCTGAAAGCAGCCTATAGCTATGACGAATTTGCATTGTCCGATGACGTAATTATAATGTTTTTAATTAGAGATTGGCGAACATTGTAAACCATGTGCAGACTACGCGAATCCACCGCCTGGTCTGGTCGCTAATTCAATAAGCCGGGATTTGTCAGAGATAGAGACCCAATTCACATAAACACGTTTGCCGTGTCATAGAGTCTGGTTCTCGGTAGTATTGTTTCACTTGGGACGCATCAGACCAGTACCAGTTTAGTGACGAATACGAAACTGACATGGCATATTTGATATGGCTTTGTGTTGTAAATCTTGACACGCGGTGTGTTTGATGTCGGCCAGCTGACTTAGGCTTGCCACTTTCATCAGTTTTATAACTTTCGTGGAATTGCATTATGCATATTGGGATTTACCGTTAATGGCGTCATGCAATATTTTTCACGGCAAAATGACACCGACCGATATGGGCCCGGTAAATGTTTTCAAAAGGTAATTAAAATGATAGAGGCAATCTTGTGATTCAGCAGAGAAAATGTCGACCGGATCTGATCTTGGTATTCACTGTTCGCCTTCGGTATAGCAAATGTGTACCGAATGTGACACAGGGCCGGAACTGTTTAGAATATTCCAATACCGGATTTTACTCCAAAGACTAACAACAACAAGAAATATAGGAACACATTTTATTTTTTTTATTTTTGGTCATTTATGTCAATATTTCGGGAGGAAAAAAATGCTAATGTATCTACATGTATTTATAAGACGCAGGGGTTTTCTGGGATACAAATCTGAGTAAAAAAAATGCGACTTATAATCGCAAGAATACGGTAAGTGCAAAATTATTATAAATTTGTAAATTTCACATTAACAATGTGTTTTTGTAAACAATTATTGGATTTACATTTATTGAGCATAGGCTGCATATGCAGCCTATGCTCAATAAATGTAAATCCATCAATTTAAATTTACAGACTATTCTAAATCTGTACTTACGAACATTTTAGTCGTACAAAGTTTAGTGAAACGGCCCCCCAGACTGAGTGGATGCAGAGGCTTATCTGGATCATGCTGGTCACAATTTTAAACCTATAAGCCCCATTACTCCAGTCATAGCAACATATCGATGGTCTAGTAACATAAGGTCGTAACTGTTATGCTAAAGCATAGTACTTACGACCTTATGTTACTAGACCATCGATATATGCAACAGCATCAGATATTTTTCCTCTTGATGGATCAATTTGATGCTCACATAGTAGGGTGAAATGTGAATGGGTACAATGTCCCAGCAACAGCTAAGGTCATTTATTATTTGCTCTAGTTTCTCGATCAAAGCAAGTAGGACATTTCATCTCAATTAATCGCATATTGCGACATTTTAGCAATACATGTATCTATTAAACTAATCATTAAATGTTGAAAAGTCCAAAGTTATATGTATAACAAAGGCACAGCCGTGACGTAATTTGATGTGATGCGCACCATCAAGGTGTATGATCACGTGGTACTAACAACAACAAAAAGTACCGATTCAAAGTACGTATTCTTTTATAGTACGTATTCTTTTATTACGTAACGGATTTTGATGAAATATGGCGCATCAAACGCATCTTGTTCAGCTGCATTTGGTGGTCTCTGTATTTTCGCCCAAACTTATGTCATTTTTGCGAAGAATCGATTTCCGTGTCTCTGACAAAGAAATTGATTCTTCGTAAAAATGCATAAGTCTGTGCCAAACTCCATAGACCACCAAATGCAGCTCATGAAGACGCGTTTGCTGCACCATATTTCATCAATATCAAATAATACTTACTTTGGAGTGGGTGACGTTGTTGTTGTTGTAACCACGTGATCATGCACCCTGACCATGTTAGTGCATGTCTATGATCGATTCGGTGTTAAATCGTCAATCATGTAATATTATCGTAAAAAAGAAAGTTTATGGCCAGCGCTCCATTGGGCAGCGCTCCATTCCAAAATGACCACAGAAGACGTCGTTATCTATTGACAGAACGAGGACTTGTTTACGTTGCGCCCTTACACTGACGTCATTCGGTAACGTCACGTGACGTCAACCAACCAATGGAACGTCAGTTTTCACTTTGTTGTAACCCGGATGTTTGTATCAGGTCAATGCCTGATACAATAATATGTTATCAGTCAGTACGTATTCGGTCAATACAGGGCAGGTTACCTGATTTCAAGATGTAAACTATGAGAATTACATAGGACATGACCTCAGTTTCAAGCCAAAAAACCAGTGGGATGGAACTACTATGAAAGCTTTTTTATACCTATGGTGATGATTAAACTGACGACGTCCAGTATTGAAGGCCACACATGATGATATAAGCCTAATTCAGTGACTAAATTGTGATTGCACAACCTGATCTGGGCCTACACAGGTTGCATACATGGGTGCATCACTGGGCCCATCCATGGGTGCATTCATTTGTAAAGTCTTAGCAAGTGTAACTGAAGAGAGCAAAATGCTTTACTGTCTCAGCAACACCTAAGGTAATACAGCGACAGGACCTCCGCTGAAAGCGAGGCATTTTTCATGCCTTAGGCAAGGATTAAGTCCACAAGCTCGGGCATTGAAGTCCAGGGGGCCGTTTCACTAAACTTCGTACGACTAAAATGTTCGTAAGTGCAAATTTAGGATTGTCTAAATTTCAATTGATGGATTTACATTTATTGAGTAGCATATGCAGCCTATGCTCAATAAATGTAAATCCAACAATTGTTTACAAGAAAACATTGTTAATGTGAAATTTACAGACTATCATAATTTTGCACTTACAAACATTTTAGTCGTACGGAGTTTAGTGAAACGGTCCCCTGCTCTCTACCACTGAACAAGCAACTCGCCCCCAAGACTGAATTTCAAAATGATAGAAAGTCTTATCACTAAATTGAAGGTGTCAGTGGAACATGTGAGCTAACTTCATAAGGTTAGCTCCCTTCTTCCACTAAAACCTTTAATGCAATCAATGACTGGGTCAGTGGAAGATTTGATTTATAGGTTTAACGGCCTATCAATAGCTATGGTCATTTAAGGCCGGGCCAGAACGGAATATTTACATCGAAATAAATATATATTCAGCCCTGAAATTAGAATAATCTGACATGTGCCAGGTCCATACCACACTAAAGGTAATACCGGTAGGATTACACTTACATGGGGAATAACCAGACTCGACTCTCATATACAAGAAAACCGTATGTACCGGAGGGTCAAACCAGGTCTCCGGTCGGGATTCCGGTAATGATGAATCCCGATCATAAAATTAGTTCGTGGAAGAAAGTTTTAGTCTGTTTACATATGCAGGGCTCCAGATAAGTTGCGTATTTGCTTAAATACCCAATTAAAATTGCCAAAAACCCAATTGAATTAATCAGAAGTAGCGAGTATCAAAGAGAAATACAAATTTTGTGGTACCTTTATCATGCTGCAGAGAACAATAAACAGACCACAAATATAGCATATTTTTCTTATTTTCCATGGTAACAAATGAAATGCCAAGATCTGTTTTCATTTCGAAGCAAACTATTCAATAATTGCGGTCTGATGAAGTTTAAACGGTACAGTGATTTTATTTTACCCAATTACAATTTTGAAATACCCAATTGCTTCAGAAATGATGGAGTAACAATACTCAATTACTAATTCCTTATCTGAAGCTCTGCATATGCGCATAAAACAGGCAGTTTTTTTGTGAAACAGTACAGTTATGAACAATGTACTGCCTACCTGTCTGTCCAGGTTTATATATCGGCTTATCTGTCTGTACAAGTCGGATCATCTCCGGTTCGGTGACCTTGATTTCCTGTTCCGATTCGAATAGAAGATTGTCCATCGTTCCTTCTGCATTCTGCTGGGTGACACCGACTGTGTACATAAACTCGCCGGCGTAGATCGGTGCTGTTACACTCCGACAGGTGCTCCAATCTGCAGTTAGTACAGTGGAACCTCTATATATAGAGAACAGTAGGTTAGTGTCGTGAATGGGAAAAATATCTGGCAAGGCTTAGGAAACGGGATGGGCGAGGTCCTGTCGAGGATCTGGGGGATCGCTGTACAGAGCTGAATTAAATGTTGTAGGGTGTGTTTATATTCTACAGTCTACAGTTGCTACCTCAAACTCTCTAATTTTCTCCAGCCTTAACACATTTCATGCTGAGGATATGCCATTTTATTTGTGGAAAATCATAACTATTTACTTCATATGTGCTCAGAAGTATACGTTGTGACCACCATTTGAACCGTCTCATCGAGATGGTTCAAATGAGTGGTCACAACATACACTTTGATTGAGAAATAAAAAAATGAAATACAGTCTACACGTGTTACCTCAAACTCTCTTAAGTCAAACTACTGATATAATAACTCGGAAGTCAATTGCTTGGTCCCAAGTACATGTTTTCCTATATAATAACTATCGTTTTCTCAAATTTTCTTCATTTTGTGATGATTGGGTTAATTGGCCGGAAAATTAACCTATTACAGTCCATCAGAGCTCCAGTTAAGGTGCGTAATTTTATCAATTTGGGGTGAAATTTTGTCATTTCTTCTCCAAAGATGGCAAGTTGGGAGTGCTTTAGAATCGTCTCAATGAGACGCTTCTAAAGCACTCACGACGAGAAATAAGAAAGTTACCCTCAAATTACGCACCTTAATTGGAGCTCTGTCCATTCTGGGGGTTGAAAGGGTTAATGCGGGCGGTTGATTACCTGGTGTGATTGCCGTGGAAACAAACGTCTCAGAGGCCACTTCTTCACGAGTCTCCTTATCCGACGCCGTGAGAGTCACGTGGAGTTCCGTAAACATTTCGTCCAGGCTGCCCGACATCATGAGACAGAAGTGGGTATTGCCGCCCGGCTCCATAGTCCGCGGCATAGTAAACAGGTACTGCATTCTGTGAATATAGAGAATACCAGGCTAGTGTCTTTTGTTCATAGTTCATATAATGTTCGAGACCGGATATAAGCATTTGCTTACATAAACTTAATCAGTTTCTAAGGCCGTTTTCATAGTGTTTTCCGTTAAAGGTACATGCCCACTCAGTAGGCACAACATGTTCTTTATATCAGAGACATCATCTGATCAATGAGACATTTTCTGGCAAAACAAACATTCATTCACCATTACCCCACGTATTGATTGGCATTATTATATATTATATATCAGACGTAAATTAACATAATAATATCAGGGGCGATAACCGTGTTTCCTTAAATGTTAAAAGACATTACTATTTATTCTCTGTATTTATTTTTTGATATGATTTTTTTTTTTAATTTTTCAGGTGATGCATTTAATTAGTATAAATAATTAAACAAGAGGGCCATGATGGCCCTAATTCGCCCACCTGACTCCATGAACACCAGAGGAGAATGTGACATTGAGTTCATGTGTTTTAAAAATATTGTGCTATTTTTAGATGGCGGTCATCTTGGATTAAGCGATGACTCTCATTTTACAAAATCTGAAAATGCTTCACCCAGCATCGGCCATGTGGGTCCTGAGAAAAAGACGTTCAAAATCTTGAATAAATGGACCTTTTGGTGGCCATCATGGATGACATAATCATCTGATTCCGACAAATATTGCACCAGAGTGATCGCCTCATTGATACCTTCAATTTGATATATGACATGACCATATTCAGTCAAAAATAAAATATGACCCCAATTTGACCCCACGGGCCACGCCCATTTTTGACCCCGGGGTCACCATTTTAGCAATTTTCAAAGAGCAAAGTACATCGATCATTCCTACCAAGTTTCGTCGAAATCCGGCTAGCGGTTCATGAGAAGAAGATTTTTTAAGAATTTATACTATTTTTAGACGGCGGCCATCTTGGATTAGCATGACCACCAGTTTTAAACAAATCTGAAAAAGGCTTCACCCATGGACCATAACTTTTAAGTTTGGCTACCATGGGCCAAGCGGTTCATGTGAAGAAGAATTTTGAAATCTCTAATAAAAGAACGACCTTTTGACATTTCGGCGGCCATCTTGGATGACATAACAATCCGATTTGGACAAAAAATGTACCAGAGTGATCGCCTCATTGATACCTTCGATTTGATATATAACATGACCATATTTGGTCAAAAATAAAATTTGACCCCACGGGCCACGCCCATTTTTGACCCCGGGGTCACCATTTCAACAACTTTGAAAGAGCATTGTACATCGATCATTCCTACCAAGTTTCGTCGAAATCCGGCAAGCAGTTCATGAGAAGAAGATTTTTTAAGAATTTATGCTATTTTTAGACGGCGGCCATCGTGGATTAGCGATGACCTCCATTTTAACAAATCTGAAAAGGCTTCACACATGGACCATAACTTTTAAGTTTGGCTACCATGTGCCAAGCGGTTCATGTGAAGAAGAATTTTGAAATCTCTAATAAAAGAACGACCTTTTGACCTTTCAGCGGCCATCTTGGATGACATAACAATCCGATTTCGACAGAAAATGCACCAGAGTGATCGCCTCATTGATACCTTCAATTTGATATATGACATGACCATATTCGGTCAAAAATAAAATTTGACCCCAATTTGACCCCACGGACCACGCCCATTTTTGACCCCGGGGTCACCATTTTAACAACTTTGAAACAGCAATGTACATCGATCATTCCTACCAAGTTTCGTCGAAATCCGGCAAGCGGTTCATGAGAAGATTTTTTAAGAATTTATGCCATTTTTAGACGGCGGCCATCTTGGATTAGCGATGACCTCCATTTTAACAAATCTGAAAAGGCTTCACCCATGGACCATAACTTTTAAGTTTGGCTACCATGGGCCAAGCCGTTCATGTGAAGAAGAATTTTGAAATCTCTAATAAAAGAACGACCTTTTTACCTTTCGGCGGCCATCTTGGATGACATAACAATCCGATTTCGACAGAAAATGCACCAGAGTGATCGCCTCATTGATACCTTCAATTTGATATATGAAATGACCATATTCAGTCAAAAATAAAATTTGACCCCAATTTGACCCCACGGGCCACGCCCATTTTTGACCCCAGGGTCACCATTTTAACAACTTTGAAAGAGCAATGTACATCGATCATTCCTACCAAGTTTTGTCGAAATCCGGTTGGCGGTTCTTGATAAGATTTTTTAAGAATTTGTGCTATTTTTAGACGGCGGCCATCTTGGATTACGTAATGACGCAATTTTAACAATTTTGTAATCCCCCTACCTAAGGACCATGACCATGAAGTTTGGTGACTATAGACCCAATGGTTACCGAGGAGAAGACGTTTGAAAATGTTCACGGACGACGACGGACGACGGACACATTGCGGTAACAATAGCTCACATGAGCTTCGCTCAGGTGAGCTAAAAATAGCATGCCTCATTTGCATATGAAAATAGCCCGATACCACTGTGCATCACTATCAGTAAAATAAATATTACTAAATGATTATATCTGTATAGCAGGCACAATATAGTGACACAATTATACACTTATTTAATTCCTATAAAAAACACTGTGGACTGAGTGGGCATGTACCTTTAATTTATTTTACAACGTTGTGTAGGATCATATTTTATGCATAAGTACCTGTACATACAATCAAATGCAATCGAGATTCCCAGTATTTAGCCGGTACCCATTTACAGCTGGGTGGACTGAAGCAGTTCGGATGAAGTATCTTGCTCAAGGACGCAACGCACGCCTCGGGTGAGGCTCGAACCTACGACCGTAAGATCAGCAGTCCGACGCCACAGACCGCTCGACCACGCGCTCCACAAGAGGTCCATCAGGCAAGGCTAGAAAATGCTTAGAATTCTGAGGCAGAGGAATTCCTACCATTTCAGAGCCGAGCCTGATTATACAACCTTTTCAATATATAGAAAATGTGAGGCTACTATTTTTTTTATACCAAGTTTATCTTGCAAGGATAGGAATTCCGAGGCTCGATACTGAATTCTTACTGTTTCCTAGCCGCGCCTGATAAACAGCATGGAATTCTATAGGACGGTCAAATATCGAGAAACAGGTACAGCATTCTGTGGATATAGTCGACTACCAGGCTAGTGTCTTTTAATATCAAGTTTATCAGGCAAGGCTACATTATGTAGGCAAGGCCTAAGAATTCTGAGGCTCGCCGAGGAATTCCTACCGTTTCTGAGTCGTGCCTGATAGAACACCGACTGTTTATACGTTGTGTTGTTAGCTCTTTGCATGCTACATGTACATGTAGCGGCGAAAATATCCGCCAAACGAATTAGGAGTATATGTTTTATTTCTCTCTGTAAATATGTCTTGAAATTTCATTAGATTCTAATGAAATTCCAAGACATATTCATGACATTGATACGGTAAATAAGTTCTACGAGAACAGAATATCCCATTTTTGCTATGCGATGGGATAAAAACTAACATTATGTTTGTAGAACACTTTCACTTTAGTTTATGGACTGCAAAAGACCACACGGACCATATCATGTGATAATATTTCATGGAGTTTGTGTTTTATTCTTCTTTCTACTTTCACAGAAATTATCTACAGTGCAGATATTGCCAGTTCATTTGGATTTACATCGACACATTGTTTGTAAACACGAGGGTAAAAGTCGGTTGTGTTGAAAATATTAAAATTGTTGCATTACTTTTTGTCACTAACACACAAACTTATTTTTATGGGTCGTATAAAATAAGTTTGTTAGCTTATTGGTTTTTAATAGCATATCAAGAGCTAAGGTCATGTAAGGCCGGGCAAACGGGTTCAATCCCATTTTAACCTGCTGCATTGGCAAAGGGGGTGGTGGGGTGGAGGGGGGGGGGGGGGGCTTGGGAAATACCAAATATTTACAACGAGAAAACATATATTCAGCCCTGAAATTAGAATAACCTGACCTGGTGCCAGGTCCATATCACTCCAAAGTCACTTGGCCCCTTCCCCTAAAACAGTATTCAGAATAGGGGTATAACCAGATTCAACTGTCACATACAAAATGCCAAAGACGTGTGTGAGGGCCAAAACCAGGGGCCCATTTCACTAAACTTCCTACGACTAAAATGTTCATAAGTGCAAATTTAAGATCGTCTGTAAATTGTAATGTATGGATTTACATTTATTGAGCATAGGCTGCATATGCAGCCTATGCTCAATAAATGTAAATCCAATAATTATTTACAAGAAAAAATTGTTAATGTAAAATTTACAGACTATCATAATTTTGCACTTACAAACATTTTAGTCGTAGGAAGTTTAGTGAAACGGCCCCCAGGTGTCTCCAATCGGAATTACGGTAAGGATGACCCCGATCACACACTACCACCTACTAAAAATTTCAAAGTAATTAGACCTTGACATTGGGCACATGGGCCGCACGGTAGGGGGGTAGAATGAAAATATAGATGATGATAAACACCCATGTGAAGTTTCAAGGTAATGGGCGAAGCAGTTGCAGAGATATAGTATAACAAAAAACTTTAACCAAAAAACTTTAACCAAAAATTTCAAAGTAATTAGACCTTGACATTGGGCACATGGGCCGCACGGTAGGGGGGTAGAATGAAAATATAGATGATGATAAACACCCATGTGAAGTTTCAAGGTAATGGGCGAAGCAGTTGCAGAGATATAGTATAACAAAAAACTTTAACCAAAAATTTCAAAGTAATTAGACCTTGACATTGGGCACAGGGGCCGCACAGTAGGGGGGGGGGGGGGGGGGGGGGGGGGGGGGGGGGGGGGGTAGGGGGGGGGGGGGGGGGGTGGGGGGTGGGGGGGGGGGGGGGGGTAGAATGAAAATATAGATGATGATAAACGTACACCCATGTGAAGTTTCAAGGTAATGGGCAAAGCAGTTGCAGAGATATAGCATAACGAAAAACTTTAACCAAAAAACTTAACCAAAAAACTTAACCAAAAACTTTAACCAAAAACTTTAACCAAAGAACTTAACCAAAAACTTCAAAGTAATTAGACCTTGACATTGGGCACAGGGGCCGCACGGTAGGGGGGTAGAATGAAAATATAGATGATGATAAACACCCATGTGAAGTTTCAAGGTAATGGGCGAAGCAGTTGCAGAGATATATAGTATAACGAAAAACTTTAACCAAAAAACTTTAACCAAAAACTTTAACCGGATGTACATACGTAAACACATGTACGTACTACGTACGTACGCCAAAGTGCCGACTATATCGCGCTTTCCGCAAGCAGGCGCGACAAAAATGGAAAATAGAAAATAAACAGCAGAAAACAAAAAAATTAAGATAGCGGTCTAAGGGTTAAGTGCATGCAAACCACTAATTCTTATTATAATTACATTAACCCTTTTCATGCTGAGGATACGCCATTATATTTGCGGAAAATCCTAAATGTTTTCCTTCTATGCACTCAGAAGTATATGTCGCGACCACCATTTGAACCGTCTCGTGAGACGGTTCAAATGAGTGGTCACAACATATACTTTCATTGAGAAATAACAAAAGTAAAAATAAAATGTTTAATAAATTTCATACGCGTAAAGGTGTATTGTGAATGTAATGGATTACATGTGTCTCCATCTAATCTATTTATCTATTTATCTAAATTAACTTAGCAAGTCAATCTACACTTGGGACATACACCCAAACAAAGGAACGTAGTACATCTTTACAGAGCCCAGCAGGGAACATGGATTCTTTTTATTGATTTGTTCCCACAAAATAAGAATTTGTTCCTCTAATTTAACAATTCGTTCCCGCAAATTAACAATTTGTTTCCTCGAATTAAGAATTTGTTCCCACAAAATGACAATTTGTTCCCTCAATTTAACAATTCGTTTCCTCGAATTAACAATTCGTTCCCACGATATAACAATTTGTTCCCACAAATTAACAAAAAAAAGAATTCTACGTCCCCAGCGGGGCACCGTAAAATGGGACATGCACTCAAACAAAGGAATGTCGTACATCTTGACACAAGTCTAGCGCTCAACATACCGGTAAATGTAGTTTAACCCTTACAATGCAGAATTAAATGTTGTTGTCAGATGTTTATTTTACATTTTCCATTTTACTCATAAAAGACATGCTTTGACAGCACTTTAGAATCATTTCCAATGGAAATGATTCTACTAAAATGCTGTCAAACCATGTTTATACTGAGAAAGAAGACAGAATATAAAACAACAGCAGACGACACTTCATTTCCCGCGTTCCAAGGGTGAAGTCCACGTACATGTATGTATGTCATTCCATGATGGCCTACATTGTCAACCAATGTATATGTTTGGACCACCATATGATAATTCTCATACATCATAATCTCACCCAAAGTGTATGTTGTTGCCACTCAGTTGAACCGTCTCGTCGAGACGGTTCAAATGAGTGGCAACAACATATACTTTCATTGAGAAATAAGAAAAAATAGATTTTTTTTTTCATGTATTTCAAAACATCATAAGCCTAAGTGTATTTCAAATTAGCTTAGATAATCTCAGCTATACGAATGGACTGTTATTGTGACCATATAAATAATGGCCGGGTCTCAGCTATAAAGACACAGATAACATAAATGACAGATGAAGTAGTAAAAGTCATTCGTATAGCTGTGATCATCTAAGCTGATTTCGAATGTAATCGGTTTAGTCCCCGACTGGCAATGTCTACATACACAGTGGAACTTCACTAAACCAACCATCCTAGATTGTGGTAAATTGGATGTACTGATGTTCTTATATGCATTACACCCAGAGCTCCAGATAAGCTGCGTATTTGCTTAAATACCCAATTAAAATTGCCAATTTAAATCAGAAGTAGTGAGTATCAAAAAGCAATGAAAAAATTGCGGCACCTTTACCATGCTGCAGAAAACAATGAACAGACCACAAATACAGTCGAACCTGCTCGGGCGGTCACCTTTAATCAGCGGTCACCGCCGTTAAGCGGCCACTTCAAATTCCCTCCGCGCATTTTTGCTATATAAAACGCTTTCATTCAACGGTCACTCGTCTAACGCGGCCAGCGGTCATTAATTATCGTCCGAAACTAGTGATCCAATTTCATTAAACGGTCACCGCTAATCCCGATTTCAATGTACCCTGCGGCGGTCGTTACCGAAGCGCGAATTAACAATGGTGTCAGCAGTCAATGTGGGTAATTAAAAACACCAAACACGTTGCCGCGTCGGTGATATTGAGAGGGTATGTTTCACAGGTGCAAATTGTGTTGCCCGAACTGTCTGCGCATTATTGAAAGAACAGCCTATCGCATCCGGGTTCTTGCACCCTTGTCCGTCGATTCGTTAATTTCTATAGGTTACCGACACAAATGTTGTAAAAAGGAATAGCCCATTGCTAATTACCAAAATTGACAATTGAAAACACGAATAGCTGATATAATTGATGTGTATTGCCCAGGCTCAAATATAATTTAAGCAAATGGCCTCATACATGTATGTCGAATATGAGCCGAATGTCGCACTTATTGACTGCTTTTGCTGACATCGCCTATGCATTATTTACATACACAATTGGAAATGAATCCAAATTCGACTTGACCAATACCCGACAAAAAAAATAAAAAAATTGCATAACTTGTCCCACTCCATTTCCGATTATACCACATTATGCCCTATTATTTAGTATATCTATTATAAGTTGTCTACAATATGAGTCTTGCAGATTAGCAGTTGCAATAGGCTGTAAAATAACAACAAAGACGTGAACATTGGTGTTTTTATTTGTTGATAGATTTTTTATTTCATTAAATGATATAATTACATTTGTATTATCAAGTCAACATACATGTCTATGTTATCTTTATCTTAATTTCAATTTTCAAAATTTACCTGAAATGTACCTAAAAACACAACCCTCTATTAAGAGGTCACCTCTGTTAAGCAGCCAGTTTTGTAACTTCCCTTGGGTGGCTGCTTAAGACAGGTTTGACTGTACAATGTATAGCATATTTTTCGTATTTTCCATGAAATCACATCTTGGTATTTCATTAGAATTGTCTCCAAGGAGACAATTCTAATGAAATGCCAAGACATGTTTTCATTTAGAAGTAAACTATTCAATAATTGCGTTCTGCTGATGTGTAAACAGTTGTGTGATTTTATTTTACCCAATTAAAATTTTGAAATACCCAATTGCTTCAGAAATGATGGAGTGACAATACTCAATTACTAATTCCTTACCTGGAGCTTTGTACAGATGTTCTTCGACCTTTGGCTTTGCATCAGCAGGTATGAACAACACTTTCATAGTATTTTCATCTCTCGTAAAATCTTCGTAAGTGCAAATTTAGAATCGTAGAATTTAGAAATTTAGAATTACACCATTTAGGTGGTACATCTGTTGTTTTTCAAACAAATGATTAAGAAAATGGTTTACGTCCCAGAAACAGCTACGGTCACGTAGGGACGGACCTCGGTTTCAAGTCCATCTGAAGACCAGGGGCGCGTTTCACTAAACTTCATACGACTAAAATGTTCGTAAGTGCAAAATTATGATAGTCTGTAAATTTCACATTAACAACTTTTTCTTGTAAACAAATATTGGATTTACATTTATTGAGCATAGGCTGCATATGCAGCCTATGCTCAATAAATGTAAATCCATCAATTGAAATTTCCAGACGATTCTAAATTTGCACTTACGAAGATTTTACGAGAGATGAAAATACTATGAAAGTGTTGTTCATACCTGCTGATGCAAAGGTCGACACAATCCATAAGCCCCATTTCTCCAGACACAGCCAACACATGCTGTTTTAGACATGCAAAAGTGAAAGCAACAGCTAAGTTCATTTAGGGCCTGGATGTCAGTTTTAAGTCTCGTCTGACAGACCATAGAAAAGTAAAGCAAAAACATTGGTGACTAAACAATGACTAAAGATGTTTTTGTGACTAAAACAGCATAAACAGCATCCTTATAATCACCATGCCGACGGCCGGTGCAAATGAAGTGGCACTTACAAAAGTATGTCAAATCGGGGAAAGTCGGTACATGTACTTGACAGAACATTCCACATGCCAAGCAGAGACTATCACTACCATTTATTAAATTAACAAAAAGATATCGTAGTCAGCATATTAACCCTTAGAATGTGACAAACACAAATTGTCGTCTGCTGTTGTTTTTGTATATTGTCTTCCTTCTCAACAAAAACATGGTTTGACAGCACTTTAGAATAATTTCCGTTGGAAATGATTCTCAAGTGCTGTCAAACCACATTTTTAATGTGAAAAATAGAAACTGAAAGATAAACAGCAGACGACATAATTTAATTCAGCATTGTAAGGGTTAAGTGCACACACACAACATTAACATCAACAATCAAAACAGTGAGAACCCCAGACACAAATGTAAGTTGCGTTTCGGTGTATCTTAGTTAACTCTTTGCATGCTAGCGGTGAAAATATCCACCAAACGAATTAGGAGTATATGTTTTATTTCTCTCTGTAAATATGTCTTGAAATTTACAGAGAATTGTGTCCTCCGGACACAATTCTAATGAAATTCCAAGACATATTCATGACATTTATAAGGAGAAAATAAAGAAAATATAATGAATTATCATCTGCTATTTTTGTAACTATTTATAGCCCACAAATATCCCAGCATGCAAAGAGTTAAGGACTGACTACATTGTATATAGAATATGACCTTTTGTTTCAAATGTAGTAGAATAATTTTAGTTTGTACATGCTATCGGACAGTTTCACCACTTGGAGCGTTTGACACATACAGCCAATAATGTGGCAGCAAATCTAATAAAATTTTGTGCAATACGTCCCAGATATATAGGACAACGTCCTATAAATATTATTTCAGCAGACTACACAAAACGCTGGATATCTGACCTTTTCTACCATCACTCACAAAATATATGCAATGGACAGTTATTCAATGTGTAAAATGTCAAACTGATGCACAGTCTATTATTAGAAGTACATCTGACACATGTAACAACCGTATTTACTCGCATAGCAGGCAATTAAACAGTAGTGACAATACACTCAGATAACTGCTTACAAGTCACTGGAATCGATACAGTATGTATGGCAATACAGATATATATCTACAGCACTGTGTATTGTTCTTACTGTTACACAGTCTTTACTGAATTCTCAAACATTTTAACAAAGGGTCAACAAACCCTTCAGATATCAGACAGAAAAACAAAAAATAGAAAACATTTTCATAGAACACGGGTGCCCCCACCTGCAGCCTCGATAGTACAAGAATTCCACCACAGAAGCGGTGTTGCGCCTGCCGAGGAATTTTACCGTAACAGAATTCTTGTACAAGCTTCATCATCATGATATAACTGTAATATTACTTGATGGATTGCTTCAATATTTGGACACTTCTCTGGTGGTTTTTGTGATGCTTACTTTAGCACATGATCATGGGCATGTGCTAAAGTAAGCATCACAAAAACCATCAGAGAAGTGTCCAAATATTGAAGCAAATCATCAAGTAATATTAGTTATACAGAGCTCCAGATAAGCTGCGTATTTGCGTAAATACTCAATTAAAATTGCCAAAGACCCAATTGAAATCAGAAGTAGTGCGTATCAAAAAGCAATGAGAACAATTGTGGTACCTTTATCAAGCTGCAGAAAACAATAAACAGACCACCAATATAGCATATTTTTCTTATTTTCCATGAAAACACATCTTGGTATTTCATTAGAATCGTCTCCAAGGAGACAATTCTAATGAAATGCCAAGATATGTTTTCATTTCGAAACAAACTATTCAATAATTGCTGTCGGTTGATGTGTAAACACTAGTGTGATTTAATTTTACGCAATTAAAATTTTGAAATACTCAATTGCTTCAGAAATGATAGAGTGACAATACTCAATTACTAATTCCTTATCTGGAGCCCTAGTTATATCATGCTGAAGAAGTTTGTACAAAGTTGAAACTTTTTGTCATTTGCGGATGAGGACAACAACGACGACAGAAAAAGCAGAGACTATAGTCGCGCTTTCTGCTAAAGCAGGCGCGACAAAAAGGGCATCGTTATTACAAATATTATTGAAATTGGTGAAGAGGTTATTGAGAAAAACTTAAAAACTTAAACGCATTTGCTGACCTTGACCGTGGGTGTTCGGGCGTGGGTTGTATGTGAAAGAAAGAGCCATCCATAGATATTGTGGGCAAATATTATTAAAATTGGTGAAGGAATTAAAGAGTCTATTAATCGTGGTCTATTAATGTGTAAAGTTTCATGTAAATATGTCAAAGGCTATTTGAGTTGTGCTCCAAACATGAAATAAATGGTGGAAAAGCAAAGGGAGATAACTCGAAAATTAAGATCGATGAGTATAATTTATATTTTCATTAGCCATACAGTCGAGCATCAGTAACTCGAAGTCGAGATAGGACTAGGTTTGAGGTAGCGATGAAGTGACATGGTCGAATATTTTTGCGAAAAATATGAAATCATGTTACCCATTACACCACAAGTAAACAATCACGTATTAACCAATGACCAAAGGTAGTCAGCTAATCATCATTACAAGGTGGCATAACGACTTTCAGTGAATTTCTTAAATGACCAGCGTGATGAATCGTGTCAAACACTCAAATATATCCAGGTGGACCAATTAAGCAAACAACCTGAGGTAAGTGTGAATTTATTTTGTTTGATAATATGTTTTGAAAATTAGTGTCAACCAAATCGATCTTGGCAGCCAGGTGCTTAGGCGTTTTATCCAAGCGTTTATTTGATCGAGATAGCGAGAGATTTTTAATGTACTTTTATGCGGAGGGGACAGAATGAACAGTCGGGATAGAGAACATATACGAGATATGGCATGGTCGAGATAGCCGATGAAATTTATATTAAACAAATAAAGATGTATTTCGGGACTTTATTGAATCATCGAGATAGGGGATATCATTGAGATATTGGTGCTCGACTGTACATGAAAACTGGAATGGAAAATCTTCGCAGATCGATGATTTTTCTTCTTTTAATCTGGCAAACCTTACTTATATTAGTTATCTCCCTTTAATTGGGGACACAAGTGTTTGAACAGATGGTCAGTACGTTGGTGTCATATGGATATTTTGGTGATTTTTTTTATAGATTTGGGTGGATTTCGTTGCTTTTGGGTAATTTACATAGTTTTGTGCAACTGCCAATGCTCAATCAATACACACGACAGAAATCGTCAATTATCTACACATTCACCGTTCCGAACCCATTTTATACTGTCAAAATACCTGTAAATTACTTTGCTTATACGTGTAACTCGTGGCGTAAGTTGTATGTTGGTAACAATGAACCCAAACCACCAGATATACCGAAATAAAATAAGAACTGTTCTTAAAGAACCCGTGGGTGGGGAGGTGGGTACACATGCGCTTGTGGACAATCGTCAATTTCAAGTTAACCTTTTCAACACCACAGGCCTGTATAGTGGTATTGGCAAAAAAGTGTAGATCCAGATGAGACGGCTCAGGATCTACACTTTTTGGAAGTATTTTTTCATATTTTTGAAATAAAAAAACATCTCATTTTAATAAATGGACTAGTCTGAAAATCATTTTGTGACCGTTGGACCGATTTCAAAAGCAATATCAAATTCCATTCCAGTAACTTAAGGGTGAAAGGGTTAATGTCGGTTTTGATGATCTACTGGCGAATTGTGTATACAGTTATGCCCAGAATTGCATAAAGTTAGGCAGATCTGGATCTGCACTGCTAATGGTAATATGCCAGTCACAATTGTGTTGCAATTTGTGGCCGTTGAGAGTGTACTTATTCTTAATTGTATCTGTTTATAGCACGGGGCCCCATACGGGTGACTGATTTCAGCATTGGATAATGAACACAATTCTGAGCTGGATTATGACATTAGACAAGCAATCATTGTTTTGATTCTCATAAACCATAAATGGATTATTAGTGGAACCATGAATGAGATTTATCATCATAAGGAAGCTACATACCAAGTTTCAGGAGTGTAGCTATTAGGGGTTAAAAGTTTTACGACTTACAAGCCAATTGGAAAATTCTAAGTCGAAAAGAGGAAGGTAATCAATGACCCCAAGGTCGAATTAAAAAAATCAAAATACACTTTGCACATCTACTCATCATAAGGAAGCTACTTACCAAGTTTCAGGTCTGTAGCTAGTACGGTTTAAAAGTTTTACTATTTACAAGGCAAAAATTGCCAAATTCTAAGTCGAAAACTGGGAGATAATCCATGACCCGGGGTCGAATTAACAGTCAAAATAAACTTTGCGCATCTATTCATCATATTTAGGAAGCTATATACCAAGTTTCAGGTCTGTAGCTATTATGGTTTAAAAGTTTTACGACTTACAAGGTTGGTGACGGACGGACGGAAGGACGGACAAGGGTAACAATAAATACCACCTCCACTATCGTGGTGGGGCATAAAAAGGGGGTGATAATCCATTACCCGTGGGTCGAATAAAAAATATGAAATACATGTGTACATCTACTCATCATAAGGAAGCTATATACCAAGTTTCAGGTCTGTAGCTAGTACGGTTAAAAAGTTTTACTAATTACTAGTCGTGACTTCATGACTGTCTTGATATACATGTACAGTCATGATGGCTTACTCTTGTAAAGTGGCATTTTGCTGCAGAATTTTCAAAAACAGTGATAAAGTATCGAATTTGCATATTTTTAAATTAAGTAACTTGTGAGTTATTTCAATATGCATGTAAATAGTAGTTGTGAAATATTTTGAGATTTTATTGTTTATAGAAATAAAAAAAAATCATTTTTATCGACAATATTCATGAATATCTGAGATTATTACACTCTTGCAAATTATTTGCACGGGTTTCGCTGCGAGAGAAAACCCGTAATCAACTCCTTACAAATAATACACCGTGAAGAGAAAATCCGTAACTGCGCGCCTGTTTTCTTGAAAACCATGAGTTAATTAGCATGCAAAATGTTTAATTTTTATTACAGTCCAAATAAAGTTATTTGAAAATTTGGAAAGGGTCTCGACTAATCTAGAATGTTAATGTGATTGAACACATTCCAAACATGCACTCAAATATATCTGGTTCATAGAAACAGCTGTATAATTTGGATTTAAAAAAGTTTACATGACGTCACATTTCAAAACGAGGGAAAACAAGTCATTGTATAACTATTCATGCGCACATCACAATTCATTGATTATAATCTCAAAAATAGACTAAATGTGCATATAATTATATCCACTGTCGAAGTGTAATAAATAGGATATTCCATCGTACATGTTTGAATAGCGGAAATAATACACTCGTGTATTATTTCCCGCTATTCAAAATGTACGATGGAATATCATCTATAAAATACAACTCTTTTTTTTGGGTAAAAAATTGTATTGAAATCAACAATATAATGCTGGTGTATGTTGTTGTAAATGTAAACTATGGTTCAAATCCAAGTTTTTATACAGTTAGATGCTGTATTACAGTATATATATTCAATGTTATTGAAAAATATAAAATGCCAATAAACAAATATTGGTTGTCATTCATACCGCAAAGTGCCTATGAAAATAACATAGTAACACAACATATTTATGCAAATAATATCGAATTACAGCTCCTTTTCGCCTAGGTTGGACACATCATAACAAATGAAATAATATATGTGTTCAAGACTTAACGTCAATATTGTAGTGGCAAGTTCATATGATATCATTTTGAGAATTATCAATATCCTGCAGAAATACATAGAATGCATAGAAAATTACAATTTTAAACAGGTTATTTTGTTCATATAGAGTTTTACAGATGAAAGACGAAACACGTCGAATGGCTAAGTTTAAAAGTTTAAACTTTATTTATTTTACAACGATTACAAACAAGCGCGACAGCACTTATACAAATGCTTTTGTTGGCACGGATGAAGGCGTAAGGGCGATCATTAATGTGGGAGGAAACTGGAGTACCCGGAGGGAACCCACTTGTCCGATTTGGCGACCACCATACAGTGGGGTCAGCGTGTAAGTGCACACACGAACGAACACTACAGGTTGGAACCAACCTGTCGTATTCGTTCGTGTGTGCACTTACACGCTGACCCCACTGTAATATGGTGGGTCTAGTTTTCGGGGTATTAACAAGTTCATCAACTAGCGATTTTTAGAAAAAAAAACAACACATGAGCTAAATTGTCAGTTCAATAGAATGATAAACATTTCTTTCAATGTTCTTGCATTCAAAATAAGATTGTTGTTTGATTAAAATTTGCGTTAGGGCGTTTAGCAACACACCAGTCAGCCATCTTGAATATTGACTTATGGTTAGAGTTTTCTGGGTATGTTCTGAAAGTGTCAATATATTTGCTAATTCGTCCCGAGTTTCGTTTGATGTTATATCATCTCGCAGATGAATGAGGCACAGTGAAGGAAAACTTGAAACTTTTTTCTATTGATTATGATTTTAACAATATTAAATTAATGGCGGACGCAGAAAATCACGAAAATCACGGTACTAGGCAAAATGACATAAATGGCAAAAATTACCAGTATTTAGTCCAAACACTGAATTTGGTGGCATTTTTAAGAACTTAATATAGGTAATGTCATGCTTATTTTAATCACCTGACGTAAAGCACATTGCGGCTGCACACATGTCTACAAATTAAAAAATATGTGAATACCCCGAAAACTCCGACTACCCCGAAAACTGGCGTCACGGCCATACCACCTCGTTACCGATTGCGCTAATCGGACAACCAATTGTCTCTGCAAAGAAAAAGTGTGCTACTTACCCATGACTTCCACAGAAACATAGAGTCAGCAATGCTAACCCCAGCACAATCGCCATTCTGTCAGATTCTGTCACAATATACAACGGTGTGCATGTACACGTATGTCGAAACTCGGTAATTTCTAGAGACACCAGTCACTGGCCGTCACTTCTACATGTACCACACACGTGCTAATAAGTAATTGTTTACACACGCTGGGTCAAACCACCGCCAATTCATGCGATATACAAAGTAGTCCCACGTTTGATGGGATTTGGAGAATTAAATAAATAACACACCTGTTATTAAAACCCACACAATTGTTGCACACTATTGCTAGCAGAAGAGCTGACCACCCATGACATGTACATCAATATGGTAATTGAAGCAGATAAGTTTTTATGGCGTGTGGATACATAGCGGTGACCACTCGAATGGCTTATTGATTTTGCCGCCAGTGTAGATCCTGATCAGGATTTACACTATTCGACATTCCATCAATGAAATACCCATCATGCTTCTCTAGCAAAATATATAGATCGGTACCTGCTACAAGAGTGTGTTATTTGACCAGGAGCCACAGTTATCATCACAAATCCCACAAGCCCGATTTCTCCAGCGACAGCCGCATATTGTTACAGCGGCTGAAATTCGGTTTGAGGGCCATTACAAAAGTTATTCGACTTAAGACATGAACATGTACGGAAGCATGGAGGGGACATGTGTGTTTTTTTATTTATCTCGTGGCCACGAGATAAATAAAAAAAACACACCTAAAGATCTCGTGGCCACGACATAATTCAGGTGTGTGTTTTTTTTTATCTCGTGGCCACGACTTATTATGTCGTGGCCACGAGATAAATAATAAAAAAACACACATAAAGATCTCGTGGCCACGACATAATTCAGGTGTGTTTTTTTTATCTCGTGGCCACGACATAATAAGTCGTGGCCACGAGATAAAAAAAAAACACACCTGAATTATGTCGTGGCCACGAGATCTTTAGGTGTGTTTTTTTTTATTTATCTCGTAGCCACAACATAATAAGTCATGGCCACGAGATAAATAAAAAAAACACACATGTCCCCTCCATGCTTCCGTAAACATGTGCCACGAAATGTAACTTCTTTGATAATGCAGTACTAGCGGTGTATGCAACGCCAAATATACATAAACAACTAATTATTGCTAGCTCTAAATAATTATATTTAGAGCTAGCTCCAAATCATTCGAAGAGCTCTCTAAATCATTTGAAGCTAGCTCTAAATATGTAATGCTAGCACAGGAACGCCAAATCTACATAAACTCAAATAATTATTGCTAGCTTTAATATTAGAGCTAGCATTAAATATTTAGAGCTAGCTCCAAATGATTTAGAGAGCTCTTCAAATGATTTGGGGCTATATCTAAATATTTATAGCTAGCATTAATTCTTTGAGTTTACATGTATGTAGATGTGACGTTCCAAAATGAAAAAAACGTGTTCCTCTAGGAACACGTTTGTTTTCATTTTGGTGCTGCAGTTCATTGCTGCACGGCGATGTGGGCGGGTAGGGGCGCCGCGTGGGGATCAACCAACTATAATTATAAAGCTAAAATTTATTTGCAAATAACAGTTTCGGTAACACAAAATAGAAAATAGTGATGAACATAATGTATAAATATATACCCATTAGAATGCGGGGTAACACAAATTGTCCTCTGTTTTTGTTTTATATTGTGTCGTCTTTCTCAATAAAAACATGTAGGTTTGACCACACTTTACAGAATAATTGTCAGTGTTGTTAAAGTATGCTTTTGATGAGAAAAATGGAAACTATAAACCGCAGAGGACAATAATTGATTCAGCATTGGCAGTGGAACTGAATTGTGTTTGACATTGTTGTCTATACCCTTACTAACGACACAGTCAAGGGATTTTTCAGTCACCTGTATGGGGCGGGCGCGGTTTTATTATGTATGTATATGTTATTTATTAAAGGTACATGCACACTCAGTAGGCACAAACTGTTCTTTATAACAGATGCATCATCTCATTCACGTTACCCCACCTATTGATTGGCATTATTATACATTTTATATAAGACATACATTTTCACACTGATATCAGGGGCGATAACCGTGTTTCCTTAAACTGTTAACGGACATTACTATTCATTCTCTGTATTTATTTTTTGATGTGGAATGATCATATTTTGTCGAAAATATATTTTTCTCAGATGACGCATTTAATTAGTATAAATAATTATGAAAACATATCATGCCTAATTTGCATATGAAATAGCCTGATACCAACGCGAGTCATTTTCAGTAAATACATATTACTAAATGATTATATCTGTATAGCGGGCAGTCGTAATTTTTAGAACTGGTGGAATAGTGACACAATTATACCTTATTTAATTCCTATACAGACTATGTTGTGCCTACTGAGTGGGCATGTACCTTTAATACCTGTATCAATCCTTTTTTTAATTCAATTATTCCAAGCGAACCCTATTACTATTTATTTGGTATTTATTGATATCAACAAATCGATTCTTGTATCTCAATACTGAATTCGATTTTATCAATTCGATTTTTTCATATCAATAATTGTATTTGTTATATCAATAAATACTGAATAAATAATAATATGAAAAGTCATGCAGAGCATGATGTTATTAGCCGATTAAATCAGGGTTCAATACATGTCCGCATTTTAGTTAACACGGAGCTACGGTCATGATTTTAGTTAGGCATGCAGAAACATATTTTTAGCAAAGGGATATCCCATTCACCAGTCCAGTCGAATACAAATCTTACTTAACAAAGTGACCATTAATTAACGTACTCAACAAAATGTACCAGTCGAATTGACGTCATGCGTATTCAGGCACATGCCCAGATTGGCCTTGATAACGTTGTCACTTGTTTATCCCTTGTTTATCGATTTAAATGGTTTAAATCGACTCGAAGCTTACGTTCAACGGCCGCACAAACTCGATTGAACTGCACGCCTTCCAATGATTAAATACGCAGCGCGTTTAAATAGTCAATTACGTTTTTTTAATGTGCGCACTGGTCATTTAAAACGGGGCCCATCCGTGATTTTTTTTGCGCGATGTCGGGCGCAAGACAATCAATAATTTGCGGCATTGACAATAATTAAGGGGGGTTGCCGCAATCGCGCGTGCTGGATGCATCCCTGCCATCCCTGCATGATACGTAAACATATCAAAGTTCGCTATGAAGGGCAATTCTTCGTTTTGATTGGTGGACAATTTTGTGAATATTAACTTAGCGTCAAATGACGCGCATACGCGATCCAATGGGATAAACCCGAGATGCTGGGGTTGCTAGTCGGAGGAGATTTTGAGCAGAGGTCGTTTATAAATTAGCCGAATAAACACATTTTACGCGATTATACGTGGCTGAAACTTGTTCTGTTTAATAAATAAAAGCTTTAAATTAGCCCAATAATCGGCGTATGTTGGCGTATATGGCCATTAGAGCCAACTATGGACTTCAACAACAACAACTTCCGGGTTCAATCTCTTCCGGCGTTCAGCTCATTACGTATTCAAAATTGTGTTATTTGGCTATATTTAAAGTTTTAAACGGAGATAATTGCCAAAAATGCAAACTTTATCGGTTGATGCAATTTGGAAGTGATACAGCAAAATTCGCGTTCGTAGATTACCGAATAGCGGAGAAAAGAGTTGCTACAAACTTTTTCAGAATTCGATAGATGACCAATATATTAGCCGATCTATAAATAGATCGGCTAATAAAAACCGCGCCCCATAAGCGTACACCTGTGATATGTTCCGGTGTAGACTACTTTCGTCTGTTTTCACAGCGGAATAATCTCTACCCACAGTATTCTCAGCAATGTGTTGTTTATCGTTGATACAACCGGATTAAGGCGTTAGCAAAATTCCTTTGGGAATTACTTACTTCCGGGTTCAAAGTGTACCGAACAAGATAAACAAACAAGCACGTGTTTACGTACTCTGTCCATGCCTGGCATGAGTTATAGAGAATAGTAGGTTAGTGCCGTGAATGGGAAAAAATATCCGGCAAGGCTCAAGAATTTCTTTATTTCTCATCAGAAGTATATGTTGTGACCACTCATTTGAACCGTCTCGCCGAGACGGTTCAAATGAGTGGTCAGGGCGAGACGGTTCAAATGAGTGGTCACAACATATACTTTGGTTCAGAAATAAGGAAAATAGATAGAGAATAGTATGTTAGTGCCGTGAATGGGAAAAAATATCTGGCAAGGCTCAGGAAACGGGATGGGCGAGGCTCTGCCGAGCACATCCCGTTTCCGTGCCGCGCCAGATCCCATTCACGGCACTAACCTACTATTCTATTTATCCCGTCAACACCTACAAATGGCTCTAAAATGCAAAATTGGTATTGACTGGATATCAAAAATGTTTCACGGCACCGTGTTTCACGGCACATACGCACTGTGTTGACGGGATAAAATGGGTACACAGATACTACGACCGCCTGCGCTAATTCTGCCAATATTTGTCATTTTGCTTATTTCAGATCTAGAATACTAGACGTTTGTGCTTGACATCAATCAGTTTCATACTGGCGGATGTATATGCTGATATGGAGCACTGGTCTCAAACGCCGGAAGGTTTTTGAGACGCGCCAAATGATTTTGTAGCTAAGAACATGTGCGATATTTCACGAAATATATTTACAGAAACTGTGAAATTTTCTGTAAATGACGTCGAAAGATTGCGAAATATTCATAGCAAATGCGACCGCATTTGCTATGGAAATTTCGTCAACTTTCGACGTCATTTATGGAAACTATCGTACATTTTGTAAATATTTTTCATGAAATATTGCACATGTTCTTAGTAGTTCGGTAGCCATATGTGATATTTCGATTGAACCTGGAAATGTTGTAGGCCTATATATTTGTTTTGATTGTTTTGTGTATGCGAGGGTGTCCTCTTTCAGAATCAGCCGGGTGGACCTCGGTCACCCATGAGCATTTTGAGAAATTCAAGATGGCGTCCAAGATGGCCGCCATTTTATTATATCGGCAATAACTTCCCTCATATTAAACATAGGATGATAATATTGGTGTCTAGGCATATGTTTTGGGGGTCAAGGAATCCATTGAAACCTTGTATAAGGTTGATCAGAGATTACATCATGGGAAATCCAATATGACCGCCAATAATGGTCGCCATTTCATGTTTTTGGCTATAACTTCCTTCATATGAAACAGAGGATGATAATTATGGTGTACAGACATATTTTTTCGGGGTCAATGAATCCATTGAAACCATTTATAGGGTTGTTTACGGGATCAACTTATAGGAAATTCAATATGGCCGCCAATAATGATTGAGTTTTTATTGATTTGCATTGCATCATTGGGTGCATTTGTTTGTGTTATTCACATGTGACTTACAACTGTACAAAGTAGCTTTAGATGTGAATGGGCCTATCCGGATCGGTTCGCAGATGCCATTCCTCGCCTTGGAGGAATGCATTCGTTGATGAGTCGCATCTGTTGATAAACACAAGGAAGAAGGAAAGTCTCGAATAGCCGATGACAAAAGAGACAGAGGAGCTATCAGGGCAAAACTCGAGAAATGCATCGATCCACTCGATCCAGAGAAACACCCAGATGATATGATAAACATCGTGACGGGAGAACATGGAACCACGGCAGTCAATGTCCAGGATGCGGTGGGAATAAGACTGGATCAAATGAACGACTTTGCTCAGAAATTAACAGACGGCTTACACGAAACCATTCACAAAAACGTGACCACCTTGGTAATAACAAAGAAACATGTCAATGTTGGAGACACTAAAGTGTATGACACGAATGTCATTCACTCTAGAGTCATAGGGCTTCAGGTTAGTGGTCGCGAAGTTAATAGCAAGAGTGTCGTTTCACATGAATTAGCCCCAGTGCCAACATCGATGTTCGAGTCGACTGGAGAAATGAGAGCAGCCACATCGAAATCTTTGTTGAAAAGACAGCTTCAGGTTGAGGTATCTGGGAGAACATCCAGTAACATTTTCGTCGGCATCATTGATGGGCCGGACCTACTCTGGGTTATCCCTTGGCCAGCGGATGGCACAGTGGATGACTATGCAACGAACATGAAACATGCCATTGCAAAGAGATTTGAAATGGGAGATGTATATCTAGTATTCGATCGGTACCGTGATTATAGTACAAAGAGTGTAACGCGAAGTGCCAGGGTTACTGGAGCAAGCCGAGTCCACCAGCTACAACCGTATAGCAAGTTACCACCACAGAAAATAGTACTGACAGTGTCTGACAATGAGAAACAGTTATTAGGTCATGTTGTGAACCTTCTAGCCGAGGATAAGTCATTCCATGAACATACAAGCAGCCATGCTGCTATGGGATAGGCAAGGGAACTGCTCTTAAGGTATTGCGCGCTGGATCAGACTCCCTGTCGTTCCTTGGTGTGATGGACACTCCTATGGAAAGTGTGATTGTGCAGGCAACAGTATATGTGTCAACTTGTTATGGACAACTTTCTAGCGAGTCCATGTCTGAAACACGTTGGAAGGTATGGACACCCAAAACCGGACATGCCTCCTTATCACCGCCAAAACTGTACAGTCTCCCTCTAACCAATGAGGCGTTTGCAGAGAATGTTAAACGGGCCCATCATCAAGCCATTGTCTTGCGTTCACTAGATAACAACAATCCACCTGAACTGGATCCGAAAAGGTATGGCTGGACAAAGGACACAACAGTGAAAACAGTCCCAACCAACATCTCTTCCAGTTAACACAGTACTCGCTCCGGAGTCTGTCATGCGTCTTATCAGGTGTGGGTACGAGAGTGGCACCCAATGTAGTACTCGTGCTTGTAGATGCACTGGAGATAACTTGAAGTGCACGGTGTTGTGTACCTGTAACAATATACGGGCTGCTGCCAGAAAATAACAGCTTAGTTTCTTTTCCGGAAATCATGGAGCTATTGTGTGTAGGAAGACAGGATTCAAGTTTATAAAACTATTTTTCAAATCTCGAATTCAGACTCAAGCTTATGATTGTCTTAAGTTGTATAACCTTGTTGCCAGGTTTAATTGGATTGTTATAGCCAGCCACTCACTCATTGATTTTTAAGCGTTGTACATTGTGTATAGCTATATTGAAAGGGATTTAGCAACCATATTACTTAGCCCATCATTATGATAAAGCAAATAGGTAGGTAGACACATGACGCATTAAACTTGTTACGCGATCTCACATCGGTTGCAGTACAAATATTGCCTGTTGGGTGATTCAACAGCAAGCAAGTAATAATATGTTAGCGGCCATCTTGTAAATCAGGAAAAAAACATACTAGCAGTGCTTTGACACAAACAGTAGTATTGCATTTGCAACCAGTGTACACTCAGACCAGCATCCGCACATTCTAATCAGCATATACAATGTTTGCTAGTCTGTCTCTCATTGCCTCCATTTTAAATGCTCATCAGAGACATACGCTGATCATGATCGAAACAGGTATCAAATGAAATAAGGTTTGTTTTGTCAGAGCATGGTTCATATTGAATAAGAAAAATAAGTTATATCTGATCACATATAGGCTGACGTTTACACAGATAAAGTTGCTACAAATATGTAATTTACATTAACATTAAAATAGTTTGGTTACTTTCTACAATTTAGAGCAAACATCATATCATAGTTGAAGCATTACATTTGTAAATACATGCATCAAGGGGCAAGTTGACGGCCATGTCGGGTTACCTTTGATCTAATCCCAAAACAACATCATAAATGGTTTTAATTGATTCCTGGACCCTGAAAACCTATGTGAAAACACCAAAATTATCATCCTACGTTGAATATGCAGGAAGTTTGACGCAAAAACAAGTGGCTGTAGCCATTATTGGCGGCAATATTGGATTTCCCACGTGGTCACCACTGAACAACATTATAATTAGTTTCATTGGATTCCTTGACCCCTAAAACCTATGTCTAGACACCAAACTTATCATCCTGTGTTGAATATGAAGGGAGTTATAGCCGAACACATGAACTGGCGGCCATATTGGACGACATCTTGGATTTCTCAAAATGCTCAAGGGTGACCGAAGTCCACCCGGCTGATTCTGAAAGTGGACACCATCGTCTACACAATACAATCAATAACAAAAACTATATACAACATTTCCAGGTTCAACCATGCCTCTGCCGGACTTATAGGTACAAACCCGCATGGTGTGTCTCATATTTATTGAGCAGTCGGTCCATATTACAAATGTGTCGGATAACATGAGTAATTTTGCCAATCAGGATCTACACTGATCGCAAATGCAATACGCCCGCGTTTGCCAAATCGGTCCCAAACTGGAATGACTAAGCCCTGTTGTGTCATACCGTGGCCGATATACATGTATGTACTGTATTATATATTTAAATAAAGGAAGTCCCACTCGGGAATTATAGAGACATGACCTAGCATATGTATAATATGTTCTGATACGTTGCAATAGTTAAAGGTACGTGCCCACTCAGTAGACACAAAATGTCCTTTATATCGGAGACATCATCTGAGACATTTTCTGGCAAAATAAACATTCATTCACCATTACCCCACGTATTGATTGGCATGATTGTACATTTTATATCAGACGTAAATTTCAACACTGATATCAGGGGCGATAACCATGTTTCTTTAAAATGTTAAACGGACATTACTATTCATTCTCTGTATGTATTTGTTGATGTGCAATGGTCATACTTTATAATCTGTCGAATATATTATTTGTTCAAGTGACGCATTTAATTAGTACAAATATTTTAAAAAATATCATGCCTCAATTGCATATGAAAATTGCCTGAAACCACCGCCCGTCACTATCAGTCAAATAAACATTACTAAATGATTATATCTGTATTTTTAGAACTAGTGGAATAGTGACACAATTATAAATAACATTTTGGTCCTACTGATGGGCATGTACCTTTAACAAGGGCATCTTTATTACTAACTAATGCTAATTCCCTCGCTGGCAGCCTTAATAATAAAAATAATAATACGCATTAATTGCCTACCTACATGGACTACATACATGAACTAACGCTATTCCCCCTCTTGCCTATCGGCGAGGGGATAACGATGTAGGTATGATGGTCACCAGATCGGACAAGTGTTGTTCTTCTCTCGCATACTCCGGTTTCCTCACACATTACGAACCAACTTTACGCCTATACCAATACCAACGGAAGCATTTGTATTTAGTGCCCTCGCGCTTGATTGCAATCGCTGTAGAATAAATCATTTTTTTAATTTAAAATTTGTCGTCTGCTGTTTATTTTCTATTTTACATTTTTCTTATCAAAAACATGGTGTGACATCACTTTAGAATGATTTCCACTGGAAATGATTCTAAAGTGCTGTCAAACCATGTTTTTATTGAGAAGGAATGCAATTTATACAATTTCATACTGGTTTCATACGGTCTTTTTTTGTCATGACGAATCGTCTAGTAACCCTAGAACGCGGGAAACGAAACTTGTCGTCTGCTGGTGTTTACTAGTTTGTCTTCCTTCTTAATGAAAACATGATCTGATAACACTTTAGAATCATTTTCAGTGGAAATGATTCAATGTTCGCCATTCAATTTCCAATGGACATGATTCTAGAGTGCTAAGGAAGCATGTTTTATTTTGCTAAAAAATGGACTGCCCCTTCATAAATTTGTATTTGGCAACTGGTGATCCAAATGTGGTCAATCGGAAATGGGCTGAACTTCGGTTACACGGCGTTGAACCGTCCCCTCCCCACCCACCCCGCTTACCTCGCTATCATACGACATAAAGACACAGTAATACAATTTCAATACAAACACAAGTACATGAAAACAAGAAATGTTGTGGCCTGTCGGCACACGAATGCCCCGGGTGGCAGATTGAAGATACTGTGGCAAAGTTAATAATGAGCTGCGAATGTCACAATATCATGGTCATATTAAGGGCAGCATGAATGTATGGCATTTTCCGGCTATTGGTACTGTAATTGTCGAAATTGAAAAACTTATGCAGTTAATTAACGATGTGACTAATTAAAATGTGCATCATAATGGAAGTAAGTATCATGCGTTGGGAACCTAATAATGCAAAATCAATACGTTGAACGTGTTGCTAATAACACCATTAGTTTACAAGATGCTTGTTCCGTTCCGTTCCGTAAAGTACTAATCACCTAGGGTAATTGGTACTTTACGGAACGGAACGGAACGAGATTTTTTATTTACCAAAACAGACACAATTTCCACTTCTGAAGCGTGTCATAGGCAGTCCTTTGGAATATGTAGTATAATACTTCCCCGCGAACTGTGTTATTTTCAAGAAAGTCCCCCCCCCCCACCCCCCCCCCCCCATCGACCTATCCGAACAGTATTTGTCCTAATTTGGTGCATTAATTAACTTATGCAGTTAATTAACGATGCGACTAATTCAAATGTGCATCATAATTGAAGTAAGTATCATGCGTTGGGAACCTAATAATTCAATATCAATACGTTGAACGTGTTGCTAATAACACCATTAGTTAACAAGATGCTTGTTCCGTTCCGTTCCGTAAAGTACTAATCACCTAGGGTAATTGGTACTTTACGGAACGGAACGGAACGGAACGGAACGGAACGGAACGAGATTTTTTATTTACCAAAACAGACACAAATGCCACTTCTGAATCGTGTCAGAGGCAGTCCTTTGAAATATGTAGTATAATACTTCCCCGCGACTGTATGTGAATTGGTATTTCCCCTGTGACCTAGAATTTGCCGAAATTTGCCAGTCGAGATTCCCATGGTGTTTGTTTACCAAAAACACGTCCCGATTCCCGGACGCGCACCAACAACTTTTTTTTCAGTTTTTTCCCAAATACTGGGGCGGCGGTCGCTGCCCCTGCCGCCCCACTTCCGACGCCTCTGCATGCAATTTATAAAATTAAAAATAAAATACCAAAACAGACACAAACCTTTGGAATATGTAGTCTAATAATACCAACGCCACTCCGTATGTTGTCAAGAAACTACCCGCCCCCCCCCCACCCCGCTGGACTGAAAAAAAACCGTTAACAGTGCCTTATGGAAGAGTTTAGTTGTATTAATTATTCCACACCATGCGCTCTGGCACAGTATTTGTGCTAATTTGGTGTAAAAAAATAGCTCGTTCCGTTCCGTTCCGTAAAGTACTAATCCACTAGGGTAATTGGTACTTTATGGAACGGAACGGAACGAGATTTTTTATTTACCAAAACAGACACAAATGCCACTTCTGAAGCGTGTCAGAGGCAGTCCTTTGCAATATGTAGTATAATACTTCCCGGTGACTGTATTTTTTCAAGAAAGTCACCCCCACCCCCATCTACCTATCCGGAACAGTACTTGTCCTAATTTTGTGAATTGGTATTTCCCCTGTGACCTAGAATTTTCCGAAATTTTCCTGTCGAGATTCCCAGGGTGTTTGTTTACCAAAAACACGTCCCGATTCCCGGACGCGCACCAAAAACTTATTTTTCATTTTTTTCACAAATATTGAGGCGGCGGTCGCGGTCGCTGCCCCTGCCGCCCCACTTCCGACGCCTCTGCATTTAATTTATAAAATTAAAAATAAAATACCAAAACAGACACAAACCTTTGGAATATGTAGTCTAATAATACCAACGCCACTCCGTATTTTGTCAAGAAACTACCCGCCCCCCCCCCCTTTTGTCAAGAAACTACCCGCCCCCCCCCCCTACCCCGCTGGACTGAAAAACGTTAACAGTGCCATATGGAAGAGTGTAGTTGTATTAATTATTCCACACCATGCGCTCTGGTACAGTATTTGTGCTAATTTGGTGTAAACAATAACTCGTTCCGTTCCGTAAAGTACTAATCCACTAGGGTAATTGGTACTTTACGGAACGGAACGGAACAAGATTTTTTATTTACCAAAACAGACACAAATGCCACTTTTGAATCGTGTCAGAGGCAGTCCTTTGGAATATGTAGTATAATACTTCCCCGCGACTGTATTTTTTCAAGAAAATCCCCCCCCCCCATCTACCTTATGCAGTTAATTAACGATGTGACTAATTCAAATGTGCATCATAATGGAAGTAAGTATCATGCGTTGGGAACCTAATAATGCAATATCAATACGTTGAACGCGTTGCTAATAACACCATTAGTTAACAAGATGCTTGTTCCGTTCCGTTCCGTAAAGTACTAATCACCTAGGGTAATTGGTACTTTACGGAACGGAACGGAACGAGATTTTTTTATTTACCAAAACAGACACAAATGCCACTTCTGCTGAATCGTGTCAGAGGCAGTCCTTTGAAATATGTAGTATAATACTTCCCCGCGACTGTATTTTTTTTCTCAAGAAAGTCACTCCCCCCCCCCCCCCCCCCCCATCTACCTATCCGGAACAGTACTTGTCCTAATTTGGTGAATTGATACTTCCCCTGTGACCTAGAATTTGCCGAAATTTGCCAATGTTTGTTTACCCAAAACACGTCCCGATTCCCGGAATGCACCAACAACTTTTTTTTCTTCAGTTTTTTCCCAAATATTGGGGCGGCGGTCGCTGCCCCTGCCGCCACCCTTCCGACGGCTACTCATTTAATTTATAAAATTGAAAATAAAATACCAAAACAGACACAAACCTTTGGAATATGTAGTCTAATACTACCAACGCCACTCCGTATATTGTCAAGAAACTACCCGCGTTATACACAATCCAATGATGGAAGAGTGTAGTTGTATTAATTATTCCACACCATGCGCTCTGGCACAGTAATTGTGCTAATTTGGTGTAGAAAAATAGCTCGTTCCGTTCCGTTCCGTTCCGTTCCGTTCCGTTCCGTAATGTACTAATCCACTAGGGTAATTGGTACTTTACGGAACGGAACGGAACAAGATTTTTTGTTTACCAAAACAGACATAAACATTATTTCTGAATCGTGTCAGAGGCAATCCTTTGGAATATATAGTCTAAATCTTCACCCGCCACTCTGTATGTTTTCAAGAAAGTCACCAATTATATACCCCCTCCCCCCATATACCCCTATGCCCGCTGGACTGAAAAACGCTAATTGTGGCATATACATAATACAATGATGCAATAGTGTAGTGCTCATAATTGTTATACATCATGCCCAGTATCCAGGGCAGTTCTTGTCCAATTTGGTGTAAAAATTGTCTCGTTCTGTTCCGTTCCATAAAATACTAATCACCTCGGGTAATTGGTACTTTACGGAACGGAACAAGTTTTTTATTTACCAAAACAGACACAATTGCCACTTCTGAATCGTGTCAGAGGTAATCCTTTGGAATATGTAGTACAATACTTCCCACGCCACAGTGTATGTTGTAAAGAAATCACCCTCCCCCCACCAGCCCCCTTGCCCGCTGGATTGAAAAACGTTTTAAAGCCATTTGTAGGTGTTGACGGGACAAATAGAATAGTAGGTTAGTGCCGTGAATGGAAAAATATCTGGCGCGGCTCGGAAACAGGATGTGCTCGGCAGAGCCCCGCCCATCCCGTTTCCTAAGCCTTGCCAGATATGTTTTGCCATTCACGGCACTAACCTACTATTCTCTATATATTTTACTTTTAGTTTTGCTTTTTATAAAATACATGTACAATGTATGTGTGAAATGTAAAAAAGGTATTTATTTAACCAGGTTAGCAGATTATCATGAAATAATGCCCTTGCGATTGGGTCCTACCGTTAAACAAAACCATGTTCGCTATGCTCACTCAATGCAATCAAGTGTGCATAATTTCATGATAATCAGGTCACCTGGTAAAATGCTTTGAGCAATACAACACGAATTATCAATACAAATATTAAAATGTCAGGTTGGCCATAAAATCTGTTGGGAACAAATCTTAAAATAACATTTTATTCCTATTTTAGACTATATTTTCCTATTTTATTCCTATTTTTTCACCGTCTGAATTCCTATTTTCCTAAAAAAAATTATCAATCCCTCACTTGACGGCCTGTTATTGGTAATCATCCTTTTATCATTCGGTGTCCTACTCATGCGGCCCCTGTGCCCCAAGGTCAAGGTCAAATGACTTAGAAGTTTGCGTTATCATAAAATCTGCATTAAAGTTTTTTTCATACCTTATCTCCACAATTGTTACTCCAATTTACATACAATACTTCCTTTTCATCATCCATATTTTCATTCCATAGCCTGCCCAAGGTCAAGGTAAAATGACTTTGAAATTTGTGTTAAAGTTTTTACATACCTTATATCTCCACAACACTTACTCCGATTTACTTCAAACTTCAAAAATATATTTATTATCATCCATATTTTCATTCTATAGCCCACCCATGCAGCCCACACGCCCCGAAGATCAAGGTCAAATGACTTTAAACTTTGCGTTAAATGCTTTTACATACTTTGTAATTACCTTATATCTCCACAACCCTTAATTAAAACTTAAAATAAATACACACTGAGACATCAAATGCCTAGGTGGGCTCGACTTTGTAATTACCTTATATCTCCACAACCCTTAATTAAAACTTCAAATAAATACACACTGAGACATCTAATGCCTAGGTGGGCTCGACATGCGGGCCTCGGCCATCTGGTTAAAAAAATCTAAAAAATCAATGGTAAAAATTACGTCCTACAGTTTTACATCACGTCGGAGAATCGGGTTCGGAATCCACGTGATCCCACACCTTGAGAGTGGTGTAAACCAAGGTGCATGATCACGTGGTTACAACAACAACACCAATTGCTGAAAGTACTGAAAGCGCGCACACTCCAAAATAAGTATTATTTGATATTTTCCTTAATAGGCAACAGATTTTTATGAAATATGGCGCAGTAAACACGTCTTCATGAGCTGCATTTGGTGGTCCCGGGAGTTTGGCACATACTTATGTCGAATTTGCGAAGAATCCATTTTCTCTTTGCAAAACACAATGTGTATTTTACCTGTTCTTCAGCCACAGGCAACGCACAGTAATTGGTTGTTTACACATATAAACTGTGGCATAAACTGATTATTTTTGGTGATTGAGTCAAATTATGTTTCACGTCTGATTAACAACAACGTCTAGTTCGATCAGGAAACTTAGGTAGGACGATCGATATCTATAACTGGACCAAATTGCAACTGATTTGGTAATATGAACATGGATATATGATATGTCAAAACATGTTTCTAGTGATTTTATATCACTCTTATGCCAATGATTAAAGGTTTTGATAAATTCAATAAACCTGGTAAAGTTGAACATTTTCCAGCCAATTGGTGTACGCCTTACGTAGAAAATAACTATTCTACTACATGCAACATATTTATGACTTTGCTCCCTCCCTGCAGTTTCAAATCTGAATTTACAATATCCTGAACTCAAGTAATGTGCCCTACACGACCAATAAAATCACTTGTACCATAGCCCAAAGACCTTTAGCATTATACACGCATGTGGTATATTTTCCATAAATGAAGCTAGCGAGGTGGGCGGAGCTAAATTTGTATGGGGTTATGCACAATAACCGTGCTCTTATTTCCGTCTTATTACAGGAAGCGTGCTCTTACTAACTAAGACCATGGCCACGTGGGCATGACACGTTTCTGTACTTTCTGCATTAACTGATCAGTGGAAACAAGAGAACTACACGAAAGTATATATTGTGAACATAATTGGTACCGTATTGACGAGACAGTTATAATTAGTTGTCACAACATATAGTTTCTTGTGGAAAGCAAAACTCATATCATTATATAATAAGAGTTGAACATATACCTACCAAGGACATACAACGTCTCCAAGTTGATTACAATTAGTAGATAATAAATCACGAAGACTCCGTAGCCCTGATATTCTTATCATGCTAACTCCGTAGCACCGGTGTCAGACTCAGTCGCTTTATGAAAATAATTAATTGCGAAATAATAGCAGATTACTTATGCCCCGTTTATATGACCAAATTTGCCCCTATGGGTATAATACCCCTAGGGGCAAACTAATGTCATGTGAACGCGCTTGCCCCTAGGGGTAAATATAACACTAGGGGTAAAATACCCCTACCCAAGAGGTGGGGTATTTTCGTCATATAAACGGTACATTAAGTTTACCCCAGGGGCAAACCTTTTTTGTCGTCGTCCAATATGTATAGTTGTCACATACAGGATAATGGTGGGTTGCATTTAGTACTACGCGCGTCCATATGTGCATGTGTCCGTCTGTGATTCCGGTGAATTTATTTTATATCCTGTCACAGTTAGAAACTATTTTAAACAGGGGCGGTCGTGATCTCTGGATATTTACGAAATAACCAATGTAATAATATTTCATTAAATTCATTTAATTGACGACATCCTCGGATACGCAGGTCTGATAATAGACATTGTCGGTTTTGCCGGAGTACGGAGATCGGACACCGACAATCTGAAAACGTTTTTTTCTGCGTCAAAAACCAGCTAAAGCTCGTGGATTATATCACGTACAGGCGGACAAACCATGTTCAACACAATATACTTGATCATAAGTTGACCTCCACTTTTTAAATGTCATATAAACGGTACATTAGAAATACCCATAGGGGCAAATTTCGTCATATAAACGGAACAGGGGTACTTTACACACCCCCCCCCCCTGTTTTCAGTTTACATGTAGATCTATGTTAGTATTAATTTGGTGAACATTGAATAGCTCTCAGATTCACTTATTATATAAGGGGCGGTAATTCAGTTTTGACTCTGTATGTAGGCTGCGGTTTACGTTGATCATAATGTGTGGCCGTGACTGGAGAAATGGGGCTTATGGGTTATGCGACCAGTGTAGCCCCAGATCAGCCTGCGCATCCGCATCCGCGCAGTCTGATCAGGGACTACACTGTTCGCCATTCAGTCGGTTAAACATCCACCATGCTTCTAACAACATTGAAGAATGCGAACATTGGTGGGTTGCATCATTAGATCACACGGTTATGCCTACATTCAACTCACTCACTCACAGAATTTTATTTTTCATTTTATAAATTAAATGCAGAGGCGTCGGAAGTGGGGCGGCAGGGGCAGGGACCGCCGCCCCAATATTTGGGAAAAAAATGAAAAAAAAGTTTTTGGTGCGCGTCCGGGAATTGAGACGTGTTTTGGGTAAAAGTCCAGCGGGGTGGGGGGGGGGGGGCGGGTAGGTTCTTTACAACATACGGAGTGGCGTCGGTATTATTAGACTACATATTCCAAAGGTTTGTGTCTGTTTTGGTATTTTATTTTTAATTTTATAAATTAAATGCAGAGGCGTCGGAAGTGGGGCGGTTGGGGCAGCGACCGCCGCCCCAATATTTGGGAAAAAACTGAAAAAAAAGTTTTTGGTGCGCGTCCGGGAATCGGAATGTGTTTTTGGTAAACAAACACCATGGGAATCTCCACTGGCAAATTTCGGTAAATTCTAGGTCACAGGGGAAATACCAATTCACATACAGTCGCGGAGAAGTATTATACTACATATTCCAAAGGACTGCCTCTGACACGCTTCAGAAGTGGCATTTGTGTCTGTTTTGGTAAATAAAAAATCTCGTTCCGTTCCGTAAAGTACCAAATTACCCTAGTGGATTAGTAATTTACGGAACGGAACGAGCTATTTTTTTACACCAAATTAGCACAAATACTGTGCCAGAGCGCATGGTGTGGAATAATTAATACAACTGCACTCTTCCATAAGGCACTGCTAACGTTTTTCAGTCCAGCGGAGGTGGTGGGGGGGGGGGGGGCTGGTAGTTTCTTGACAACATACTGAGTAAATGCAGAGGCGTCGGAAGTGGGGCGGTTGGGGCAGCGACCGCCGCCCCAATATTTGGGAAAAAACTGAAAAAAAAGTTTTTGGTGCGCGTCCGGGAATCGGGATGTGTTTTTGGTAAACAAACACCATGGGAATCTCGACTGGCAAATTTCGGCAAATTCTAGGTCACAGGGAAAATACCAATTCACATACAGTCGCGGGGAAGTATTATACTACATATTCCAAAGGACTGCCTCTGACACGCTTCAGAAGTGGCATTTGTGTCTGTTTTGGTAAATAAAAAATCTCGTTCGTTCCGTTCCGTTCCGTAAAGTACCAATTACCCTAGGTGATTAGTACTTTACGGAACGGAACGGAACAAGCATCTTGTTAACTAATGGTGTTATTAGCAACACGTTCAACGTATTGATATTGCATTATTAGGTTCCCAACGCATGATACTTACTTCCATTATGATGCACATTTTAATTAGTCACATCGTTAATTAACTGCATAAGTTTTTCAATTTCGACAATTACCCCACTTGATACCCCAAACCGTGTTCCGTTCCGTTCCGTTCCGTTCCGTAAAGTACCAATAGCCCAAGAATGTCAGTATCTCGAACATCAGTATCTCGATGATAGCCACTATCTCGATGATTCACTACAGTCCCGAATTATATCCTAATTAGTTTAATATAAATTTCATCAGGTATCTCGACCTAGCCCTATCTCGTATATGTTCTCTATCTCAACTAATCATTCTGTCCCCTCCGTATACAAATACGTTTAAAATCTCTCCGCTATCTCGATCACATAAATGCTTGGATAAATATCTTAAGTGCCTGGCTGGCAAAATCGATTTGGTTGACACTAATTTTCCAAACAAATTATCAAACAAAACAAAATAAATTCACACCTACCTCAGGTTGTTTGCTTAATTAGTCTACCTGAATATATTTGATTGTTTGTCACGATTCATTAAGCATATCAAGCTGGTCATTTACGCAAGTCACTGAGAGTCATTACGCCACCTTGTAATGTTGATTATCTTACTACCTTTGGTCATTAGTTAATTTGTGAGATTACTCGTGGTGTAATGGGTAAAATGATTTCATATTTTTCGCGAAAATATTCGACCATGTCACTTCATCGCTATCTCGAACCTAGTCCTATCTCGACTATATGGACGAGCTCCCTTCGACTTCGAGATACTGGTGCTCAACTGTATAGTTATACCGATGAAAGCCAAAACACGCAGAATGCCTGTGACCAGTAGCCCATTTCAATACACAGTACATACAAAGCCGAAACCTGAAACATTTCAAACACTGTCAGCCTGTATAGTCGTATTTGGCAAATAGGTGAACATACTACATCACCGATGAACCCTTTCAAACGCTGTATAGTATTGGCAAACGTGTAGTCCATGAGCCGGCTCGTGACGAGCCGTCTCATCAGGATCTGCACTTTTTGTATTAAGCAATTTTCATATTTTTGAGAACAAAAACACCCCCTTTTCATAAATGGACTGGTCTGAAAATAATTTTGAGACGATTGGATTTGTTGAAAAATTAACAGATCAAACTTCATTCCAGTTACTTAGGGTGAAAGGGTCAAGTTCACTAGTATGCGTCATGTATTACGATTTGGAACAGCAACCAACACTACAAAACAAGTCAAACTTTATCATGTCAAGCATCTTATATTTTCACACACTGAGGAGAAATATATTTTAACCTTTCAACCCTACAGGCCAAAAAAGCCAACATGTGCAAACACAGCAGATCCAGGGGGCCGTTTCACTAAACTTCTTACGACTAAAATGTTCGTAAGCGCAAATTTAGAAACGTCTGGAAATTTAAATTGATGGATTTACATTTATTGAGCATAGGCTGCATATGCAGCCTATGCTCAATAAATGTAAATCCAACAATTATTTACAAGAAAACATTGTTAATGTGAAATTTACAGACTATTATAATTTTGCACTTACGAACATTTTAGTCGTAGGAAGTTTAGTGAAACGGGCCTCAGATGAGCCGGTTCCTAATCAGCCGTCTCACAAGATCTGCATCATTTGTCAATATTGTTCACCTCAACTTTTTCTCATTAATGGAATAGTCCAAAAGATAGTACGGAAAAGCCAATGCAGTATATTCAGGAGTGAAAGGGTCAATGTTTTGTTTGTTTGTTGGGGTTTAACGGCCTATCAACAGCTACGGTCATGTAAGGCCGGGTCAATGGGTTTAGTACTAAATCCCATATATTACCTGTACAAGTATAAATGGGGAGAAAATCCCAAAATCAGAACAGAATATTTACAATAACTATATATTCAGTCCTGAAATCAGAATAATCCTGATCTGATGCCAGGTCCTCGCCACACCAGAATCACTTGGCCCCCTCCCAAAAGCAGTAGCATCCGAAATAATCATACTACTTTAATAATGGGCAATAACCCAATTAAACTCCCAGGTAACAAAAGAGTCAAAGGTAAAAACTTACCTGAGGGCCAAACCAGGCAAATCTTGATTCGTATAAGGAGGAACCCCTACCGTTAATTTACGCCATCACGTTCGCCCGACCAATCACCCACTTGAAAGGGTTAAAACGAATACATGCAAGTCGCATTCCCAAATGATTTGTTTACTGACATACTGCAGATGCTAATTAGATTAGCTACTAGTCTTGTACATCCAAAATGGATGGTAATTAAAATGTTGAGCCGAATATGAAACTGAAAGTAGATACTCTTGGTCTGATTTCCAAGGAATTTAAGAAAAAGAAATCCAGCTTGAAATGCAGTTCATATAGTTTTCCAAGTAGACACGAGGCTTTTATTACTGGAAATTATTTGGATAGAATCAGCAACAATATCAGTCATTTTCCGTGTCAAATCTGGGGGTTGTCATTGTCATCTATTAAAGCATGAGCGTCTAATATTATTGTTACATGTACATATAAATTACAGCCTAGCAGATATAGAACCAATACACATTAAGCAACTTCATGCATGCAAATAGCACCAGCAAAAGAGGAAATACATCAGCTGACAAAATGTACCTGAAAATAATTGCGAGCACAAGGGAAGACTGGGTGCCATTTCACTAAACTTCATATGACTAAACTGTTTGTAAGCGCAAAATTATGAGAGTCTGTAAATTGCACATTAATAAAAGTGAAAGTGAAAGGGTTTAACGTCCCACCAACAGCTAAGGTCATATAGAGACGCGACACATTAATAATGTTTTCTTGTCAACAATTATTGGATTTACATTTATTGAGCATAGGCTATGCTCAATTTTGGAAAATCCTCAATGTAGACAAAGTGGCAGAATTCGACTAAGTGTATCTTTATCAAAAAAGGTGTGTTGTACCCTACTACCAGGTACCAAATTCGTCTCGACTAATAGAGGTTCGACCATGTCCAGCCGTGGGTAAACGTTTGCCGTGGCACGAGGGAACTGTTTGAATCCCAAGACCGTAGGCCGCGGGTTCAAACATTTCACGAAGGGCACGGCAAACGTTTAGCCACGGCTGGACAGTCGAACGTTATTGTTACATTTCCCTCGGAAATATCGTGTAATTTCAATATATATGCAATCGGATAATCTGCTCCATTCAAACAGCTTATTTACACATACATGTTCCATGGCCACAGTACACGTCGCGCGATGCATGTGAACTGGTCTGGTGACGTAATGGCGCGTTCTATTAACGACATGAAACACATGCATGGCGTATGTTTTGGCTTGTCCCCGGAATGAGCATTGTCTACAGCCATGGAGGAACAGCACGCGCTATACGTTTGAACACAGCTGTGAGCAGTGTCAAACAACAACAGTCACGTAATAATATTATAATATATCATATGCATATGTATGTTTTGCCACATCGCTTTTGCATACTAGTACGACTAATAGTTTCCAAATTAGAAATTCCTTTATTTCTAAATACAGTGGCACCCCTCTAAACCGAACACTCTGGGGACCCCATTGTGCCTAATTTAGATGAGTTTTAATGTAATTTGTGTCGTTTTCCTGTCTACTCATAACAGAAAATGACAAACATTTGCCATGAGTGCTTAATTACAGTGGAATCCCTCTAAACCGGACACCCTGGGAAGCTCTTTACTTGAATATTGTGTTTGAAATCAAGCAACTTGATTGTCTGAGCATAAGCTGTGCTCAACGAACTGGCAAATACGGAAGACATGTGGTTGATAACACTGTTACTATATCGCCTTCATTTGATTAACGTTTTGAACAGCCCTCGTATACTCAACGTGTGAACTGTCGGAGCATGGTGGTATGGAATGGAACTGTGTTACACGATGTTGATGTCCACAATAAGGGACGATATAAGTTTGCCTGTATGCGTGGCAAGAACAGGATGGCAGAATTGAAGCGTTTCCAGTACACGGGTTTACCCGCGATACCTTATGCCGCATCGTATGGGATATTCTAGTCAAACACCATTTACATTTAGCTCTCAATTTACCTGCCTTGTCATATCCATGACCCGATCCAGGCGGGGGCTTGTCCGGCGTACGCTCCCTCTAAAGTTTTCCGAGTTAAGTTGTGAACCCACTTATTTATGCGGAAACAGCTAATGACTTTTCTTATTTCTCACCCAAAATGTATGTTGTTACCACTCTATTGAACCGTCTCGTCGAGTGGTAACAACATATACTGTTGAACAGAAATGAGAAAGAATGCATAAACAATTGTTTACATATTAGGAAAGCTGTAGTTGCGAACAGACGGTACGGGACTATATTTCAAGAGTTACTGTTCGCAACTAGGGACGTTGACGACAATGTACGTTTCATTTGCAATTGAGAATCCACGCCACCTCTAGATCTAAATCCTGGATCCGTCCCTGATATCGCCGACAAATTTATTTTGAAAAATCGAGCATATTTTACGTAATTGACGTCGAAACGTGACAAAAAGATCATAGCTCTTGCAGAATTCACTTCTGTATGAGCTCTGATACTTTCGTCATATTTCGTCATATTTCGTCATATTTCGACAAAAAAACACGAAAAATATTGCACTTTTGCGAAATCCGTATCAACGGAAAACGGCGATTCGGTAGGATATGGAAAGGGTATTAATAGATGTGTCAGCGTGTTCATTTTGGAAAATCTCTCGTATGTGAGCACGGTGTCTGGTATAACTGGTATCTGGTAAGAGATATGATCTGGACAGTTATGGCTATTTCAAATAATCTAGTATGTGGCCATGGGATAAAATCCTGATTGAATTAAAATATTTCCATATCTGGAAACCATACATGATATTAATCGACCATGTGTCACATTCTCAGTATATACTCTGCTATCGTGCTCGAAATCAAGAAGTTTGATTGGACAATCAAACTGCTTGATTTCGAACAGAGATTTGTAAACCATGTTCAAAAGGTTTTATATTCGCGTGTCAGGTAGATCTAATAACTGTATCATTACATAGTTCTGAACTAGGGGACAGTTTCACTAAACTTCGTACGACTAAAATGTTCGTAAGTGCAACTTTAGAATTCGTCACTGGAAATTGCAATTGATGGATTTACATTTATTGAGCATATGCTGCATATGCAGCCATTGCTCAATAAATGTAAATCCAATAATTGAATACAAGAAGAAGAATTAATGTGAAATGTACAGACTATCATAATTTTGCACTTACGGACATTTTAGTCGTACGACGTTTAGTGAAACGCCCCCAGAAAGTAGACAGTGTATATCTTTCGCTGCTACTTTCAGCCAGCGTTAACGTTTCTCCGAATACTATTGGTTGATACAGTGACCTTTTAAAGACCCTGTGTCCGAGATGATGTCTCAGATATCCAATGTGCTTTTTTTCTATTCATGCATAGCAAAATACCTATATCAAACAATCGCAGCATTTTCTTTGATCAAATTCCCATATACAGATACCGATAGGACACATTTATAAAATCAAGTAAAGTGTGTTGTGAAAGAATTATACAATATCACATGTGTAAAGACGTTTCCAATAGTTTAGGTAATACAAATAATAAATAAAATTAAATTTATAACCATCGATTATTTTTCAGCATTATAAACATGATAAACACGTCTTTACTAATCCGTATTTAGGCGACTCATATGTACAAGTCTGTTCAGAAATAAGATACAAATCTATACAAAAATATTTTTACGAATCCTTTTTTTCACTTCCTTAAATGACCTTAGTTGTTGATAGGCCGTTAAACCCCAACAAACAAACAAACAACCAAACAAACAAACAAACAATAGAGCAACTCATAGAGAAGGGCATAAATAACAGAATGGTGTTATGGCATAAACAAAAAATGGAAAGATAGCCTGCAAATTTACACGGACGGTAGCAAAAATATCGAACAAGGCATCACATCCGCAACTTTCGTGATACCACATTTAAATTACGTAGAACAATACAAGCTGACTTCCACACTAACAGTATTCACATAAGAATTAATAGCAATCGAGAAGGCCCTCATTTATAACCTAACATTAGATAATTATAAGGATACAGTCATCTTAACTGATTCACTAAGCTCCGTCCAAACAATCAACTCAGGTACTTCTAAAACAAGACCTGACAAAATACATCTCATCAAAACATTAATAAGCAATACAAAATCTAAAGGCAAGCTGATAAACATAGATTTGGGTCTCTTCCCATATTGGAATACCCGGTAACGAAGACGCTGATAGGGCTGCAGGCACAGCGCATTTAATAGGAAACAATGAAGCAACATTACCAACACATCATGAAATATATTCATCTCATCAAACAAACATGTAGGTCAAAGTGGCAAACAAGGTGGAATAATGAACACTTAGGCAAAAATGGTGGACATTTTGCAAGCAATGTGCCCCACCATCCCTACAAAATGTAAATTGTATAGTAAAGATAGGAGAGCAGACATAATTATATCCAGACTAAGGCTAGGCAGAAATGGCATAAAATCTAATCTATACCATCATGATAATAGTAGTGAAGATAAAATGAATTGTTCAAATTGTGACGAGGACGAAATTGAAGATCCTTGGCATTATTTCTTCAATTGCCCCGCCCATAAAACAACGCGAGAAGATCTAAAAGCGTCTTGCCTTAAACACAACATTACACCTTCACATTATCATATAGTATCCCCCCCCTAAGGAATGTGAAGCCGAAATGCATCTAGCTTTATTAGAGTACATAAAGGAAAGAGGGTACTGGGGTAAAATGTAAATACCGCTGCTCCAAAAACAACAGTATAGTTTTAAATTCAAACTGATAACCTAAATACCAAGATATATAGGTAGTAACTGAGGATGGCAGAGGGTATACAGTCAACGAAGTGGTCCAACTAAGTGACAGAGGTTACATTGGACCATGTAGGCTTCGTCCAGATATAATTAAGTAATATCACGATAGGTTGTACATATGTTGTATCGTAAATATATGTTTGCGTGTGAGCCATCGACTTACGGTGATTACATGGTGAACGGCGTATGCCCTGATCGGACTGCGACTGTGCAGGCTGGTCTGTGGATACACTGGTCGCTAGGTTGTAAGTCCATGCTCTGGGATCACCCAATGAGGTAGATGTACTTATTTGACGTGTTTGGGAGCAGTACCCCACACTGACTGACCATTACTAACAACATAATAAGATAAATATCAAATCATATAAAACATAATACAATCATAAAGTATATGCGGGGTGTGGCGAAATGCTGGCAATATATAACTTCAACGGGGAATGTCCGAATTACCCGAGTTCCAATATATTTGGCGGGTTCTTCTCCCGAGGCAGGCCCAGAGTGCACCCTAACGAACATATTGCCACCCCATAGTCGTATCCATGCATATACAAAATTGTATATACACAATTAAGCCTATAATCAGCTAACAACTATTAACGTCCGGCCTCCAATGATGAGCACTCATGAAGTTAACAGCATTGCACATTACAGTCTGCTCGTGATCAGGTCTAAAGTAGAGCAGTTACGAAATATATAGCGTTATGAAATGTCCGGGCGGGTGGGCTTGACTGGTACTAACCCAGGGGATCTTTCAGGTAGGGAATGCCCAATCGGGGACCTCCGCTGGGAAACGAACGATACGGTCTGCTCACCACCGGGCACATAGTGCTCTATCTATTAAATTATAAAGCAGTGACTGCTTACATGCGGGGGCTGGTATTTTAGCGGGTGGGGATAACCATACATGCAAATCTGCACAAATCATTTACCATATTTTTATTTGCATCTTCCTGAATCTACTTTTAATAATAAAGACCAATAACAGTGGCCAACCACTGACAATATTGACAGGGCAACGCGACTCGTAGATGTAAACGACTTGACCAGTGACAACTGACAAATGACCCCCGAAACTGACTGGGGGGACCCATTTTGTCACTAACCATGCATGTCCATTTCCCGTCACTTTACAGAACAATGGAACGCCGTGATGCCGAGGGGTCTTTGAGGTGGTACGTATATACATGTGTATGTATGTGTGTATGTATATGTTTATATATATGTATGTATATGTGTGTGTGCGTGCGTGCGTGCGTGCGTGTGTGTGTGTGTATATGTATGTACGTGTGTGTGTGGGTGTGTGTATGCATATACATATATGTATGTGTGTATATGTGTGTATGGGTATATACAATACAATACAATATCCTTTATTAAGCATTAAGCAATACAATGCTTCTAGCCTTTAACATAAAACTTGTGTAGTGCACATAAAATACATGTTTTACGGAATATAAATGGAGAAGCTTTTGTTAATTGTAATTATACACTAATAGATGCCACCAAAATGATCACTTTGCAGTATTAGCAACTTAAATAAAAATAAGTTTATTCCTCCAGTAATTCTTTTCTCAAATTGCTGGCAAAATAAACATATTTCGACAGATTAATTACTGTTTTTCGATTGGTCGATGTCATTAAATGATCATACTTATTTAGTGTTGGCCATCTACAAAAATAAGGTTTGAAATGTTGTTTTCTTATGTTTGTATAAAGAGGACAGACTAAAAGAAAGTGATACTCACTTTCTATCGAGTTTAAATTACAACATTTACAAATTCTTTCATCCCTGGAATATTATGATATCTGCCTCTTTCTATTTCTAAAGAATGCGAAGATAATCGAAATCGTGATAGTGATTCTATATTTTCTATTCATTATATATCTAAGTACGGTTCTAAAGTTAGTGAAGTTTATATCTGCATACGATGAAAGTCGTTGAGATCTAGTTATATCATTATACCAAGATTGGTGGTAATTATCTAAAATTCTCTGTTTTATTTGCATGATAATGTGTATTATTATGTAATAATGTGTCTTGATTAACCCATAACTCTGTTAACCCTATGTCATTAATCATTGTTTTTATCTGATAAGCCCAATTTGTATTGTTATACGATACATTATTTTCAACATGTTATACATTTTTTTGGTTACATTATTGTCGTTTAATTTTAATAGTTTTATCCAATATCGGGTTATGTGAACTTTACGAATTACGCTCAGTGGAACTCTACCTAATTCCCCGTATAGCCCTATTAGATTAGTTGATTTGTTGACACATAATACTTTTCGAAGAAATTTAGTATGAATATTTTCAATATCTTTTCCTTTGTGAAACCCCCATATTTCTGATAGTAATTTAAAACACTAGACACCAATTTATCAAACAATTTACATTTTTCATGTGTGGAAAATTCATAATGATTGAATACAGAAAATAGTCTATACATTGCTTTCGATGCATGTTCATATACATTTTTGTGTTCTAGCCCAGTTTCCGTTTTTGAAAAAATATATACCTAAATATTTGAAAGATGTTACAATTTATAATTTTTCATTATATAGAAAAAAGTCATAATTGGTATGTCGCCCTTTTTCAAATATTTAATACTTTTGTTTTTTCCTGTATTTATTTTTAATCTCCACGTGTTACAATAATTTTCTATGTCAGTTAACATCGATTGCACAGATTCTGGTGAGGTTGCGAATAATACCTGATCGTCAGCATATAGTAGGAGAAATATTTTCAATTCGTTTATCGTAAAAATTCCATCTATATTGGTGTTTATGTTTTCAATTATATCATTTACAAACACATAAATAATAGAGATGAGCTTGGATCCCCCTGTTTTTACCCCCATATGTGATTCGATAAATTCGGATGTTTTCTGGTTATGTTTTATTGCTGATCGTACAACAGAATACATAGCTTTTAATGCTTTAGTCATTTTAGTGCTTACATTTTCAGCTATCATTTTTTGCCATAAAAAAGATCGATTTATTTTGTCGTAACATTTTTCATAGTCAATAAAAATGCTATATAGTTTTTGACCAATTTAATACCTTTGATATTATTGAGTGTAACATGAAAATACAGTCAGTTGTGCTTTTACCAGCTTGATATCCATATTGAAAATCGGTTTTTTATCATATTTTTTTTGTCCACTTGTTAAACGGTTCAGTAGTATTTGTGAATATATTTTAGCTAAAATGTTATTCAGAGTTATTCCTCGATAATTTTTGGCTTGTGTTTGGTCGCCACCTTTAAAAATAGGTATAATATAGCCAAGTCCCAGCTTTCTGGATATTCAGAGTTATTAAACATTTTGTTATATAGCTTTGTCAGGTATGGTGAGATAATCTCAATAGCTGCTTTAATTATAGAGGCTGATACATTATCAGGACCATTTGCTTTAGAGCTATTTTGTTCGAGAACTGCTTTTTTACATTCTAATTCAGTTACTTCAGAATCAAGCTCATTATCATATTTAAAATCGAGTTCTGTATTACCATCTATATTATCGTTTTCCCCAAATAATGAATTGAAATGATCATACAGAGTTTCGGCTGTAATATTATTATTTTTATTTTCTTGTTTTGTATAGCATTTTATGTAGTATATATGTGTGTGTACATATGTATATGTGTATGTACGTCTGTGTGTGCCTGCGTGCGTGAGTGTGCGTGCGTACGTGCGTACGTATGTGTGTGTGTGTGTGATTGATTGAATGGGGGCTGGGCTAAGTGATTGGGTGTGTGGTTGGCGGGTGTATGGATGGGTTGATGTGGTCCACTAATTCAATGGAATTGGGCTAAGTGATTGAGTGAGTCAGTGGGGTGAGGTAGTCAGCTGGTTGAGAGTAGTTGTGCAAAATCGCCTCCTTTTGAGGTCTTTATTTTAGCTTTACTACAGGGACTCCGGAGCTACCGGGGAAACTGGAGGTTTCCTCCACCAGGAGTAATTGCTTTTTATGTCGAAATTGACAATCTGCATTACTCCAATATAGACAAAAATCCAACGATTTAATGTGTATTAGTCTATTTCGGCCAAAATCTGACGGTGTGGTAGGTGACTCAAAACTAAACTAAAATTAAAATAAATGCTAGTAAATAACAAAAGCAAATATATATATGAAACCCAATTAACAACACAAAATCAGCAACCACGGTTATCATGATAGGTTAACATAGCATTCTGATACAGCACACTAACATAGGGTGAGGGTGGCGCGTCAAATACCATACCGTCAGAAATCACTTTCTTCTTCTCTTCTCTTCTCTTCTCGATGGTGATTAGGTAGGATTGGGACTAAATGTGACTATAAGTTAATTACGTAGAGCACACTTGCTAGACATTAGTGACTCAGATAGTACACTCGCCACTTAATTTCATTTGACCAGTCCGTATGCCACTCAAAACGCTCAAATCACGTAAACTAGTATGGGTTCCCCTCAATCATCTATAATCGATAACCAGCCATACTATATCACACACATATAAGCTGATGGGTGCTATAGGAGGCCTCAAATTATAGGTTACCATACCTGCATAGATTCTCCTATATTTGACGCACATTTTTGGAGCATGAATTATAAATGCAACATTTATCAAAATTCGGAAATATAAACCAGACCGACGACCATCGGTCTGCTTCTTTACTGGGCTATATATCCCGGGTATGGAAGGTGTTCGAGCCTATTCCCACCCTTAAATATGAGCCGAATGAATGAATGATGGCTTGACAAATTTCTTACGGGCAGGAAAATTAGAGTCAGAATAGGAACAGAGCACTCCAAATTCCAAAACATAGATAATGGTTGCCCCCAGGACATCGTCGTTAGTCCAATATTATTCAACATCATGATTGACACACTGCATACTGAACTTAACAATGCTAATAAGAATACACGTAAAAAAGAAGACCTATCACAATTTGCTGATGACAGCGCGATCTGGAATGCACATGCGAATCTAGATGTAGCCCTCGGAGTTGTACAGACATCACTAGATACAATTACAATATGGCAAAATAAATGGGGGTTTAAAATCTCCCCACTTAAAACTGAGGCAGTCATATTTCACAACGGAGGAACATTGTGCTATAAAGATGCGGAGCAGCGGTATACCTATAAAAGAGAACAGCACTATAGAATAAAAAATCTAGTGGTGAACAACCAATCAATCCCTTACAAGAAATGTGCGAACTTTCTAGGTATGATATTAGACGACAGATTAACCTGGGGTCCTCATGTAACAAACCTAGTCCAACGGTGTAGGAAGGACCTTAATCTAATGAAACTTATATCAGGTACATCATATGGAGCAGACAAACCGTCTCTCCTACGATTCTATAAAGCATTAATACTATCTAAAATGGACTACGGCTGTATGTTATATAAAGACGCAGCGGCCAGTCATCTAAATCAACTAGAAATAATTCAAAGAGCAGCATTAAAAGTAGCAACGGGTGCCTATCAATCAACTAGAGCCGCAGCAATAGAAGTAGAAACCGTTGTACAACCACTGGATCTGCGACGTGAATTTAATTTACTAAACTACTGGGCCCGCACCCAGCCATATGGTGCTAACCTACCACTTAACGAGCTAATAAAACCCAAACGTACATATAAATACAACATGTTAAGAATTAAAAGAGGTCCTAGTAAACCGAATAAAAAGTATCAATCTAACAATAATAAAATAAAAACATGTTAGGCAATGAACGCAATAAGCCTAAAAGAAGAATATGGACTAAATGACTGTAAAATACAACCATTCTTCACACACATACCTTATTACCCATTTGAAATCACAGCAAGATCTGACCTTACAGAAATAATAATAGATAAGAATAGGGATCCAGCCCTCAGCCTTAAAAACGCAATATATTACATTCACCACCATTGGAAAGACACGCTACAGATATACACGGACGGTAGCAAAAATTCAGAACTAGGAATAACATCAGCTGCTTTTGTGGTACCCCAACTAGATCATATAGAACAATATAAGTTTGCATCCACTCTAAGTGTATTTACAGCAGAGCTTATTGCCATAGAAAAGGCCCTTATATACAACCTTACGCTAAATGACTACAAAAACACCGTAATTATAACAGATGCATTAAGCTCTGTTCAAGCTATTAATTCAGGTACATCTAAAACGAGACCCGACAAAATACATGACATTAAGACACTAATTAGCAGAACAGTGGAACAGGGCAAGCTTATAAATATAGACTGGGTCCCTTCCCATATTGGAATACCCGGTAATGAAGAAGCAGATCACGCGGCTGCTTCAGCACATTTGACAGGCACTGATGAATTAACACTACCTACTCATAGAGAAATATATTCTGTTATTAGCAAAAAATCAAGATACAAATGGCAAACACGTTGGAATAACATTCATGAAAGTAAGCACGGTGGGCACATACTGCAATCAATGATTCCCACAATCCCAGTTGCGTGTAAATTATACAGTAAGGATAGGCGGGCAGATAGAATAATCACACGACTTAGATTAGGCAGAAATGGTATAAAGGCAAATCGTTATCCACAGGGCAGCACTATTGATCTAGATATAAACTGTAGTCAGTGCGATGAAGACGAAATAGAAGAACTGGACCACTATTTCTTCTTATGTCCAACGCATGAATCATCAAGAAAAGATTTAGCCGCTGTTTGCTTAAAAAATAGTATTATATCGTCCCCATATAATTTAATATTCCCCCCTAAAGAATGTGAAACGGAAATACACTTAGCTGTACTAAAATACATTAAGGCGACAGGGTACTGGAATAAAATATAACATAATACCGCTGCTCCAAAAATATAATAATAAATTCTGCTCAATTAAATAATATAATGAATCATACTTCAAAATACAATACATGTACACATGTATACACCGGTACTAAGGGTAGGAACAAAATAAAAATACGATGGAGTTGTCCTAGCTAAGTTACGTCCGTGACACTAGGCCCCATTGTCTCCATCCCAGATATGAAAAACTACTGTAAATATCGTCACTGGTTGACAATGTTGCAAGATCCATGTACGCAGCTTATGTTAGGGATGTATATACATGTAGTAACGTTAACATGTATAGTGGGGGTGCGGTTAGCCCAACACAATCAGAACCAAATCTCAAAACATAGCAAACATAACTAATATACATATAAGACAAAGTGATCCACCAATGGGTCTGTACTCGATCGGAACTGGCCCGAAAGTAATCTCTGGTATGGATTGCCTTATCGAGGTTTAGTACTGGGAAATTAACGAGACGATGTACATGCTCGTAGGCTAACCATGAAGTTAAACTAAATAAATTAAGACAAACCCAATCTGAAAAAGTCTATAGTATATATAAATATAAGACAAGTGTTTATAACTATGTATTAGGTGGGGTGCGGTAGCCAACCCAATCCAGAACCAAATCTCCAAACATAACGAGCATAGGTTGTATATATGTTATATCACCAATACATGTACATCGAAACATGTATTTAGTGCTCATCCTTTCCCAATAGCATTACATGTGAATTTCATGTTGTTTTTTTTAGAATCTTATGTTAAATGTGCCGTATGCGGGAGGTATATAAATGTACGTATACATGTATGGTTTCGTGTGAAGCATTATACTTTGGTAGTGGACGCCGAGAACGATACGTGGGAGCTTCACCATGGGCCAAGCTGGCACTGTGTACCACTGTTGATTGTTTCGCATGATACAGACGCATGTGAAAGTGCAATAATTAATACATTTGTACATGTACTTCAGAAGTACAGGCTTAGTGAGCTACATGAAGTTAAATAAAATAGATTAAGACAAACCCAATCTGAAAAAGTCTATTACATATTAGTATCAGGCTGTAGATAAATATACGACAAGTGATCTCTCCCCCATCCAAAGGGTATGTACTCAAATCGGAACTGGCCCGGGAAAGTCTATCTGTATGGATTGCCTTAATCGAGGATTAGTACTGGGATATTAACGAGACGATATGTACAGGCTTCGTAGGGGCTAATACATGAAGCTAAACTAAATAAATTAACGCAAAACCCAATCTCCAAGCAAAACATAGATAACCAGTATGACAACCAATATATTCGGACAATATATGATGTATATATATATATATATATAGATTACCTATGTAATAATAAATATACATATCACTGCCCACCCCACCCTCTGTACCATACACAATTCCGATGACACCATATACATGGACTAGGACAACTTGCAATCTCTACCCCAACTCCCACTGACCAATAATCGTCTTCCAATACTGGCGACCGCACCCTATACTTTTTTGTTTTCTTCTTCTTCTTCAGAGGTTAATGATGGCAGCCAATCGCCTCCTGTTTAACCCTTAAGCATACATGTTCTCTTGTTTTAAAAGATATGTTGTAGAACAAATGGACATCGTTGCGGTGTGGCCGGGCGCCGGGCACGGAGTGACAGTAGCTGATGCCGTCATTTGGACCGGCAGTAAAGAGCCGGCATTGGTCCCCGGTAGCTGTTCGATCACAGCTCTTCACCTCTACACCGACGTATGTGAAGTTGTCATTACTTGCCGGAGGAGGTGGTTTTCCCCGGGTACTCCGGTTTCCCCACCATTCATCTCACGGAGTAATGCAGAATAGACCGGAATTGGCCGCCCGCATTACTATTATTAAACATTATTGACTGTAATATGCATCGTCTGAAATCAAATTTAACATTTTGGACCATGACAGGCGGTATGGTATGGGCCACTCACTAATATATGGGCAATTGCTATACCGCCTTGTATTATCTTCTCTTTTTCTTTCGTCTTCAGAATATGTGAAACACATTGTCATATAACCAAATAGTAACAGATAAACGCCGCACCTGAATTCGAATAATAGCAAATCGTATATAACGATAAGCCGCGAAACGACAGTAGCTGGACCCGAAAACATATTACATCATTCTTTGCATAACCAAATATCGATCATTCCCAGCCTGATATGTTATGCCCTGTCAAATAGCATCATTATATAAGATAACACTGTTACGGCTGAATCTCCATATATAACATGCACTCACATTCAGCCTTTTTCACGATCTTACATACCGGCTTCGTGCGATAGGAGAATGAACTAGCTAGGTTAAATTAACCGCCTCATTGCCTCCTTCATTTAATGCACATATTTCGAGTGTATGGCAGATATTAGTAAATTCGGAAACAAACTGGCCAACGGTCATTGGCCTGCCACTTTTGGGTTCAAATGCCCGGGTTTGGAAGGTCCTCGAGCCCAAGATAAAAAAAAAAGAAAAAAAAAGGCAGGCCCAGAGTGCACCCTAACGAACATATTGCCAGCCCGTAGTCATATCCAAGCATATACAAAATTGTATATCCACAATTAAGCCTATAATCAGCTAACAACTATTAACGTCCGGCCTCCAATGATGAGCACTCATAAAGTTAACAGCATTGCGCATTATAGTCTACTCGTGATCAGGTCTAAAGTAGAGCAGTTACGAAATATATAGCGTTATGAAATGTCCGGGCGGGGTTGGGTGGGGCTTAAGACTGGTACTAACCCAAGGGATCTCAGGTAGGGAATGCCCAATCGGGGACCCCCGCTGGGAAACGAACGATACGGTCTGCTCACCACCGGACACATAGTGCTCTATCTATTAAATTATAAAGCAGTGACTGCTTACATGCGGGGGCCGGTATTTTAGCGGGTGGGGATAACCATACATGCAAATCTGCATAAATCATTTACCATATTTTTATTTACATCTTCCTAAATCTACTTTTAATAATAAAGACCAATAACAGTGGCCAACCACTGACAATATTGACAGGGCAATACGACTCGTAGACGTAAACGACTTGACCAGTGACAACTGACAAATGACCCCCGAAACTGACTGGGGGGACCCATTTTGTTACTAACCATGCATGTCCATTTTCCGTCACTTTACAGAACAATGGAACACCGTGATGCCGAGGGGTCTCTGAGGTGGTACGTATATATAATATATGTGTATGTGTGTATGTGTGTGTATGCATGTGTGTATGTATATGTGTATATATATGTATATATATGTATGTATATGTATGAGTGTGTGTGTGTGTGTGTGTGTGGATGTGTGTATGTATATATATATGTATGTATGTGTGTGTGTGGGTGTGTGTATGTATATATATATACATGTATGTGTGTATAGTGTGTATGGGTATATATGTGTGTGTACATATGTGTATGTACGTCTGTGTGTGCCTGCCTGCGTGAGTGTGCGTGCGTGCGGTGCGTGAGTGCATGTGTGCGTGCGTGCATGTGTGTGATTGATTGAATGGGGGCTGGGCTAAGTGATGTGGTGTGTGGTTGGCGGGTGTATGGATGGGTTGATGTGGTCCACTAATTCAATGAAATTGGGCTAAGTGATTGAGTGAGCCAGTGGGGTGAGGTAGTCAGCTGGTTGAGAGTAGTTGTGCAAAATCGCCTCCTTTTGAGTTTTTTTTTTTGTTTTTTTTTTTTTTTAGCTTTACTACAGGGACTCCGGAGCTACCGGGGGAACTGGAGGTTTCCTCCACCAGGAGTAATTGCTTTTTATGTCGAAATTGACAATCTGCATTACTCCAATATAGATACAAATCAAACGATTTAATGTGTATTAGTCTATTTCGGCCAAAATCTGACAGTGTGGTTGGTGACTCAAAACTAAACTAAAATTAAATAAATGCTAGTAAATAACAAAAGCAACTATATATATAAAACACAATTAACAACACAAAATCAGCAACCACGGTTATCATGATAGGTTAATATAGCATTCTGATACAGCACACTAACATAGGGTGAGGGTCGCACGTCAAATACCATACCGTCAGAAATCACTTTCTTCTTCTCTTCTCTTCTCTTTTCGATGGTAATTAGGTAGGATTGGGACTAAATGTAACTATAAGTTAATTACGTAGAGCACACTTGCTAGACATTAGTGACTCAGATAGTACACTCGCCACTTAATTTCATTTGACCAGTCCGTATGCCACTCAAAACGCATAAATCACGTAAACTAGTATGGGTTCCCCTCAATCATCTATAATCGATACCCAGCCATACTATATCACACACATATAAGCTGATGGGTGCTATAGGAGGCCTCAAATTATAGGTTACCATACCTGCATAGATTCTCCTATATTTGACGCACATTTTTGGAGCCTGAATTATAAATGCAACATTTATCAAAATTCGGAAATATAAACCAGACCGACGACCATCGGCCTGCTTCTTTACTGGGCTATATATCCCGGGTATGGAAGGTGTCCGAGCCAATTCCCACCCTTAAATATGAGCCGAATCGAAAACCAAATACGACGCCATAGCGTTCCTATATGAGCGTGATAAGTAGAAAACACAGTACCAAAAGAAACCAAATTCCCAAGAAAAAACGCGATGCTAATACCAATACCATAACGCAGCTAGCCCTCTAAGATCATCCGTGTTCTATTAGTCAATCATATGACCTCTAAAACCAAGTATAGAGACATATATTACACGTGTCTATCGGTTTATACTCTTGCTGAATTATCCATTTCAGCCCCACATATCATTAAGCCTACATTTGCAAACACTGTAGATCCAGTTGAGACGGCTCGTTACTGCTGTTGTATTATATAGGTACCGTACTTTCGTTTCCCATTGAAACACAATGCCATGCAAGACGTCAATATTTTTCCATATTGACGTCTGTTGAGTTCATATTGGTAAGTGGTGGAACTACGCTTCACATCGCAAAATGGTTCCTTCTAAATCACGACTAATTTGCTTCATTTGATTTACGTATATATACAAATCAAATAACCTATACATATTGTTCAGGAACGTGATTATGATAATAAGTAAAAAGCGATATTCCCAAAAGAAACCCAGACAAACTGCTACCTAATGCTATAAGGCCATACTGTCATATTAGAGAGGCATTGACCTCTAAAATCAAGTATTTTATCATAGTGTTCAGATATGAATGTGATTATGGTTATAAGTAGAAGGCACTTTACCGAAATTAAGCCGAATAACCCAGACAAAATATTACATTACCTACATGTATAAGACCATACATGTTATATTCGTTGATTCACTGACCTGTAAAACAATGTATGTTGTCATGGTATTTAGATATGAGCGTGTTAAGAAAAACACACTATATGATGAATCATGATAAAACGTATGAGGCCATGTATGTCATATTGGATGATGCAGCCTCTAAAACCAGGTATGTTGTCACGCTGTTCAGATTTGGGCGTCGTATGTGTCCCTCTACCCAAATACCCCAAGTGGTCAAGAGAAAATATGATATAAACCTGTAATAATATGCATATGCCATTAGATGATCCAATGACGTCTAAATGCAAGTATCTTGTCATATTGTTCACATACGAGTGACACATAGAAAATACCAGGCTAGCCTAGTGTCTTTTGATATCAAGCTTATTAGGCAAGGCTATGAAACGCGTAGGAATTCCGAGGCTTGACGAGGAATTCCTACCGTTTCAAAGCCTTGTCTGATAAACTTGACATCAAAAGACATTAGCATGGTATTCTGTTTATCAGGTAACGTTTTCGGCTACATAATTAGCAATTATTACGTTGTTTTCTTTGAAAAAAAAACGCGGACTTGCTTCCGTGACATCATTGCACTGAAGTCATTCGGTAACGTCATGTGACGCCGTTCGAACAATGAAAGTTTTTATTTTTTTGTAACCCGGACATTCGTATCCGGTCAATGCCGGATACAGCAATATGGTATCAGTTAGTATGTATTCGGCCAATACAAAGCTCGTTACCTGATAAAGGTCGAAGGAAGGTAGTTCAGACGAAGAACCCAGAGACAATCACAGGTGGAATACTCGGGCCTGTGACACAATATCTTCTATTAAAGAAAGGTGGTAGACAATATGGCTATTATAGAAAGAGCCGTCTCATTTGCGACTCGCACAAACACAATACACATCGATTAAATGTATGACTTCTGTCTCTGGCAATCGAAAAAGGTCTTAGGTGTTTGAATATACTCACTTCAAATCGCTATTTCCAGCATTTATTCAGTTATTCGCATTTTGCATACCCCATCTAAAGCGAAAAATGGCAAGTTGGGACGAAAGAATCTCACACAGAATCGGAGGCCGTCGGGAGTGGATTATCGGTCATATTTTGCCGATAGTTGATCGCCAGCTCAAACTAATGTCGTGCACCATGACCAGATGACCATATACATTAGAAACTCCAACCATACAAAGTTCGTCCAGTTGTGATCGTTCACTGATCTAAAAAAACACTTTTGTTCTAATTACATTGCCTTTCATTCATGATTCTCGTATGATCAGATTATGTCTTCCGGAATCCCGAAATGGGTTGAATGACGTCATCACAGTTTAGATTTAGCCAATCAGAGATGTTCTTACATAGACGCTTCGGTGCTTGTATTATGGAAGATGGTGCATTGACCCGGTTCCCGATAATGAACAAAATTAGACAAAAATGTGTGTTTTTTTTAGATTGGTGAACGATCACAATTGGACGAACTTTGTATGGTTGGATTTTCTAATGCATATGGTCATGGTGCACGACATTAGTTTGAGCCGGCGATCAGCTATCTGCCAAATATGACCGATAATCCACGCCGGACGGCCTCCGATTCTGTGTGAGATTCTTTCGTACACGTAAATTTCGCTGAGGATGGGGTATGCAAAATGCGAATAACTCGATAACGGCTGGAAACAGAGATTTGAAGTGAGTATATTCACGCACCTAAGATCTTTTTCGATTGCCAGAGTCACAATTCATAAAATTAATCGATGTGTATTGTGTTTGTGCGAGTCAGAAACAAGGGGGCTTTTCCCATATTAACCGTGCTCTTGCTAACCTTCTATTAACGTCATGTACAGTACGCTACCAGGTGGGTGGGGTAATGGGATTTTTTAATAAGCATTTTTGTTTGTGGCATATGTCCGAGTCTTCCACCTGTGGATAAAATATGATGCCAAGAATATAGGGAATAGTAGGTTAGTGCCGTTAATGGGAAAACATATCTGGCAAGGCTTAGGAAACGGGATGGGCGAGGCTCTGCCGAGCACATCCCATTTCCGTGCCGCGCCAGATATTTTTTGCCATTCACGGCAATAACCTACTGTTCTATTTATCAACACATACAAATGGCTTTAATATGCAAACAAAAAAATAACCCCATTAACCGCACATATTCATACGCAGAGATTAAGTCGTATTAACAGGATATCAAAAATGTTTCACGGCACCGTGTTTTACGGCACATACACACCGTGTTGACGGGATAAAGCTTGATAAGCGTGCAGTGTTATTCGCAGAATATGCAGAACATTATAAAAGTGCACATAATTCTTGACTATTTGCGATCCGAATTACATGAAGATTAACACATGAAAACGGAAACATGTGTTTTTTTTTATTAATTAACCTACATAGACGTTATCATACACAAACATAACACCATATTACAAATCAATCCGTTATGGCCAGTTATAAACAATTATGATATTTACACATTTATCACATATATTTCTATATCATACGTGTGTATACATGAGGCCAGTATTTCACCAGAATAACCAACGATAATTACCCTCTATAGCCAACAGCCTACACCATACTCAGATAATTATAGTTATATGAAATACTTAACCCATTGCATGTGGAATACACCTTTACTTGTATGATTTGTTTTAATATTTTATTTTATTTCTGCTGTTTCTCAATGAAAGTATATGTTGTGACCACTCATTTGAACCGTCTCGAAGAGACGGTTCAAATGGTGGTGACGACATATACTTCTGAGCACATACAAATCAAATATTTAGGATGTTCCACAAACAAAATAGCGTGTCCTCAGTATGAAATGGGTTAAAAATGTGCTTGTCTTCCAGTCCCCATATATTACTAACACGAATCTTCAAGAAAATACCCTCATTTATATTAAAGGTACATGCCCATTAAATAGGCACAACATGTTCTTTATATCAGAGACATCATAGGAGACATATTCTGGCAAATAAACATTCATTCACCATTACCCCACATATTGATTGGCAGTATTATGCATTTTATATCAGACGTAAATTGCCACACTAATATCAGGGGCGATATCCGTGTTTCATTACAATGCTAACGGACATTACTATTTATTCTCTGTATTTATGTTTTGATGTGCAATTATCATTCTTTATAATATGTCGAAAACATTATTTGTTCAGGTGACGCATTTAATTAGTATAAATAATTAAACAAAATATCATGCCTCATTTGCATATGCAAATAACCTGATACCACCGTGAGTCGCTATCAATAAAATAACTATGACTAATTGAGTATATTTCTTTAGCGGCACTCATAATTTTTAGAACTGGTGGAATAGTGACACAATTATACCCTTATTTAATACATATAAAGAACAGTTTGTGCCTACTGAGTGGGCATGTACCTTTAACTCTTTTGGCACAAGCTACTTCGAGGTGAAACATTTTACGCCGATACGGAGTGCAGCACGAGTGATATTAATTCTCGTTTTGTCGATAATAACTAATAACGGTATATGCGGGCACAATAACGATATAACGTCACCACACATAACACAAGTAAAATGTTGCTGTATAGTGCAGCAAATTGGAAGGACTGCCGCTACAATGGCAATGTGATGATGAATATGGTAAGTAATAAAGAACAGAACAAAAATGAAACAAAACTATTTATTGAAAATACCAATTTCTAATGCACTTTGAGATTTTTTTAGGCGCTTTATTTATACATGTAGGATAATACTGATATGTTGTCACGGGTAAAGAACATACATGAATGTTTCATTAATGAGATGGTCGCAGCCTGCATAATGCGCCGTAAGTACATGGCATGTACAGTAAAACAAAAACTTTGACGCAAGCAGGCGCAACAAAAAACGACGAAAATAATGTCTGGACTAGATGTTGTAAGCTATTGTCACTCGTCAGGTGATATGTGATATTATGTTTTGATCTATAACTAGAAGGTAAAGAAGAACAAAAATATACAACTAGAAAATGTGGTTATAAAACATGGGATATGAAACCTTAGCATATCGTCGGCAAGTTGATAAAATGTTTGAAAGTTTTAAGGAGAAGGAAAAACGCTTTGCCGGTAAAATTTCAAAAAGTTGTATGTCACACTGAATATTTCTTCTTTTAAATGTATACGACTTCTCGTCAAGGTAAAAAGTAATTTATGCAATAATTGCACATACAACCGTTTGTGAAATTGACTTGCCAGCGATATATAGAATTATATCACAGAGAAACGTGCATGTAATTACCAAATAGAATGAGTTGAGTGTTTCCAGAAATAAGAAATATTTATGAACGTTGCAATGATGGGCAGATGCATTAGTAAAATATGCAAAACTAAAACAAGAAAAGTGTGTCTGTAAGACACAGGTGATGCCCCCATTGGCAGCCTGTTCGCAAAAAACAACTTAAGCACACAAGATAAACATTTTCGGAGGCATATCGTCTTATCGACTTATCGTTATGAGGGCGTAAACATATAAAGTGAAATACAAATTTCCCTAAATGCCAAGTTTTGACCACAGACAGAAGCTAATAAGCTATGTAATATTCTCCGCTTGTTTTTGCAAAAATGTGGATAAGGATTATTTTACACAGGTCAATGCTGCAGACTCGGTAAATGTCCTGTATGTGTGGGTGGGATATTGATATAAAATCAGCACTGAGTTTACAATACAACTGTCAGGATTAAATTTAGAATATTCTCATCTGGTCGCCCGTGCTTTTAACATACCAGCAAAATTATGTTGCAACGTAGATATATAATGATCCAATTCTCACAGAAATGAATCGCTGAACTGACTAGAGCTTTTGGCTTGGATGAGGTAATGACATGTATGAACACAATTATAGATTGCTTAATGGCAAAACTATACAAAAGTATAATATATTACATGTATACTTACAACATTTAGAATACCGAAGATATTTTGTTGATTCAATTTAATAAATAGGGAATTTATAATATTAACCCTTTCAACATTACAGGCCTCTATAGCAATGTAATGCAAATTTGCCCATCTTTGAAACAAATAGTTTTAGGTCTGTAAAAAATATTGAGTCTTACACTGTAACTGCGGCACATGATCAGGATGTCCACTGTGGTATCTTTTCACGAGTGACAGCTCCTACATACTTGACAAAGATTATGCAGTAAGAGTGACAGATGTCACAAGATATGCCGGTTGAGGAACTGTTGAAAAAGGGGCATAAGTCCTTAAGGAGTTTGGAGAGAATGACAAATGTTATGTTATAACAATTGACGGTGATGATGTCTGTCAAATATAAAGGAGCAGTTCACATTACAAGCAGTTATAATTTCAAAAGAATGTAAGTTTTGACTACAAAAAGATACCACTTGACCTTTGCGAGAAATGTAGAACCAGACCAGCATAAACATCCGCAGTTTCATCATGGTCTACATTGTTATTTTGTAACAGAAGCATCATTATGTAGATAATCAAGGATAATTATGTGATATAAATTCAACTGTAAATGTGCTGGATGATTGGGATATCCACTGATTGGAAATGGCAAGTGGTATCTTTTTGCTGATGAGAGGTCATATGCTACACAAGAGTTCATACATGTGTGACAAAAGTTATGTAGAAATGGAAAGGTTGTCAATAGCATCAGAAATATACAAGGCAATTGCTGGAGAGTGTCTAACTGTTGTCGGAATAACGACCACCAGGTGGAGATAACTCATCAGAAAATTCCAATTAGAAAAGTGTGTTTGTAAGACACAGGTGATGCCCCCATTGGCAGCTTGTTCGCGAAAAACGACTTAAACGCACAAGGTGAACATTTTCAGAGGCACAGACGGACAGACACACGGATAGGTGCAAATCATAATGCCCTCTGACTTATCGTCATAGGGGCATACACATTTGGTTAAGATCCATCAAGTAGAACTTGGGTTAGCATGTGCACTGCTTTTGTTGTCACCTTTGTCGGAATTGTAACTGCTATATCTCAATTTCTACTAACATGAGTGACAGAAACATGACGTGAATATTGATTGATTGATTGAGTATTGTTTAACGTCCGTTCAACAGCAAAGGTCATATACAGACGGGTCGGCAGGTTCGAATCCTGCTCATCACCTGTTTTGGGGGAACACCAACATAGGGAAAAATTCTAACATGTATAAGCACTGAATGTATTTCCATCGAGATACACATACATTCAGTCTTTATACTAGAATATCCTGATCCGGTGCCAGGTCCTCAACACCAGAATAACTGAGCACAACCTCTAAAAGTAATAGGAACTAAATTGCCATACCTCTTTTAGGGGTAGAACCTGATTTAACTGGTGACGTGAAAATACATGATTATACATTCAACAATGATAAACATATATAAGATTAGAATATGTAAGGAGATAAACAAACATATATCAAACGTAAGATATTGTAAACAGTATGACAAAGATTGTTCAACTAGCTGGCCGTGGACCACATATTATGTCGTATGAGGCATTTGATATTACTTAAAAACCGCTCAACGAAAAAATATTAACATCGAGACATGTACAGCGCACTCATACAAAAGTTCTAAGTTATAATGTAAAAGTTTCAAAACTGCAGATGTATGCACTCATACAAAATGAGTGCTTTTGTAACGCCTTGCATTTGCTGGTATAGGGCTAAGTTGTGCAGTTCATCAGATGAGCATTCATTTGAGAAATGCACCATTATGAGGATTGGATTGATTTGAGTATGATTTACCGTCCATTCAACAGCGAGGTTATATAGTATGGAAGGTAATATCCTCCATAATTCTATGTGACTTGATGCTTGCGTGCTGATGACATTACAACTTATATTCATGTTATTTCATTCGTCCTTTGTATTTATTACATTTGAAATATGCTTGTTGTAATTGTATTTGTCTTTCGTACATGTCCATTCTGCTGATGGCTTTGTTCATTCGTCTTATTTACATTACAATTATTGATACGTCCTTATTCGTGTCCCTGTTTTATTGCACTAAGAATTTGCAAAAGAAAGTAAGAACAAAGCACTTAGCACTTTGAATAAGGCCGAAAGCAGTAAGGACAAAGCCGCAGGAAGTAAGCAACAAGCCATAGTCCGAAAGCGGAAAGCCGCAAGCAGAAAGCATCAAGTCACAAGCCGAATGACGCAAGCAATATTGGTGATATAGTGCCTCATTATGACGCCAGATGGCACTGCTGTCAATGTTAGGAATCCTCCTCCGAATAAATAATAGTACGAGACGTGATTGGCTGTTTGAGGCACATCTCCAATTCCGGTGTTGATGTAATATTTCACCCACAAATTATCATAGTATAGGTTAGAAGACACCAAATAGTTTTACTATATACTGTAACCGAATCACATCCAATAAGGCCAGTCTCTCCTACTTTCACTATTCGTATGGATGTTGTGGGACCTACTTGTACATAACCTGCAGCCGGTCTGTACTGGTTCTGCGTGAATTAAACAATAGGTTTACTTACTCATAAGAAAGAGAAATCCAACCTCGTCATGTCCCCCAATATTGTTTACATTTTGTTTTGGCCACGGAAACTCTGTTTACATCACATGACCAACATGTTCCTCAAGTGAACCTGGGTAATAATGGATCAATATTTGCAAGCAAACTGTGTCAGTGACCTCAAAACACCCGCACAATTTTGTTCATACCGGACTACTTTTACTCTCTTGACGATTTCGCATCGTTTGTTATTCTCTAACCTATATTAACTAAATTGCATATGTATGTATGGTGTTTGACTTACTAATGTGTTTTATACATACATGTATCCTCATAATTAAATTACATATGTACGTAATTGAAAACAATCACATCTCTATAGTAAGTTACACATATGATAACTTACACAGGTTGACTGTCAAACTGGCCTGTTACCGATGCAAACCAACAACCGTCCGGGATCAGACTGAGGTGGGCCACCACCATTGATTTTCGCTAAAAAGCTAACCCGTTACCGCACATTTTGCTATTCTCTGCTACTTTCATTTTTCTTATGGATGTTGTGGTACCTAATTTCCAATAACCTGCAACCATTCTGCTCTGGATCTTGACAAATTAAAATATATATTTACTTATTGTTGAATCTGGGGTCCCATCTAGTAGGTACAAACTTTTCTTTATGGAACTTAAATAAGTGTATAATTGCAACTAGTCCACCACTTTTAAAAATTACGAGTGCCAGCTACACAGATATAATTATTTAATAATCTTTAATGTACTCATAGAGACTCGTGGCGGTATCAAGCTAGTTCCATATGTAAATGATGCAGTATTTTTAAATTATTTATATCAACTAAATGCTGAATAAATATTTTTTATCGACATATCATAAAGTATGATATTGCACATAAAAAAATTAATAAATGGAATGAATAGTTGCTTCCGTTATCATTTTAAGGAAACCCGGTTATCGCCCCTGATATCAAACTGGCATTTCTCGTTTGATATAAAAAGTATAATAATGTAAATTAGTACGTCTGGTAATGGTAAATGATGTAAAACGCCGCCCTTCAAAAAAAAAGGTAGTATAAATATACCATGGATAAAATGTTACATAATACTTTCGTAAACCCAGTCTGGACTACCGCACTCCAATAATAAACCCAGACTGGACTGCCGCACAGTGCGGCAGTCCAATAAGAAGACATTTTTGAGTGTGAAAAATTGACGGCTTATATCTTGAACGATATTATGTATCTGTATTGATATACGACATATACATGTAGTATTTACCATGTTTATATCTTATTTCACGTCCTCTTTGACATTAGTACGCATTAGATTTACTTCATTCTTAACCATTTAGTACAATGTATTATTACTTAAAATAGAATTTCACAGCCCAATAACACGGTGTACTAAAAATCATATTACACTAGCGTAATAAATATGCACATGAGGCCGGTATAGAAAAGACGCTGGTGGTCATTACAGCTTCAAAATATTGTGATGCGCTTATGTTATACATAAAATATAACATTGGTCTTGATTTAATATGAGATGTATTAAACTCGCTGACTGATTTTATAAGAAATCAATAAACTCGTTTATAAAATATCATCCCTCATGTAAGACCTCATATAATCTATATATCATCACTCATGTAAGAACCTCTATATATTCTATTATATCATCACTCATGTAAGAACCTCTATATATCTATTATATCATCACTCATGTAAGAACCTCTATATATCCTATTATATCATCACTCATGTAAGAACCTCTATACTATTATATTATATATCTATAGTATCATCATCATCATGTAAGAACCTCTATATATCAGTATATCACCACTCATGTAAGAACCTCTATATATCAATTATATCATCATCATAAGAACCTCTATATATCTATTACATATCATATGTAAGAACCTCTATATATATTCTATATCATCATCATCATGTAAGAACCTCTATATAATTCTATTATATCATCATCATGTTAGAACCTCTATATATATTATATCATCACCCTGTAAGAAACCTCTATATATTATATCATCACTGTAAGAACCTCTATATTCTATTATATCATCACTCATGTAAGAACCTCTATATATTCTATTATATTCATCATCCCATCTGTAAGAACCATCTATATATCTATATATCATCATCACTCATGTATGAACCTCTATATATTATATTATATCATCACTTCATGTAAGAAACCTCTTTTATTTCTATTATATCATCACTCCATATAAGAACCTCTATAAGAATTCTTATTATATCATTCACTCATGTTAAGAACCTTATATATTCCATTACATCATCAGCTTCAATGTAAGAATCTATTATATTCTATTATATTCATTCACCCATGTTTTTTAAGAACCTTCTATAATTTTATTATTATCATCAACCTCCCATGTAAGAACCTCTATATATTATTTTTTAAGCTAACACCCCTCCCATGTAAGAACCTTATATATTCTATTATATCATATCATGTAAGACCTTACTATTTTAATTTATAATTCCATCCACTCATGTAAAGAACCTTATTATATCCTAAATTTACATCATCACTCATGTTTAAGAACCTATATATATTTATTTATTATTCTAAATTATATTCCATCAACTTCCATGTAAGAACCTTATATAAATCCTATTATATCACCACTTCATGATAAAGGAACCTCCCTATATATCCAATTATAGCCTAAGCACTCATGTAAGAACCTCTATATATTCTATTATATATTTATTATATCAATCATCATGTTAAGAACCCTCTATTATAATTCTATTATATTTCACTCCTGTAAGAACCTTATATATTCTATTATATCCATACCCAATGTTAGAACCTTCTATATAGCTATTATAATCATCACTTCATGTAGAACATCTATATAATTCCTATTATATATTCTATTATATCATCACTCCATGTAAGAACCTCCTATATAATTCCTATTTATATAATACTATGGAAGAAACTCTATTTATTTTCTATTATTTCTCTCACTCCATGTAAGAACCTCTATATATTCTATTATATCATCCTCATGTAAGAACCTCTATATTATTGCCTATTATATTCTATTCACTCATGTAAGAAACCTCTATATTTATTCTATTATTATAATCACTCTGTTAAGAACCTTTATTATATTTCTATTATATCATCATCATGTTAAGGTAACCTCTATATATTTATTATATCATCACTTCCTGTAAGAAACCTCTTATTTATTTCTATTATAATCATCATCCATGTTTAAGAAAAAAAAACCTCCTATATTGATTCTATTATATCTTCACTCAATGTAAGAACCTTTCTATATATTTATTATATTCATCACTCATGTAAGAACTCTTTATTAATTTCACTCCATTGTAAGTACCTGTTTATATTTCTTTATATCATTCACTCCTGTAAGAACCTCTATATATTCTATTATTTCATCACTATTGGTAAGGAAACCTCTTATATTGATATTATATTCATCACTCCTGTAAGAACCTCTATATATTCTATTATATCTTCAAACTCATGGTAAGAACCTCTATATTTTCCTATTATATCATCACTCCTGTAAGATACATTCTATTTAATTCTTTTATATCATCCTCATGTAAGAACCTCTATATATGATATTTATATCATTCATTTTCATTGTAGTAACCTTATATATTTTTTCTTTTAATATCATCACTCCTGTAAGGAACCTCTATACATAATTTATATCATCCAACTCCTTGTTTTAAGAAACCGTCTATATTTCTATTATTATTCATCAAACTCCTGTAAGAACCTCTATTATATTCTATTATTTCATCACTCAAATGTTAGGAACCACTATATATCCTATTATACAACACTTTTTTTTTCATGGTATGAACCTCTATTATATTCTATTAATCACCACTCTGTTAAGAACCTCCGTTTTATTATTCCTATTATATCACCATCCTGTAAGAACCTCCTATATATTATTATATAATCGTTCATGTAAGATCCTCTATATATCCTATTATAATCCATCAATCATGTATAGAAACCTTCTATTATATCCTTTTATATCACCACTCATGTAAGAACCTTATATATCCTATTATTATCATTTCACTCATGTTAAGAACCCATCTATATATTCTTATATCTCATACTCACTCCTGTAAGAACCTCTATATTCTTAATATATCATCACTCATGAAGAAAACCTCTATATATGCTATTTATATCATCATCTGTAAGAACCTCTATATTATATCTATATATCATTCACTCATGTAAGAACCTCTATTATCTATTATATCATCACTTCATGTAAGAACCTCTATATATTCTATTATATCACCACTCCTGTAAGACATATCTATATATACTATAACCTCATCCACTCATGTAAGAACCTCCTATTATCTATTATTATCAAATCATGTAAGGACCCTCTATATCTATTATCAAAACACTCTGTAGAAAACCTCTATATATTCCTATTATCCAATCACCATCTCCTGTAAGAACCTCTATATCCCTATTATATCCATCGCTCATGTAAGAACCTCTATATCCTATATATCATCACTCATGTAAGAACCTCTATATATTCCTATCACCACTCATGTAGAACATATATCATATCATCACTCATGTAAGAACTCTATATACTATTATATCATCATATGTAAGACCTCTATATATTCTATTATTCACTCATGTAAGAACCTCTATATACCTATTATATCACCAACTCTGTAAGAAACCTCTATATATTCTATTATATCACCACTCCTGTAAGAACCTCTATATCCTATTTATATTCATCACTCATGTAAGAAACCTCTATATCCTATTTATATCACCATCATATAAGAACCTCTATATATTCTATTATATCATCACTCATGTAAGAACCTCTATATATCCTATTATATCACCACTCATGTAAGAACCTCTATATATCCTATTATATCATCACTCATGTAAGAACCTCTATATGTTATATTATATCACCACTCATGTAAGAACCTCCATATATATCCTATTATATCACCACTCATGTAAGAACCTATATATATATCCTATTATATCATCACTCCTGTAAGAACCTCTATATATTCTATTATATCACCACTCATGTAAGAACCTCTATATATATCCTATTGTATCACCACTCATGTAAGAACCTATATATATATCCTATTATATCATCACTCATGTAAGAACCTCTATATATTCTATTATATCATCACTCATGTAAGAACTTCTATATATCTTACTTATTATATCACCACTCATGTAATAACCTCTATATATATCATATTATATCACCACTCATGTAAGAACCTCTATATATTATATTATATCATCACTCATGTAAGAACCTCTATATATTCTTCACATACATGGCATGTACATAAAATGTCTAAACAAAAACAATTAAGGCCGACTATAATTATTCCCCACTTTACATATGGTTATATATTTACAAATGTATCATGTAACCAATGGGCACATGTTATGAAGCCAAACATGGTATTTTAGCATACGTGTAAGACTGCGCTATTCAAAACCTGAAACAATGTGACATTGTCCGAAGATTGATTTTAGAGGAAATTTTAATTTCCGAAAACACGATTTTAACCATAAAACTAGTTTTTTGTAGATTTTTGAAAATGGTGTGAGCGAATTTAGATGATTAAGCCAACGTGTCTGGTGTTTTCATCTTCACATACTGAACAAACCAACCACCGCATTATCCAAATTGTTTTACAGTGGCATAGCCATGTTCTTTTGAAAGGCGGCGTAAAGCGTCGAGTTTTGACATGGATGCGGGTGCTTCCTTTGCAATACACCCATAGTTGCGGGAAGTAACTCTGCAAAGCTCCCGTACAGCCCCCAGCCTTCCCAGGAAAAAAACTATTGATTTATACATTCAATTTCTTCGATTAATGTGAGTTTAATGGCCGAAGCTAGTAATTTGTAAAGAAAATTTGATGGCAAAAAAGTGGACAAAATTTGATTAATACTGTAGAATAAATATATGTGGTCAATTTTTTAGATTCATACTGAAATAAATAAATTACCACATTTTGGCTCTAACTGTTATCTCTATTCACATAGTATAACGTATGTGGTATTCTTTGCATATATAAAGTATGATATACTAGTATTGTAATTATATCCGTTTACATGTTCATGTATACATACATAAATATGTATGGCGAGTATTGGTTTTATTACATATTGTTACATGACTGCCGTTGTTCGACACCGCTCACAGCCGTGTTCAAACGTACAGCGCGTGCTGTTTGACCATGGCTGGAGACAATGCGCATTCCGGGGCCAAGCTAAAACCTACGTCATGCATGTGTCTCATGACGTTACTAGAACGAGCCATTACGTCACCAGACCAGTTCACAACGGTCGCAATGACATATTGAAATTGAATGGAGCAGATTATCAAAGTACCGAAACGACTGCAAATATGCTAAAATTGCACGTTATAATGTAACAATAACGTTCGACCATGTCCAGCCATGGGTAAACGTTTGCCGTGGCACGAGGGAACTGTTTGAACCCCAAGGCCGTAGGCCGCGGGTTCAAGCGGTTCCCGAGTGCCACGGCAAACGTTTACCCCATAGTTGGACATTGTCGAACCTTATAATCTATGAATATAACCAGTTATTCAATTCCCATTTAACATTCCAGTAATATGAATCTATCTTACCGGAAATGAGTCAGTGTGGTATCAAAAATAGTGGACATCATTGTCATTAAAATATGATGGAAGACTGAATATAGGTCAAGGTCCCCAGGATTCCAAGTCTGACCTTGTCTTTTCACCACTCAGTATCTTTCATGGAATGGCCAATACTCATTTTCATACTATTCCATAAATCAAAAAGCGTAAACCGAATGTTCTGTCTGTAACGCAGGGCGACTTGCGTTACGAACGAAACAATCTGGTTACAAAATGCGGTGATGTTGTAAAAACAAAAAGGTTGGAAAATACCAGCAAACAGTGCAGATACTGATGAGACGGGTCGTTACATCTGAAATCTACATTGTTTGTAAATATGTCTCGTGCGGTATGGAATGTTGAAACGGTTCCACTGTAAGCGAGACTTTCCGTTTCTCTAGCATAACTCATGTAATTGAAGGTGTCAGTAGAAAAGGAGCTAAGTCCATTAAGGAGTTATCCCGCTTTGTCAACATACCCATTTAATTTTATTACGAGCGCCTAATATATGCTGTGGGATTTCGTCAGGAAGTGGTTTTCACTTTGTTTTCATCAACAACTTGGTTTGACAGCACTTTATAATCATTTCCAGTGGAAATGATTCTCAAGTGCTATCAAACCATGTTTTTACTGAGAAAGAAGACAAACTATAAATCAACAGCCGAGGACAAATTTGAATTTCAGCATGCTGGGGGTTCGTACTCAAATGTGGAAGACTCGGACCTGTGACGTGATAAATGCCAATTGAAACAATCCATTACCCCACTCACCTGTAGCGTATTTCATCAACATTGCAAAGTATACTTTACTAGCAAAGTATACTTTGAGGGAGTAATCATTTATTTTTCCTGAAATGCATTATTTCATATAGAACTAACAAAGCATATATTTCATGATTAAAAGTATGCAGAATTATTATACTGAATTTATTACATTATCACAGCCAAATTGGCTGTGATAATGTAATAAATTCAGTATAATAAAAATTCATAAATTTATCATAAAATTGAAAATTTCTCCCTCAAAGTATACTTTGCTACTAAAGTATACTTTGCAATGTTGATGAAATGGGCTACAGGTGTCGTACTACACGCTACGGTATAAACGCAATGTACAGTACGAGTCCAGATGGGTGTGATAATGAGCAAAGGCATATGCAGCCTTTGCTCAATAAATGTAAATCCATCAATTGAAATTTCCACACGATCCTAAATGTGCACTTGCGAACATTTTAGTTGTACGAAGTTTATTGAAACGGGGACTATGTGACGTTTCTCCTGTTGCTGATATGACCACGTAAACCACTGTTTGAAGACGGGGAAGTTTTTGGGGTATTTACATAAGATGTTACTTTATACATATTTACCAATGCCCGTACAGTACATGCATGTGTATAAATGCGAGCAAATGTGATTACAACAAAATACATAAAAGGAGATAGCCTGCAGAAATATTGTTCTACCAGAAACAAACTGTATGTCCAAGGTAGGCACCATTAAGCAATGACCGTTATAATGAAAACCAATGTGCATGTGACACTTCAGGCAATCGGATATTCGAAATATGTCGACATTTATCAACGAGGGGTGTTAAAAAATTAACTGTGTTTTTTTGTACTTACAATTCCATTTCTTTAACACTCCGCATATTGTGCTAAAAATATGAATTCAGTATTGTTTGTAGCTCACCTGAGCGAAGCTCATGTGAGCTATTCTTACCGCAATGTGTCCGTCGTCGTCATCCGTCGTCGACGTCCGTCGTCCGTGAACATTTTCAAACGTCTTCTCCTCGGTAACAATTGGGCCTATAGTCACCAAACTTCATGGTCATAGTCCTTAGGTAGGGGGATTACAAAATTGTTAAAATGACGTCATTACGTAATCCAAGATGGCCGCCGTCTAAAAATAACACAAATTCTTCAAAAATATTCTCTCAAGAACCGCCAACCGGATTTCGACAAAACTTGGTAGGAATGATCGATGTACATTGCTCTTTCAAAGTTGTTAAAATGGTGACCCCGGGGTCAAAAATGGGCGTGGCCTGTGGGGTCAAATTGGGGTCAAATTTTATTTTGGACCGAATATTGTCATGATATATATCAAATCGAAGGTATCAAAGAGGCGATCACTTTGGTGCATTTTTTGTCGAAATCGGATGGTTATGTCATCCAAGATGGCCGCCGAAAGGTCGAAAGGTCGTTCTTTTATTAGATATTTCAAAATTCTTCTTCACATGAACCGCTTGGCCCATGGTAGCCAAACTAAAAAGTTATGGTCCATGGGTGAAGCCTTTTCAGATTTGTTAAAAGGAGGTCATCGCTAATCCAAGATGGCCGCCGTCTAAAAATAGCATAAATTCTTAAAAAATCTTCTTCTCATGAACCGCTTGCCGGATTTCGACGAAACGTGTTCAGAATGATCGATGTACAATGCTCTTTCAAAGTTGTTAAAATGGTGACACCGGGGTCAAAAATGGGTGTGGACCGTGGGGTCAAATTGGGGTCAAATTTTATTTTTGACCGAATATAGTTCGAAGGTATCAACGAGGCGATCGCTCTGGTACATTTTTTGTCGAAATTGGATGGTCATGTCATCCAACATGGCCGCCGAAAGGTCAAAAGGTCGTTCTTTTATTAGAGATTTCAAAATTCTTCTTCACACGAACCGCTTGGCCCATGGTGTCCAAACTTCACAGTTATGGTTCATGGGTCAAGCCTTTTCAGATTTGTTACAAAGGAGGTCGTCGCTAATCCAAGATGGCCGCCGTCTAAAAATAACACAAATTCTTAAAATATTTTTTCCTGAACCGCCAGCCGGATTTCGACGAAACTTGGTAGGAATGATCGATGTACAATGCTCTTGCAAAGTTGTTAGAATGGTGACCCCGGGGTCAAAAATGGGCGTGGCCCGTGGGGTCAAATTTTATTTTTGACCGAATATGGTCATGTCTATATCAAATCGAAGGTATCAAAGAGGCGATCACTCTGGTACATTTTTGTCTAAATTGGATGGTCTTGTGATCCAAGATGGCCGCCGTAAGGTTAAAAGGTCATTATTTTATTAGAGATTTCAAAATTCTTCTTCACACGAACCGCTTGACCCATGGTAGCCAAACTTCACAGTTATGGTCCATGGGTGAAGCCTTTTCAGATTTGTTAAAAGGGAGGTCGTCGCTAATCCAAGATGTAATCCAATGAATGATCGACGTAGAATGCTCTTTCAAATGTGTTATGTTTGACTGAATATGCTCATGCCATATATCAAATTGAAGGTATCGCTGAGGCGATTGCTCTGGTGCAATGATTATGTCATCCATGATGGCCGCCAAAAGGTCCATTTATTTTTCTCAGGAACCAGATGGCCGATGCTGGCCAAACTTCATAGTAAGTTAAGATCCTTGGGTGAAGCATTTTCAGATTTGGAAAATGAGAGTCATCGCTTAATCCAAGATGACCGCCATCTAAAAATAGCACAATTTTTTTTAAAATACATATGAACTCAGTGTCACATTCTCCTCTGGTGTTCATATAGTCAGGTGAGCGAATTAGGGCCATCATGGCCCTCTTGTTTATTTAACCCTTTCAACACTACATCACTCTATAGAGGTGTTTTCAAATAGTGTATATCCAGATGAGCCGGCTCGTAAAGATCCGTCTCACTAGGATCTGCACTTTTTGCTAGTGAACAAAAACACACCCTTTTCATAAATGGACAACTCTGTGACCAAGTTATCACTTTGGGAAAATTACCATGTCAAAATCCATTCCATTTACTTAGGAGTGAACGGGTTAACACCACGCGCATTGTGCTAAAGAGATGAATTAAATAGTTGTATTTTCATTTAAGACTGTCATAACTGGTGCCCAATTCGTTATCGCCATTTTTGTATTTTGTCTTGAGATCGTTTATACATTTATTGCTATACATTTTAATTACATTACTTGAAGTATTTCCTATACATTGAAGTGATTGTGTGCACATTAAAATAATATTTGAATCACCATTATTATGTTATAACCATCTACTGAACATTCAGCCGTAGTTTTTATTTAGTATTCCATGTGTAATTTTACTTTCATTTGATTGGTATTTTATGCTGGGGTTCCTTTATTCAGCTTATGCTGTCCTCTGTACGTATTTTAAAGGCACTGTGTCTCAACTGATGGCTTAGATATAAGATTCGACCATGTCCAGCCCTGTGTAAACGTTTGCCGTGGCACGAGGGAACTGTTTGAACCCCAATGCCGTAGGCCGCGTGTTCAAACATTTCCCGAGGGGCACGGCAAACGTTTACCCACGACTGGACATGGTCGAACGTTATTGTTACATTTCCCTCGGAAATATCGTTTAATTTCAACATATATGCAGTACTTTCGGTACTGTGATAACCCGTTCCATTCAAACAGCTGATTTACACATACATATTCCGGGGCCGCAGTACACGTTGTGTGATGCAGGTGCCCCATCCTCTGCATCAATTTCAAAATCGCAGTGGGTCCATTATGAACTGGTCTGGTGACGTAATGGCGCGTTCTAGTAACGTCATGAGACACATGCACTACGTAGGTGTTAGCTTGGCCCCGGAATGAGCATTGTTTACAGCCATGATCAAATAAAATAGCACGCGCTGTACATTTGAACACGGTTGTAAACGTGTCAAACAACGGCAGTAGTGTAACAATATGCAGTACATGTATTTTGGTTGTTCGCTTCATGCGCAGTAAATATATCAATCAATCGCACAGGTTGAAGTAAAGACTTAACTTTATAAATGCATTCTGTAGGCTATTCTGTATATTGTTAAATGATCATACTATGCCACTTTTAGAAAGAGATTTCTGTTGTAGACGCTAGTGTAATTAATTTAAATAATATAAATTAGTAACGAGCCATTAAAGTACATGTTTATAATATTGAAAAATAACTGGCGTTTGTAACGCCAGTTATTTTTCATAGAACGCCTATATCTCGTGAATAGTTACAAGCGTTCTATAATTACAATCGGTCGATGGGCCGAATGGGGTTCGCTGCGGGAAACTTCGTAAAATGAAAGTGTGCCAATACCAACAAGCTATATGTTAGTTCAATATTGAAACATGCTAACACCTGTAAACATTGATAGGTTATATTAAAATAATAATACGCATGTAATTTGCAAAAAAATAGCTTCCCAATGAAATTTAGTTTAAATAGATTATCCCGTATGGAGCCTCATTTAGAACGTCTGGTACATATAGAGTCAATATTTGAACCTTTTTACTAAACGCCATAGTGTCATGTGTCCAATTTATTGGACACAGGAGACTTTTTTTTAATGTAATATACCAACCAATAACAAATTTACGTTTAAAAAGTCAGCTATTTGTTGTTAAATGCGATTGTATTTTCATTGTGACGTCATACTATATTTCGTGTCCTGCCAAACGCGTAATCAAAGGACTGAAAGTCCTGAAATCCTTCGCTGTTGCGACAAAAAGTATTCTCTCAAAGAGTCGTCACAGACTGGAATGCACTCCCTAGTGATTGTATAAATTCGAACACACTAAATAGTTTCAAAAGTTCACTCAACTCCGCCTGGAAGAAGAGACCCAGCAAATTCAACACGTGAAAATATTGTACAGACATTTTAACCATGATTTAGTTGCGCTCTCCCCCCAGTTTCAAAGACAATTATCCAATTTGACGTCGCTAAAATAGGCCAGTACAAGCATAGCTTACAAGAAACGGCCTTCAACCAAGGTTGAACCAAGGTAGGTAGAAAATAAAAAAAAAGTACTTGCCCAGGTCAAAAAGTTACTCGCCCAGTTTTTTTTAAAAATAAATTGCTATTTCCAGTTTTTGTAATGTTGCATTTTATTTATAAAAAAAAAGCTTTTACATATGATCATTACCAAAACGTATGAGACATATTCACTATTATTGTTATTTATATTTTAAGTATTAAATGAACATAAACAAACAAATAGCAGCGAATTTGCTCAGGGGCTTGCACACTTCTTATTTTCTATAAGCGTTGAGTGACATAGATTTAGTTTAATTTATAGTGGCTATGTTTGCATGCGCTGCGTGCTGCCTTAATTATTAAATTCAATGGTTTCGGACCCGGCGCCGACCGTTTCGTCCCAAGCCGTTATGTTCGGCGTCTGAAATGCGCGTTAACCCAACTGTATACGAGACGATATATGTGGCCGCGTATACACTAGTCTATACTCGCAGTCCTATTATTTGTTAGCCCGGCCGCGTAAAGCCGACAAATAATCCATAAATTAAACATGCCCGATATGGACCGTGTTCAAAATCGCTAGAGATTCTACCCGTAACCGTGTACATAGACACTGCTTGAATCTTACTTCCCGCAAATTGACGTAAACTGTAAACAACAAATGGTCGCTGAATTAATACCATTTGTTGGCCGTTATCGATGGAATTAATTGGCAATTTCTTCCAAAAAAAAAAATCCTAACCTAATCTTTCACTCGCCAAACTGAGCGAGTGCCTGTAGAAAGTACTCGACCGCCACAAAAAGCACTCGCCATGGCGAGCTGGGCGAGTGAAATTTCAACCCCTGATTATTGTATCGATTCAGGTGCGCGAAATGACCTTGTCAATTTGCATAAACTGAAGCCATCACAGGCGCTCGGATTGTTCAACAAAAATAATAGAGAGTCGCATTTCATCACACTATCGGATGTTTTAATTATTAGGATGCATGTTTTGTTGAACGGGTATATAATAAATAGGTTTTTGGATTTGTACGGAAATATATTTCGGCGTACTCGTTCGTTCGGCGGAACCTAAAATTATTCAAACTCTAAGACAATGTTTCCTTTGTGAAGTGTATCGTACTGCATTTTCTGTGTAACGTCATTATAGATTAGTTGATGTTTTAAGTAAAATGGACACTGATTAATAATATCGATGGCTCAAGATGATTATTTAAAGCATGCGGTATGTAACTGTCAAAAAACAATGTTTCTGTTTTAAATCATCATCATTTCGCTGTCCAATGTTGGATTTTATCGAGCCATTGATCTATGACTATGTAAACGATTCTGTAATTTGTCGGCATAAAATGGCGGAAACTACTTTTCATGAGACACGAGGTTAATTGTATCAGTGCGCGTGAAAAATAATATACTCAAATTAATACATGTCAGTTTATATTATATTAAATCAGATAAACATTTTGTAATATAAATGTCGTACAGAAAAATTAACAACACATGTATTACACTACACAATATAATGTTAGCTCACTATCAGAACTATTTTTCATGGCGTATAACTACGTATAAATTACATGTGGAGCGGTCGATCATTGCGCTAAAAATATAACCTTCCTAGCAAAATATTTATTATGAAACACGACAGTTAATATTTTATAAAATCACAAACTGTTTTTAAAAATATAACTGTAGCTGAAAAAAAATGTAGCTGGCCAAAAATGTGAGTGACACGTTCATAATGAAACGCTCGCTTTGGAACTCTCTCACGTGGCGTAGCTAGAATCATCAAGCATGAAGTACGTTCGTTGGTCGACAATTAATCATTTGCATAAATCATGTGAGGTCTCAAAAACCGTATAAGGACTATATCCAAGCAAATATGCTTGGATAATAATACAATGATTGGTCATATTGCCATTACACGTACTGACTACTGGTCAAAGTCATCGTGAAATTGCTGTCTTCATTGTTGATAAGCTCTAAATACGGAAATACAGATACTCATTGTGTACTCGACGATTTGTGAATGCTACAGACGTACATTTCTGCAAATTTGTTAAAGTTGAGAGGACAATACGGCGACAGCCAAGACGCATCAATAATTAACCTACATTTTACATAAGTCTACTAGCTGCCAGACACGAAACATTCGTTTCAGGTAGGAATTATTTCTTTATTACTGTTGACCAATATTTGAATCGTGCTGACTTCGACAGCACTTTTAACCACAGGGCTACTAAAATAATTCCATTGTATTCAATCTAACATGAATTCAAGTGGGTGGGGGATATTCAACATTGCCTGTGCATGTGCCGAGTCATTGGTTTTCGAGACCAATGTTGTTTCCACAATTGTTGTTTAAATAGCTAATTTCTAATTTATGGTGCATCTCGGACTCTGTGTGTTTGTGGCACCTCGATACTTGTAGATTCACTTTGAATATATGTTTTCAGTCCAACAAGTCAATTCATTATCTATTTAGGCTATTATCTGTTATCTATTCACTATTGTCTAATAATATAGGCTTTAAGCCACTTAAAAAAGACACTACTTTCATTCGCCCCCCCACCCCCGAGAGTCAAATGTGTTTAAAAAAAATGTAACAACAGTGATGAAATAAGTAAAAAATTGAGGTGTGCGAATCCAGGTACACTGCATTTGCACAGTGGTGACTTTTCCCCGAAATATCATGAATATAGGCCGGTGCAGTATTTCTATTAAGTAAGTGTACCCGGCTTCGCACCGTGTATGTGGCTTTGCACACACCAATATTTTACATGTCTGATTATTCATGTTGTTTTCTTAAGACAAATGTTTTCAGAAAGTCACGTGTTTACACGATTTAGAAAACTATAACAACAGTGACCAAACAAGTAAAACAATTGAAGTGCAGTATTTGTATTAAGTATTTGTATTGCAGTGGGTGGGTTTCCTAAAATTTATTTGTACACAGGGTACCCATGTTTGGTCTGGGGTGGTGATGAGGGACTTCTTTGCTTCATTGGGGTGACCTCACGAAATATGGGCGTGGTGGAGACTGTATATTTGTTGGGATTACAATCGTGTCTGTTAATTCTGCGCACCTAATAATAATTTTCGTGAAAAAGTCCATATTCAGTCTAAATTTCCTGAACATTCAAGGCAGTTCTTAGTCGAGATAATCACGGCTAAACAGATGGCTTTTACTATTTCATCTGTCGTCTATTATCTGTATCCGCCTAGCGGAGACCCAGCCAAATTTGATAAAAATATCAGTCCATTTTGTCCTCGAGTTTTGCGAATAATACGGGAATAAAATGATAACCAATGTCGGTATATTTGCATGTGTATTATTGGTTTATGAAGCTTCTTTTAACAGATCTGTTGTTGATCTAGTAATTTAGTAAGCAGGACCACTAATCATTTTGACCATGTTCTGAATAACTTTTTACCAAACTATCGGAATGGGATAAAATTGTGACTTAGTATACCGTTAATCAGCTGATTTATTCCAAAATCAACATAATTTATTCTGACGTAAGCTGGGCAAAACATTACGTGAATTGTGCATTAACCGGATCGCAGAATTAGCCGAAATGACATTTTTTATATGCAGATCAGAATGTCAGTTTTCATTGGTTTGATGCATGTACAGATATGTATGTCAGTGATTCTATATTTTATGTACATCTCAGGTGTCCCGGTGTAATTTACGGACAAATCACACAATTTATAAGGAATTTTTCTTTTTTTTCAGTAAAGAAACTACACATGTATAATACCAATCCATTAAGAAAACAGTATTTACAATTCTTGTTATGTGTGTTTAGTTATTATTTTCTGTTGTTGGCATATGTATGGTGCACCAAATGGGCATGTCCCGATCATCAATCAGCACAGTTCACAAGCCCGTAATTCTCAAATCTTGTCAATTTGTACTTTACTATACATTGCATCTGAATTAAAATAGTTTGACATTAAACTTCTGCAATAAATTTGCCTTTTTGTTGTCAAAAATACTGCCGTTAATGTATCTGTCCCGCGAAATCGAATCATTACCGTTACGCTGAAAAAAAAGAGTAAAATCAGAGTAACCTCCCTTTCCTACTCTCAGCTATTAATGCAATGAACACTGTTTATGGGCGCCCGATTTATAAATAAACACGGTGGTAACACAACTTAAGTCATTGCCGAGAACGAGACCGGTCTGTATTCGGAATTTTAAGGTTACACATTACATGCATCGTTACCGTTCACGGTTTATACACGTCCATATGTATGGAAAGCCACACCGATGCAGTTTTGGCAGAACCAGCTAAATTTTGCTGTATGGTGCGCAACATCCGGGTGTGGAGTTTCACATAAAGACCATCTGACATCCAAGAATGTCATGCTCCGAAGTGTCTACAACTTTCACACGTATTATACTATTAGGAGGATTCTCAAAGAACTAGGTATTTCTCTACCTCAAGACGACGCCTGGGATCCCATTTCCAACGCATACGACCGTATGGCGTTTGAAAGATTGTGTAACGAATTTAACGTTTCAAAAGACGCGGACTGGAGACAGAAAGCATTTCCTACCACCACCGGCCTCGGGGACGTTCTCATTCGGGGCCAGTCCGGGAATTGGACGCAGACTGATTTTAGACACGATTACTCCGGTGACCACATCGTCAGTCGGAACGCCGGGAATTTTGACCCCGCGACTATGACTTTCGGGCCAGAAGTGTCTGGAGGTCGGCACTGTGGCGCGTTTTCTTGTAAAATGTTACCTCCGAAACTGGCTCACGTCGATTACATACAGCAGGCTGCTGAGGTTCAGAACGCGTGGACCACATTTATGTTAGATAAGGGTCTAGGGTTCACACAGGCCGGGGTTACTCGCGTCAACGAATCTATTCGCACGTACGTCTGAGCCATCCTCGGCGCACAGAAGCAAACTCGCAGTTCTATACTGGGCACGGGAACGGCGTTTGATGCACAAAAACAGTTCTTGGCACTTGTCGAGGACGCCATCTCAGCTAAGGTGGACCTGGAGAAGGCGATCCAGAATTATCAAGACGTTTTGCAGACTGCCAGCACCCCAGTGGACTATGTATTTGGAATAGGTCTTTATATGGCGCCGAGCAATATGATACTACGAGACGACCCGGTTGATGGTTACAATAATCAGATCGTAATCGCCACCGCCAATCAAAAAATCGGTCACAACGGTAACGTGAACACGGATATCATCAAGCGCACCCCCAACACGATCGGGTTCAACAGTGTTGAGGGAACCGATTTCATAAAACGCCCAAAACACAAAATGGATACACATCCCTCAACACAATCGAACCCAGTACCTCCAATTAGTAAATTGGATGCACCATCGAGTTCCATCAACAGACCAATCGCGATTGGAGAAACACCAATCAATCACAGATTGGGTGAAATTGGAAGCACAACACACGAGGAGGAAGAAATTAGGGCTCGTCGTCGCCCTCGTGTCGATCGGATTATTTGCGCTTTGGTTTTAGGAACTCTCTGGCGAAGAATAGTAGGAGACCGGCGATTGCCACGATTAAAGCCCAAGTATTTTTGGCTAGCCATCCGACCGTTTTTGATAATATAGATAGCAAGTAAGAAACGATACTTCCGATCAGTCCAGGTAGTGCGGCAGCCGCCTTTTCGGCTAATTTAGCCAGGAGACTGGCGAGGGCTTTTAGTTGTTTTTTTACCCACTCCTTGGCTCCGCCTGATGGCGCGGGTGCTGGTGCGGGTGCTGGTGCTGGCGCGGGTGGTGGCGCCGCTCCACCAGTGAAAGCTAGAACTATGGTCGATATAGTCATGCCGATAGCAACGAGGATGCTTGCTATCGTGATGCCCTGTTCTCTGAACAGAGTGCGAAGACGCTCACCGAGTGTCGTCTCCTCGTTCAGGACCCTCGAGATTGTTTCGCGGATCCGACTTATTTGGTTGCGGAGAGCCTCACGGTTATTCGAGGCGGCCTCCAAGCGAGCTGCTCTTTCATCACGCAACGACTGTAGGCGTTCGGTGATCCGCTCGGTAGATTCTATATCGACACCGGCTTCCTCCAGTTTTCTTTCTTCTAGCGCGATATGTTCATCCAGCGACGAGAGTTTGGCGAGGTTACGGACCAGTTCGCCCCGGACCGTTTGTTTGCATAACCTTATCGAGGCCCCGGAGTTCTCGAAGAGGTAACGATGGGTCATCGTTAGACAGGTCGATTTCGCCGAACGTGGTCTCCATCGTGTTAATAGCGTCGGTGGCTACTCGAGGGAGTTCGCTGAGCTCAACAGTGTCTATATCGGCGGCCGTTTTCGCCATCGTTTCGTCGGTAGACTGTAGGGCCTCTACAGCGCGGGTCGGCATAATTGTTTTACAACGCATCCAATCTGGAAATCCTAGTTCGCTCCTTATGAGTTGGCCACCGCCCCGGTATCCTGCAACGGTGTTTAGCGATAGGGGTTTTCCGTTCTTCATGTTGACTATTGGGAGATTTGATGCTTTTAGTCGCAATCTACCTTTCAGATCCAATTCGAACTTGGAGTAGTCGCGACCGACAGATTGGACCACACCTTTTTTTGCCAAACTGTTGTAGTAGTCGTCTACAGCTCCCTCGAGTAATTCCCGACTTTGACCAACGCTGCTGGTAGCGCCACCTAATTCCCCCGATTGGATTGGAACTGGAGGCTGTATCAAGGGCGTTTCGTCATTATAATCATCTATGTCATAATCATCCGCATCCGCATCGACGTAATCGTCTCTGCCGATTTCATCCATGTCAATATCGTAATCAGCCATATTAATTTCTTAAAATTAATTATGTATTAAAGACAAAACCATAAGGGTTTAATATAGTTTCACTAAATTATGTCTTCGAGTCAATACGGTCGCAAACTCAATCCATACCGCAGACTGCGTGAGCCCCTCGGGGCAAAAGGCGTGAGACAGAGTGTCGTTATTACCAACAACCCATCGACGATCGACCAGAACCAGCAGCTCTTGGTCCGCTTCCCCAACCTCGGAGCTAACGACGTCATTGTGCCGGGTACTGTTCGCCTCGCTTTCACTATTTCGCTGACGTCGACGGACGCGGACCGAACCGTCGTTCAGAACCTTGGTCGCGCCATCGTCAAGAAGACCATGATAAAGATTTCTGGTAATGAGGTGATGTCGATCGACGACAGCGACGTCTACCATTGTTATCAGGACCTATGGAAGACGGCGCAAGAGCGCGAAAACGCTGTCTATCAGGGTATTGACACCAGCAAAAATAAGAACGTAACCAAACTTAGAATCGGGGCTGGTAACAAGGTAGATAACAACGCGAGTGACAATGCGGTCACGGGCGCTTACGGCAACCGCTTCTACATCCCGCTCGACTTTGAGTTGCTGGAGAGTCACATGCCCTACTATCAGAGCGCTTTGGCTGACCGCCTCGAATACGAACTAACGTTCAACGACTACGGCCGAGTTATCATAGCCAGCGACATGTTATCGACGTATACGATCGATAATGTTTCGCTGGAGTACGACATGGTCACGATGCCCGAACTCGCGCGATTGATCAGAACCCAGTACGCCGGGCGCGTTGCCATACTTTACGACCGAGTTCTTCGCCATCGCAAGATGACGAAAGACAAAGGCGACACATTGTGGAATATTAACGTCAACGTACCCGCTCGCTCGATGAAAGGTATAATGATGTTGTTCGAGGATGCTCGGTTCGCGTTCGGTGCTAGAAAAACCGACAAATTCTATAACCCCAAAATCACGAAGGTAGAGGTGACGATCGAGGGAGTTCCCAATCAACTCTACAGCGCGGGTCTTCGCGCGCACCAGCAGTGGGACGAAGTAAGAAAGCAGTTTTCTGCCGGCTCTAAGCGCTCTCCGGAGGTTGCAGCGGTTGCCAAAGACCTGCATCTCTCGGCCGTCTCCCTCGCGGAGTTCCTGAATACCAAATACGCGTTATGGCTAGACATGCGAGCCAGCGACGACGACCAAATACACGGCAGCGGACGCCAAGTTGAGAACGCTAGCGAGGGTGTGACGATCCAGATAACCAAAGAGGCGGACGGAGCCGGGCCATTGAACGTGTACTTATATATAATTACAGACGCACAACTCAACATCGAAGATGGCCGATACGTCTCAGCACTCTATTGATTTAATAAAAAAATCATCTAACGATTTATTAATCAATAAATTTGATAATTCTAAAGAATTAATTAAGAAAATTAGCAATCATTCTAACGATTTATTAATTAATAAATTTGATAATTCTAAAGAATTAATTAAGAAAATTAGCAATCAATACCAATTCACGATTGGAGATGCCCACTCTGCCATAATATGTGGGCAGACAGGATGTGGAAAAACGGTTTTCATCCTCGACTTGCTCGAGGTGTCCTACCGCGATGCCTTTCGTCACATTGTGATCCTGTGTCCCACTGTGCGGCACAACGATACTTATCAGCGGCGAACGTGGATATGGACCGACCCTGAGGTATACGTTATTGACCCCGGTGATAGGCTTCACGATTGGTTGCGTGGTTTATACCAAAGATTCCAGGGTGAGCCCACCCTATACGTGATTGATGATTGCTCGGCCAAGGCGGCGATGACCAAAAAGAAGGACATGCTCTCCGAGCTCGCATTTTCTGGCCGCCATGCTAGGCAAAGCGTATGGATATCCACTCAAAAGTACAACGCCGTCCTCAAGGATCTGCGCGAGCAAACGAAATGGGTCGCCCTCTTTCACTGCAAGGACCGAGACTCATTCGATGACTGTCTTCGAGAGAATGACGTTATCCCAACGCGCGAGGAGCGCCTGGAGGTTCGACAGATGCTTTCGGAAACTAAGCACGCCAAGCTTTTGCTAAAGACTGATCAACCAACTGCTTACGAAGTTATCAATTAATTTTATAATTAATTAGCAATTACTGAACAAATGCTGAACAATGCTGAACAATGCTTAGCAATTGCTGAACAATGCTGAACAATGCTGAACAAATGCTTAACAAATGTTGAACAAATGTTGAACAATGGTTAACAATGTTAACAATTTGGTGCTCCGCTGCGAGCTTTGTTGCGAGCATAATGGTGATCATAAGTATCGGGTGGTGCGCTTTGCAATATGTTAAAGTGATGAGACTTGTTAGAATAGTTAAATTAATTTTAAGAAAAATGAACTGCGACGAACTTCTCGATCAGCTAATAGAAGAAACCTCAACTCCGACTGCCAACATAGATAATGATCCGACAGAGCAATCGGAATCAACTCCAACGGCGGTTGGTATTGGGTTGAGTGCAACGACTCCGAATGAAAATGAAAATGCGGCGCGACGAGAGCGGCTAGCTGCGCTGGTTGCTGGGGGACAATCGGAGCATTATCTCGGTAGGCGTCTCTCAGTTTTTCAGGTGGATAAGATGTCAGATGCGGAGATCGATAAAATGTATGCGCGATACGAATCTAGGTTAGGTGCGGAGATGACAAAAACTCTCGGATCGGCGGCTATTCATTTGTACGCAACCGCCGTTAGTATACTTCTCCCTATACCAAACACCGCGGGATTGATTGACGATCTAGAGACAGACCCTTTTATAGGTCACACCCTTAGAACAGCCTGCTGCTCAATTTATCACAAGTTTGGAATGTAATTAGCTCCGCTGACAACCGCGTTGACCACGGGTAAACACTGTCAATTTGGACATATATGCCCACGAACTATAAGCCCTGAAAATGATGACACAAGACACACCCGCGAGAGTGACGGAGTTGAACCCGATTGCTCCAACCCAATCGAACCCGAGTGTTACTCCGCCACTGGATGACATACCGCATATAAAAAATCCCAAAAGACAGGCAGCTGGGCGGACGGCGGCTGCCACCCGAAAAGTTAAACAAGATAAAATACTCGCCGAGCTTCGAGAGGCTAAACTCCAATCGAGATTGGGGTTGCAATCGGGGACGGAGACAGTAAAACATCTGAAGACAGAGTTGAGTACAACCCCAATTCACGAATTGGAAGCACACCCAAATTCTTTGAATTTGTCACCCAAATTCGTGAATTGGAGTTGGGTTGTTGGTGGTGGTCTGGCAGTTGTTGGTGCCCTGTGCGTGTGGAAATACCCCATATTATCGAAAAAACAACCAGCCAGAGTTCAGAAGAAAGTTACGAAACACCAATCGCGATTGGATGCGCCCCATTTAAACATTGATCGCGACCCCTTTTATATGCAATAATGGCCGAACAAGACGGTAAAATGTTAGTGAATGCGCTTTATCACGCCGTGGTTTCAGTATCGGGTATGCTCGACTATCAAAGATGGCCCTAGGAGGATCCGCTCCCAAATTGGACTTTACTGTGAGAGACGTAGGGCTCGCGACCTTAGATGTAGCGGCCGCAGTTTGGACCCGAGATTATCTAGTTAAAGCTGGAATTCTACCAGTTAATATATGGAAATAAATGGCTTCAATCGCAATGATGATAGGTGGTGCGCTTGTAAACGCATTTGCGTTCACCGGCAGCAACTTTCTATTCTCTAAACTACAAAACTCGAACGCGGATGAAGAGAGTACGCGTCACGATTTAGCTGTAGAACAATTCAATAGCGCAAAGGAAGCGTGGTCGGAAAAACGAACCGCCCATCTTGACTGGGTCAATGAAGAGCTTCGCCGCGAAAATCACGCCGCACAAACTTTTCAGAACGTTGAAGAAGCTAACAGCGAGTACGCGCTGGCATATCCGCAGAAAAGACTCGCGCCGCTGGATCGCGAGCCCCAACTTTCAGATTTCTATGTACCGTCAGAGGTCCAAAAAGACCGCGAGATCGCGTTCATCGTCGTGGGAATGGGTGTGGTGGGTCTCGTCGGCTACTATATTCAATCGAGATTTTAAATTAATTATTTTAAATTAATTATAAATATATATATATATATAGAACGATGTCAGTTGACGAACTTTATGACGCTATGATTGATGTAGGCTACACTGCCCTTAAACACCGCATAGCTGGTGCAAAGGGTATGATTCGTCTGGCCCGAGATTCTCTCGAGACGTGGCGGGAGGACGAAAAAGCGGCCACCCTTTTCGCAAAGCGGATGTTAGATTCCTCCACCAATCCTGGGGGATTAGATTTTCCAAATTTCCTTCAGAACTTAACCCCCAATCGCGATTGCACTTCCAATAAAGGTTTATTATTATCGACGCAGTTACCGGACGATCTGGCGAGGGCATGTTGGAGATTGTCAGATATATTAGAATACATCGCATACGATGAACACGCGCAAACTTAATACCAAACTATTGGTTCGCCTAACGCGCAAGCTAGCGAACGTGTATTATAGCCCCCGCGGCTACTGGAAGGGACTCGCTGCCATCAAGAACCTCGCGGCGGCGACCAAGGTTTCAGAAAACGCTGTCAAGGAATGGCTCAAGAAGCAGGCCATCTGGCAGATCTATTTACCCGCGCCTCACAATATTCCGCGCCCGAAATTCGACGTGCCGGTACCGAACCAAGTTCACCAAGCGGATCTCCTGTTTCTCCCTCACGATCGCGTCGGTCGTAAGACGTACAAGTACGCGCTGACAGTCGTTGACGTAGCGAGTCGTTATAAGGGGGCTGAGCCGTTGGCCACTAAAGAGTCTAAGGAGGTGGCCGAGGCTCTCTCCCGAATATATAAGAGGAGTCCTCTCAAATGGCCGAATCTTCTCCAGGTCGATCCCGGCCGCGAGTTCATGGGCGCGGTCTCTCATCTATTGTCTAAGCACGAAGTTTCTATCAGACGCGGCCGCGTCAACATCCACCGGGACCAGGGGATCGTGGAACGCTTCAATCGAACCCTGGCTGAGAGACTGTTCGGACACCAATACGCTAAAGAACTTGTAGACCCTCATTCGCGATCGACCGAGTGGGTGGCCAGACTGCCCGCCGTAGTCTCCGCACTGAACGGAGAGGTGACCGGATTGATAGGTAAGAAGCCCGTAGATGCCATCAAGTTTAAAAGGGTGACGAGCGAGCCCTCTGCCGTCTCGCGCGGGCGACCCGTTGGTTTAGAGGAGCAACGGCTTCCATCAGATATTGATGTCCGGTACCTCTATCAACCGGGAGAGCTCGAAGGTGGCAGCCGCCGCGCGACTGATCCCGTGTGGTCTCTCAATGTATATCATCTAGATCGATCTATTACCAAGCCCGATGAGCCTGTGCTCTACTATTTGGATGATGGGCCATCTCGAGGGTTTGTTCGCGAAGAACTTCTCGCGGTGCCTTCTGACACCCAGCTGCCCCCGGATCATCAGAGTCTTTAGATCGCTAATTTTCTTAATTTTTTTCAAAATTATTAAATAAATCATTAGAGAGGTTCTGTATGTATTCCGTCTTTTATCGTAGTATGCCGAGAGTCCTAATTTTTGTTGACAGTACGTTTTCATAACACCGTCTTTCATTTTAAATCCCCTATTTTGTGCTACATCTATAATGAGTTTTCCATCTTCTGTAGTTTCGGTTAGTACTCGTTTATATCTATCCCAATTTAAATTGTTAGTTCTCTTGGACATTCCTTTCGCAGAGTTTTTATTAATAGAATTAAATTTTTCTACAAAATAACACTTACTAGATAACGCTATCGCCCTATCTCCGCTAAATTCCATTTTGAAAAGTCCGGGCTCTCTTTCGCTCCATTTATCCCAAGCCAACCATTTCTTTTTTTCTTTTTCAAACCCGTCTAGTAAGTTAGGTCTAATCAATTCCTCTATCGTTTTTCCACTAACTCCTATATACATACTATCCGTATCCATCTGTATTAATTCAAAGTCTTCTCTTTTTACGTATTTGTCAAGAAATTCGTAGTAAAATTCCAACATTCTCAATCTAGCTAGTTGATAAACCGCTATTCCACAATGGAATGGTCTCTTTACCGCACACCTGGGTTTTCTTGAAGATATTTCGTACGCATCTCCTATCTCTTCCAAATCATCAAAATACGCGGATCTTAATGCTTTGTCAACACAGGTTTCGTTTTGTGTATATGTCGTATTTAAATGTCTCTCAGTTGCCTCTATCATTTTTCCACAACACGAGTTTCCTAATAATTTCATTATGTCGGCTACTGGTTTCTTATTTGGTTCTACATCGCCCGTTCGTCTTGCGGCTGTAACTTCTTTTGCGAACCATTCGAATGGTTTTCCGCTAATATAATCTATAACACGATGAACTCCAGTTATTTCTAGGCCGTGTTTTAAATACCATTTCAACAGTGGCGCGTACAGCAATACTTTAGTGGCTGTCATAGATCCCACCAATTTTTTTCCATCTCCTCTTGTTCGCCCAGTATCTTTTAAATATTTTAACATGTGTGTGGGAACTTCATCAACCTCTACTTCTCTGTTTATAAATATTGGGGACATTTCAGAAAACTTATCTTTTAAGTTGTGTGGAACTTCTATATCCACCTCCGCAAACCCAAACCAGTCTCCGGATAAAACTCTTTTACAAAACGTTTTAATAAATTTAGGGTTATGTGGGGTATCTATATGGTGTATAGTTTCTCTCCCACACGGCATCTCTTTATTTAACGTAGATAAATATAACGCGTTTGCGTCGTACCCCAAAACAGCCTTGCACGGTTTGTTAATTCCTGTGGAATTAGATCTAATATTTGAAACACCAGCTTCTGCATATCGTGTAAATACTATTGATGGACCGCCAACTAGAGCGTCCTTCATCATTTCGTATGTTCTTCTTTTGGTGCATATAGAGCATCCTCCGGTATAATCGTCTTTGAAGATTTTTGTTCTTTAATGGTTCCTCTCAATAAATATTGTATAGCTACTCCAGGTAGTGTTACCGCATCTTTGAAAATATCCACACCTCTGTGTTTATAAAATTCACACATTTTTTCCACCGCTTCTAGGAACGGTGCTACATCTAAATCGTTATAATATTTCAACCAATCTCTGAAAGTTTTCATATTATTTTCTTCGAAAATTCTACGACATTTACTTAATTCTGTTTCATCTATTAACATTTTCCCAGATAGTTTGGAATACCAATTCTCTATATCCGGTAGTCCTGGGTAATCCAGTTTGTCTGGAGAATCGAACCACTCATAAGGAAAGAAAGATTTCTGTCCTTTGCATTCGTAGGCTTTTATCCAACTATCGTAACTTACACCGGGTCCTAGATAAAGTATTACATCAAGAAATCTAAACTCTGGAGTAAATAGAAATATTGTTGCGTTTGCACGTTTTCCGACCATTACTTTCTTTGTTGTTGATGCCAGTTCGCCTACTAGGTATTTCTTTATTAAGTTTATATCGTACTTACTGCTGTTAAAACCTATAACCGGTACTTGCTCTATCCACTGTTCGATCTTGGCGATTTGGTTTTTACGTAAATGTTCTGTATTAAACCCATATCTTGACCACACTTCTTCTCTTATAGCTTTTCCCCTGACTTTCAAATCTTCTACGAATTTTTCTATAAGTTTTGCGGGATCTTTATCACAAATATGAGTTACTGTTCCTGAGAAATTATCTCCTATACTAACGCTTACCGGAACGTGCTCAGCTTCGTACTCTAGATTATTACCGAGAGTTTCAAATTCTGGGTTGAGATATGCCTCAAAATCGTATACTATCTGATATGGATAAAGAGTAGTGTCGCAACCGATCTTTATGTCTTTACCAGTTCTTTGAAATTCGCATTCCCACATAACTACTAGGTTGAATTCTTTGCTTCTTCTAATAAGTGTATCTCTTCTCATAGTGGATGCGCGTTCTTCTTTTCTATGCTTTGCATGAATCTCACACCCGTGCCAGTAACAGCCGTGATATTGATATACGGTATTGGTTTCTGGACAGTATCCATCTACTGGAGCTCCTAAAATCCATCTTTCACCCCAGTGTCCACACTGTTCGTGGTGAATGTGAATTCCCTCGCGCTTTTCCACAGAGTACATCCAATCGATCGCCCCATAACTGTTAGAACTTTTTGGGTAGAACGCTTTCTCGAACGACGAACGACCATCACATACTACTTTTGTCTCACCTCTCATACATTTTGGCCCGTGTCTCTTCATATTACTCGCTTTCGTGAATTTCTGCTTGCAATTATCGCAGGCGTAAATTTTAGATAGGTTTTTAAGGTTTTTTTATCAGAAATGCGTGATTATTAAACAGTCCTATTGTCATTGGTTTATTACCTATTGCCTTATAGTGCGCTGGTACCTTTTTCAACCACCATATATTACATTCGGTGGGTTGATATACTTCTATACCGATTTTAAAAAACTCTTCAACCTTTTTCAGATCTGAAAAAGGAATTGGTGAAACCACATTACTACCAAAATATTGCTTACTAAGTTCTTTCGCCTTTTCTGTACATCTGTCGGGTCTTTTATCTGTCATATGCATAGCTAGACACCTGAACAGACAAAGGTCGTCATTATACTTATCTAAAGAATACATACCTTTTTTATTCTTCAGCCATTCTGGAAGTTCTCCTCCTGCCGCTTCTTTGGATTGTAGTCCCAAATCTATTCCCCTACTACCCTGTATTAGCTTTACGAAAACCTCTACCCATCTTACAAACTTCCACTTTGTATTCGGTCTGTCTATTTTATCGGACATTATTCGTGTTTGCTCCTTATCTGACAGCCATTTTTTAACGGTTTTCATTGATGATAGTGGTTCGCTACCACCGAGATTTGTGTGCATTATTATAGTTACAGGTTTTCCATTTTTAATTTCCTCCATATGTTCTAGCTTGTAAGAATATGAATATCTCAAATAAAAATTGGTTGTTAGATACGGAGCGAGTTTATCGGACATGCGTTCAGACTCGTTAATGTTAATGTTTTTACGAAAGGATAATGTAACTACCCGTCTTCCATTTTCTACCTTTTCCAATGTTTCATCGTGAGCCCCCAATATTTCTTCACCTTTTTCCACTATCGCGCGAACGAGAGATCTTTTATTTTGTATTGGGCCACCTGTGTGTCTAATTTGGGACAAATTATTGGTGCTTGAAGGTTTTATTACACTAGCCCTTAACTCAGCAATACTTTCTTTTTGAATTCTGTTACCAACTTCATCCGCTAGTGAGAGGTTTGTAAATGCCCCTCTTTTATAGGCACGGGTAAACCGCTTCATAAACGCCTCATTCTTTATGGCATTTATCAGCTTTGTCAACCCCCTAACTCTCAACCGTGTACTATAAGTAATCCCTAGAGATTCGGCTTCTCTTCTCAAACTTTCTATTTCTGCTCTAGTTTCTGGCGTTATCATATTTTCTGTATTATACTTTTGTATATATACTTTTGTATAATCTATAAAATTTATCTGTTCAATTGGACGTCAAAAATTTACATAATGTTTTTTTCACATCCAATTGAACAGATAAATTTTATATACATATATAATGGAGTGTGAGACTTGTTGTAAGACGTTTACGTGTAAAGACTATCTACGAAGGCATCTAGCGAGACGTAGAAAGTTTCCTTGTGTCCCCCCACAATTTCAATGCCCTAGATGCCCTTGTAAATTCGTTAGTGCCCAAACTCTTTGTAGACATAAGCAACTACGCTGTCAGGTGGCTAAAGGTGAACGTGGTAGACTAGAGCTGGTAGAATTAGTTGCTGATCTGCGAAATAAATTAGCTATATCGGAGAAGAAAAATGAGGAATATAAACTATTGTACTTACATGAATGATTTCGACTTTTTTCAAAAGTCAATTACCAATATAATTGGGACTCCCTCTTCTCAAAATTATTTTCTCCAAAAATTCATAAATTTGCTGTCGGGAGACCCAATTTTCCTCGTTAACCAATTTTTTGATTTTCGGGGGTGGTGGGGGTATTATTGAGGGTTATAAACGATACCACGGTAGGTGGTATCATTTTGACTCCCTTACTACTACTAAGAACAATGTTGCGCAAACACATTTATCAATATTTGAGATGCACACATTGTTGTTCTTGGGTCAAAATCGTTGCACGTGACACAGTTGAGGTTATAAAATGTTAGAAAATAGTGAAATGGCCACAACACTAACAAAATGGGAAACAATTTATGTTGTCTGCAATCTTTTCTAAATGTTATCTTATTTCTGTCCATAAACATGTTTTGGCAATACATTGGACTAGTCTCCACAGAAGATGGTTCTTGTGTGTTGTTAAACATTTTTTAAACACTTGAAAAATGATATAGATTTTACCATAATAATTAACTACATACAAATGTATCTCTATAATAAGACGCGCCATGCGATTTTGTACCTTCGGACATCTGCGTAATTTCATTAAATACGTTTAATAACTTTACATTATGTTTCATAAATAAAGTCAAAAGTTGACAAAGTGTACATGCTGAAGTATATTCCGCTTGTACCTTGAACATGTTGTCAACTTTTGACGCCATTTACGGAAAATATCGTAAATTTTCGTATTTCATGAAATTACGCAGATGTCCGAAGGTGCAAAATCGCATGGCTCGTCTTATATATGTGCTATACATGTATCAGTGCAGTGAGTCGGCTCAGCACGAGCCGTCTCACCAGTTTATGCACTGTTTGCAGGTACAGTGTGTAGTTGTTTTTGTAATTTGAACAATTATAAACTATAAATGGACTTGCCCAAATATCCGCTAGCCTACTGATGAATAACTTGATGTGAAATCATTATGGATCAGCCCATGTCAGTTACTAGGGGATGAAAGAGGTAAGACATGTCCGTTTTATATTTGGGTCACTGGTGGTAATAAAGTGGCAATTTACATTGTTGGCCAGTGTAGCGCCTGTTCATCATGTGTACAGCCAGAGCTTTTGAAAAAATACTATAAAAATCAAAACGTGTTTTCATCATGGCCCTGGGTAAAAGTGGTTTAATTGAAGATATATGACGATACGGGTTGTTTCTATTTTCACCCATATACATTGTAGGTACATGAATATTGGATTTCCTATCTTGTTGCGTGCGTGCAACAAGATAGAAACTCTGATACTTATGTACCGATATCGGTGAAATGCATTGAACATATGCATTGTTATAGTTCACATAATCCGAAAATATAATGGTATAGAGGACAAAATTCCCTGGAGTGGTGAGTGACATTAAAATGTATACTGTACGTAAATAGTAATGCAGGGTAACTGAATTTAGTTGTTATGTGTGTATCATATCCTCGCAAAACATGCATACCGCAGGACGGACAGACAGTGTGAACATATATGAGCTCTGAATTAATGAGCTTATGAGCTCTGAATTAATGAGCTTATGAGCTCGTAATTAGTTAAAAGCGTCTGTCTGCATATTCTGTAGAGGTCAGAGAATGGTCGGCTTTGCAAAAACATGACACATATCCGATTTCCCGTGAATGGATCAAACAATTATTCTTAAATATATAAGGTAACATCGTGCATTTATCAGTAGTGTAGTATGGATTTCGCGAGAGTGACTCGATGGCAAAAAGTGTTAAATCGCGATCTGCACCGTCCGCGCGTTAACCTACCTGCGCGAAAATCTCCGCGTAGTTAGATCGGACTCTCCGCGGTCCGTTGGGATACTGTTTGGCTCCTCTAGCGAACCGTAAGGGACCTTCCTCGGCCCCCGGGCGAGGTTACCCCCGGTCCTTTAATGGTAAAAAGCGGTAACTCGCGATATACACCGTCCGCGCGTTAACCTATCCCCGGGCAAATCCCGGTGTAGTTAGATCGGACTATCCGGCGTCCGTTTGGCTTACTTTTGTTTAGCTCTCCTAGTGAACCGTAAGTTTCGGTTTAAATCGTAACAGTGACCTCGGTCTAGGCTCGGCCCGGCCTACCTAACCCCTTTTGCCGTGTCGTGGTCAGTAATCTGATATTACTGACGTAGATTACTGGTCACCAATGCTATAAACTGTAGCATGGCTTAACGCGGATACGCTCATGCTGATCCTTTCGGATTTATCAAATATCAACAACATGTGCCAATAATGGTCATGACGTCGCTATTCAGAGGTACGTGCAGTCTGGAGTCGATAAGGATCAGTAAGGAGTGGCTGAGGAGTCGATAAGGAACAGTGAAGAACAGTGAGGAGTCACTAAGGAACAGTGATGAGTCGGTGAGGAACAATGAAGAGTCGATGGGGAACAGTCAGGAGGGGTGAGGAGGCATAAAGAGGCAATAATTATGCGATTGCAAGAGTGTAATATCGTATACACGGAACATATAACGCCCACAATAGTCCATGTGACAGGTGAAATCTGAGTACCAAAAAAGTGGGCAAGTCGGCACTATATTTTTCATTTAGCCCTATATGTCACGACTCGGAAAAAAAGTGATGGCCATCTGAGTTCCACAGCTAAACTCGTTTTGGCGGCCATTTTGAAAAATGGCCGCCAGTATTCTAGGACATTTCTTAATTGTGTCTAACATTTTATTGGATTGTCTGAGGCACATTTATTCCCAGATAAAAAATGTTCAGAATATAATTTTACATAATAAATTGAAGAAAAAATGGCCATTGCTTTATTTGGTATTGAGATAATTTTAAAAATGGCCGCCAGTTTTTTTTCATATTTCTTAAATATGTCTGTAACATTTAATTGGGTTGTGTGAGGCACATTTATTCCGAGATAAAAACTGTTCAGAATACAATTTTACATAGTATATTGAAGAAAAAATTGCCATTGCTTTATTTTGTATTGAGATATTTTTCAAAATGTCCGCCAGTATTGTAGCATATTTCTTAATTTTATCTGTAACATTTAATTGGTTTGTCTGAGGCACATTTGTTTGGAGATAATAATGTTCATCATACCATATTCCATATTATATTGTATAAAAATGGGCATTGCCTCATTTGGTGTCGAGACAATTTTCAAAATGGCCGCCAGTGTTTTAGCATATTTCTTCAGTACTATTTATTAGTAATTGGTTTGTCTGAGACACATTTATTCATTAAACTCAATTGCAATAAGTCAAGTTTTGTCAGACCATCGCCCAGGTTCAAAAACAAAATGGTATTATTGCATTTGTATGGTGTGAACAATCAATATCATATTGTGGACTTAACCAGAAGTGAGTGGACCAGTGTATGATAATTTTTGCCTTGTCGCATCTCCTTAAATCGCATATGTTCTTACAAAAAAAGTGATACTTTCCGTAAATGGTGTAGAATGTTGAAACATTCATTACAATACCTATGTGTGCTCTGAGGATTGAGTCAACAATTGACGCCAGTTACAAAATATATCGCAGATCTTGAAACAATTTCGAAAAACAACTTCTTATATGCGATTAAAGACATCTATTTCCATACATAGCTGAAATGGATTCACTTGCAAAATGGCAAACAGAAGACCTTGATCACATTGGTTAGTGTGGATTGACATCCAGCTGTGGATTAATACTAGTTACAAATGCAATATTACCAATTGTTGAGAGAACATGGCTTATGTATATCCTGTATCTGAGCAATACTGGTTCAGTCATCATCACTGTCAGATGAAGCATTTTCATCCTGATGAATTTGTTCGTCGTCATTCGCCATGTTGGTGCACGTCAGCAGCTTACATGCTTCTGTACATTTGAGTCCGTTGACGGTGCATGTACAGTCTGGCGATCGACATACAAGCTACACTTGCAGGACAGAAGACCTAACACAACTTCTGGAGATGGGAGGCCCGTCATCCAGTTGATAACTGGAATCCCGGTGTCGCTTACTGTCCATCCGTGTTCTTCACTGGGGATGGGAATGTCCGGACAGTTAATTAAACTGCGGCGCCAGATAGCAGCCTGGTAGTTTGCTCGACGTGTGTGTTGACGCAGTGTATCCTCACACGGGGGAAGTTGACCGCTCTCGATTTCCCCACTCCTGCTGCGAAATAGTTGGTATCGTAACTCGTTTACTTCGCTTGTTTTAGTGTTGCGGCAATACAGCTGGCAGGTGAAATCTTGGATGACACGGAAGACTTCGTTGGGGAGGTGCCAATCCATGCCGAGTGACGTAAACGCCTCCCTGTACGTTGAGTGAGTCAGCAGTATTTTCAATGCTTTCAACTTTCCTTGCCCGGGATGTGCGCTGACCGTGTCACATCCGGTCCACGGATGAAGTCCCATAAGGGCAGTGCAAACATCTGGTCCAACTGCTGCAGCCAGTTTTTTGGTGATGTCGACAAGCCTGATCGACGATTTTGTACCACGTCTTATAAATAGCTTGCTGTTGATATCTCCACTCAATGCTAGACATATGATGAATGCATCAGTGTCGTCACTCACGAAGACCAGTGATGGGTATGTGTCTGCAGCATGTTTCGAGTGTAAACGTGTATCGGCCTCCTCTTGGTTGGATTTCAGATCGTCAACTATTTCCCAACCTCCGCGTGTGAGCTTCAGACAGACATCACCACAGGTGACGAACATGGATCTACTTCCAAGTTTCTCTCTCTTCTCTGGCTCTTTCCAGTTCTCAGCTAGAAACTCTGGGAGCTTGTTCTTGCTCTCCGTATTTGCCAGGAGTCGTCTCCAATTATGTATCTTGTGTCCTGCCATTATCTTGTTGAAGGCGACGCCATCTTCTGAACCACGATGAGCTCGTTCTGCGGCTTTGATAGAGTGACTTTGATACACATAAACAATGACATCAATCTTCTCATTTTATGCACTGGCATTAATCATCTGTGAGAAAATATTATCAGAAAGTTCGTTGAATGTACGATTCTCACCATGAAACTTTTGGATTAGTGCCATTGCATCGATCAGTGTCGCAGATGGGTGGGGGATTTCCTCAGCCGGCAATACCTTGGTCTCTAGATGATTCGCCAGAACAGCTTTGTTGGTCTTTTTCATTGTGCCATCGGTGTTTGCTAATGCCCATGGCAATGGACCAAGAGGGTGACGTAGGACATCGTGCATCGCTAGCTGCCTGTTTTGTGCAATCAGCACCATGTTTCTGAACAACTTACGATCAGCCTTCAGGACAATTTCTTTGGACGGACCTCAGGTGTAGCAACTGTTCCGGTAGATAAACTAACGAGGTCTGATGGATCGCTACCAAAGGGATTCGTCCAGTTGTTGTCCATGAGATCCACTAATGCAGCAACGTCCGAGTCGTCCCTCTTTATTCGCGCTTTCCAAAGGTCTTTGTGACTTACTTTGCCTGGAAGTTGCAAAGAGATCTGATGTCGGAGTTCCCGTAACGCTAACGCTCTGTGCTCGGCTGTTAGCTAGTAGCGAGTAACTGCACCGGGATTCAGGCTGAATCCGCGCGTGCCGCCAGCTGTCTGTGTATCGTTATTGACGGTTTCTTCTGTTGTCTGATCAACGGCGATCTTGGCAAAGGGATTCGTATCCTTTAGCTGAACTGAGAATCCCCCATTCTGGAAGTGATTGTATATATCTGGACTTGTCTCCTGCAACCTGGTCATATCTGCGTAGTAGACAGGCAGGTATCTAGACTAGTTTGTCTTGTCCATAGCGAAACACCAGGGGATCATGTCTCGGATGCAGGCAAGGTGAAGATGCCAGTCACCTTCTCTAACAGCTCGGATCAATCCGAGAAGATGTTCAATCATCTCTACATAGGTCATCCAAAATGTCATGTCTCAACTCTTCTAGGTACTTTCCAAATAGGCCAATAATCTGTATGCATGATTCATTGGTCAAAGCATCTAGTTGTGTCGCATGGCTCACATTCTCGCCCTAATTGTACAGTACATCAACAGTATCATTCAGCAGCGGGAGATACTCAACGTGAGTGTGCTTTATTGAATCCTCAAAACCCGACCAGGCTAGCCTCATCAAAGCTTCATACGTCATCTGGTGGAGACGGACAGCTCGATTGTACTGCTTTCCTTCAAGGACTTTTGCAATGGATCCTTCCGCAATGACACCAGACTCAACTGCCAGGTCACGAAGCCCAGCGTCACTGAACATCTTGCCGACTATCGACATCAGATTGCAGATGGTATGGAAGTTTCCCATCATCAAGACAATATTTACAAACCTCTCCGGATACCGCCATGCAATTTCCGTTTCCTTCGCAAACAATGCCTGATCAAAGACGACAGCGATCTTTTCAAAATGTAGGGCTGACTTGATGGTGCTGGTTTGTTGCAAAACCTCCTGCACCGTTGAAGCTTCTGTTGCTGGCGCATTCACTGTCGGCAGATACCCGATCGTGTCTGGATTAACTTCTACGTGATCTCTGGTAAGGATATTGAATCCTGTCCACGAACTAACTTGTTCTTCCGTGTTATGTGCACGCACCATTATCCATAGTAAGTCCCGTTGACGTGCACTTGAGCTTGCTGCTGAAAGTGCGCTAGTGATTTCAGATGGTACAACTGGAGGAGGGCTTTGTCTCTTCCCAACCACATATATTGGGAGGGGTATGTCCAATGGTTTTACTGTGCGTTTCTTGTCCTTCTTTTGGACAAATTCTAAAACAAATTCAGCCAAGAGCATGGGGTTTCTGGGGTCTATGGACACCCCACATACCGCACACACGCACTCTGGGTTAGCTCCTGCTCACCTAAGAGTATCTTGTCTCTTAAAATCCTCTTATGATCGTTATGATAGAGGTCATTTATTATATTTATTGTGTATACACCGCTATGGCCAATGCGACTAACTTGACTAATAACCATCACGCAGATATGGCTTCTGTGCATATTTTTCGCAAAACACTGGGAGTGCCCGGCCCTCCATTAACACAACAAAGCTTTGCAGTTGATTTGTATATCTTATTAATTTCTCATCCAAATTAACTAATACAGTTTACGACCAATTATAAACATAGTTTGCTGCCTGATATGTATGAATTACTGCATGAACAAAATTTGTTTTTTTTTCAATACAATCATTTTTTAGTGCGAACTTTGTAAATTTCTGACGGATTTTCTCATTTTTCTCAGAATTTCGCTATCCGTTTTCAATTAAATGTACATCAGCGTATGTAAAATAGCATTCTGAACATATTTCATCCTGGGTACACTGGTCTCAGACCATCAGAAAAAAAGTTATAGGCAAATTTAGAATTTTGCTAAAAATACGGCAGCCATTTTGAAAAATGGCCGCCAAAATAAGCTTAGCTGTGGAATTGAGATGGCCATCACCTTTTTTCTGTCAGGTAACCGTTTACACTAAGTGCAAAATATAGTGGCAACTTGCCCACTTTTTTGGTACTCAAACTCATTTTTTTGGCCAGCTGTCAGAGGGACTACAAACACTAATACATATCTATTTATTCATGAAATAGGCAACTTGTTCATATGCTAGCTAATAATAATATCCAAGTGGTACACACACTCGTCAATGCTCTGGAAAATCCATTTACAAATTAACACGAACATCTATATCATTTGCACTGTTTAGTATCCAGCTCCATATCTCTCCACTGGTACCCTCTTAAATAAAATACAAGGTTGTGTACAGATAATCCATTCATACATTCACAACGAAACTCTATCCAATTTTATATATTTTAGCGTCTCTGTCCATCGCGGTGACGCCGCCCTCTTCCTACTCTATCTTTCCAGTTCGCTTCTCGACATTTCCACTTGCTGCTTCGCCGGGTACACTAGGAAGACTGTGGGCGTCTTTACGTCTGTCCCTCCTCCACAGTTAGGAACGCGCGCCAGTGTATCGAATAGTTGCTGTTTTGTCGTGTACGCACGGAAGGCCATGGTGCTGTTCTTCATTTGTCCAAAGAAAATGTCGATTATATTGTTTCTCGTGTGTGGAGTGAAATGATGGAATGATCCTCATCTTTTTCTCTCCCTCTAGTGGGGTTTTAACTCGAGTGTCATAACGCGAGGCAGGCCATTTGGCTAGGGCAGACATAGGCTGGGTTGGACCGAGTGCAATCGCTTGTAGCTAGACTCTACCTACCTAAAACTAAAGGGCTTGAAATAAATGTTCTGTTATGTCCCTCTACTATATAACACCGTGACTGCTCACTCCTCCTCATTCAGTGGAAAGACTTCGAGATGTTCACATGCAATATTTGTTCCAACGAATTCAAAAGGCGAGACAACATGTTGAGGCATAAGAAGACGGAGTGAAGTTCGAGTGAAAGCTCTGAGGAGGAGGAGGAGGAGGAGGAGGAGGATGATTCCTGGAATTTACTCGTGGAAGAGGCGTTCGAACAATGTCAACCAGAGTCTGAGGAGCGGGTTGAAAAATACACGCAGAGTGCTGGCGATCAGTCCGATGCCCGTGAGCACGTATATGAACAAATGAAAGACAGATACAGAAGGGCGCTCTTGAACAGTTTCGTGAACAAAATGTTATGGTTTAACGCGCTGCGTAAAGATCCCGTCTATACGACTATAAAGAAAACTGTTTCCGATCTCAAAATGGACGAAGATTTCGATGATGATGAAACCTGGAAGTCCGCCACCAGTAAGAGGAAGTACTTGTTCGATCGCATCTTGAAATGTAACGAAGCGCCGGAACTGGAAGACGACGAACGGAATGGATACGGAAGACTCACAAAGCGGAGGAGGAGGGACAGACGTTAAGACGACCGCAATCTCCCTAGTGTACCAGGCGCAGCAGCAACTGGAAATGGCGAGAAGCGAACTGGAAAGAAAGAGTAGGAAGAGGGCGGCGTCGTCACCGATGGACAGAGACGCTAAAATATATAAAATTGGATAGAGATTCGTTGTGAATGTATAAATGGATTATCTGTACACAACATTCTGTTTTACTTAACTCCTCACCAGAGGGCACCAGTGGAGAGATATGGAGCTGGATACTAAACAGTGTAAATGATATAGATTTTCGTGTTAATCTGTAAATGGATTTTCCAGAGCATTGACGAGTGTGTGTACCACTTGGATATTATTATTAGCTAGCATATGAACAAGTTGCCTATTTCATGAATAAATAGATATGGGCCGCGACCAGCCTTAATGACAACGTCATGAAAGGCTTAAAATGACGTCGCAAAGTTACGCATACATTTACCAACGTCACGTCGGATTTTGACACTTGGAATTGTTGCGTCATTGCAATAAGTTGTCCTATTTATAGCTGTACGCTTTACGGCTCGCACATATGTTAATGTTGGATATCCGTGGCAGAATTAGGTTTGAGGCGGCTTTCAGCTGCGCCGAAAACCTATTGTATTCGTTGGTTTTTTTAAAAAAAAAATTATTGTTTTTTTTTATTCAGCCGTTCAGTCTACAGCCCAAACCGCTGGTCGGATTGACTTCAAACTTTGCATGCCGATTCGGATCAAGTGTGAGCAGAGACTCAGAGAATTTCAGAAATCTCTTAATGCCACTTTCCACGAAACCGGAAGTGACGTCATACTTTCTATAACTTCCTTATTTTCCAACCGATTTCAAAAATTTTTGCATTGGAAAGCTGACAAAATTATCTATCTCGAACTCGCTGACAGTTCTCGGCTATCTGGTCAAATAAAAGAGCTATATGCATTTGAAATTGAAAAATGTACATACTTTTCAACGATTTTGCCGATTTTTTGCCGAATTTCGGCTGATAACGGGTGGTCTTTACAAACGTTTTCCAATTTGTATTGTAATGTCAGCAACATAATTTCTTGCCAGTGTGATAGGGGAGTGTCAGGCGCATAAAAGATGATAATTTTCAGAGCTCTATCTTGACTACTTCCGGTTCTATTGGATGTCAAAGATGAACGTCTTTTTTTCAAGTTTTCAAAATAGAGCAAACGGATGTGACGTCAGCTTCGTTATTTATCAATAGATTTCAAAATTTCTTGCTGCGGTCGATATTTCAGTCCTTTAGCTAAAACTTTCCCGCTTTGTGCCAGGCCTATGGTGAAAAACAAACGAAAACTTCACTGGCGGAATATTGCACATATTTAATTTTATTAGGTGTATTTACAAATGGCGTAAACTGCAATTTAAGGGCGATAACTATCGAAAAATAATCATCGCTGACTTACGGGCTCCCTCCATCTACACCAAACCGCTGGTCGTATCGACTTCAAATTTTGCATGCCGATTCGGATCAAGTGTGAGCAGAAACTCAGAGATTTTCAGATATCTTTTAATGCTACTTTCCACGAAAACGGAAGTGACGTCATACTTCCTATAACTTCCTTATTGTCCGACCGATTTCAAGAATTCCTTTTGCATTGGAAAGCTAACAAAATTTTCTATATCAGACTTGCTGACAGTTTTGGGCTATGTGCTCAAATAAAAGAGCTATATGCATTTGAAGTTGAAAAATGTACATACCTTTCAACGATTTTGCCGAATTTCGGCTGATAACGGGTGGTCTTTAGAAACATTTTCCAATTTGTACAGTACTGTCAGCAACATAATTTCTTGTCAGGGTGATAGGGGAGTGTCAGCCGCATGAAAGATGATAATTTTCAGAGCTATATCTTGACTACTTACGGCTCTATTCGATGTCAAAGATGAACATATTTTTTCATGTTTTCAAAATAGAGCAAACGGATGTGACGTCAGCTTCGTTATTTATCATTCGATTTCAATTTTGTTTTTTCTGTAGTCGATATTTCAGTCCTTTAGCTAAAACTTTGGCTGAGGATCGAACCCGGTATCCCTCGCTCCGAGTCCATCGCTCTACCTCTAAGCTAACCGGTCCCACATCGGTGTGATGATGCGAACACAATAATGTTGGACTGTTCATTCTAAAACTTCAGAAATTCTTTTTGCAACCGATAGTTTACACCTTGGGCTAAAGCTTAGTTACACATGCAATCAATGTTTGAGGCTCAAACCGTTGATGCAGCTCAAGCTGCTCTAGTTGTAGTTGTTTTCATAGTGGTTCAGATAGTTGTCTTTTTTTGCTTCGCTTTCCTTCAAGGAAATACTTAGTAATTTTGTCGATTATTTTTTATACAAATGGGCATATTGCATTAATTTTATGATTTTTATCATATATTATATGGACGACTTGTGAAATGACATTTGAAACTAAATAACCATACGACCGGTATTTTTAGATAACACATAACAAAATCACAATTGTAGTCGGCGTAGATGGAGGCGTCTGCATGTTAGTGTGGGGGCTGGGGTGATTTCGTGTACATTTTTCTTTTAGAGCAAAACCTTGTTTTATCTTATTCTGTATGACAAGAAATTAAAACAAAGTTTGGGTGACAAGCCCAACTTAGGTACGTTTTCTCTGTATAGTCCATTTTAGTCCGGCAGCCAAGTGATAAAATTACTAAAATTACGATATTGGTGTTTCATAGAATATTTCATTACTATGCTTTCAAAATGAATTAATTGTGAGTTGTTTCAATGGTCCGAGTGTTGCTAACAATGTTTTGGCACAAAATATTACCAAAACAATTGATTGTCGGATCACAGTGACCATATTCTGCTCCAATTGAGCCCCCAAAATAGCCAAAACAAATGATTTTCGCCTCAAAGTTGGCTCAAGTTTAAATATATCACGCTAAAAGAATCTTATATAGAATTTCTAAAATTACCAACACATTTTCTCATTAATTTTAGAGGAATTGATGCCCACAGTGATGCATGGTGCACACAGTGGCCAGAATTAACCTCTAAATTTTTAACAAATTTCTGAGAAATTACGATATCGAGTAAACTGAACGATAAACAAATAGCTATTCGGTTTATCCTGCTGTATGGTCGTATAGACAAGAATATGAGTAAAAACAGTTTATTTTTAATTGACCTAATTGACATATTACCAAGATGGCTGCCAAAATGATGGACAAAATAGCAAACACGTTACCATTTGGCATACAGAACAAGACATTAAAGGTAGAATGCCATGAACGAGGCATGTACACAGCCACATCCCAACGTTAGACACCCATTTACATAACTCTGCAGCTTTTACATATGGAATAACAGTATTCTATTTCTTTTGTGAAGGCCATTACATTCCCTCTATTGAATGCCTTCAGTTTCTTGCTGAATGATTCAAGCATCTTCTCTACAAGGAGTTTTTTTTGCTGAGAACGACATAAAGACATTTGCACCAGCTCTCACTCTCCTGGAAAAGCTCATGTTCAGCGTCTCAAAGAACGACATCAACGATAGTCATAAGTGTATGGACGAATGTGTCACTGCATCGAAGAAATTGGTGAGAGATCTGGACAGCTTCTTCGAAAAAAGGTCGACAGTAAATGAGAACTTCCAATTCTGAATACAATGTCTTCGTATGATGGATGTGGTACGATCTGTTGAGAGACGATCGCGAGGGATATGTGAGCTCCATCTTGATGCCATCCAACGTGCTCTATAATTTTCTGTTCGCTCCATTTGGTTCCACCAATTGCGAGGGTGCGCTCTCTACTTGCAAGACATATTGAAACTTCCTGAAACTTCATCATCAGTCTATGTCAACTTCGAAAACGGGAACTTTCTTATCAAGGACAAGCCTGGTCACTTCACAGCTGTTCACAACCTCTCCTTCAAGTGTAGTAATGTAGTTACCGGCCATGCCAAGCAGACACAGTATGTGTCTCAGTGGGACTTGATCTACCACGAGATGATGGCAGGTGAGAATCGTCATCTTGAATACATCTTGGATGGTGTTATGGAGAACACACATGAATCGTGTGTGAACCACCACGAGTCGTAGTCAAAAGTCATGACAAACAGAAAGGAGAACCAACATCCAGAAAATGATCACATTCATCGATGAAAAGGGACCCCCCTTGTCAACCAAGTCTTCCACAACCCTGCAAAACATTGTGACAAAGGAGATTATGCCGTCGGATATCAGAAATGCCGCGAAAAATGCCTTCACGAATGGGGAGGAGAAATACAAGACAGTTCGGCTGTGCAAAGAAAACACAAGGCTATGTGAAAGCATTCATAGACTGAATCTAAAATCAATGAACTCTATCGGACATAAACCACAGAAGACCATAAATAAAGCAGTAAAGGGGCTAAATGTTGAAGAGAAAGCCATTGAAATTGCTCATGATCGTGGCGCCGTCCCCTGCTTTTCACTGAGCCAACTTCCAGACAAGAGTCAACTGCTAAAAGAATTGGAGACTTGTCTCAAACCTGAGGAATGTCAATATGCACACCAGAAAGGTTCTGCATTTGTCATAGATACTAGTACCATGGCCACGGTACACACGGTTCATGCGACTGGACTCTCTACCTTCCAGGACGTTTTTATCAGCTTTCACATCCTTGACAGACATATACCATGAGTTTGGGCGCTGTGACTATGTGTTCGATATATACTCGGATGATCCCTCCATAAAGGACAGCGAGAGAATGAGGCGTACTGATACTGTACCAATTGCGCTTAGTTCCATTGAGCCAGCGACACCTCTACCAACATAGTTGGCCAGCTTCTGGTCACCAAACATCGACACGCTTCTTCTGGACAAACTCGTGTATTCACATATTCACATATCAATGCCGAGTATTTCTTAGTGAAGGTGCTGAGAAGAGGAAGCGATACTACAACTTTTACTGATCTGAGGGCAGAGATATTCCACTTTAGCAAATGCAGCTCCATCCACAACCTTTCACCGACAAGCCAATGCCTGCTTCCTCATATTGAGTGTGCGCTGTATAATGCATATACAACTATGCATGTCTTGGAGAACCAAATGAACACTGACATCATCGAGTCACCGACGCCTGAACAGTATCAATGTCAGGATCAATGTCAGTTATTACCTAGAACATCATGGAAAGCTCTCGAGACTCATGTCGTCAAATGTGTCAAATTGTGTCACTGCAAGAAAACCTCACCACCTGTTTGTAAAAACCTGCTTATTGCAGTTTTGTTCTACATGTAACTTCTGCATTTGATCTCTGCAGTTCATACCATCTTCATCACGATGCTTCACTGTCATGGAAATATCAAAACAAGTACATCATGGCGTACAATCTATATATTTGTAAACCACTGCTCAAGAAATGATCGGACGATGCATGCACATTTGTATTATCCATGTCAGTTGAAAGGATGTATCATATATGTAGCTATACTTGTTCTTGAACATGTACATGGTTAATTCCCATCATGATATTCAATGTTTTGTGTTTGCTTGTGGATAGCGTATAATATAGTCGGCACCTTAGTTTGCGTACGTATATCCATATTTAATTAATGTTAAAGTTGTATCACGTGGAAGTACATTGTATCATAATTTGGTATATATCTAGTCACGGTTATCTAGTATTGCTATATGTGTGCAATACATGACTTAGTGGGTGGAAAAATCAGAAGTTGGTAAATGTGTATCTATCTAGTCACGTCCATATAGTCTTGTTATATACATGCATGTACATTCTGTGATTTAAAATCGGTAATTTATGGGTGGGTTGATGCCATCTTTAATGTACACCATATATAGACAAGAGGAATCAATAAGAATATGTGAATGCTATGAGCACTGAATAGCGGAACCTTTGACCAAGTTTTGTCGCTTTTCTGGCAAAATTGATTGAGTGTGGCGTCATCTAACATTCTTTCAAACAAAAAAAAAAATTTCTTTTGCTTTTTTCTTTCACTAAGATTAAGTAATATATGATCCAGGTGTGCTAGCAACCATACTTTATGGAATGGTATCATATTAAAATGTTGCTATGAATACCCTTGTACTTGAAATAAAACAAAACTAATAATTTTGAGTAAATACTAAAGATTTATTTTATGAAATACCCATACAGTGATTGTTGGTAATTTCAGCGTTTGGCTGCCCGACTAAATGGACTATACAGAGAAAACGTACCTGAGTTGGGCTTGTTACCCAAACTTTTGTTTAATGTCTTGTCCTGTAGAATAAGATAAAACAAGGTTTTGCTCAAAAATAAAAATGTAAACGAACTCGCCCCCAGCCCCAGGACTATGTTTCTTAATTTGGGTTAAAACAGGTATCGCATTTTCAAAGTACTCTCGCTGATAAAAGTACTCCCCTCGATACACAGACGTTAGTACTTTGAAAATGGCTAGTCGGCCCATTTGCAAAGTACTCCCTTCGATACACTGACGGGAGTACTTTGAAAATGGCTAGTCGGTCCATTTTCAAAGTACTCCCCTCGAAACACTGACGGGAGTACTTTGAAAATGGCCAGTCGGCCCATTTTCAAAGTACTCCCCTAAAGTTTCGATCAATCTACGCAGTTTGTATACGCGTTCAGTATATAAGATATGTGTTTACATTGTTGGGCATTAGTTGCAACTTTCATCATATGTCCTGATATATTCTGAGGGGGGAGTGGTTTGGAAATGGGTATGCACCGCAATTTTCAAAGAACTCCCCTAAACAAAAAGAACGAGCATGACGATGTGACGCATAGAATAAGCCTACGCGTTTATGGTATACGATAAGCGTCTACAGCGTTGGTCATTGCTGTGCATACTTCCGTCGTGCATGTACTCACGTATGAGATATTGAGGGGGAGTGGTTTGAAAATGGGTAAACACTGCCATTTTCAAAGTACTCCCCCAAACAAATTGAACGAGCATGACGATGTGACGCATAGAATCAACCTACGCGTTTATGGTACAAGATAAGCGTCTACAGTGTTGGTCGATGTTGTGCATACTTCCGCCGTGCATGTACTCATGTATGAGATACTGAGGGGGAGTGGTTTGAAAATGGGTATACACTGCAATTTTCAAAGTACTCCCCTAAACAAAATGAACGAGCATGACGATGTGACGCATAGAATCAGCCTACGCGTTTATGGTATAAGATAAGCTTCTACAGTGTTGGTCGATGTTGTGCATACTTCCATCGTACATGTACTCATGTATGAGATACTGAGGGGGAGTGGTTTGAAAATGTGTAAACACTGCCATTTTCAAAGTACTCCTCTAAACAAAAAGAACGAGCATGACGTTGTGACGCATATAATCAGCCTACGCGTTTATTGTATAAGATAAGCGTCTACATTATTGGTCGATGTTGTGCATACTTCCGCCGTGCATGTACTCATGTATGAGATACTGAGGGGGGTGGTTTGAAAATGGGTAAACACTGCCATTTTCAAAGTACTCCCCTAAACGAAAAGAACGACCATGACGATGTGACGCATAGAATCAGCCTACACAATTTTGAATATGCGTTTTAAAAAATCTATACAAACCTGTCTGTAGCAAGCATACATATACTATGTGTACCGCCACGAGATAATGGGGAGTTTTTAAACCAATGTATTTCATGGTCTGCTAACACGCTCGTTTAAACGCGTCTGATATCAAGAGATGGTTGTCAAATTATTGGCGGATAATGTGGGTCCTGATCATATTGCGTGGATGCACATGCTTGTTTGGGGCAGGCTACACTTTTTGAAAATCAATAAGCCCCATTTTTTCGAGTTTGGACACATATATGTAATGTTGTGTTGACTTAAAATAAATGGCATTTTTACTGTCAATGTTTGTTCATATACATGTAAATGTAAATATTCCAGTATCCGACGTTATGAATCTGTTTTATTACTCCACTCATAACCGTACTCAACGCTGACTACCATGTAACATATTCGTATTTCTAGAACACTGATCTCTGTTTTCTACATATTTGTCTTGTTATGACATTGACCTGCGTCTGCATTTTTCAAGCTACGCTGTTACACGTGCCAGTCAGCTGAGTAGTGCTCAGTCTGGGTTGGTTACAGACAGGGATTTATACGTTTGTGTGTACACATAGTTATATAATTATTAATGTGTATATATGATTGTGTACTGTATAGTGATTTGTATGGCACACCGTTTTTGTCGCGCCCGCTTGCGGATAGCGCGACATAGTCGGCGTACGTTCGTCCGTACGTCCGTGTGTGCGGATTTGCATTAAAGATTTCGGGTACCCCTTATCTGTGCAACCGTTTCGTCGGATTGACTTGAAACTTCATATACCTATTAATCATCATCCATATTTATACCACACCCATGCGACCCTGATGCCCAAGGTCAAGGTCAAATCACTTAGAGATTTGCGTTGACGTTATTTTTCAAATATTTTCGTTAAATTTGCCTGGTACCCCTTATCTCTGCAACCATAAGTCGGATTTACTTGAAACTTTGTATACTTTTCTCATCATCCATATTTACATTCTATAGCACATCAAAGCGGCCTTGATACCCAAGGTGAATGTCAAATTACAAGGTAGGGTACCAATTATCTCTGCAACAATAAGTCGGATTGGCTTTAAACTTCTTAACCTTCATCCATATTTTTATTCTGTAGCCCACCCATGTCATCTTCATGCCCAGGGTAAAGGCCAAATGACATTTGTGTTAAAGTTTTTGAAATATTTGTGGAAAAGTTGTTTTTACGGTGAAGTACCAATATCTTTGCAAACATAAGTTGGATTATCTTGATATTGCGTGACATATAGTGGCACTTTGGCGTCCATACGTGCGTCCAGATTTTCATTTTTATTCCCTATCCAGCACTCGTAGGGTGCGACATGCGGGCCGCGGCCATCTACATGTAGTACTATTTATTCCCGAAACGAAATATCTTAAAAGATATATAGATTTGTGAATTAGGTATACATGTATTAGTAAATGCGTAGACTATTCAAAAGTCTAAAATCATTTCTTAAACACACAGCTTAGTATATTTTTGGGGAGTACTTTGAAAATGGGCAGACTAGCCATTTTGAAAGTACTCCCGTCAGTGTATCGAGGGGAGTACTTTGAAAATTGGCCGACTAGCCATTTTGAAAGTACACCCGTCAGTGTATCGAGGGGAGTACTTTGAAAATGGGCCGACTAGCAATTTTCAAACTACTCTCGTCAGTGTATCGAAGGGAGTACTTTGAAAATGGGCCGACTAGCCATTTTGAAAGTACTCCCGTCAGTGTATCGAGGGGAGTACTTTGAAAATGGGCCGACTAGCAATTTTTCAAAACTAAAACTCCCGTCGTGTATCGAGGGGAGTCTTTGAAAAGGGCCATAGCAATTTTCAAACTACTCCCGTCAGTGTATCGAGGGGAGTACTTTGAAAATGGGCCGACTAGCCATTTTCAAAGTACTCCCGTCAGTGTATCGGGGAGACTTTGAAAAATGGCCGACAGCCTTTTCAAAGTACTCCCGTCAGTGTATCGAGGAGAGTACTTTGAAAATGGGCCGACTAGCCATTTTCAAACTACTCCCGTCTGTGTACCTGAGGGGAGTACTTTGAAAATGGGGAGTACTTTGAAATTCCTACACCGGTATGCTCAAAGAAAACAAACTTATCCTGTCTGGCGACCACTATCAGATATACATGTACTTACAACTTGAATATCGAACCCGGGGCGCATGTATGCGCTCTTTACTCATTATGCTATACGGTCCCGTTCAGATTAGAGCGGGGTCGGGTGTTTTCGGCCGTCTAAGACGGAACCGTACACGCTGTACAAACCCAGTTCCGATTTTGGGATTTATTTATGGGCATTCCATTCACGTGGGAAGGTGAGCCACCATGTGTCGCCATTATGTGACGCCACAGGGCGCCACCGTGTGATGTCGAGGTGGCTATATAGCATATGCTGCTTACATTTATGATATCTACCCGTGTGCAAAGTTTCATGTTTGTTTCCAAAAGTGCTAAAACATGTCCTTATGCCACTGCACTATTATAGATTAGATTGCATTACGCATTTTGATAAGTCACGCTAACTTTCATGTAAACGTGACAAGCCTTACATATAAGTTAGATGATGTATTCGAGTGGAATATGGTTAGTTAACAGTGCATGGGGGAAATTAGGGGGCATGACATGACAGAACCGTATTACTCCGCTTGCAGTTACTGCTTAACCAATCCGGCCTGCACATATGCGCAGTCTGATCAATGTCTACAGTATTCGGTGTTCTGATATAGAGCCATCTGGGCGCGGGCTTATACATTTTTCTGACCGCATTCAAATTCGTATTGTGTCGTGTGTGCCGAGGCTGAACACAGCTGAACTCGGCATCGACCAGACATTATTTTCTGATTTCGATTAAAAAAGAACAGAATACATGTACTCATATTTATTTTTAAACACGACGGAAATTATAGTCATTATTGGTAGGTGGTAAACTAACCCGAATGTTTTGCACAAACAGAAAATTCGGGTTAGCGGTAAACATTAAGGCGGAACAGCATCTACACTGGTCACACATACAGACTGTGGATCGTATATTAGTGGATTACTGCGATTTTCGAATGCGCAGGTTATCCTGACATGTATAATAGGCGTTACTCTCAAGCATGTTGGAAAATGGATAATTTAGTAAAACTAAACAAAATATCCACAACTGGTGCAGATCTTGATGAGACGGCTAGTTACACATTTCTTTACTTGTACTTGAATACTGTGCTTGAAATTGTTACAACTCAGGTTCAGGCAATCAAGTTGCTTGATGGCGAATTGGCATTGGCAATAGATGCTCAGAAACATTGACAGTCTGGGCAAGATAACGTAAGCGGTTGTGTAGAGCACGGTTGTCACCATCCATGTCCTTAGATGGTTTTGATTATGTAATAAATCCATGGACCATTGTAATTGTATTGTATGGGGGCATACAATACATTTGGTATGTTTAAAGTACGTGGAGTCCAAACTTTCAACCGACCAAATGTATTGTGACCCCAATAAACGCTAGACAGTGCATTTCAGTGAATTATCACGTGGGAGAAGTGAGTCAGACACCCAGACAGTGATCTCACCATGTTACCGCTCTTCAAAGGATTTCGCCGCATCCATGCAATAACTTACACTATGTAGACACACTCAGGTAAATCTGCATTCATGTATCATGACTTAATTATGTGTTACGTAGATTTACATATTGCATATTTACATATTTATGAAAGGTCCTGGTTTACAGATGTCCTTCTATGGAAAGCGATTTAATTCGTATTGGCAATATTTTCTGAACTGTTTGTCGCAAATTTAAAACTCACTGGGAAATGAACATGCGCAATATAATATATCACGTACTTTAAACATACCAGTCTTTGATTGCACATACTTCCAAAAAGAGTTTGGATCCGTCTTCACCTCATTGGCAATTTTCCGTTCATATTCACGTTTAGCTAAACGAACTGTATTTGTACATTCATTTCTTGCTATAACGTATTGATTATATTCACTGTCGTTTTACAGTATTTGTATTACACACTTGCTGATTCATCCACAGTGGTTTATCTACAAACGTTTTACTTTCCTTTGATTTAGGAATATGTTTCTCCATAAGGTTTGTTAGTGTCGTACCGAATAAGTTCCAATTCACATTCATGTCAATATTACAGAGTAAATTATCCCAATCGCAAATGTCCATCTCATTTTATATATCATGGTAATTTCCCTTGTAATATTTGTATTTGGGAATAAATGTATCATTATCTGTATCCATATAGGAGATCAATTCAATTTCAGAAGAGAATGATCACTAGCTCCTACGGGACTGTCTATTTGCAGCGAGTCTAGCATATTCTCCTCATTTGTAAATATAAGGTATAATGTATTACAACACTGGTTATCACGGAATCGTGTAGGCTCATTGACACGTTGATATAAGAAACTATCAAGCATACACTTGAAGACATCATATGCTGCACAGTCTTCTTGTGCATTAACATACATATTTGACCATTCAATTAATTGCATACATGACCGGACACCGCTAATCGTAACGGTATTGTGCACGTTTGTTCTTTGTTGAATAGCTTTCGAGTATCACTGTAGGTAGCCTAATTATGAAGGGTCTCATTATCGTATCAAACTTTTTTGGTGTTCTTGGTTTGGAATCTTGGATACATGCCGTTTACTATTTTTCGCTGGACACATCAGTAATATTTCGTTCAACGATATCGCGCTATATGTATGCTCTGACCTGTGACTATACTAGTTGGTTGCCACCTTCCAGCCCCTCCCTCATCCCCATTCCTCCCCGCAAACAAAGCCTTTATGGTAACGGGACACATATGTGACACATCATTGAAATATATTTACGGAAACGTGATATTTTCTGTAAATGACGTTGTAAGGGGATGACATTTTCATAGCAAATGCAGAATCCTATTATATTCTGCTATACAAATTTCATCCCCGTACGACGTCATTTAATACGGAGCCCCGCAGAGTACGTAGACTTCTTTTTTATTAACTCGTTCCCACGAAATAACAATTCGTTCCCACGAAATAACGATTCGTTACCTCAATTTGACAATCGTTTATTCGAGGGTATGTCATTTAGTGGGAACGAATTGTTAATTCGTGGGAACGAATTGTTAAATTGAGGGATCGAATTGTCATTTCGTGGGTACAAATTAATACAATAAAATAAGTCCTTTGCGGGGCTCCGTAATTTACAGAAATTATCGTAAATTTTGTAAATATCTTTCATGAGATATTGCACATGTTCTTAGGTACAAAATCACATGGCGTGTCTCCTATGGTGATGGCGTGGGAAGATCCGGGTTATATGAATAAATGGATATGGAGATCTATAATACCACCGAGCCCACATAATAAGCATAACAAAGACCAATAGATTGTAAAGATAGGGGAAATGAGACTCGTCATGTCACAGAAATATTAATCGCTCATTTTAAACACTGCTGATTATCTAACAAATTACACCGTTAGTCCGAAACTAACGTCATGGTTGGCAATTAAAAGCAGTTAATTATTAACTGCCGTGCAAACTGAGATTTGTGTATTTTTAGATGCATGCCGACAAGACAACTCAATTAAGAGACAATTCTTCACACGTCTGTATCTTCATACAGACATACGATCTATGGTAGCAGGCTTGGCTTCATCTCTCAGACCACGTTCTAACGTTAGCTACAAAATTCTAAATGAAGGAGATTATGTTGTGATTGACATTCATCGGGTCTGATCATACTTTAATATGTACACTAGTAGTACAGATTGTGACAAATTATAGAATAGTGAGTCCCAGTACAGACTAAATAACGTACAGTACAAGCCCTGATCAGATTGTACTGGGACTCAGTATTGTATAAATTGTCCCAGGATTCTGCTACCGCCCCTCATTCATTCATTTCACACATTACTTCTTGTTTGGACACCGAGCTGTCAGGATGTCGCTAATTAGCACTCTTGACGCCGTGTTCGCAGTTTTGAAGCCACTGATGCCGGAGGGGGTAAATGCGAAGCCATTGTACCGTATACATAACGGACACAAAACATTTACCCTGGAGGTTAATTGGAGTTTGAAACCACAGCAGCCTACCATCACTGCTGTGGCGAAAAAACCCAAGCGATCTCGTCGGTCGAGGAAAGTGACTGGGATTGAGAAGGCTCCCCTCGGGGAGTCACGCTCATCCGGTAACGGCCCTTCTCAGGGCCCCTCGATGACACCACACACCACCTTCGAGCCAGCACCCATGATGCCACCGACGCCGACCACGCCGACCACGCCGACCACGCCGACCACGCCGACCACTACTCCTCCACGACGGGAGGATCAACAGAGTCCGGAGGTGAGCCCCTCGGGGAGCACCAGCATAAGCCCGGACGAGCTAAACTCGTCCGGGGAAATGCAACCGGACTCGGACAGCGACGACGAGTGGCACGATACGTCACCCGACGTCCCACAGCCGCCGCGACGAACACCAGCTACTACAACAACACTCGCACCCAACGACAGATTCGCATACGGCCAGGACTACAACGGACCCGAGATCGCGAAAATTGAGCTGCCACCATCTCCTGCCAGAAAACATCACTTCATCTTCGGAAACTTCGGAAACGCGCCGGCGGTACGTGCCGTCGTACATCCAACAACCGCCACGGATGTCAACGGATATCTCCACAAGGGATATCTGTCCTGCTCATTCCGTGACGGAAATCTACAGGGAGAGCGCGTCTACGAGCACCACATCACCTACAAGACTGTCAGAGGAGTCCGACGAAACATCAACTACACGAGGAAACACCACCCCGACGCATCGGCAGAATTCTCGTCTGTGATGCGTAAACCTGGACAGAAGAAGGGCGGCATAGATCTCGGGGCCAGAATTACCATGGAACGACCGCCCATAACAGCGGTGTTCTAGGCGGCAGATTGCAAGCAGCAATCATCTCACACGGCGGCTGTGCTCCGGATTACTGCGCGAAATTAGGTCACCAAATTGGTGGCCGCCAGCAGTAATCCAATTCGCACATTTGTCTCTGGGGCCCTAAGCCCGCGAACTGGTTCTACCCAGATTGCACAATTTCAAAAATTCAAAATTCCCATTCGGCCCAAGTTTTTATTCCGCCTTTTGCGGACGGCGTGCAAGTCCATAGAGACAGTGCGGCCGTTAAACGTAAGCAAGCAAGCAAGCAAGCTACCGCCCCACTCACGGCTGTGTAAGTAGTCAAGACTTCACAGCGAACAGTGCAAACCCTGATCAGACTCGTGTTCATGTACATTACAGTGATTACAAAACAGCATACATTTTTGGTCGATTTATTACAGCTCATTGTGTACCTTTATGGAGCATAATAAAATATTTTTCGCAATTATGTAATTGTCAATATTGCAGCTAGAAGTAATTTATATAATTTTCACTTGTTATTCTGTGTTCAGTATACAGCTATAAATAATGATCGGTATCATGGTAATTATAATTTACTTTTTTTGTCTACGTTATAAATGTTGGTCAACTATGCAGTATGAAATTATCTATGCTGGTTGAAAATCTGTATATCGCTAGTTTCTCTTGATAAACTATCCTATATTGTTTTATTACGTTAAATTCAGGGCAATATTAACGGGATTTAAATATATCATATCGGTACTCCTTTAAATAATATTTGTATATTTTAAATGTTATACCTCAAGATAAACTGGATTAGTTTTTACTGATATTCATGCGCAATCGAGAGAACATTAAGTTCTCTCGATTGCGCATGAATATCACTAAAAACTAATCCACAGTTTATCTTGAGGTAAATCACACTTACACATCAGCGTCCAATGTTTGGCCTGTGTACAGCCTTGTATATTGTCAGCTAAAATCAAAGTACTGAAAGTACTGAATATAGGGTACTAAAATATTAAACTATGTTGATTGATTGATTGTTGGTGTTGCAGTTTCATTAACCCTTAAAGGTACATGCCCACTCAGTAGGTACAAAATGTTCTTTACATCAGAGACATCATCTGAGACATTTCCTGGCAAAATAAACATTCATGCGCCATTATCCCACGTACTGATTGGCATTATTATAAATTTTATATCAGACGTAAATTTACACACTGATATCAGGGGCGATAACCGTGTTTGCTTAAAATGTTAACAGAAATTACTATTTAATCTCTGTATTTAATTTTATGATGTACAATGATCATACTTTAAAATCTGTCGAAAATATTATTTTTTTAGGTGACGCATTTCTTTAGTATAAATAATTAAAAAATATCATGCCTCATTTGCATATGAAAATAGCCTGATACCACCGCGCGTCACTATCAGTAAAATAAATATTACTAAATGATTATATCTGTATAGCGGGCACTTGTAACGTGTTTAGAACTGGTGGAATAGTGACACAGTTATACACTTATTTAATTCCTATAAATTACATTTTGGGCTTACTGAGTGGGCATGTACCTTTAAAGCGCTGGAAACGACAATTGTCGTCTGTTGTTTTAAATCTGTTTATATTTTCTCCTCAAAAACACACTGAGACGATTCTAATGCGCTGCCAAAACAGGTTTTTAAAGAGATTAAAATATACAAAATGAGCAGACGGCAATTTTCTTTTTCAGCGTTTTAATGGTTAAGGGGTAAACTATTGATATGGCACAAGTACAGTATGCACTGCTACATTATGTACCAAAACATTCAACAACATTACAGATTATGCATAGCAATATCAGAAACATACGGTAACACATATACAAGACAGGCGCGGATCTAGCACTGGGTTGTGGGGGTTGCACCCCCCCGTTCAGCCACGGATGTTACGCAAATATGAACTGATATGAAAATTGTCATGATGGTATTCATGATGGTGTCGGGTGAAACCGAGGCTGTTGCTTTGCTGTTTGCTTATAGTTCACTGGAAGGTTTTGGTGACTGTACTGTAGCCGAATAACGCGGACCATTACGACAGTTTTTTTGTTGTTTTTTTTTATCTTTATTTTTGAGGTACGGGCGAATCGCATTATAATTGAGATCGCGATACGCGATCACGATATAAAGGTGAGTTGCAGTGTATATATTACGGTACCGAGTGTCCGTTGACGTATAGTCAATGTCATTACATGTACTTATATTTTACGTCAGCTGATTACAGGTATGTGGTTTTGATAATCAGTTAACTTACAAAAGAATATCATCATAGCGGTACAAAATATAACAGTTTATTACCAGCTCGAGTCGGATTTTAAATCCCGTAAAACCCAGGAAAATGCATTTCAGGACATCTGTATTTCAATTTTTTTAAACTCTAGCAAACTCGGTCCACTGCGTGCACCTCGACAATCCCCCCCCCCCCCCGTTCTCAGAAACCTAGATCCGCGCCTGCAAGACATCATCAATTCAAGTATAAATACAGATTCCAGATATCTATGATCATTATAGATATATTGAAAACTGATTGAAGAGCAATAGTTACATGAATTCCGCCACGGAAGCGGTGTCGCGCCTGAAAATGCATTGTCGGTACATCGCCATGTTTACTTTTTTTTGTGAATGAAATAGTTGGCCCCGGATCGAGTATATTAAAACAGATAAATGACGTCATTGGGGAAACCGCTGACAAAATTTTCAATGTATGGAAGCCCAAACTTGCTAGAATTTTTTTTTTGTCGTATTTTCAGTACTTGCATTTATTAATATGGGTATTAATCTACGCTGGATGTGTTATACTGTCATTAATTTGTTCCCTGACTGTAATTTATCACTTTAAATACTGACTTATTGACCCCCTTCCCTGAACGTAGAATTGACACTCATGTTGGCGTGTATTGGCCACCATAGACAAATGTCAATCATGCCGAATTCGGGAATGTCACTAAAATCCGCTGTAAATCCATCGATAGAATGATGATTAACATCAGTTAGACCCACACGTTTCACGATATGGGGACAGGTGCACGAGAAAACGTGCCCTGTTTGCAAATCCCACATAAAATATGTTTAGCTAATACTGTTTTATTTCTACTTTAAAATTAAAATCCTTGGGATACCATCGATGTTGTTAGTCATTTATCCATATATATGTTGATGAAATTGAAACATTTCAAACTCCGACCAGTATTAACTGATGGGTGAGGAAGTCAACATGCCAACCATGTTGGTTTTCATGTGCATGCGTTACTTGTTGTTTTGACTGGTAAACAAAAGAGAACTTACAACGTTTGGAAGTCAAATTGACTTGCTTGGTATACTTACGTGTCATGTTACTGGGAAAATGAGGCTTATGGTATTTGTGACCATTGTAGATCCTGATCAAATAGTACGATCCTGTAGTCTAATAACGCTTGTTAGAAGCCCCGTTTCTCCAGTATATACATGTATTATAAAAAATATGCACAGTTTTATTGTTGGTATAAAGTATCTATCAGTTGATAGCTATTTTGATAAAAATTATAAAATTGTGAGAACAAATTTAAAATACAAATATATAATCTCAGTCGAGGTTTGAGACCTGTTCGAGAGATCAATTGTATACTGTAAATTAAGTTCTAATATAAGTTCATCTTTATTTGATATGGTTAGAAATAATTAACGTAATTCCCTTTTTATGTCCACGGGAATTATAAATCTTGGTCAGAGTACGTTAGTTTACAAATGTACTAACGCTGGTTGATAAAGCTGAGCTGGCCTATATTGCTCTATTTTATTACCAGATGTGTGCGTTAAATTATGAGACCCTAATACAAAGTGTTTCTCTTAAATTTGCAGTACGGCAAACATAGTCTACTGATTTGTAATTTCAGCATAGACTTTGTATCATTTGATTATCTTTGACACAATTGCAACTTGCAATACTTAATATAATTTCATCTTTATTTGATATGGTTAGAAATAATATCACAGTGGTCAATGGTGGAATCGCCACACTACATGTACATTGATTATCGATTTACATATCGATAAAATTACGTACATCACCTGACACCTGTAGATTTCCGAGAGATTACGGAAAAAGCCGATATCACGGATATTGCCGACTGACCATCACGTATTGGTCAGCTGAAATTGACCATGTGGTCACTATGGATTTTGTCCAGGTACGATGGCCGCGAAAGTTGGATATGATTGAAAATAATTGTAAAGTTCGGTCAGTCTGTTTTAATGAGAAAAATGGAAATCAACTAATAAACAACAGTCGACATATGCGTGAAATGAAAACAATTCTCGTCTGCTAGTTTTTTTTATTTTGTCTTCTTTCTCAATAAAAAACATGGTTCGAAAGCACTATAGAATCATTTCCGTTGGAAATGATTCTGAAGTGCTGTCATACCATGTTTTGATGAGAAAAATGGAAAGTTGAAAATAAACAGCAGACGACAATATTTAATCAAACACTGTAAGGGCTAAGAATGATTTCTACTGTGTGCTGGGTAACAACGCCCACAGCAAATTCGGTTGATGACGATATAAAACCCGGGTACGGGCCGTGAGTTGTCATACATCTACCAACATGGGGAGGTTGTGCATGTTCGTTTGCGTCTGTCTTGTGCTTGTGCTTGTCGTTCTCGTCTCGGCTAAATGTAAGTACCGACAATATAGCATTGCCCATTTGTGTCAAACACGAGAATATGTCCTCAACTTTGGGATGACACGTTATTATTATTATTATTATTATTAATTAATATTATTATTATTATTATTATTATTATTATTATTAATTAATATTATTATTATTATTATTATTAATTAATATTATTATTATTATTATTATTATTATTAATTAATATTATTATTATTATTATTATGGAGAAACGTGCAATATTATATCAATACAACCGTGTAATATTAATATTAATACAGTGCATGTTCATATACATAACTCATGTAGTCGTTTCTATGATTAACATATTATAATCGGTGGCTATCTGACGGTAAACTAATCAATTTGTTAAATATAACTTAAACGCGTATTATATAATAATTGATCTGTTTATGGAAAAAATGTGTAGATTGTAGATATTGATATTATATTGTAATAAACGAATGTGTTTCAATTAGTTTGGCGACAGAAACTGAACTTAAACCATGTCGTGCAAACTACTCTCTGTTTCATGAAATCTGCCCAAATTTTTCGGCTATATAAATAAGGCAAAAACAATATATTTTTCGATAATATTAAATTATAGCAAAATTTAAGAATGAGGCTGCTTTTTATTTCTTTTATTTCTTGCAAACAAAACAATTTCCACATGTTAAATTAACATGGGAAATTTATTTTTCTAATTTCAGAAATAGTGGACCGATTTTCAAAATGTAACTTTTTTCTTTGTTAGATTATTTCCAAGCTATCTAGCTAGGTTTCAGAATCAATTTCCAAGACTCCTCCTCCAGGTTCTCCACCTCTTTTTCCCCATGTTAAATTTCCATAGAGAACTTATTTTTCGAAGTAAAAAGAAGGCACATTCTTAAAATTTGATAAAATTTAATATTATCGAAAAAACTATTGTTTTTGCATTGTGTATATGGCCGTAAAAATTGGGAAGGTTTCGTGAAACATACAGTAAATGTCATATTTTGTATGAAGTGAAAACACCAGGATATAGGAGATGTCAACCAGTTCATCCGCAAGTCACCAGCAAGAACTCTTTCTTAATTTGCAAACAGGTGTGAAGAAAAAAACATCTGAAAATATCATGATTTTTTCACAGTTATATTATGCATGTGATTCGGGATGACGCAGTTAAGGGGAAATAGAATATGGATTTATAATATTTGGCGGCCATCTTGAATATCTCTGCTCAGTAGCCGATTTCATCAAAATTGCAAAGCATACTTATCTAGTAAAGTATAGTTTGAGGGAGTAATCATTTATTGTTCCCGAAATGCATTATGGCATATAGAACTTAAATATTGCATAAAGTTGATTAAAAGTATGCCGAATTATTATACTGAATTTATTGCATTATCACAGCCAAAATGGCTGTGATAATGCAATAAATTCAGTATAATAAAAATTAATAAATTTATCCTTAAATTGAAAATTTCTCCCTGAAAGCATACTTTGCTAGCAAAGTATACTTAGCCATGTTGATGAAATAGGCTACTGAAGTTTGTATCCAACTCTATCGTGACCCATCTCACATGACGGGTTATGACAATATATGCCTCTTTTTCAGCATAAAAGTGGACGAAACTGTTTTGTAGAACCTGAGCACGTGTGTTTCACTCACGGACTGAATACCAACAGTGCAGGCACTGATCGTATGCGCAGGCTGATCTGGGTCTACACTGGTCGCAAAAGTCGTACTCACCATTCCGGCAGTCCCAAATAGTCGGATATTGAACCATATATACCAACGTGCAGACCCTGATCCTACTGCCCGTGAGCGCAGGCTGGGCTGGTCACAAAAGCCGTACTCCCCAGTCAGCTAGTCCCAAATAATCGCATGTTGGTCCGTATATGAGACAAGCCATGCCATTTTGTACCTAAGATCAAGAAGATGTGCGATTTCTCAAGAACAATGTTTTCAGAAATTGTGATATTTTCTATAAATGACGTCGAATGTTGACAAAATGTGGATTTGATGTATTGGTATTTAACGGCCTATCAACAGCTACGGTCATTTAAGACCGGACCAACGGTCCCGCATTTAATCGGTTGATTTGTGGGGAAATCCCAAAATCAAAAGGGAATATTACATCGAAAAGAAATATATTCAGCCCTGAAGTTAGTATAACCTGACCTAGTGACAGGTCCATACCACACCAAAGTCAGTTGGCCCCGTCCCATAAAAGTAATAGGATTATGAATAATCATATTACTCATATTAGTGGTATAACCAGTTTCAACTCTCCAATACAAGAATGCCAAATACGTATATGAGGGCCAAACCAGGTCTCCGGTCTGGATGCCGGTATGTATGAATCCCGATCGTTAAATTACACATCGCATGCTCCCAACCAACTACAACAGAGCACATGTGGAAAATCATTCCGCATGTGCTGTGAAAATGTCATCAACATTTGACGTCCTTTACGGAAAATATCGTAAATTTGGAATATTTTCATGAGATATCGCGCATCTTCTAAGCTACAAAATCACATTTCTGGTCTCAATTATAAAAACCCACTAGCCCCGGTGTCCCAAGATGAAGTTGACACGGAGCTAGCGGCGCTAGAACGCGCATTGGAGACAGCGGAAACGGCGAACAGTCAGACATATGACGACGACGACGACAATGAACCTCCGTGTGATCCAGATGACGAAGAATGCTTGGAGGAAGTCCTGACATCAATACTGAAGGCGCGTGGTGTTAGCGACGACAATGCTGATGACAGGTTAGTTAGTTATAGACCTTGAGCAAGCAATAAACCACCCTCCCCCAAATGGGATTTTTGGTGAGTATGATTTTCGGATTCAGTAGCCTATTGTCTATCAATCCTGGTTGTCAAAAAGCCGCTGGATGAACAAATTGCGGCCAGTTTACAAGATGGCCGCCGAACAGTATTATATTGTTGTATTAAGGTCTTACAGTCTGGTCAATATTAACCCGGAAAATTGCAATAATTAAGTCACAATTTGAATGTAAATTGAATACATCTTACATTTAATTACATCCGTAAATGGCAATATATTTCAAAATGGCTGCCGAAATAGGCTGTTTTACAACATTTTTATGTGAGTCGTCTGTTGTTACGAACAAATACTGACATTCATAACGTTGAAACCCATATACATTGCTTTCCCTCACAACTAAGTGGAAAATACAGGATATAGTGATGCAATATCCTTCCACATTTGTCAGAACAGTCAAAATGGCCGCAAAAACGTTCTGGTTTAGTTCTATTCTTTACTGTATAGAGTTGTTATAAACAGCATTTCATGCACCTACTACATGTACATGTATACATACACGTTTGAGGTACACAAATCAAATAATTTGATAACATATACATATCCAGGTATACAATGCTATAATTATATATTCAAAATGGCCTCCAAAATGATCATATGTTCAATACTATTGATGATGAAGCTGCACTTTTCAGTAATTAAACAACTGTAACATTTTTGTGTATATAGTGTGATATTCTGCTTTTTTCCAAAGACAAATACGGATGTATTTCAATCAGTTTGAGTATTGAAAAACTGTTTCAAATTGTGTTCAAAATGGATTTAGTGTTGACAAGGAATACAATGTTATTATTGCTAACGAGCACACTTCTCACAATTAAGCGAGCATGATGATAATTGGCCAAGGCAGTATGTAGTATGGTATGCTGAATGGCATGAGTATGCTTATTGCAAACATGCATGGCTTTCTCCCAGATTAAGCATACCGCATATGTCTTCACATGTGACAATAATTTAAATTAACCCTTGATCGTGAGTGAGTTGCATTGGAAAATAAATACAATACATGGTAATGATATGTATTTCATACAGTCAATTGTGTAATCAGTTCTACATTAACAACTACATGTGCTGTATTCATTTTCTAATTAAACAGTATTGAAACTAATACACCAAAAACCTGATCATATACAGTGTCACCTTGTCGATCAGTTTCAAGATGACCATCAACATGGTCGCTTTTGAAATTAGGAGATGTGATATTTACGGATCTATATGTACACTTTTAATACAGCTTAAATTTCTAAAAATAGTTGATAATACCCTTAGCCCGAGGAGGTCCCACATCTTGCGATGACAACAAACTCTGCTAGCACATGATATATGCTCGAATACATGTCTCTGGTTGCTATAGTAGTGGAATATGATTGTCCATCTGCGGTGTAATACATTTGACAGACCACCATATGAATTCTTATGCGGATTCAATGCCACATATGGATATATGGAGACAAAGCCGTGTCTATTAGCTATAAACTACTTGTGGTATGTATGTGCTAAACAGGTACAATGTAAACATAATTCTGCATTCATTAAATAAATGTACATATGGTACATGGCTATAGAGTTGTTTGATCATTAGAATGACATTACTTGTTGTCAAATAGAGAAATATATATTCCGACAACACCAAAGAGTCAGCAAAATACACAACTGTGGTACAATGCGGCAGAAAACGCCTTCCACAAATCTGATCCTTACCGCCTGCGTAAATAATCGAATGCCATGTAGACAAGAGTTCAATCGCATAGTAAAATCCAAAATTTAATGTGTCTCGATAGAGGCTATGTGATATTGTTTAGATGAACATTTTGATCCATTGCATAATATGTTATGGAGATACGTTATCATTCATGGGGATTTAATCGTATATTGATGGTCCTATGAGTGTGTGTGGCTATATGTGGTAAATGTGCATACTTCTTAAGCTGGACTGGATTGATGTTTGAATACCCCCGAATGGCTTTTTCAGACTACACACATACTAATATTGGCTTGTACATATAGTTATATAATTATATACATGAGCTTGGAGGACATATATATCTTTTCAGAAGTCATACATACGTTTAGCCACATTTGTCAAATATTTATTTCGGCACAGTATGAAATGCAAATACTACATTTAAGCGATGTACTTGTATATATGAAATATGTAATGATGCGGTTATCCGAATGCAATACAGGTATATACCAATCGGAACTATTACAAGTTGATTACAAACCTACATCATTTTTGCTTTTTGGTAATTTGACACAACACGTGTGCTATAATTAAGAACACCGAATGTTGAAACATATTGGAAAAAATAGTTTATGTATGCGTGCGTACATAACAGCTATATGAATGTAGTGGATATATTTGAAGAGCATATACATGCTTTTAGAAATATCATGCACCTTCAATGTCTTTGTTTATATGAAAATTATGAAATTGTATATCAACCTTACATGTTATCAAATGTTACTATTATGAAATCATGATTAAATATTTGCTTACAACGCCTCACTTACAAAATACAATATCGTCAAGGGTGCCTCTCAAATAAGGCTAATGGAGCAATATACGTGTACCTGCATGTATTATGCAATGGCCATGATGCATGCACTGGTGTGCATTTACACTGGTAATGGATGACAGTCATACACATGGAGCACACAGTCATGTTCTCGTATGACACATAGTGTATTCAGTAGTCATACAAGTTAAACATTTTTAATATATACATGATTTAATAAGTACAGGTGCCAACTTCACATTTTAATCCTGTTCCTCCTGATGACTCGGAATGGGTTGAGGGAATATTATTGGAATGCACGATAAATAGTGTGTACATTATGTGGAACCGGGATATATCTCAGTTTCATCGGTTCTACTACCTAATTTTATGTTTATGTCACACAAACTCATTTACTTGAAGATGTATAACAATGTATGTGTCCTGTTTTACTCCAGCTTATCTTGCTCGTATTCTTTACAGCCATCTTAATGTTCTGTATTTTAGTATTTACTGTGTCATACATGGAGTAATATGTGCTACAAATCATCCATTCTGCATGGTAGAAAATGTATATTTTCTATATCCAATTTTCAAATTAGTACGTACGATCATTAACAGTAATAATTATATTTATTTATTTATTTAACTTAATGGTGTTTAAAGCCCTGTCAACAGCTGAGAGTAATAATTATATGTATCAGAGAAGTTCATATTAGAATACACCAAATAGTAATTCGTGGTAATTGTTATGGTTGCATAAATATGAAATGGACATATAGAGAGACGAACAGACATGCATTCTGTATCTGAAATGTATGTGGATAACCAATATGTGGAGAAATGGGGCTTATGGGATTTGCGACCAGTGTGGCTCCTGATTAAATAGCACACTCCTGTACCCTGATAACGATATATTATGCTTGTTAGAAGCATGATGGGTGTTTCACTGATGGAATGGCGAACAATTGCAGATCCTGATCAGACTGTGCGGATACACAGGCTGATCTGGATCTACACTGGTCACAAACCCCATAAGCCCCATTTATCCAGTCACAGCCACATATACTGGTGTTAGTAGCTACACGTTCATATGAACCTTTCATAAGTATCTGGCAGCGTATAAAGAAAGAACAATTATTACATGTAAAATGGTCATTGTAAATTCAGTGGGTGGGAAATATATAGTTTAAACTACTTTGTTTTAACATTGCATCATCTGCTGTAGACATTATGTAATCAGAATATGGGCATTCACTATATATTGCAAAAAATAGTAAGTACAATTACCATTGATACAATTGATAGACACCGAGAGAGATTTGCATAATTAGACATATAGCGTAGTTAGTTACCATCATTACGTTAATGCAAAGCGGACGGACAGACGGACGAACACTCAGACACACTGTATCGAAAGTGTGCACGGATAGCTATCAGTTAATTTATAAGTAAATGACAGTGCATAACATGAATGAAATTCATTACTTGTAAAATTCACATTGTAAAATGTGTGGGTGGGGAATGGTGAAAACTAATTTGTATTTAACATTGTATCATAGACTGCAGACATCAGGTAATCGGCATATATGCAATTAACATGTCTAATGAATACTACTAGGTACCATTGGCATAATGAAAATACAAAAGTACCATACTTTTATGGAGTTATTAAGGTAGGTGTTTTGCCAAAGGAAAATTCAGTGGGTGGGGTAACAAAACGTGCTAAATTCTTCATCTGAATTAGCAGATACTATTTAAGTGAACATTATTCCATTGTATAGTTATGAACACATCGGAAAACATACAAAACTGCCGTATCAGTTGTTTCTAATGATAAAAAACTGTCGATTTTCAATGAAAATGTGATTTTTCACAATTGCGAAAAGTCCGAGGGTGGTATACTTCAAAATGGTGCCAAACATTCATCCAGCTGGTTACAGAGCGCAGACATACGGCATAGCACTCGTAATTGAATGTAATTTCAGGAAAAAATATGTCTGCAAAAATCCCACAGGGTGGAGGGAAGGTTTCCATTTCTGGCTGACTGTATTACTGTCTGTTTCACGAAAGCGGTCCACATTTTACGGCAAAAACTATTTTTTTTTATAATACTAAATTTTATCAAAATATAAGAATGATCTTTCTTTTTATTTTGTGAAAAGTTGGACCCATATTGATTTTATTACGAAAAAACAATTTTCCCATGTTAAATACCCATAGACACAGAGTGAAGATGTCTATGGGGATTTAACATGGGGTATTTTTTAGAATTTCAGAAATAGTGGACCGATTTTCAAAATATAACGTACTTTTGTTTTCTTAGTTAGATCATTTGCAAGCTATCTAGCCAAGCTTCGGAGTCAATTTCCATTTTTTTCCGTTTTTTGACTCCTCCCACATCTCCTCTACCTCCCATGTTATATTCCCAGACAAATCAATTATTCGTAATAAAATCAATATTTGACCAAATTTTACGAAAAAAAAAAGAAGATCATTCTTAAATTTTGATAAAATGTAATATTATCGAAAAAATTATTAGTTTTGCATTATTTAAATGGCCATACAATTTGGGCAAGTTTCTCGAAACAGACACAGTTAGTTAGCTTAATAAAGTGACCTTGTCTCAGATGGTACTTCAGAATTCGTATTTCATAAAAACTGTTGATATACGAGGGTTGGTCAGTAAGTAGTGTACATGGTACATAACTTTAAAGGTATGGCTAAACTAAACGTAGCGTACTATATTCTGTCAGGGTGGGTAGTTTCTCGTGAATGCATGTGCCAAATTGTATTCAAGTTGGATGAGTAGTTACAACGATACTGGTCAAGTGACAGTTATAACGATAATGGTCACTACGTATGGACTTTCCCTACTCGATGAACATTGTATGAATACATTCACAACTTGTTCTTGGTCATAAACGTGCGTTGGTCGGTTAATTATAGCATTTGCGTGACAGTTTCGATGTCGTAAACATCAAGTCGAAGATATTCCATGTTAAGTTTAAGTTGGCCGCATTGCGCGAAATCCGCGAGTATTCACGTAATTCCTTTCACCGATTCATCGTTACCACTGACAACCGCTTTCTAGAGTATACTACAGAAATAAAAACCCGCTTGAAACTATTTTCAAAGCTTTAACATGAAATATGTTCAGCATTGCACACTGCTATATAAGGCTACACAAAATTAATGTTTAGATTCTCATACCCGCCCGCCCCTAATAAAACGGCCCGCCCAAGGGTTTGTTATTTAAAAAAAAATAATATATATATATATATATATATTTTTTTTTAAATTCAAAAACATTTGGTAAAATTTACGAGAATGATGCGGCCCGTGTATTATACCGCTCCCACAGTTTTTTTTCTGAGTACTTTACGTAGCGCAATACAGCAACCCCGGAACCCGCCCCCTCTAGATTTGCCACGTAACTACTTATCGTGAGCGCATCCGCGGGAAATATGAGTGCTATATGGAACAAAGCTAGCGTTTGCAATTGTAGTTATTTTTTTCAATAATATTTTGTTTCTTCTTTTCTTCTTTTTTCACGTCACCAATATAGCCATATGTTCCGAAACAAATCTACCGTTAAATCTCTTTTAACCAAACTGTTTTGCATCCCATTTAAACCCATATCTGAAACCCATGGCCTTTAAAAGGGTGGGCAGATTATCTCAAACCATGTGTGCCCGTGCGATGAGAGGTAGGCCTATATACATATTATACATATATATATGTATATGCATATTATTATGTCTTATTTCTTCGATTTCAGTGACATTTTAAAGGCACTGTGTCTCTATAGTATGCTGTGACTGCGAAATGGGGCTTGTAGGTTTTGCGACCAATGTAGATCCAGATCTAATGTGCATCGCACAGTTTGATCAGATCTGCACTGATCGCTATTCCATCAATGAAATACGCTTGTAACAAGGAATATGGATCGTTATCAGGCTACATAAAGTGCGCTATTTGATCAGGAGCTACACTGGTACACAAATCACTATGCACATACAATGATGAACACGGTGATGATGATGATGATGTTGATGATGATGTGGTGGTGGTTCATGATGACTGTGAAGCATACATTTTTATAATTGTCATTAGACCTGAAATCTCTGTGCAAGTTCGTAAAGTTTGTATTCCAAATTAGGCAGTGTGATTAGTCGAGATTTCCCGCCACCCTCACAAAGAAAACAACAAAATAGTCCTAATTGTGACTTTGTATCTGCTAATTACGAGTTCCTATTTCTTAAATGATATTTCAGCATCTGGCATCATGACGCGTCCATATGAACATAAGAACTGAGTACAAACGTTTTGCAGTGCATGCCACCCACATTTTATACTCGATGTCAGACAATTTGACTGGCCGAGACTCAGTCTCGACCAATTAAACTTTCTGATTTCGCTAGTAATAGTTCACTATTGACGTGTTTTCAGGACGCTCAGGACATGGAACAGCATCCGAAACCGGAACGTTATGGAACGAAAATATTGGGACCGGCAATACTGGGAACGGCAATGTTGGTATTGGGAACGGCGATATTGCGAACGGCGGCGATGCTAACTGGGTTCACGGTGTTTTTTTCTTAGTTAGATCATTTGCAAGCTATCTAGCCAAGTTTCGGAGTCAATTTTCCATTTTTTTTTTTTTTTTCACGTTTTTTGACTCCTCCCACATCTCCTCTACCTCCTTTCCTCCCATGTTAATATCCCAGACAAATCAATTGTTCGTAATAAAACTAATATTTGAACAAATTTTACGAAAAAAAAAAGAATGCTCATTCTTACATTTTGATACAATGTAATATTATCGAAAAAATATTAGGTTTTGCATTATTTAAATGGCCATACAATTTGGGCAAGTTTTCTCGAAACAGACACAGTTAGTTAGCTTAATAAAGTGACCTTGTCAGATGGTACTTCAGAATTCGTAATGTGCCAAATTGTATTCAAGTTGATGAGTAGTTACAACGATACTGGTCAAGTGACAGTTATAACGATAATGGTCACTACGTATGTTCTTGGTCATAAACGTGCGTTGGTCGGTTAATAAGCATTTGCGTGACAGTTTCGATGTCGTAAACATCAAGTCGAAGATATTCCATGGTTTAATTTTAAGTTGCCGCATGCGCGAAATCCGCGAGTATTCACGTAATTCCTTTCACCGATTCATCGTTACCACTGACAACCGCTTCTAGAGTATAACTACAGAAATAAAAACCCCGCTTGAAACTATTTTCAAAGCTTTAACACGAAATATGTTCAGCATTTGCACACTGCTATATAAGGCTACACAAAATTAATGTTTAGATTCTCATAACCCGCCCGCCCCTAATAAAACGGCCCGCCCAAGGTATTTGTTAATAATATATATATATATATATATATTTTTTTTTTTAAATTCAAAAACAATTTGGTAAAATTTACGAGAATGATGCGGCCCGTGTTATATTACCAGCTCCCCACACAGCTTTTTTTCTGAGTACTTTACTAGCGCAATACGCAACCCCGGAACCCGCCCCCTCTAGATTTTGCCACGTAACTACTTATCGTGAGCGCATCCGCGGGAAATATGAGTGCTATATGGAACAAAGCTAGCGTTTGCAATTGTAGTTATTTTTTTCAATAATATTTTGTTTCTTTCTTCTTTCTTCTTTTTTCACGTCACCAATATAGCCATATAGTTCCGAAACAAATCTACCGTTAAATGCTCTTTTACCAACTGTTTTGCTCCCATTTAACCCATATCTGAAACCCATGGCCTTTAAAGGGTGGGCAGATTATCTCAAACCATTGAGCCCGTGCGATGAGAGTAGGCCTATATCATATTATACATATACATATGTATGCATGCATTATTATGTCTTATTTCTTCGATTTCAGTAGACATTTTAAAGGCACTGTGTCTCTATAGTATGTGGCTGTGACTGCGAAATGGGGCTTGTTGGTTTTGCGACCAATGTAGATCAAGATCTAATGTGCATTCGCACAGTTTGATCAGGATCTGCACTGATCGCTATTCCATCAATGAAATACGCTTGTAACAAGGAATATGGATCGTTATCAGGCTACATAAGTGCGCTATTTGATCAGGAGCTACACTGGTCACAAATCACTATGCACATACAATGATGAACACGGTGATGATGATGATGATGTTGATGATGATGGTGGTGGTGGTTCATGATGACTGTGAAGCATACATTATAATTATCATTAGACCTGAAATCTCTGTGCAAGTTCGTAAAGTTTGTATTCCAAATTAGGCAGTGTGATTAGTCGAGATTCCCGCCACCCTCACAAAGAAAACAACAAAATATGTCCTAATTGTGACTTTGTATCTGCTAATTACGAGTTCCTATTTCTTAACGATATTTCAGCATCTGGCACCATGACGCGTCCAATATGAACCATAAGAACTGAGTACAAACGTTTTGCAGTGCATGCCACCACAGTTATACTCGATGTCAGACAATTTGACTGGCCGAGACTCAGTCTCGACCAATTAAACTTTCTGATTTCGCTAGTAATAGTTCACTATTAGACGTGTTTTTTCAGGACGCTCAGGACATGGAACAGGCATCCGAAACCGGGGACGTTATGGGAACGAAAATATTGGGACCGGCAATACTGGGAACGGCAATGTTGGTATTGGGAACGGCGATTATTGCGAACGGCGGCGATGCTAACTGGGGTTCACGGTTTGTTTTCTCTTAGTTAGATCAATTTGCAAGCTATCTAGCCAAGTTTCGGAGTCCAATTTCCATTTTTTTCACGTTTTTTGACACCTCCCACATCTCCTCTACCTCCTTTCCTCCCATGTTATTTATTCCCAGACAAAATCAATTGTTCGTAATAAAATCAATATTTGAACAAATTTTACGAAAAAAAAAGAAAAATGCTCATTCTTACATTTTGATACAATGTAATATTATCGAAAAAAAAAAAATATTAGTTTTGCATTATTTAAATGGCCATACAATTTGGGCAAGTTTCTCGAAACAGACACAGTTAGTTAGCTTAATAAAGTGACCTTGTCCTCAGATGGTACTTCAGAATTCGTAATGTGCCAAATTGTATTCAAGTTGGATGAGTAGTTACAACGATATCTGGTCAAGTGACAGTTATTAACGATAATGGTCACTACGTATGTTCTTGGTCATAAACGTGGCGTTGGTCGGTTAATTATAGCATTTGCGTGACAGTTTCGATGTCGTAACATCAAGTCGAAGATATTCCATGTTAAGTTTTAAGTTGGGCCGCATTGCGCGAAATCCGCGAGTATTCACGTAATTCCTTTCACCGATTCATCGTTACCACTGACAACCGCTTTCTAGAGTATACTACAGAAATAAAAACCCGCTTGAAACTATTTTCAAAGCTTTAACACGAAATATGTTCAGCATTGCACACTGCTATATAAGGCTACACAAAATTAATGTTTAGATTCTCATACCCCCCCGCCCGCCCCTAATAAAACGGCCCGCCCAAGGTTTGTTTAAAAAAAAAAAAAAATTATTTAAAAAAAAAAAAAAAATATATATATATATATATATATTTTTTAAATTCAAAAACATTTGGTAAAATTTACGAGAATGATGCGGCCCGTGTATTATACCGCTCCCACAGCTTTTTATCTGAGTACTTTACGTAGCGCAATACAGCAACCCCGGAACCCGCCCCCTCTAGATTTGCCACGTAACTACTTATCGTGAGCGCATCCGCGGGAAATATGAGTGCTATATGGAACAAAGCTAGCGTTTGCAATTGTAGTTATTTTTTCAATAATATTTTTGTTCTTCTTTCTTCTTTTTTTCACGTCACCAATATAGCCATATATGTTCCGAAACAAATCTGCCGTTAAATGCTCTTTTACCAACTGTTTTGCTCCCATTTAACCCATATCTGAAACCCATGGCCATAAAGGGTGGGCAGATTATCTCAAACCATGTGTGCCCGTGCGATGAGAGGTAGGCCTATATACATATATACATATATATATGTATATGCATATTATTATGTCTTATTTCTTCGATTTCAGTAGACATTTTAAAGGCACTGTGTCTCTATAGTATGTGGCTGTGACTGCGAAATGGGGCTTGTAGGTTTTGCGACCAATGTAGATCCAGATCTAATGTGCATTCGCACAGTTTGATCAGGATCTGCACTGATCGCTATTCCATCAATGAAATACGCTTGTAACAAGGAATATGGATCGTTATCAGGCTACATAAGTGCGCTATTTGATCAGGAGCTACACTGGTCACAAATCACTATGCACATACAATGATGAACACGGTGATGATGATGATGATGTTGATGATGATGGTGGTGGTGGTTCATGATGACTGTGAAGCATACATTATAATTGTCATTAGACCTGAAATCTCTGTGCAAGTTCGTAAAGTTTGTATTCCAAATTAGGCAGTGTGATTAGTCGAGATTCCCGCCACCCTCACAAAGAAAACAACAAAATATGTCCTAATTGTGACTTTGTATCTGCTAATTACGAGTTCCTATTTCTTAAAGATATTTCAGCATCTGGCACCATGACGCGTCCATATGAACATAAGAACTGAGTACAAACGTTTTGCAGTGCATGCCACCCACATTTATACTCGATGTCAGACAATTTGACTGGCCGAGACTCAGTCTCGACCAATTAAACTTTCTGATTTCGCTAGTAATAGTTCACTATTGACGTGTTTTTCAGGACGCTCAGGACATGGAACAGGCATCCGAAACCGGGACGTTATGGGAACGAAAATATTGGGACCGGCAATACTGGGAACGGCAATGTTGGTATTGGGAACGGCGATATTGCGAACGGCGGCGATGCTAACTGGGGTTCACGGTTTGTTTTCTTAGTTAGATCATTTGCAAGCTATCTAGCCAAGTTTCGGAGTCAATTTCCATTTTTTTCACGTTTTTTGACTCCTCCCACATCTCCTCTACCTCCTTTCCTCCCATGTTATATTCCCAGACAAATCAATTGTTCGTAATAAAATCAATATTTGAACAAATTTTACGAAAAAAAAAAGAATGCTCATTCTTACATTTTGATACAATGTAATATTATCGAAAAAATATTAGTTTTGCATTATTTAAATGGCCATACAATTTGGGCAAGTTTCTCGAAACAGACACAGTTAGTTAGCTTAATAAAGTGACCTTGTCTCAGATGGTACTTCAGAATTCGTAATGTGCCAAATTGTATTCAAGTTGGATGAGTAGTTACAACGATACTGGTCAAGTGACAGTTATAACGATAATGGTCACTACGTATGTTCTTGGTCATAAACGTGCGTTGGTCGGTTAATTATAGCATTTGCGTGACAGTTTCGATGTCGTAAACATCAAGTCGAAGATATTCCATGTTAAGTTTAAGTTGGCCGCATTGCGCGAAATCCGCGAGTATTCACGTAATTCCTTTCACCGATTCATCGTTACCACTGACAACCGCTTTCTAGAGTATACTACAGAAATAAAAACCCGCTTGAAACTATTTTCAAAGCTTTAACACGAAATATGTTCAGCATTGCACACTGCTATATAAGGCTACACAAAATTAATGTTTAGATTCTCATACCCGCCCGCCCCTAATAAAACGGCCCGCCCAAGGGTTTGTTATTTATATATATATATATATATATTTTTTAAATTCAAAAACATTTGGTAAAATTTACGAGAATGATGCGGCCCGTGTATTATACCGCTCCCACAGCTTTTTATCTGAGTACTTTACGTAGCGCAATACAGCAACCCCGGAACCCGCCCCCTCTAGATTTGCCACGTAACTACTTATCGTGAGCGCATCCGCGGGAAATATGAGTGCTATATGGAACAAAGCTAGCGTTTGCAATTGTAGTTATTTTTTCAATAATATTTTGTTTCTTCTTTCTTCTTTTTTTCACGTCACCAATATAGCCATATATGTTCCGAAACAAATCTGCCGTTAAATGCTCTTTTACCAACTGTTTTGCTCCCATTTAACCCATATCTGAAACCCATGGCCTTTAAAGGGTGGGCAGATTATCTCAAACCATGTGTGCCCGTGCGATGAGAGGTAGGCCTATATACATATTATACATATACATATGTATATGCATATTATTATGTCTTATTTCTTCGATTTCAGTAGACATTTTAAAGGCACTGTGTCTCTATAGTATGTGGCTGTGACTGCGAAATGGGGCTTGTAGGTTTTGCGACCAATGTAGATCCAGATCTAATGTGCATTCGCACAGTTTGATCAGGATCTGCACTGATCGCTATTCCATCAATGAAATACGCTTGTAACAAGGAATATGGATCGTTATCAGGCTACATAAGTGCGCTATTTGATCAGGAGCTACACTGGTCACAAATCACTATGCACATACAATGATGAACACGGTGATGATGATGATGATGTTGATGATGATGGAGGTGGTGGTTCATGATGACTGTGAAGCATACATTATAATGTCATTAGACCTGAAATCTCTGTGCAAGTTCGTAAAGTTTGTATTCCAAATTAGGCAGTGTGATTAGTCGAGATTCCCGCCACCCTCACAAAGAAAACAACAAAATATGTCCAAATTGTGACTTTGTATCTGCTAATTACGAGTTCCTATTTCTTAAAGATATTTCAGCATCTGGCACCATGACGCGTCCATATGAACATAAGAACTGAGTACAAACGTTTTGCAGTGCATGCCACCCACATTTATACTCGATGTCAGACAATTTGACTGGCCGAGACTCAGTCTCGACCAATTAAACTTTCTGATTTCGCTAGTAATAGTTCACTATTGACGTGTTTTTCAGGACGCTCAGGACATGGAACAGGCATCAGAAACCGGGACGTTATGGGAACGAAAATATTGGGACCGGCAATACTGGGAACGGCAATGTTGGTATTGGGAACGGCGATATTGCGAATGGCGGCGATGCTAACTGGGGTTCACGGTTTGTTTTCTTAGTTAGATCATTTGCAAGCTATCTAGCCAAGTTTCGGAGTCAATTTCCATTTTTTTCACGTTTTTTGACTCCTCCCACATCTCCTCTACCTCCTTTCCTCCCATGTTATATTCCCAGACAAATCAATTGTTCGTAATAAAATCAATATTTGAACAAATTTTACGAAAAAAAAAAAAGAATGCTCATTCTTACATTTTGATACAATGTAATATTATCGAAAAAATATTAGTTTTGCATTATTTAAATGGCCATACAATTTGGGCAAGTTTCTCGAAACAGACACAGTTAGTTAGCTTAATAAAGTGACCTTGTCTCAGATGGTACTTCAGAATTCGTATTTCATAAAAACTGTTGATATACGAGGGTTGGTCAGTAAGTAGTGTACATGGTACATAATTTTAAAGGTATGGCTAAACTAAACGTAGCGTACTATATTCTGTCAGGGTGGGTAGTTTCTCGTGAATGCATGTGCCAAATTGTATTCAAGTTGGATGAGTAGTTACAACGATACTGGTCAAGTGACAGTTATAACGATAATGGTCACTACGTATGGACTTTCCCTACTCGATGAACATTGTATGAATACATTCACAACTTGTTCTTGGTCATAAACGTGCGTTGGTCGGTTAATTATAGCATTTGCGTGACAGAAACTGTCGTAAACATCAAGTCGAAGATATTCCATGTTAAGTTTAAGTTGGCCGGATTGCGCGAAACCCGCGAATATTCACGTAATTCATTTCACCGATTCATCGTTACCACTGACAACCGTTTTCTAGAGTATACTACACAAATAAAAACCCGCTTGAAACTATTTTCAAAGTTTTATCACGAAATATGTTCAGCATTGCACACTGCTATATAAGGCTACCAAAAATTAATGTTTAGATTCTCATACCCGCCCGCCCCTAATAAAACGGCCGGCCCAAGGGTTTTTTATTTAAAAAAAAATATATATATATTTTCTTTTTTTTCTAAATTAAAAAACATTTGGTAAAATTTACGAGAATGATGCGGTCCGTGTATTATACCACTCCCACAGCTTTTTTTCTGAGTGCTTTACGTAGCGCAATACAGCAACCCCGGAACCCGCCCCCTCTAGATTTTGCAGTGCATGCCACCCACATTCATAATCGATGTCATAGTTCACTATTGACGTGTTTTTCAGGACGTTCAGGAAATGGAACACGTATCCGAAACCGGGACGTTATGGGAACCAAAATATTGGGAATGACAATACTGGGAACGGCAATGTTGGTATTGGGAACGGCGATATTGCGAACGGTGGCGATGCTAACTGGGGTTCACGGAAAAAAAGGAGTTCTTCTCATTAGACATTATACGCATGCGCTGGAATCTCATGCTTGAAGTCAAGCAATTTGTTCAACTTATAGTTCGAGTTCATACTAGGATGTAACACATATTGTGTTGCGGGTAATTCGACACTTCCATGAGACGATTCTCATGTGCTGTCAAAAGACACAAATTCTGTTATTAAAACAAACAATTCTCACGATTAGGGATGGACCACAGCTTTGAGAATTTCCATTTCCATTCCATAATCACGTGCTTAACCCTTTGACCCCCGGAAATAAACACTGTCGCCTGCTGCTATTTGATATTATGTTTTATATTTTGCATTCGGTCTCAATAAAGCATGGTTTGAAAGCACATCAGAATCATTTCCCCATATTTTTGGACGAGAAAAATAACAAATATAAGAAACAGCAGACGACAATTACGTAATTTCAACAGTGTATGTGTTAAAAACGGATATGTCAAGTTGGTATATACGAGAACAGTCGAGTAACATTACAAACATTTATTTCTCTATAACCTACCAGGATCTTCTATACGGAGCCCCGCAAGGGACGTAGAATTCTTTTTGTATTAATTAGTTCCCACGAAATAACAATTCCTTGCCACGAAGTAACAATTCCTTCCCACGAAATAACAATTCCTTCCCTCAATTTAACAATTCGTTCCCATGGGAACGAATTGTTAATTCGTGGGAACGAATTGTTATATCGTCGGAATGAATTGTTAATTCGAGAGAACGAATTGTTAAATTGAGGAAACGAATTGTCATTTCGTGGGAACGAATTATTAATTCGAGGGAACGAATTGTTGTATCGTGGGAATTAATTTTTATTTCGAGGGAACGAATTGTTAAATTGAGGGAACGAATTGTTATTTCGTGGGAACGAATTAATAACAAAATCCATGTCCCCTGCGGGGCTCCGTACTTCTAGACCAATTCCCGCAACATGATTGTATGTACAAAGTTTGCATGAATACTGAAACAATATCTGATAGTTATGTTGTGTATATGCCCTTTATTCTGATAGCCATATTTTCTTACTTATCCACACATACAGGTATGTTGTGACCGTGCGTTTGTTTGTTTGTTGGGGCTTAACGTCCTATCAACAGCTACGGTCATTTATGGCCGATTCAATGGATTTAGTATTAAATCCCATATATTACCTGTACACATGGGGGATGATGTTTGGCAAGGATCCGACTAACGGATCAACATTCGAACGTATGTACTCAAGTATTGACTCAAAGTTTAAGGCCACCAAGGAGAATTGACACTAAAGTCGAGGTCACCAAGGTGACGGTCAATGTCACCAAATTTGGACTACCGGTATGTCCGAAATGTAAGTCCCACAAAGGTTAAGGTCACCAAGGAAAAGGTCATGGTCACCCGAATGACACTGGATGGATAGCTATCAATGTGGGGAAGCTATTGTTTGTTTGTTTGTTTGTTTCTTTCTTCATTAGTCTTTAACGGCCTATCAACAGCTAAGGTCATGTAAGGCCGGGAAAACTGGTTCGATCCCATTTTAACCTGCTGCATTAGAGGGAAAATCCCAAAATCAAAACGGAATATTTACATCGAGAACAAATATATTCAGCCCTGAAATTAGAATAACCTGACCTGGTGCCAGGTCCATACCACACCAAAGTCACTTGGCCCCTTCCCCTAAAATAGGATTACGAATATCGTAATACTCACATAAGGGGTATAACCAGATTCAACTGTCACATACAAAATGCCAAAGACGCATGTGAGGGCCAAACGAGGTCTCCAGTCGGGATTCCGGTAAGGAAGAAACCCCGATCGTTAAATTACCCATCACGTGCTCCCACCTGCCACCCACGGGGAAGTTATTGATGAAGTTTGGTAATGATTTGACTGATCAAGAGATATGTGAAATTTTACTACGGTCAAAATTTACGTCCCAAATTGTTGACGACAACGCCGACGACGGAATTGTGACCGCTATGTCTTACTTTCAATTATCGTGGGTGAGACAAAAATTACTTGCAAAAAGCAAAACTTCAAAAATTAGAATAACCAGACCTAGTGCCAGGTCCTCACCATACCAGTCACTTAGCCCCACTCCCCAAAAGAAATAGGATTAGTACTACTAGGTAAAACCGGATTCAACTCTCACGTACCAGAAAGCCACAAATATACATGAGGGTCAATTCAGGGATATCGGGATTCCGGTGAGGATGAAACCCATCGTTAAATTTATCCTTCACATACTCCCAATCAACCGCCCAACACCACTTTAGAGGTGTGTATTGTTGAAAGGGTTAACATCAAAAGGTCATAATGGATATATTTATTACAATCAAATACAGGGGTACATGCAGAGCTCCAAATAAGGTGCGTAATTTGATCACCGTTGGGGGGAATTTTGTTATTTCTTCACCAAAAATGGCAAGATGGGAGTGCTTTAGAATCGTCTCATTGAGACGATTCTAAAGAACTCCCAATTTGCCATTTTTGGTGAAGAACTAAGAAAAATACCTCGAATATTTGGTCAAATTACGCATCTTAACTGCAGCTCAGGGTACATGGTAAACCAGTTATGAGATCTACTTTTCTGAATAAGTCAATGCATAATGCAAGTACAATTAATTGTCACATGAGACAAGCCATGTGATTTTGTACCTAACAAGATATGGTTTTTTTTTCATGAAAAATATTTACAGTGCTATTTTCTGTCAATGATTTCAAAAGGTGACAAAATGTTACATTTCCTCTGAACATATTGCAAAATTCTGATGTCATTTACGGAATATATCATAATTTTTGTCAATATGCTTCAGGAGATATCGCACATAATCTTGGGTAGAAAATAACATGGCTTGTCTCATATCTAGCATTACAATATACATGTATTAATCATATGCAATATTACTAGGTTCAATAATGTCACTGGGGGAAATCACCCTTAGAACACCGTTGGGTGCATGTCGTGCCCACCGACACAGGTAGAAGACTCGGACCTATGACACCAACAAAAACTGCCTATTAAAAAAATCCCATTAACCCACACACTTGGTTTCGTACAGTACCATCTTCTATATAGAAAGGTGATACACAATATGGCTATTATAGAAAGAGTCATTTCTTTTCCGACTCGTACAAACACTATAAACATCGATTAAATGTATGACTTCTGTCTCTGGCAATCGAAAAAGGTATCAGGTGTGTGAATATCTCATTTCAGAGTATGTCTTCCGGAATCCCGAAATAGGTTAAATGACGTCATCACAGTTTAGATTTAGCCAATCAGAGATTTTTTTACATAGGCGCTTCGGTGGTTGTATTATTTAAAGATGGTGCATTGACCCGGTTCCAGATAATGAACGAAATTAAACAAAAAAGTGTTTTTTAGATCGGTGAACGATCACAATTGGACGAACTTTGTATGGTTGGAGTTTCTAATGTATATGGTCATGGCGCACGTCATTAGTTTGAGCTGGCGATCAGCTATCGGCCAAATATGATAATCCACGCCTGACGGCCTCCGATTATGTGTGAGATTCTTTCGTACACGCAAATTTCGCTTTGGATGGCGTATGCAACATGCGAATAACTGAATAAATACTGGAAACAGCGATTTTAAGTGACTATATTCACACACCTAATACCTTTATCGATTGCCAGAGACAGAAGTCATACATGTAATCGATGTTGATTGTGTTTGTGCGAATCGGAAAAGAGAGGGCTTTTTCTATAATAGCCATATTGTTTATCATCTTTCTATATATAATATGGTACTGTACGAGACCAAGTGGGTGGGGTAATGGGATTTTTTTAATAGGCATTTTTTTGGTGTCATAGGTCCTAATCTTCCACCTGTGCCCACCGAGGCTTTGATAGTATACCGAAAAATTTTAACAAAAAAAAAACTATATCGCACTGGCCGAAAGTGGGCACGACAAAAATGGGTGAATTAGTTCATAGTTTTTAAGGAATGAAAGTTTTGTTTGTTTGTTGGGATATAACGGCCTATCAGCAGCTAAGGTCATTTAAGGCGGGTCAATGGGTTTAGTACTAAATCCCATATATTACCTTTACAAGTACATGTACAAATGGGGGGAAAATCCCAAAATCATATTTACAAGAACAAATTTATATATTCAGCCTTGAAATCAGAATAATCCTGATCTGATGCCAGGTCCTCCAGAATCACGTGGCCCCTCCCAAAACCAGTAGGTTCAGTAATAATCTTACTACTTTTATAATGAGCAATAACCCAAGTTAACTCCCAGGTAACAAAAGCCAAAGATAAAAACGTACCCGAGGGCAAAACCAGGCAAATCGTGATTCCTATAAGGAGGAATCCCTACCATTAATTTACGCAGTCGCGTCCGCCCGGCAAACCACCACAAGGAATGAAAGAGGTTACATACATGGACTATTGCTACAAGTATATCCCCTCCTGCCTATCGGTGAGGGGATAACTACCAAACCCCTGCATTCAGATATAGATATATACAATGTATACTGTTAATGTTTACAGTCGATCTGATTTGAATGAACCCCGTGATGAACGCAATCAGCATAGTCCCAGATCAGCCTGCGCATCCGCGCAGTCTGATCAGGGCCTATGCTGATTGCGGTTCAGTCAATGAAGTATGCTTACTGCCGACAGCAAAACGATTGCATTCTAATCTTATTGTCGGAATACGCTTCACCCCTAAATACACACTCCTGACTTTGACATTAACACTGTCTTCTTGTAAACAATTATTGGATTTACAATTAGTGAGCATAGGCTGCATACCTATGTTCAATACATGTAAATCCATCAATTGAAATTTCCAGACGATCATGATGATGATGATGATGATGATGATGATGGTGGTGGTGGTTCATGATGACTGAAGCATACATACATGAAGCATACATTATAATTTTCATTACACCTGAAATCTCTGTGCAAGTTCGTAAAGTTTGTATTCAAAATTAGGCAGTGTGATTAGTCGAGATTCCCGCCACCCTCACAAAGAAAACAACAACATATGTCCTAATTGTCACTTTGTATCTGCTAATTACGAGTTCCTATTTCTTAAAGATATTTCAGCATCTGGCACCATGACGCGTCCATATGAACATAAGAACTGAGTACAAACGTTTTGCAGTGCATGCCACCCACATTCATACTCGATATCAGACAATTTGACTGGCCGATACTCAGTCTCGACCAATTAAACTTTCTGATTTCGCTAGTAGTAGTTCACTATTGACGTGCTTTTCAGGAAGTGCAGTCAAAAGAACAGGTCGTTTACTTGGGCACGTGTAGCAAATTGGGGCTGGTGGTCACAGCGGCGCACGAAACGGCCGGAACGGAAATAAAGCAGTTCTTCACATTCTCATTAGACATTAAACGCATGCGCTGGAATCTCATGCTTGAAGTCAAGCAATTTGTTCAACTAATAGTTCGAGTGCATACTAGGCTGTAACAAATATTGTGTTGCGAGTAACTCGACATTTCCATGAATTTGGAGACGACACGGATTATGTTATTAAAACAAACAATTCTCACGATTAGGGATGGACCACAGCTTTGAGAATTTCCATTTCCATTCCATAATCACGTGCTTAACCCTTTGACCCCCGGAAATAAACACTGTCGCCTGCTGCTATTTTATATTATGTTTTATATTTTGTATTCGGTCTCAATAAAGCATGGTTTGAAAGCACATCAAAATCATTTCCCCATATTTTTGGACGAGAAAAATGAAAAATATAAGAAATGCAGACGACAATTACGTAATTTCAACAGTGTATGTGTTAAAAACGGATATGTCAAGTTGGTATATACGAGAACAGTCGAGTAACATTACAAACATTTATTTCTCTATAACCTACCAGGATCTTCTATACGGAGCCCCGCAAGGGACGTATAATTCTTTTTGTATTAATTTGTTCCCACGAAATAACAATTCCTTCCCACGAAATAACAATTCCTTCCCACGAAATAACAATTCGTTCCCTCAATTTAACAATTCGTTTGCATGGGAACGAACTTGTTATATCGTGGGAATGAATTGTTAATTCGAGGGAACGAATTGTTAAATTGAGGAAACGAATTGTCATTTCGTGGGAACGAATTATTAATTCGAGGGAACAAATTGTTACATCGTGGGAATTAATTTGTAATTGAGGGAACGAATTGTTATTTCGTGGGAACGAATTAATAAAAAAAAATCCTTGTCCCCTGCGGTGCTCCGTACTTTTAGACCATTCCCCGCAACATGATTGTATGTACAAAGATTGCATGAATACTGAAACAATATCTGATAGTCATGTTGTGTCTATGCCCTTTTTTCCGATAGGCATATTTCCTAACTTATTTATACACACATATGTTGTGACCGTGTGTTTGTTTGTTTCTTGGGGTTTAACGGCCTATCAACAGCTAAGGTAATTTAAGGCCGGGTCAATGGGTTTAGTACTAAATCCCATATATTCGGGGGATGGTGTTTGGTAAGGATCCGACTAACGGATCAACATTCGAACGTATGTACAACATTATTGACACAAAGTTTAAGGTCACCAAGGTGAAGCGTGAAGGTCAAAGTCACCCGAATGACAGTGGGTGGTTTGTTTGTTTGTTTGTTGGGGTTTAACGGCATATCAACAGCTATGGTCATTTAAGGCCGGTCTATGGGATTAGTACTAAATCCCATATATTACCTGTATATATGGGGGGGGGGGGGGGGGGATCCCAAAATCAGAACAGAATCTATTAGACCTTGAGCCAGCAATAACCACCCCCCCCCATGTGGGATTTTTGGTGAGTATGATTTTCGGATTCAGTAGCCTATTGTCTATCAATTTTCGTTGTATGCGCTCAAAAAACCGTTGGATGAACAAATGGCGGCCATTTTACAAGATGGCCACCGAACAGTATTATATTGTTTTATTAAGGACTGTTAACTTTCAGTCTGATCAATATTAACCGGGTAAATTGCTATAATTAAGTCACAATTTGAATGTAAAATGATTTACAATACATCTTACATTTAATTACATCCTTAAAAGGCAATATATTTCAAAATGGCTGCCGAAATTGGCTGCTATACAACATTTTTCTGTGAGTCATATGCTGTTACGAACAAATACAGACATCCATCAAGTTGAAACACATATACATGTCTTTCCCTCACAACTAAATGAAAAATACAGGAGATAGTGATGCAATATCCTTCCACAATTGTCAGAACAGCCAAAATGTTCTTGCTTTGTTAAATTCTTTAATGTATGGACTTGTTATAAACAGCATTTCATGCACCGATTACATGTATACATACCAGTTTGAATCATTTGATAACATATACATATCCAGGTATACAATGCTATAATTATGTATTCAAAATGGCCGCCAAAATGATCAGATGTTCAATAATATTGATGATGAAGCTGTTGTTTTCAGTAATTAAACAACACTAACATTGTTATGTATAGAGTGTGATATTTTGCTTATTTACAAAAACAAATATGGATGCATTTCAATCAGTTTGAGTATTGAAGAACTGTTTCAAAGTGTGTCCAAAATGGATTCACTGTTGACAAGAAATACACTGTTAGTATTGTTAACGAGCATGATGATCATTGGCCAAGGCAGTATGTAGTATGGTATGGTGAATGACATGGGTATGCTTATTGCAAACATGCATGGCTTTCTCCCACTTTAAGCATCCCGCATATGTCTTCACATGTGACAATAATTTAAATTAACCCTTGGTCGTGAGTTGTATTGGAAAATAAATACAATACATGGTAACGATATGTAATTCATGCAGTCACTTGTGTAATCAGTTCTGCATTAACCACTGCATGTGCTGTATTCATTATTCTAATTAAACGTTATTAAAACTAATACACCAGCAACCGAATCATATGCAGTGTCACCATGACTGTCGATCAGTTTTAAGATGATCATCAACATGGTCGCTTTTGTAATTAGGATATGTCATATTTACGGATCTATATGTATACTTTTAATACAGCGTAAATTTATAAAAATAGTTGATAATAACTTAGCCCGAGGAGGTCCTGCATCTTGCGATGACACCAAACTCTGCTGGCCCATGACATATGCTCGAATACATGTCTATAGTACATTGCTATAGTAATTTCATATGATTGTCCATCAGCGGTATAATAAATTTGAAAGACAACCATAGGGATTGCTATGCGGATGCAATGCCACATATGGGTATATGGAGGCTAGCTAGCTAGTGTCAGCTAGCTACAAACTACGTGTAGTATGTATGTGCTAAACAGGTACAATATAAATATAAGTCAGTAAAGAAATGTACACATGGTACATGAATATATAATTGTTTTAAAATTAGAATGACATTACCTGTTGTCAAATAGAGAAATATGTATTCCGATGACACCAAAGAGCCAGCAAAATATACAACTGTGGTACAATGCGGCAAAAAACGCCTTTCACAAACCTGATACTTACCGCCTGCATAAATAGTTAGAATGGCATGTAGACAATAGTTCAATTGCATAGTAAAATCCAAAATGTAATGTTTCTCGATAGAGGCTATGTGATATTGTTTAGATGAACATTTTGATACCTGGCATAATGTGATATGAAGATACGTTATCATTCGTGGTGATTGAAATGTATATTGATGGCCCTACGAGTGTGTGTGGCTGCACATTCTAGATGTGCATACTTCTTAAACAGGACTAGATTGATGTTTGCATACCCCGGAATGGCTTTTTCAGACTTCATACATACTAATATTGGCATGTATATATAGTTTCTGGTAGAACAATATTTCTGCAAGCTATCTTCTTGTATGTATTTTGTCCTACGTAATCACATTTGCTCACAAACAGTGGTTTATGTGGTCATATCAGCAACAGGAGAAACGTCACCTGTGCCCCGTTTCATTAAAGTTCGTACGACCAAAATGTCGACTGGAAATTTCAATTCATGGATTTACATTTATTGAGCATAGGCTGCATATGCAGCCTATGCTCAATAAATGTAAATCCAATAATTGTTTACAAGAAAACTTGTTAATGTGAGATTTACAGACTATCATGATTTTGCACTTGCGAACATTTTAGTCGTACGGAGTTTCGTGAAACGGCTCCCGGTGATTAATCAGCTACAATTTATAACAACAACACATGTTTGCGGTCTACATATTGAGCACACGTTTCATGTATAAACCCATCACTTCATGCATACTCATGAGATTGTTCCATATAGTATTTACACAGATGGAAGACTCGGACCTGTGACATAAAATATGCCCATTGAAAAATCCCATTACCCCACCCATCTGGACTCGTACTGTACATTGCGTTTATACCGTAGCGTAAAGTACGACACCAGGTGAGTGGGGTAATGGATTGTTTCAATCGGCATTTATCACGTCACAGGTACGAGTCTTCCACCTTTGAGTATGAACTCCTAGCATGCGGAAATTCATGTTTGTCCTCGGCTGTTGATTTATAGTGTGTCTTCTTTCTCAGTAAAATCATGGTTTGATAGCACTTGAGAATCATTTCCATTGGCAATGATTATAAAGTGGAGTCAAACCAAGTTTTTGATGAGAAAAACATGAAAACCACTTCCTGACGAAATTCCACAGCAACAGGTGTTCGTAATCAAACTGAATGGGTAGGTTGTCTAAGCGGGATAACTCCTTCATGGACTTAGCTCCTTTTCCACTGACACCTTCAATTGCACGAGTTATGCTATATAAACGGAAAGTCCCGCTAAAAGTGGAACCGTTTCAACATTCCATACCGCACTCGACATATTTACAAACAATGTAGAATTCAGATGTAACGACCCGTCTCATCAGTATCTGCACTGTTTGCTAGTATTTTCCAACCTTTTTGTTTTTACAACATCACCGCATTTTGTAACCAGATTGTTTCGTTCGTAACGCAAGTCGCCTGCGCTACAGACAGAGCATTCAGTTTACGCTTTTTGATTTACGGAATAGTATGAAAACGAGTATTGGCCATTCCATGAAAGATACTGAGTGGTGAAAAGACAAGGTCAGACTTAGAATCTTATCGACCTTGATCTATATTCAGTCTCCATCATGACTCATTTCCTGTAACATGAATCTAACATTCATGTTACTGGAATGTTCATTAGGAATTGAATAACTGGTTATATTCATAGATTATAAGGTTCGACAATGTCCAACCGTGGGTAAACGTTTGCCGTGGCACTCGGGAACCGTTTGAACCGGCGGCCTACGGCCTTTTGGTGGCTATTGGTACTTTACGGAACGGAACGGAACGGAACGGAACACGGTTTCGGGTACCAAGTGGGGTAATTGTCGAAATTGAAAAACTTATGCAGTTAATTAACGATGTGACTAATTAAAATGTGCATCATAATGGAAGTAAGTATCATGCGTTGGGAACCTAATAATGCAAAATCAATACGTTGAACGTGTTGCTAATAACACCATTAGTTAACAAGATGCTTGTTCCGTTCCGTTCCGTAAAGTACTAATCACCTAGGGTAATTGGTACTTTACGGAACGGAACGGAACGAGATTTTTTATTTACCAAAACAGTCACAAATGCCACTTCTGAAGCGTGTCATAGGCAGTCCTTTGGAATATGTAGTATAATACTTCCCCGCGACAGTATTTTTTTCAAGAAAGTCCCCCCCCCCCATCTACCTATCCGGAACAGTATTTGTCCTAATTTGGTGCATTAATTAACTTATGTAGTTAATTAACGATGTGACTAATTCAAATGTGCATCATAATTGAAGTAAGTATCATGCGTTGGGAACCTAATAATTCAATATCAATACGTTGAACGTGTTGCTAATAACACCATTAGTTAACAAGATGCTGGTTCCGTTCCGTTCCGTAAAGTACTAATCACCTAGGGTAATTGGTACTTTACGGAACGGAACGGAACGGAACGGAACGGAACGAGATTTTTTATTTACCAAAACAGACACAAATGCCACTTCTGAATCGTGTCAGAGGCAGTCCTTTGGAATATGTAGTATAATACTTCTCCGCGACTGTATGTGAATTGGTATTTCCCCTGTGACCTAGAATTTGCCGAAATTTGCCAGTCGAGATTCCCATGGTGTTTGCTTACCAAAAACACGTCCCGATTCCCGGACGCGCACCATAACTTTTTTTCCAGTTTTTTCCCAAATACTGGGGCGGCGGTCGCTGCCCCTGCCGCCCCACTTCCGACGCCTCTGCATGTAATTTATAAAATTAAACATAAAATACCAAAACAGACACAAACCTTTGGAATATGTAGTATAATACTACCAACGCCACTCCGTATGTTATCAAGAAACTACCCGCCCCCCCCCCCCACCCACCCCGCTGGAAGAGTGTACTTGTATTAATTATTCCACACCATGCGCTCTTGCACAGTATTTGTGCTAATTTGGTGTAAAAAAATAGCTCGTTCCGTTCCGTTCCGTTCCGTTCCGTAAAGTACTAATCCACTAGGGTAATTGGTACTTTACGGAACGGAACGGAAAGAGATTTGTTATTTACCAAAACAGACACAAATGCCATTTTGAAGCGTGTCAGAGGCAGTCCTTTGCAATATGTAGTATAATACTTCCCGGCGACTGTATTTTTTCAAGAAAGTCACCCCCCACCCCCAATTACCTATCCGGAACAGTACTTGTCCTAATTTGGTGAATTGGTATTTCCCCTGTGACCTAGAATTTGCCGAAATTTGCCACTCGAGATTCCCATGGTGTTTGTTTACCCAAAACACGTCCCGATTCCCGGACGGGCACCAAAATCTTTTTTCCATTTTTTTCCCAAATATTGGGGCGGTGGTCGCCGCCCCCCTTCCGAAGCCTCTGCATTTAATTTATAAAATTGAAAATAAAATACCAAAACAGACACAAACCTTTCGAATATGTAGTCTAATACTACCAACGCCACTCCGCATGTTGTGAAGAAACTACCCCCCCCCCACCCCTCTGGACTGAAAAACGTTAACAGTGCCTTATACACAATCCAATGATGGAAGAGTGTAGTTGTATTAATTATTCCACACCATGCGCTCTGGCACAGTATTTGTGCTAATTTGGTGTAACAAAATAGCTCGTTCCGTTCCGTTCCGTTCCGTTCCGTAAAGTACTAATCCACTAGGGTAATTGGTACTTTACGGAACGGAACGGAACAAGATTTTTTGTTTACCAAAACAGACATAAACATCATTTCTGAATCGTGTCAGAGGCAATCCTTTGGAATATATAGTCTAAATCTTCACCCGCCACTCTGTATGTTTTCAAGAAAGTGACCAATTATATACCCCCCTCCCCCATATACCCCTATGCCCGCTGGACTGAAAAACTCTAATTGTGGCATATACATAATACAATGATGCAATAGTGTAGTACTCATAATTGTTCTACATCATGCCCTGTATCCAGGGCAGTTCTTGTCCAATTTGGTGTACAAATTGTCTCGTTCCGTTCCGTTCCTTAAAGTACTAATCACCTAGGGTAATTGGTACTTTACGGAACGGAACGGAACAAGATTTTTATTTACCAAAACAGACACAATTGTCACTTCTGAATCGTGTCAGAGGTAATCCTTTGGAATATGTAGTACAATACTTCCCACGCCACAGTGTATGTTGTAAAGAAATCACCCCCAGCCCCCTTGCCCGCTGGATTGAAAAACGTTTTAATGCCATTTGTAGGTGTTGACGGGACAAATAGAATAGTAGGTTAGTGCCGTGAATGGAAAAATATCTGGCGCGGCTCGGAAACGGGATGTGCTCGGTAGAGCCTCGCCCATCCCGTTTCCTAAGCCTTACCAGATATGTTTTGCCATTCACGGCACTAACCTACTATTCTCTATATATTTTACTTTTAGTTTTGCTTTTTATAAAATACATGTACAATGTATGTGTGAAATGTAAAAAAGGTATTTATTTAACCAGGTTAGCAGATTATCATGAAATAATGCCCTTGCGATTGGGTCCTACCGTTAAACAAAACCTTGTTCGCTATGCTCACTCATTTGTTTAGCATAAAAATGCAATCAAGTGTGCATAATTTCATGATAATCAGGTCACCTGGTAAAATGCTTTGAGCAATACAACACAAATTATCAATACAAATATTAAAAGGTCAGGTTGGCCATAAAATCTGTTGGGAACAAATCTTAAAATAACATTTTATTCCTATTTTAGACTATATTTTCCTATTTTATTCCTATTTTTTCACCGTCTGAATTCCCATTTTCCTAATTTTTTTTACCAATCCCTCACTTGACGGCCTGTTATTGGTAATCATCCTTTTATCATTCGGTGTCCTGCTCATGCGGCCCCTGTGCCCCAAGGTCAAGGTCAAATGACTTAGAAGTTTGCGTTATCATAAAATCTGCATTAAAGTTTTTTTCATACCTTATCTCCACAATTGTTACTCCAATTTACTTACAATACTTCCTTTTCATCATCCATATTTTCATTCCATAGCCTACCCAAGGTCAAGGTAAAATGACTTTGAAATTTGTGTTAAAGTTTTTACATACCTTATATCTCCACAACACTTACTCCGATTTACTTCAAACTTCAAAAAAATATTTATTATCATCCATATTTTCATTCTATAGCCCACCCATGCAGCCCACGCGCCCAAGATCGAGGTCAAATGACTTTAAAATTTGCGTTAAATGCTTTTACACACTTTGTAATTACCTTATATCTCCACAACCCTTAATTAAAACTTCAAATAAATACACACTGAGACATCAAATGCCTAGGTGGGCTCGACATGCGGGCCTCGGCCATCTGGTTAAACAAATATACTGTAAAAATTACGTCACAGTTTACATCACGTCAGAGAATCGGGTTCGGAAACCACGTGATCCCACACCTTGAGAGTGGTGTAAACCAAGGTGCATGATCACGTGGTTACAACAAAAATGGCTGAAAGTACTGAAAGCCCGCACACTCCAAAATAAGTATTATTTGATATTTTCCTTAATAGGCAACATATTTTTATGAAATATGGCGCAGCAAACACGTCTTCATGAGCTGCATTTGGTGGTCCCGAGAGTTTGGCACATACTTATGTCGTTTTTGCGAAGAATCCATTTTCTCTTTGCAAAACACAATGTGTATTGTACCTGTTCTTCTGCCATAGGCAACGCACAGCAATTGGTTGTTTACACATATAAACTGTGGCATAAACTGATTATTTTTGGTGATTGAGTCAAACTATGTTTCACGTCTGATTAACAACAACGTCTAGTTCGATCAGGAAACTTAGGTAGGACGATCGATATCTATAATTAGACCAAATCGCAACTGATTTGGTAATATGAACATGGATATATGATATGTCAAAACATGTTTCTAGTGATTTTATATCACTCTTATGCCAATGATTAAAGGTTTTGATAAATTCAATAAACCTGGAAAAGTTGAACATTTTCCAGCCAATTCGTGTACGCCTTACGTAGTAAATATTTCTACTACATGCAACATATTTATGACTTTGCTCCCTCCCTGCAGTTTCAAATCTGAAATTACAATATTCTGAACTCAAGTAATGTGCCCTACACGACCAATACAATCACTTGTACCATAGCCCAAAGACCTTTAGCATTATATGCATGTTATAGCCAACACTATAACATATTTTATGTTCACTGGTGACGCATCTTGTTAGTGTTATACCACCTTTCATTCAGAGCCTCTGGTTTGCAACCCCCTGTGGGTCGCCTCTAATTGCCACGGTCACGTGACCATTATTCAGTATGTGATTGGATTATCGCGTCCCTTTTGTTTATCAACCAGTTGATGAAGTCTACTTATTAATTTCTCAATTAAATATTACCATTTTTACCTCGGTTTAAGATTAAAGTTTTGCTTCAAACTAGCACCATAAGGTAATTTGAGTGTTGAACATTGTTTTGGAGTTATTTTCGTGCCTTCGAGAGGCGAATTTCGTCAGTCACCTAAGTTAAAAGACCCAGTGTGTTGACGCCTGACTCGCTGTGTTAGAGCGCTGTGTAGTAATTAATCAACAACCAGCTGCAGTTACACGTGTGGCTGTGATCGGCCACAGCTTCGTACGCCGTTTGAATTCGGACATTGCCTCAGGACAGTCAGCGGTGATGAGGCCAGATTTTGGTCTCGTACAGTGCCGTGTTGCGTTTCGCGGAGTTGGCGGTTTGCGGGTTCGTGACGTTACGAAATTTGATGAAGAGTTCACGACCTGTCTGCGCAATCATAGGCCCCAGGTGGTAATTTTGCAGTTAGGGGGCAATGATATAGACTGTGTCAACTTCACACCTGCAATAGCCATCAGTGTGGCCAGCGCGCTGGACGATCTGGCAGTACACCTCACACAGGACTTTCACATTCGGAAGGTATTCGTCTGCGAGCCATTTGGACGCTACCACCCTCGCCACATGAATGCTGTGCAGTACGAGCAGGCTCGTCTGGCGGCCGTGGACATTCTGGAAGACATGCTGGACCACTACCAACATATTCGCTTGTGGCGCCACAGACGGACGCTTGGTTGTACCACGCGGATGGCGTTCATCTAAATGACTTTGGTCAGCAGCGTTTTTACCGATCATTGCGTCACGCGGTCATGACGGCCTCGAGATAAACTTGACGACGTATTCTGCCCAGGTGCTCAAACTGACCTCCGGTTCAATACATTTCAGACACTTGTGCGATCGGGGGTCCTTGCTGGATGAGCAAATTGATAGCAATAATTAATTATGAAGTGTTGCATGTACATGTATATGGCAATACTTATTTTTTGCTTATTTTTTATTTGTTATTTATCCCCTACCGTCTACTATTTCTTATATTTTTCTAATTTTTCTATGATAATTTGTAACATATTCACACATCTTATGTTAAATGTGCTTGTTATTGTTTGCTCAATCAGTCGGGTCCCCTCATCAACAGCGCGCGGTGGTGTAAGTGGCCAACTGGCATAAAGTGTTTCCTTTCGCTTAAGTACTGCGCGTCCAGATATCTGCTTGCATTCGTACATGGTCGGTTTTAGTGAACTATTCCGTGGCTGGTGTCACTATTGTTTTAGTGTTGTTAACCATGTTACCCATGCATGCTAGGTATAGAATTCACCCCAATTCGGAGTATTTCATTTATGAATGGGGGCGTTTTGGGTCATGCAATAGGAAAATTACTTACACAATGTACAGATCCGGATGAGGCGGGAGCCGGCTCATCCGGTTCTGCACTTTTTTGCCATATCCACTACACAAAATTGTGCGGTTGACATGGTGAACATGGTTAATGCTACTCAGTTATGAATTATCCCCCCAGATTCGAAAGGGGGGATATAGCGGTCGTCCCTGTCTGCGTCTGTACATGCTTACCTCTTTCAGTCTCAAGTTTCAACAATATTTTGATCAAATGTACCATGCTTGTGAGTCTCACATGTGTCCTAGATCTTGGTCCCCAGATCGAGGTCGCATAATTTATCTTATCATATTCATGTTTAGCAGATGCATCGTTAGCATTCATTGCTATAGTGTCCATGCCCCCAGCCAGGGGATATTCTTAGCCTCGAAATGTCATTTCATGCTTTATTTTAATTATACCCACCCGTTCAGTTACGTTTGTGCCTCGCATGTCGCTGCGGGCGATTATGGGGTGTATAATGATGGTATAATGTCTTGTTGCGTTCGTTGATGCGGACATGGTAGCTACATGTGAGCCATCTATCGAGACTGGTTGTTGAACAATCAGTTTTCGGTTGTGTGTGAAGGATGTCTTCTTAACGCAACTTATTCGCACGTGATATCAGCTTTTAACATGTTACTACTACATGGCTGAGGGCTGGTTTCTTAATGCGTCTTATCTTGGTGTGTGAGTCCAGTGCTGCCATGGTGGGTATGAGTTAGGCTCCAGTTAACGTGCGTAATCTGGAAATGCAAATGGCGGCAAATTCTGTTGCACTCATAACTGGTATATTTTATTGAGAATCAAGTGAATTGAGCACATTAACGGGAGCCCTGCCTGGCCATCTCTGCCAGGTGGTGCTGGGCTCTGAGACACCCATTTTCGAGCGTTGACTAGCGAGATGGCCTTTAGGCGCAGTGCTTTCGTTAACTGGTATTTATACTTAAATCACTCACCAATATGCTGTATGTCTCGGGTCCTTGAATATATAAGTCATAACAAGTAATTCATGGTAATCAGTATTAACGAAGGCACTGACCGGGCTCGTCGCTGAGATGGGGTACCGGCGGCAGGAAAACTCAACTTTGATTTGTTGGTTTGGTATATTGGGTGGTAGTTGGGTACTTTAGGATTGGTGTTCATCCTTTCCGGAATACCGACTTACATGGTTTGGCCCTCTTGTATCGTCCTGTCCCTCTGGTACTTGAGAGCTCGATCTTGTTGAACTTTTGGATTGCATTCAGTTTTATTAATGTTCCCTCATTTTATTTTTATTTTTTTTCAATTTTATATACATTATCATAGGCCGTTAAACACCAATCATACATTATCAATCAGTTTTGTTAGGTTAAAGTTGATATTGCGAGCTTGAGCTAAAAAAAAAAAAAAAAAAAAAATAAATAAATAAAAAAAAAATGAAATAAATAAATAAAAAATAAAAATGTTGCATGACAGTCTTGAGGGTTTCCTGTTGCCGGTCTCGCCGTCTTAGCTTCACGTGCTTATAGTGGTACTTCTCTGCTTTTCTTTAGCTCCGGCTTTCTGCGTGTGAAATTGGTTTCACTGGTTTCTTAACGCGTGTTACATTGTGCGTGAGAATGATTGACGCCCTGCCGGATGAAGGATATCCAGTAGGTGGGGCAAATATTTTCTTAGCACTGGTGTGCGTGAACATTTGTTCTTGGCATTTTATAGTTTTGTGCGAGAACTTGGTTCTTCAGACGAGCTTTATCAGCTTATACGTGCCTGGCTGCCTGATGATCTATCTTCTTAGCGCATCTGGGCATGGTGTTAATATTTAATACATCTGCCCAGTTTTGTTGTATGCGTTGCGCATGTTCGTGGCAACAGGTCACACTGTTAGTCTAGGTAGTAGTTAGTTGGTTTTCGTTTCAGGTCATGAACCGTCGGCGCAAGCAAACGTCTTCGGCGAGGGACTCCACTCCATCCGGTGCCCCAAAGCGGAGGGCTACGCACACAGCGACGACTTCCCTGCCATCAAACGACGAAGTTAATATCGGTGCCGCGCAGCAGGGCGATGTGGAGGCGTTAGTGTCGGAGCTCACAACCGACATTACCAGGATTGTCCGACAGCAAGTGGCGGCGCGGCTCAATCTACCGCAATTGACCAATCAGACAGCTACGACATCGGCAGCAGCTGAGTCTACGATGCGTACGGACGGCACAGAACCACTCACGACACACATGGATGCTGTACCACCAGGCACAAGCGATACTTTCAACTTCGGCTAGGCGAATGCTACATGGCGTTCTAGCGATGGCTTCGACCAGGTGCCGCTACCGGCGGCTCCACTTTCTCCATCTCCACTACACGCGGCTCCACTTTCTCCAGCTCCACTTCACGCGGCTCCAATACACGCGGCTCCACTACAAGCGGCTGCGCTGCCCATGGCCGCTCCACATACGATGCCGCTGCCCACAGGTGTCGTCGCCGGTCCTGCACCAACCGGTATGATTCAATCTATGATGGCCCTGACGTCTGGGCCAGCTTTCCAATCTGGTACTTTACCCCTTCATTCGTTTGTGCCCCTTAAAGTGAAATAGAAGGTCTGGAATATGGAGTTTATTGATTTGTCGTCCCTCTTTGATGATGCCTCAGACGGCCAGGTTTCGCTGACCATCGGTACGGACGGCTCCGCCAAGGTGGTGACTGCGCCCAGACGTCGTTTCATCGACATTGAACAGTGGACGGATGCATTTGCTACATATGCCTCCATCCTGCGCATAAGGTACCCTGAGCTGGCCGAGCCCCTCGCTCAGTACTCATCGACCGTTAGGTCAATTGCCCGGAAACAGGGCAATTGGTTCACCTATGACCAACAATTCAGGCGACTGAGGCAACACATGCCACTCGCATGGGATTCAATTCACCATAAATTGTACTTTAACGCCCTTCGGCCCCGGCACACTTTTCGTGCCAAATCTGATGTCGGGCGGCGGGAGGCCCAATCAGATAACCCATCTGCCACACACACGGCCAACACCTGCAATAAATTCAACAGCGGGGCTCAATGTACCGGCTGCAAATACAAATACGCTTGTAGATACTGTGGCTTGCTCCACCCATCCGTCAGATGCTGGAAGCGCATCAAGGACGAGAACGAAGCCAAGCCACAGCCCAATCCGACCACAGCTGGACGCGGGCCTGCCCCGCCTGCCGTTTCTAAACCCGGCGGCCCCAAACCTTCATAGTTCAATGCCCACGCCCATCAAATGGCGAGTCCTGCAACACTTGCTGCAGGGCTATGACCCAGATATTAGCAAGTATTTAGTTGAAGGTTTTTGTCAAGGTTTTCGGTTGGAGTTTGTGGGTGACAGGTCGGCTCAAGACAGTCCTAATCTCCAGTCGGCTGCTCTTAATGCGGATGTAGTGTCAAGTAAACTGCAAGCGGAGGTGTCTCTCGGCCGCGTGTCGGGTGGTCATGTGGATAGGCCCTTTTCCAATTTCAAAGTTAGTCCCCTTGGTGTTGTCCCTAAGAAGACAAAAAATGAATTTCGACTTATTCATCACCTCTCCTACTCCGAGAGTACTGACCCGTTAGTGAATGAAGGTATCCCTGATTGCCACTCTTCTGTTAGATACTCTCGTGTCGAGGACGCTGTGGCTGCGATTCGTTCTATTGGTACAGGGGCCTTCATGGCGAAGACTGATATTGAGTCTGCTTTCCGGATTATCCCCATTCACCCAGATGACTATCCTTTGCTCGGCTTTAAGTGGAACGGTCTTTACTATTACGACAAATGCCTCCCTATGGGTGCATCGTCCAGCTGCAAAATTTTCGAGGCTTTCAGCACAGCTTTGGAATGGGTCGCTACTCAAAGATATTCTGGTCAGTCCATAGTGCACATACTCGACGACTTCTTGTTTATAGGAGACTCTTATGGCAGTACTGACGGGGCTCTGCGCATTTTCATAGAACTGTGCTCCAGCATTGGTGTCCCACTGTCCGCGGCCAAAACCTTCCGACCGGACACCACTATGACATTCATGGGCATTGCTTTGGATGCATTGCGCATGGAGGCACGCTTACCTGAAGACAAGTTGGATAAGGCCCGCGCTTTGCTTCGTGACTTTCTGGCTAGATCATCATGTACCCTGCGGGAACTCCTGTCGCTCATTGGCTTTCTCAACTTTGCATGTTCTGTCATTCAGCCTGGTCGTACATTCCTTCGTAGATTGACTAATCTCTCCATGGGAGTTGACAAACTACACCACCACATTAAATTGAACAAGGAGGTCCACTACGACATGACCTTATGGTTGGATTTCCTGACACATTTCAATGGGACTTCCTTTTTCCTACATGATCTGAAACTGTCTAGCAACTCTCTCCAGTTGTATACAGATGCGGCAGGCTCGCTGGGCCACGGTGCATGTTACAGGCGGAAATGGTTCTATGGTCGCTTCCCCGCGGCCTGGTGCACTGTTAATATTGCGTTTCTGGAACTGTTTCCTATTGTGATAGCTGTTGAGTTGTGGGGTCATCTGTGGAAAAATCACAGTATTGTATTCAATACTGATAACCAAGCACTAGTGTTCATCATTAACAGGAAGACATCTAAGGATAAGACAATTATGTTCCTGGTCAGAAAACTTGTCCTTGCTTGTTTAAGGCTTAATCTTGTGTTTACAGCTTGTCATATTCCTGGGATACATAATAACCGCGCGGACGCGTTTTCTCGTTTACAGTTGTCACGGTTCAAGGAGCTGGCGCCCGACAGCGAGATGGAGCCGACGGTCCTGCCCAAGCACATACAGCCGCAAGAATATTGCATAAGCTTGAAGTTTTGCTGAATGCATCGCTAGCCCCCTCCACAGCTGCTACTTATAGTAGAGCATGGGAACAGTTTCGCAGATTTTCCACCACTATGTACAGGCGTGAACACCAACCGCCTTTGTCGGTCACAACGGTTGCCCTGTTCATAGCTCACCTACATGGTCTTAAGCTCGCGAACAGGACGATTTCCACCTACCTGTCCGCATTGAGCTATGTCCACAAGATTTTGTGTTTACCTGACCCAACGGTTAGCTTCCTCATCACTACATTGGTTCGGGGTGCACAACATATTTCGCCTTCATATGATCTACGCCTTCCCATCACCATTACAGTGCTGAACAAAATTGTTGATGCACTGAATTATACAACATCCAGTCTTTATCATCGCATTCTCTTCACTGCAATGTTTTTGTTTGCGTTCAGTACCTTCGCTCGTTGCGGGGAAATCGCCCAAACTTCTCAGTCTGACCGCAATTTGGTTAAATATGAGGATATCAGGCTGACATACGACTCCAAGGATATGCTCCTATGTCGGTGACCGCCACATTCAGGAATTTTAAACACAATCATGGCAAGCCCCATGAAATATCTTTTTCCCATGGACACACCCATGTGTCGCCTATTTTGGCATTGGCGACATACATCGGCTACAGGGGGAGGCGCCAAGGTTCACTCTTCCTTCTGAGTAATGGCGCGGTGGTCCCTCGCTCTGGTTTTGACAGGCAGCTCAGGAAATGCCTTCAGTTTTGTGGTTTAGACTGTACCAGGTACAAATCACACAGCTTTCGGGTCGGCAAGGCATCAGATTGTGCTGAAAGGGGATGTTCTGATGCGTATATTAGAGCTGTGGGGCGGTGGAACAGCAATGCATTCAGGAAATACATCCGGATTCAACAGGACTGAGCATTATTCTCGAGTCGCGTATTTACATTAGTGTTTTCGTGTAGGTCTGTTTGCTTGGGCTAACAGGCTAGGTAGGCGCAGTTAAGTCGGGACTCATTTACCTCAGACTGCCTGTTCCGTTGTATATTACCATACAGGGGTTCGGTCTGCTTGCTTGGGCTAGCAGACACTGTTGGGCCGTACTTGTATGTCTGCTTGGGCTGATGTATAAGTATGTCGGCGAATCTTTATTTTGTCTACTACTCACACTATTTAGTTCTGCCTGCTTGGGCTGACAGATCAGACTACGAATGGGACAGCTCCCCGTCTGCTTGGGCTGATGGGAGGTCTGGCCTGTTCTGGCCATTAACTGTTGTACATTGCTTTGTTTTTCTTGTTGTACATACATGCATACTATGTTTCATGCTACCAGATTTATCTCGTGTGGGGATGTCATGCGCTGTTCAGCGGCATGGTAGAGCTCAGAGCTATGGTTGTGTTATGGGTATGTTACAGTACTCTACCCACTATCACATGTAGTCTCCCAGTGTCTGCTTGGGCTGACACTTAGAGGCATAACCAGTCCATTTTCGTGCTTGCTAAACATATGCCATTTTGTTGTCGCCACAAGAATTATGGCGGTCACACACACCAAGAGGTGATATTTTCTCATGTGTATTTGTAGATATTACATGTTGCACAACTTAGATGTTTTCAGACTAAAGCTCTGGTAATCAAACAAGCTGTATTATTTTCAAACTTTATTAATTGAGCCTAAGCAGCTGGCTACCCCCCCGTTTCTTGTCGTCTTTTGCTTTGCACCAACGCATAATGTGGGGGAAGGCAGATTTCATCCATACATATCTGTATCTGCCTTTCTGGCCGTTTCTGTCGACCCCCTCATTATACTTTGGTGAATTTTGAAGATTTTGTATTATTAATCATAACTTTCATATATACGTATACCTATTACGTATTATTTTAATATAGGTCACAACCGGTGACCCTTTTCCAACATACCATGTGTTTGTTTCCTTAGTCCTCCCACATTGCAAGGCACAGTGAGACATAAATGCATGTTATAGCCAACACTATAACATATTTTATGTTCACTGGTGACGCATCTTGTTAGTGTTATACCACCTTTCATTCAGAGCCTCTGGTTTGCAACCCCCTGTGGGTCGCCTCTAATCGCCACGGTCACGTGACCATTATTCAGTATGTGATTGGATTATCGCGTCCCTTTTGTTTATCAACCAGTTGATGAAGTCTACTTATCAATTTCTCAACCCACCCCCATCCCCAGCTGCCGCCAGTTGTTTTTTCAGCCAGTCGCTTTCGCGCCCATACTGTTACATGTACTGATGTCGAGGGGGCCGTTTCTGTCGACCCCCTTATTATACTTTGGTGAATATTGAAGATTTTGTATTATTAATCATAACTTTCATATATACGTATACCTATTACGTATTATTTTAATATAGGTCACAACCGGTGACCCTTTTCCAACATACCATGTGTTTGTTTCCTTAGTCCTCCTACATTGCAAGGCACAGTGAGACATAAAAACGCATGTGGTATATTTTCCATAAATGAAGCTAGCGAGGTGGGCGGAGCTAAATTTGTATGGGGTTATGCACAATAACCGTGCTCTTATTTCCGTCTTATTACAGGAAGCGTGCTCTTACTAACTAAGACCATGGCCACGTGGGCATGACACGTTTCTGTACTTTCTGCATTAACTGATCAGTGGAAACAAGAGAACTACACGAAAGTATATATTGTGAACATAATTGGAACCGTATTGACGAGACGGTTATAATTAGTTGTCACAACATATAGTTTCTTGCGGAAAGCAAAACTCATATCATTATATAATAAGAGTTGAACATATACCTACCAAGGACATACAACGTCTCCAAGTTGAATACAATTTGTAGATAATAAATCACGAAGACTCCGTAGCCCTGATATTCTTATCATGCTAACTCCGTAGCACCGGTGTCAGACTCCGTCGCTTTATGAAAATAATTAATTGCGAAATAATAGCAGATTACTTATGCCCCGTTTATATGACCAAATTTGCCCCTAGGGGTATAATACCCCTAGGGGCAAACTAATGTCATGTGAACGCGTTTGCCCCTAGGGGTAAATATAACACTAGGGGTAAAATACCCCTACCCAAGAGGTGGGGTATTTTCGTCATATAAACGGTACATTAAGTTTACCCCAGGGGCAAACCTTTTTTGTCGTCGTCCAATATGTACAGGATAATGGTGGGTTGCATTTAGTACTACGCGCGTCCATCTGTGCATGTGTCCGTCTGTGATTCCAGTGAATTTATTTTATATCCTGTCACAGTTAGAAACTAATTTAAACAGGGGCGGTCGTGATCTCTGGATATTTACGAAATAACCAATGTAATAATATTTCATCAAATTCAGGGGGGGGGGGGGGGGGGGGGGGGAGGGGGGGGGGGGGGGGGGGGGGGGGGGGGGGGGGGGGGGGGGGGGGGCGTCATGTCCACACCCCTGTTTTCAGTTTACATGTAGATCTATGTTGGTATTAATTTGGTGAACATTGAATAGCTCTCACATTCACTTATTATATAAGGGGCGGTAATTCAGTTTTGACTCTGTATGTAGGTTGCGGTTTACGTTGATCATAATGTGTGGCCGTGACTGGAGAAATGGGGCTTATGGGTTATGCAACCAGTGTAGACCCAGATCAGCCTGCGCATCCGCATCCGCGCAGTCTGATCAGGGACTACACTGTTCGCCATTTAGTCGGTTAAACATCCACCATGCTTCTAACAACATTGAAGAATGCGAACATTGGTGGGTTGCATCATTAGATCACACGGTTATGCCTACATTCAACTTACTCACTCACAGTATTTTATTTTTAATTTTTATAAATTAAATGCAGAGGCGTCGGAAGTGGGCCGGTAGGGGCAGGGACCGCCGCCCCAATATTTGGGAAAAAAATGAAGAAAAAAAGTTTTTGGTGCGCTTCCGGGAATCGGGACGTGTTTTGGGTAAACAAACACCCTGGGAATCTCGACTGGCAAATTTCGGCAAATTCTAGGTCACAAGGGAAACACCAAATTAGGATAAGTACTGTTCCGGATAGGTAGTGGGGGGGGGGGGGGGGTATTTCTTGAAAAAAATACATGGGGGGGGGGGGGGGGGTGACTTTCTTGAAAAAATACAGTCGCCGGGAAGTATTATACTACATATTCCAAAGGACTGCCTCTGACACGCAGTGGCATTTGTGGCTGTTTTGGTAAATAAAAAATCTCGTTTCGTTCCGTTCCGTTCCGTTCCGTTCCGTTCCGTAAAGTACCAATTACCCTAGTGGATTAGTACTTTATGGAACGGAACGAAACGAGCTATTTTTGTACACCAAATTAGCACAAATACTGTACCAGAGCGCATGGTGTGGAATAATTAATACAACTACACTCTTCCATATGGCACTGTTAACGTTTTTCAGTCCAGCGGCGTGGGCGGCGTGGGGGGGGGGGGGGGTGGGGGGGGGGGGGGGGGGGGGGAGGGGAGCGGGTAGTTTCTTGACAACATACGGAGTGGCGTTGGTATTATTAGACTACATATTCCAAAGGTTTGTGTCTGTTTTGGTATTTTATTTTTAATTTTATAAATTAAATGCAGAGGCGTCGGAAGTGGGGCGGTTGGGGCAGCGACCGCCGCCCCAATATTTGGGAAAAAACTGAAAAAAAAAGTTTTTGGTGCGCGTCAGGGAATCGGGACGTGTTTTGGGTAAACAAACACCCTGGGAATCTCGACTGGCAAATTTCGGCAAATTCTAGGTCACAAGGGAAATACCAATTCACCAAATTAGGACAAGTACTGTTCCGGATAGGTAGATGGGGGTGGGGGGGGGGTGACTTTCTTGAAAAAATACAGTCGCGGGGAAGTATTATACTACATATTCCAAAGGACTGCCTCTGACATGCTTCAGAAGTGGCATTTGTGTCTGTTTTGGTAAATAAAAAATCTCGTTCCGTTCCGTAAAGCACCAATTACCCTAGTGGATTAGTACTTTACGGAACGGAACGGAACGAGCTATTTTTTGACACCAAATTAGCACAAATACTGTGCCAGAGCGCATGGTGTGGAATAATTAATACAACTACACTCTTCCATCATTGGATTGTGTATAAGGCACTGTTAACGTTTTGCAGTCCAGAGGGGTGGGGGGTAGTTTCTTGACAACATACGGAGTGGCGTTGGTAGTATTAGACTACATATTCCAAAGGTTTGTGTCTGTTTTGGTATTTTATTTTCAATTTTATAAATTAAATCCAGAGGCGTCGGAAGTGGGGCGGCAGGGGCAGCAACCGCCGCCCCAATATTTGGAAAAAAAATGAAAAAAAGTTTTTGGTGCGCGTCAGGGAATCGGGACGTGTTTTGGGTAAACAAACACACTGGGAATCTCGACTGGCAAATTTAGGCAAATTCTAGGTCACAGGGGAAATACCAATTCACCAAATTAGGACAAATACTGTTCCGGATAGGTAGATGGGGGATGACCTTCTTGAAAAAATACAGTCGCCGGGAAGTATTATACTACATATTCCAAAGGACTGCCTCTGACACGCTTCAGAAGTGGCATTTGTGTCTGTTTTGGTAAATAAAAGATCTCGTTCCGTTCCGTAAAGTACCAATTACCCTAGTGGATTAGTACTTTACGGAACGGAACGGAACGAGCTATTTTTGGACACCAAATTAGCACAAATACTGTGCCAGAGCGCATGGTGTGGAATAATTAATACAACTACACTCTTCCATAAGACGCTGTTAACGTTTTTCAGTCCAGCGAGGTGGGGGGGGGGGTGGCGGGGCGGGGGGCGGGGGGCTGGGAGTTTCTTGACAACATACGGAGTGGCGTTGGTATTATTAGACTACATATTCCAAAGGTTTGTGTCTGTTTTGGTATTTTATTTTTAATTTCATAAATTAAATGCAGAGGCGTCTGAAGTGGGGCGGTTGGGGCAGCGACCGCCGCTCCCAATATTTGGGAAAAAAATGAAAAAAAAGTTTTTAGTGCGCGTCCGGGAATCGGGATGTGTTTTTGGTAAACAAACACCATGGGAATCTCGACTGGCAAATTTCGGCAAATTCTAGGTCACAGGGGAAATACCAATTCACATACAGTCGCGGGGAAGTATTATACTACATATTCCAAAGGACTGCCTCTGACACGCTTCAGAAGTGGCATTTGTGTCTGTTTTGGTAAATAAAAAATCTCGTTCCGTTCCGTTCCGTTCCGTTCCGTAAAGTACCAATTACCCTAGGTGATTAGTACTTTACGGAACGGAACGGAACAAGCATCTTGTTAACTAATGGTGTTATTAGCAACACGTTCAACGTATTGATATTGCATTATTAGGTTCCCAACGCATGATACTTACTTCCATTATGATGCACATTTTAATTAGTCACATCGTTAATTAACTGAATACGTTTTTCAATTTCGACAATTACCCCACTTGGTACCCCAAACCGTGTTCCGTTCCGTTACGTTCCGTTCCGTAAAGTACCAAATAGCCGCATTTTCCCACAAGTATGATATATTGAAATAGTTTGGTATAGAAGTTATGACAGAATTGCAAAACTCCGGTGAACTTATTGATGTGAGAACAAGTTCAAAGTTGTGAAGATCAATGTCAAAAGGTCAAGGTCATATTAAGGGCAGAATGGGTGTGTGATATTTGTCCACAAATATGCTGTGTTGAAATATTTAAGTAATCCTTCAATGGATATAGAAGTTCTGACAGAAATGAGAAACTCTGCGAACTTCTTAATGTGTGACAAAAAATCAAAGTTGTGAAGGTCAGCATGGATGTGTGTCATTTTTTCCACATGTATGCTGTGTTGAAATATTTAAGTAATCCTTTAAGAGATATAGAAGAAACTCCGGCGAACTTCTTAATGTGCAGAACACACGGACGGATGGACTCTATGCCTCCGGCTCTACAGTGACCAGGGGGCTGTACGACTAAAATGTTCGTACATTGTAAGTGCAAAATTATGATGGTCTGTAAATTTCACATTAACAATGTTTTCTTGAAAACAATTATTGGATTTAAATGTATTGAGCATAGGCTGCATATAAATGTAAATCCATCAATTGAATTTTCAAGACAATCCTAAATTTGCACTTACGAACATTTTAGTCTTACGAAGTTTAGTGAAACGGCCCACAGGGGCATAACAATAACCTGATTATCTATAGTCTGTTTCACGAAAGCTGCCCAAATTTTGCGGCTTATAAACAATTCAAAAACAATATTTTTTCGATAGTACTAAATTAAAGGAAAATTTAAGAATGAGCCTTCTTTTTATTTCGTGAAATTCGGTCAAATATTGATTTCATTACGAAAAATTGATTTGTCTATGGGAATTTAACATGGGGGAAAAAGTGGTAAGGAAGTGTGGGAGGAGTCAAAAAACGAAAGATTTTGGAAATTGACTCCCAAACCTGACTAGATAGCTTGGATATGATCTAACTAAGAAAACAAAAGTTAAATTTTAAAAATTGGTTTAGTATTTCTGAAATTCAAAAAAAATCCCCCATGTTAAATCCCCATAGACATCTTCACTCACTCCGTGAAGATGTCTATGGGGATTTAACATGGGGAAATTTTGTTTTCGCAATAAAATCAATATTTGACCAAATTTCACGAAATAAAAAGAAGGCTCATTCTTAAATTTTCCTTTAATTTAATATTATTAAAAAAAATATTGTTTTTGAATTGTCTATATAGTCGTAAAATTTGGGCAGCTTTCGTGAAGCAGACAGTAGTTTCTACCTACCTGCGATTTGTTAATTGTTTGAATAGTACACTACCGCATGCGCTAATCTTGCCAATATTTGTAAACTTCTTTATTTAATTTTGTTTATTAATACTCATGCGATTGTTACATTGTGACTCATGTTTACATGTACTTGTATCATTATTATTTGTTAAATATACGTGTACTTGTAGATAGATAGATGATCTCAGGGAAGATTGGCAAGGCCAACTGAGCTTCTTCTATAAATAAAGACGTTACTTACTTACTTTCTTGAAATTAAGCAGCTTGATTGGCTGAGCTCGAGCTCTGCTACAGACAATCAAACTACGTTATTGCAATATTGGCATTGTCAATAGATGTTCAGAATCGTTGATAAACTGGGCAAGATTAACGCAGACGGTTGTATGCATGGGCGGATTCAGGGGGGGGGGGGGGGGGGGGGGGGGGGGGGGGGGGGGGGGGGGGGGGGGGGGGGGGGGGGGGGGGGGGGGGGGGGGGGGGGGGGGGGGAGAGGGGGGGGGGCGGACCCGGACGGCGCGCGCCCCCCTAAAATTCGCCGAGTAAATATTTTTTACAAGTTGCAAGGCACGTTTCATGCCAAGTGCCATGTATTCCATGCATTTTTCGGTCGTTGTCTTATTGTTTCAAAATTTAAACGTTTTCAATAAAAAATCATGTCTAAAAATACTGTGACAGTGTCAATAGTTTTGCTCCAAAATGCGCCAGAACGCAGGAAATGCGATGTAGATTTTAAAAAAAATCCGGGGCGGAAATGCCCCCGGACCCCCCTAGCCTCCGCTCGGTCTCGACTATTTTGCAATACTTGACTATATTATCGAACGAGCTTAGCTCGTTCGATAATATAGTAAAGTATTGCAAAATAGTTACGCCCCCCCCCCCCCCGCCTAACCCGAAATCCTGGATCCGCGCCTGGTATGCACGTGCTGACCGGTGCAAACGCCGACGGCAAACGTTGTACTTATGCGCCAACGTTACGTCGTGTATGTTACGCTAAACCAACCTACAACGACGCCAAATAGTTCATGGCCTGACGTAAACATGAAGCGACGTCAAAAAGGTAAGCATGGAGCGACGTCAACAACGTCAACAATATAAGACCGGAAGGTGTGGTGTCGTGTCGTGTCCATTGAATAAGAAACAAGAAACTAGAATAACATAAAGAAGCAAGTACTTTAACAAGATTGGGAAAACATAAGAAGAACTGGACAAGATCACAATGTGTTCAAGGGTGATTGACGCGTTCACGTGCTGCAGGAGAAACCATAGTCCATCTGGAACCGAAGACGGTGCCACGGGTGACAGTGAATTGGCATCGCCGTCCATGTCGTGTCATACAGAGCTGCTGGAGCTGATTGATATTTGTATAGGTATATATAATTATCATCCTACCTTTTCACTACAAGCATGAAAGTGAATAATATAATAGTTGCCTGGCTGGGGTAAAAGTCGACCAGTGTGTGCACTTGTGGCAGAAATCACCAATGTATCCCAGGGCCCGGTTGCTCAAAACATCCGTTAGCTTAACGGACTGTTAGCCTAACTGAACTGTTAAATCCTTAACTAACAATCCGTTAAATATTGGTTGCTGAAAACATTTTAACGGATCCGTTAGTTAACAGATCTGTTAACTCTTAACCGCTCAGTTAACGCTTAACCATATCCCATAATGCAAAGCACTGATAGGTGCCCACTGAATTTTAAAATGGCCGACACAGCAGACAAAACATTTTGACAAGGCAGAAAACTGGAGTTTTAATGAAATCAACTTTTGCCAATCACTGTTCGACACTAGAAAGATCCAGCAATGATACTTTCATTGATAAATGAGAAAAATAGCACTGCTAAAGATAAATGAAAAAGAGAAACGGATAGCAAGAAGAAAGCTTCAGCCGACAAGCGCAGACAGAGTCCGTATCAGTCCAGGATACACATTAACAATATGACAAGAAGCTAAGATGAAACTGAAGAGAAATAAACAGTACAAGTTCAGAAAATAGAACGTCGGTGTTTGTTTACTTTCTATTTATAGCCATGTCAAAGAATATTCAGAAACCCTAAATCCTACCAGATTCGTCAGCGCCTCTGTTTCTGGCTAGCGCAACGGTTTTGTGATTTTTGCATTCGTAGATTCCAAGATCACATTAAGCAGGATGCAACTAAATAAGTTGGCTATAGTTTGGCTACAAGTCTCAATAATTTACCTGCAGTAAATACTTTTAATACTTCACTTGGAGAACTTCGTTTTCTAGACATCGGCGAGTCGCGAGATTTCTTGTGTTTCCGCATGTTTTCATGTAGCCTACTGAATTTGTAACATCAAAGTCTCATGATCTTTCATCAAGAGAAGATGTCAATGAAGTCCTGTTATTCAATTTTGAACACATTGGCCAACTTCAGATACAACAATGTGTGTCAAAATCTTCAGCATCATGCAGCATGGAGTTTCGTTGCATCCCAACAGGCTGTTCTGTTCTATTTTTAGCCGGTAACCGTGTCAAGGCCTTACCGATGCAAATCCGGATGACATCATTCATTCTATAGTCTGTTTCATAGTTTGATCAACTTGTTTTATCATTGAAGGCACAGGTGAAAGCATTTTTGGAGCTAATCTTCTGAGCCTGTTCTCTAATCTCAAACATGCACATTTGATTGTCTGAACCAGACTTGCAGCAGCTGTGCTTATGTTAAACGAAGGTGTTACATTTTAATGTATTTTTTTATGCAACATGTTCATAATGTTTTATAATTGCAAGTGCAGACCCTGGTCAGACTGTGCTGATCTGGATCTACACTGGTCGCAAAAGCCCAACAAGCCTCGTGTTGTGCTCTAGTTTTTATTATTATTATCAAGGCTGCCAGCGAGGGGATTAGCTGAGTGATAACGATGCCCTTGTTTTATTATTATTATGCTATTGAATTGTATTTGTTTATGTATTTCTATTTTATTTTGAAGTATAGTGTTCTAATGTACCGCCATGTGTTATATTAAAATTGATTTCATATAATAAATATGTGCAAATATTAATTTAGCCTATGAGAGTTATATTTATATTTAATATCTAGCTATTTTAAACATTTATTTTTAAGCACAATTTCCCATTTGAGTGTCCGAAATTACAATTACAATCTGTATAATTTTGTGGTTTTCTTAACTACTGTATAGATACATCTTTAAAAAGTAAATCAAATAAAACATATTTCATATGCATTCTATTTATTTAATGGTTTAGCTGTTTTAGTGTTTTTCTAGGTTTTAAATATTATTTCCCATTTGAAGGCACAAATGATTGCTCAAAATTGTAGTAAAACAGTTTAAAAAGTTTAAATATTGTATAAATACATTTATATGTTGGAAAAATATTTAATTATTTCACTTGAATCTTTAGAATGATGCTCAAGTTTTAGGTATTTTATCAGACTTTTCATTTTTTAAAACATAATTTCCTCATTGAAGGGCCCTACACTTTGATTTAAATTAATTAAACAAAGTTTTAAGTTGCTTAAATATTATATAGATATATATCCATGACATTTAATTCAATAGAAATAATTCTGTCAAAAATAAATTGCTGTTTTAGCAATTTTAAGCATTTTTTTTTTTAAATTTCCAACATCATTCCCCCATTTAGGGCCCAACATATCGTTTTATATGAATGTACATGTACACAGCGTTATACAGGCCACAGTTGCCATAAGCCCCATTTCTCCAGTCACACAGCGTTATACAGGCCACAGTTGCCATAATTCCCATTTCTCCAGTCACACAGCGTTATACAGGCCACAGTTGCCATAAGTCCCATTTCTCCAGTCACACAGCGTTATACAGGCCACAGTTGCCATAAGTCCCATTTCTGCAGTCACACAGCGTTATACAGGCCACAGTTGCCATAAGCCCCATTTCTCCAGTCACACAGCGTTATACAGGCCACAGTTGCCATAAGTCCCATTTCTCCAGTCACACAGCGTTATACAGGCCACAGTTGCCATAAGCCCCATTTCTCCAGTCACACAGCGTTATACAGGCCACAGTTGCCATAAGCCCCATTTCTCCAGTCACACAGCGTTATACAGGCCACAGTTGCCGTAAGTCCCATTTCTTCAGTCACACAGCGTTATACAGGCCACAGTTGCCATAAGTCCCATTTCTCCAGTCACACAGCGTTATACAGGCCACAGTTGCCATAAGCCCCATTTCTCCAGTCACACAGCGTTATACAGGCCACAGTTGCCATAAGTCCCATTTCTCCAGTCACACAGCGTTATACAGGTCACAGTTGCCATAAGCCCCATTTCTCCAGTCACACAGCGTTATACAGGCCACAGTTGCCATAAGCCCCATTTCTCCAGTCACATAGAGCTAGACAGGCCACATATGCCATAAACCCCATTTCTCCAGTCACACATATGATCATCAGATTTGTGACCAGTGTAGCTCCTGACCAAATATCACTCTCCTGTAACCTGACAATAGTCTACATGTACCGTATATTGATTGTTAGAAGCAGGACAGGTGTTTTATTGCTGGAATGGCGAACAGTGCAGATCCTGATCAGACTGTGCGAATGCTGATCTACATTGCTCGCAAAACCCATAAGCATCATTCTCTAGTTTTATGGATCCACGTATTAGAATATTAATGAACACTCTAATTTTGCTACTTTTCTTTGCAGAAGATTCTGCTCATTAAATATTGTATACTATGCATATACATACACACCGTGACATAATTATGTATCCGTATTTAACAAATGTGCATACTTACCCATACTTACCCATACTTAGGCATTTGATGCTTATTTTGGCGGTTCATTGAAACAGACTATAGATCAAGATGTAGGCGTCCAGCACAACGAATTTACGATTGTAGTTCAGACACCTCTCACCATTTATTTCACTTGTCATTTGAAGGATGTCCTGACTGGGATAGTTTAATAATAACTACACAAATAAGTGTGAAATGCAATAAGTATCAATTAGGTCAAGAAGAAATTTGTAGAAGGCTCTCTTATGTGGAAGTTCATGTGAGCTGATTGTCTGGTGTGGTGGGTGGGGTAATGTATTGCCAGTTACACGAGACTATATAGGCCCCTATACCAATATATTTAAGGTGCTCTATTTAATTTTATTATATTCTTTTTACTATCATATAGAACTAGTAGTAAAATTTTATCTTCTAATTTTCAATTTTTTCTACAATTAAATATAGCCTTCAACTGAACAGTAAATAATGCATCCATTATTATAATGTGAGTGGTATATTCATCACACAATTTGAAACGGATTCTCTTTGATGAAAACACTTGAGATTGATATGTGACACTTGAAACACATTGCAATCAGATGTTGTTGTTGTAGTTGTTACCTGCTAATTGTCTGTTAACTGATCAGTTAACCGGTTAACAGAGGTCCGGACCACTGTTAAATTTATCGATCAGTTAGCGATCAGTTAACCAAACAATATTTTTGAACAACAGTTAACTAATCGGTTAAAATTTAACAGAGATTTTAACCATTCGGTTAAGGATTTAACAGTCCGTTAAGCTAACTGACGTTTTGAACAACCGGGCCCAGGTTACTACAAGAGTGTCTACTTCGGCCTATAGTCTGTTTCACGAAAGCTGCCCAAATTTTACGGCCATATAAACAATTCAAAAACAATATTTTTTTCGATAGTATTAAATTAAAGGAAAATTTAAGAATGAGCCTTCTTTTTATTTCATGAAATTTGGTCAAATATTGATTTTATTACGAAAAGACCATTTCCCCAGAGTGAAGTTGTCTATGGGGATTTAACATGGGGATTTTTTTCTAATTTCAGAAATACTGGACCGATTTTCAAAACTTAACTTTTGTTTTCTTAGTTAGATCATTTCCAAGCTATCTGGCTAGGGTTCGGAGTCAATTTCTAAAAAAAAAATTCGTAATAAAATCAATATTTGACCAAATTTCACGAAATAAAAAGAAGGCTCATTCTTAAATTTTGATAAAATTTAATATTATCGAAAAAAAATTAAATAGTTTTTGCATTATTAATATGGCTGTAAATCTGGGCAGGTTTCGTGAAACAGACAGTAGTTAAAACTATGTAATATCAACTGATATAGAGAGTTGGGTAATAATTGCACTTGCTATCTCATCACGTAGTAAAACTTGGGGATATTGTCCGTCCATGTGTTCGTCTAATACTGTACTGGTCAAGATATTACTTCCTCGAAATTAGTATTTCTACATAATTATAGTCTGTTTCACGAAACCTGCCCAAATTTTACGGCTATATAAACAATGCAAAAACAATATTTTTTTCGATAATATTAAATTAAAGCAAAATTTAAGAATGAGCCTTCTTTTTATTTCGTGAAATTTTGTCAAATATTGGTTTTACTACGAAAAATTGATTTCTCTATGGGAATTTAACATGGGGGGAAAAGACGTAGAGGGAGGAGTCAAAAAACAATTTTTTTTTGGAAATTGACTCCGAAACCTAGCTAGATAGCTTGGAAATGATCTAACTAAGAAAACAAAAGTTAAATTTTAAAAATCGGTCCAGTATTTCTGAAATTCTAAAAAATTTCCCCATGTTAAATCCCCATAGACATCTTCACGGAGTGAAGATGTCTATAGGGATTTAACATGGGGAAATTTTGTTTTCGCAATAAAATCAATATTTGACCAAATTTCACGAAATAAAAAGAAGGCTCATTCTTAAATTTTCCTTTAATTTAATATTATCGAAAAAAATATGGTTTTTGAATTGTTTATATTCGGGCAGCTTTCGTGAAACAGACAGTAAAGGCTTTGACGATTGAAGATGACCTGTCATATGTGCCCGTCAAGGTCTGATATACTGATCTATGTTAAATTCCCATAGGAATCAATCTGTGATGGAATTTGATCAAACAATTATTTTTTGGGAGGGTCACTTTCTTGTTATTGATGAAAAAGTACTTACATTTATTTATTTTATTTAGATGTAATGTGTGTAATAGCCAAAAGTTTATCGGCATCAATACGTGGAACAGACATTAGTATCGCTTGTTAGAAGAATGGCGGGCGTTTCAATGCTGGAATAGCGAGCAGAGCAGATCATGATCAGACTGTGCTCTGGATCTACAATTACCCACAAGCCCAAATTCTCCAGTAACAGCCACGTAAATGTATACCTATGAGAAGTTAACATGCGAGTAAGAGCTGGAGGTAAAAAAACAACTGAAGAACGTTAATTTTATCGCGCATGATATTGTGATTTTGCTACGTTTAGATAGCCGTACCATTTGGGCAATTTCAACCAACAACAATCCAAAATAATAAACGTAGAATATTCAATATGTACTTTTACGAGTAATCGACTATAGTCTGTTTCACGGAAGCAGCCCAAATTTTACGGCCATATAAACAACTCAAAAACCATATTTTTTTCGATAATATTAAATTAAAGGAAAATTTAAGAATGAGCCTTCTTTTTATTTCGTGAAATTTGGTCAAATATTGATTTTATTGCGAAAACAAAATTTCCCCATGTTAAATCCCCATAGACATCTTCACGGAGTGAAGATGTCTATGGGGATTTAACAAGGGGGAATTTTTTTAGAATTTCAGAAATACTGGACCGATTTTTAAAATTTAACTTTTGTTTTCTTAGTTAGATCATATCCAAGCTACTAGGTTTCGGAGTCAATTTCCAAAACAAAATGTTTTTTTGACTCCTCCCACAAGTCCTCTACGTCTTTTCCCCCCATGTTAAATTCCCATAGAGAAATCAATTTTTCGTAGTAAAACCAATATTTGACAAAATTTCACGAAATAAAAAGAAGGCTCATTCTTAAATTTTGCTTTAATTTAATATTATCGAAAAAAATGTTGTTTTTGCATTGTTTATATAGCCGTAAAATTTGGGCAGGTTTCGTGAAACAGACTATAATTATGTAGAAATACTACTGAATTTCGAGGAAGTAATCTCTTGACCAGTACAGTATTAGACGAACACATGGACGGACAATATCCCCAAGTTTTACTACGTGATGAGATAGCAAGTGCAATTATTACCCAACTCTCTATATCAGTTGATATTACATAGTTTTAACTACTGTCTGTTTCACGAAACCTGCCCAGATTTACAGCCATATTAATAATGCAAAAACTATTTTATTTTTTTTCGATAATATTAAATTTTATCAAAATTTAAGAATGAGCCTTCTTTTTATTTCGTGAAATTTGGTCAAATATTGATTTTATTACGAATTTTGTTTTTAGAAATCATAGACAACTTCACTCTGGGGAAATTGTCTTTTCGTAATAAAATCAATATTGGACCAAATTTCACAAAATAAAAAGAAGGCTCATTCTTACATTTTGATATAAGTTAACATTATCGAAAAGAATATTGTGTTTGCATTGTTTATATAAACGTACAATTTGGGCAGGTCTCGTGAAACAGACAGTAATTTTCTGGATTTTGACGTGTCTGGGAAAACATTTCACGTGCCTGGGCAATTATTCCGCGTGCCTGTGGAATAGTCAAAACAATGATTTTGTCGAAAATTGCGTCATAATTTAAAATTCAACGCAATTAAAGGTACATAGCCACTCATTAGGCACAACATGTTAAATTAAATAAGTGTAATTGTGTCACTAATCCACCAATTCTAAAAATTACGAGTGACCGCTATATAGAGGATATTCCATCGTACATTTTGAATAGCGGGAAATAATACACGAGTGTGCGTCGGTTTCCGCGTAAGCAACGAGTGAGCGTAGCGAACGAGTTGCTTGCACGGACGCCGACGGACACGAGTGTATTGTTTCCGCTATTCAAATATGTGCGATGGAATATCCTATTTATTACACTTCGGTGGATATATATGCACATTTAGTCTATTTTTGACATTATAAACAATGAATTGTGATGAGCGCATGAATAGTTACACAATGACGTGTTTTCCCGCGTTTGGACGTTACGTTATGTGACGTCAAATGTGACGTCATGTAAACTTTTTGAAATCCAAATTACGCAGCTGTTTCTATGAACCAGATATATTTGACTGCATGTTTGGAATGTGTTCAATCACATTAACATTCTAGATTAGTCGAGACCCTTTCCAAGTTTTCAAATAACTTTATTTTAACTGTAATAAAAATAAGTCGCAAGAGTGTAATAAACGGATATAATCATTTAGTAATATTTATTTTACTGAGAGTGACTCGCGGTAGTATCAGGCTATTTTCATATGCAAATGAGGCATCATATTTTTTAATTATTTATACTAATTTAATGCGTCACCTGGAAAAATAAAATTTTCGACAGATTATAAAGTATATCAAAAAATAAATACAGAAAATAAATAGTAATGTCCGTTAACATTTTAAGGAAACACAGTTATCGCCCCTGGTATCAGTGTTTACAGAATATTTCATATCAACAGAATATACAAAACTATCCGTCTCCCTATATTATAACCTGACATGTGGGCATGTACCTTTAATATCAGTCAGTCGATGCGCCCAAATTCACGTTCATTGTATTCCATACAGTATATTACAGATTGCGTTATAAAACAGCTAGTTTATGGTCATCCGGGGAACAGTCAAAATATAGTGCCCTCGTGCTGTGGACGACCCTATGCACTATTGCCCTCGGCCTTCGGCCTCTGGGCAATAGTGCTTCGGGTCGTCCGTTGCACCTCGGGGCAATAGTTTTGACTGTTCCCCGAATGACCATGAAATAACTGTTTTATTACGCAACCTGTAATACAGTGTATGTGACACCATAGGTTCTTGAAGAACGGTTCATATTTCGGTGTTTTATGGGTTATTCGGTATATCTGGTGGGTTGAGTGCATTGTTACCAACATATCATTTACATGTACGTCATCTCCCGCGAATTACGCATATAACTAGAAGTACAAAGGTGAAACAGAGATTCTACGAATTATTTGTTAACTGATAACAATAAAACCGGTCCCAAATTGTTTGTTTAGATTAATGTATTGGACATGAACCGCCAATGCAAGTCAAACATTTCTATATCGTCTGAAATACGTCAAATATTCTCGGATAGATGATCGAGCTCTCAAAGCGGCGAAATTTGATTACATATTGTTTTTACGCGACGTTCATTGGCTGACGGGAAATGTTGTAGTGGATTTTGACACATCGCGGGAAATGGCTATCCAATCAAATGGTGCGCCACGCGTGTAATCTCCGCTTTCAGGGTTCGCCTGTATGGATTTGAATGTCTTAAATGTAGGAACAGATAAATGCAGTTCACGTATTCTATCGGCATCAGCAGATTGATATGTGTCTCCTGAATCGATAGAACCAGAATTTGGAGTTTGTGGTTGAAAATTGATGATATAATCGATCTTAAAGCAACGCATGTAGGACATTTTATTGGCCAAATATTGAAAAACGTTTTATTCCTTTGTTTCTTTGTGGGTATTTTGACAGTATACAGGTATAAAAGCACTTCGAAAGTTCGGAAAGGTGAATGTGTACATAATGGAAGATTTCTGTCGTGTGTAATGATTGAGCATTAGTAGTTGCACAAAATTATGTAAATTACCCAAAACCAACGAACTCCACCCACCTCTACCTGTGTGTCACACAATGAACGTACATTTGGCGTGGGGCGCGTCGACTGACCGATCTACGTTGAATTGTATAACGTAATCTTCGACAAAAATCATGACGTCACTATTGCCCAGGCACGTCAAAACATAGGGAATGAATCAAAACTATGGAATATCAACTTATATAGGGAGTTGGGTAATCATTTTGACTGTTCCCCGAATGGCCATGACAAACTGTATGCTATAAATATTATTCTACATTTGCAGATCCCAACAGAAGTCTACTAAACAACGACGTACTGATAAAAACATGCGACAAATGGAGACACGAAGAGCTAGCGTTACAGACATGCCCAGAACCAAACGAGAAACCGGTCGCCGACGACAGGAGCCCGTCGATAACTGGTAAAAGCAGGCTGATCTCGGCAGAGGGCGCGAGACGCGTGCTAGCACTGGACACATCGACACCAAGCAGCTTCGTCAACTTACAGATACGTGTAGAAAACGACTTTACCGTTATTGACAATGACGCCACACTAACCAATGATATCCATCAAATATTCCACGCAGGAAGTGACGCACCTAAACGCGCGCCCACTCCATGTGACGTAGTAGAGGTAGCAAACGATAACGCAGGCGAAATTGAAAACACAGTCACGTATGAGAACGCGGCAGTCGAAGTAAGCGAAGACACGTTCGAAGATGGCAGTAAATGGCCAGCAACTCACGAAGCTAGTCAAGACAGCGAAGGGAAGCAGACGACTCCTTCTCGTCACAAAGATAAAGATACGCTGTCTAGCGTTCTAAAGGAAGTCCATTGTCGTCTGGACGGAAATAGGATCTCGGTGCCCACAAACGCGGCAATCAAGCATAAGCGACCGCCCAAGAACCGCCCCATACCCCAGGGAAAGGAAAAACGTCGAGGTACAATACCATCTGCTCTAATCTTGTCAATACCTGAATTTGTCAATGTCTTTAATTTCAAAATACTTGAATATTATGCTTGAAACCAAGCAGCTTGATTCGCTGATCCTGAGCTGTAGCACAGCTTAGGATCAGCAAATCAAATTGCTTGATTGCGAGTTGGCATTGCCAATAGCTGTTCAGAAACGTTGATAATCTGGGAAGATTAACGCAGACGGTTTCGTAAATATATAAATCCCTTATAAGCCCCACTGTCAAACTTATGGGCGTTTCGCTGTATATTTTTAACAAAAAAGATCCCGGATGTTGACTGCAAAACTGAGTACTTGTAATTGTCACACCGGGCTGTTTTTCGCTGTAACTCCCGGGTTTAAAGGTACATGCCCACTCAGTAGGCACAACGTGTTCTTTATAGAAATTAAATAAGTGTATAATTGTGTCACTATTCCTCGAGTTCTAAGGATTATGACTGCTCGCTATACAGACATAATCATTTAGTAATATTTATTTTACTGATGGTGACTCGCGGTGGTATCAGGCTATTTTCGTATGCAAATGAGGCATGATATAAAGAACAGTTTGTGCCTACTGAGTGGGGATGTACCTTTAACTTGTCATTAGCCCAGCACTAGTGAATTTGGCATTAACATCATTAACATCGTGTCTTATTGTCTGTGTTTAACATAACATTAACTACTTTGATTTTGAATGAGTCCTACGGTTAATGTGTCGTTAAATGTTCGTACAATCGGGTCCTGGGGACGTTTCACTAAACTTCGTACGAATAAAATGTTCGTAAGTGCAAATTTAGGATCGTCTGGAAATTTCAATTAATGGATTTGCATTTATTGAACATATATGCTCAATAAATGTAAATCAAATAATTGTTTACAAGAAAACATTGTTAATGTGTAATTTACAGACTATCATAATTTTGCACTTACGAACATTTTAGTCGTACGAAGTTTAGTGAAACGGCCCCCAGGAGTTCCAACGAAACACGTCCACAGCGCTGCACATGCAATATACTTTTCTTCGTTTGCACGTAGGTACGCCGAACAAGCATTTAGAGCAGGATAAACAAAACGATTGGTTTGACGCCTATAAACATTACCTAGACAAGGACAATAGCGACCAAGCTGAACATGACGAAGTAGACCAGGGATTGGAGAAATACGACACAGGTAACCATGGTAACTGACCGCAGAGTGAATAAAGCAGTCCTACACTACCGCCTGCCAATATTTGTCAAACTCTGTTCGTCAAAATACTTATAAATACTGTGCTTGAAATCAATCAGCTTGATTGCGAGTTGGCAGATGTAGATATTCAGAATGTTGATAATCTGGGCAAGCGTCATACTTTATCATTCTGTAGCATAGAACGTAAATAGAGAATAGTAGGTTAGTGCCGAGAATGGGAAAAAATATCTGGCAAGGCTCAGGAAACGGGATGGGCGAGGCTCTGCCGAGCACATCCCGTTTCCGTGCCGCGCTAGATATGTTTTCCCATTCACGGCACTAACCTACTATTCTATTTATCCCGTCAACACCTACAAATGGCTGTAAAATGCAAAAATAGTATTGACTGGATATAAAAAATGTTTCACGGCACCGTGTTTCACGGCACATACGCACTGTGTTGACGGGATAAATAGAATACCATGTTTGTGTCTTTTGATACCAAATTAACGTGCTCGCCTCGGAAACGTGTTTCCTAATGTTGCCGTATTAGACTGGGGGCGTTTCACTAAACTTCGTACGACTAAGATGTTCGTAAGTGGAAACGTATGATAGTCTGTACATTTCACATTAACACTATTTCTTGTAAACAGTTATTGGATTTACATTTATTGAGTTGAGCGTATAAGCAGCACATCGTCAATAAATGTAAATCCATCAATTTAATTTTCCAGACGATCCTAAATTTGCACTTACATGTACGAACGTTTGAATCGTACTAAGTTTAGTGAAACGGCCCCCTGGTTCTCAGCAGTAGTGTTTCGCTAAGCTGCACAAAAGGTCACAGGTTGATGTAACGGACAGAGGTCTATACATACCTTAACTCTTTGCATTCTAACGGCGAAAATATCCGCCAAACAAATTAGGACCATATGTTTTATTTCTCTCTGTAAATATGTCTTGGAATTTCATTAGAATTGAGTCATCAGGACTCAATTCTAATGAAATTCCAAGACATATTCATAATATTTACAAGGAGAAGTAAAAGAAAATATGATGAATTTTTGTCCGCTAGTTTTGAACTATTTATAGCCCACAAGTTTCCCAGCATGCAAAGAGTTAAATATGCCTAAAAGTATGGCTAAGTGAATAAAAATAAGTTCAATATTTGTTTACCCCAACACATGGTTTATAAAATGAGCAAATACAATTCTTTAACTTATTTTTGTTTCACTTATTGATACGTTTAGGTATATTTAGCGTACAATCGAACCTCCCCGAACGGCCACTTCTATACAACAACACCCTCTCTATAACAGCCGCTATTTTATATCCCAAATGGATGATTTCCCTTGGACTGCTGAGCACGAAAATGGTCGTCCGCTGTTACTTTACCTTCTTTCTCAATACAAACATGTTTTGAGAGCATTTTAGAATCATTTCCATTGGAAATGATTCTAAAATGTTGCCAAAGCATGTTTTTGATGAGAATTATTGAAGAAAATAAATAAACAGTGGACGACAAAATGTAATTCAGCATTAACATCCCTACAACAGCCACCTCTCTACAACAGCTAGTTTTGCGTCTTCCCATGGGTGGCTGTTGTAGAGAGGTTGCACTGTATATATATGCATTGGTCCGATACTTCATCCTGTACAAAAGATCGGTAACTGTACATCCGTGTAGCACAGGCAGTCGGCCTGTTTCGGCTTTCGTCGGTACTGTTATATTTAAACGCTGCTGGTTACATACTGAATACATTACAATGATTACTTCTCTTGAGATTACATAACACCATTTTGCTTTGGTATTTATTATAAGGTATGCAACTTCTGGTCGGACACAAGCTCGTATTTTAACAAAATAATATGTTTAACATTGTAATTTTCTATGTATTATATAGAGGATATTTCATCGTAAATTTTGAATAGCGGGAAATAATACACGAGTGTGCGTCGGCTTCCGCGTAAGCAACGAGTGAGCGTAGCGAACGAGTTGCTTGCACGGACGCCGACGGACACGAGTGTATTATTTCCGCTATTCAAACATGTATGATGGAATATCCTATTTATTACACGTCCGCGACGGATACATATGCACATTTAGTCTTTTTTTGAGATTATAATTAATTAATTGTGATGTGCGCATGAATAGTTATACAATGACGTGTTTTCCCGCGTTTTGACGTTACGTTGTGTGACGTCAAATGTGACGTCATGTAAACTTTTTGAAATCCAAATTACGCAGCTGTTTCTATGAGCCAGGTATATTTGAGTGCATGTTTGGAATGTGTTCAATCACATTAACATTCTAGATTAGTCGAGACCCTTTCCAAATGTTCAAATAACTTTATTTTGACTGTAATACAAATTAAACATTTTGCATGGTAGCTCGTGGTTTCCAAGAAAACAGGCGCGCAATTACGGGTGTTCTCTTCACGGTGTATTATTTGTAAGGAGTTGATTACGGGTTTTCTCTCACAGCGAAACCCGTGCAAATAATTTGCAAGAGTGTAATAAATGTATTTCTGCAGGATAATGATAATTCTCAAATGAACAACTTGCCACTACAATATTGCCGTTAGAGCATTAACACACATTATTTCATTTGCTATGATACTAGATCGTGTCCGACCTAGGAAAAAAATGTTCTAACTATGTTATTGTAGCAAGAAAACAATAATTCTCAAATGAATATGTGCATATTCCGTCAAAATATTTATATTAGCGTTAATAAAATCGCGGAATTTGTTGTGTTGCGAGGTCGTGTGCAACCAAAGTTATAAGCCTTGTTCATATATATAGTTATACCGATGAAAGCGGAAACACGCCGAATGCCTATGCCGTGTAGTGGAGAAGGGAACGCGAAGTTGATTCTTCGCGGAAATCGATTCTTCGCAAAAACGACATAAGTCTGTGCCGAATTCCATGGACCACCAAATGCAGCCCATGAAGACGCATTTGCTGCGCCATATTTCATCAAAATCTCATATTAAGGAAATTATCAAATAATACTTTCAAGATTTCAACACTTTCAGCCACTGTTGTTGTTGTTATAACCACGTGATCACGCACCTTGTTATCGGTGCTTAACGGCCTATCAACAGCAAAGGTTATTTAAGGCCGGGCCAACGGGTTCGATCCTGCATATAACCTACTGCATTGGGGGGAAATCCTGCTGGGAATCTGGATACACTAATACATGCGCTAATCTTACCAATATTTGTTTCAAAAATGTTCTTAAATATTCTACTTGAAACAAGCAGTTTGATTGCTACAGCTCAGGCTCAGACAATCAAATTGCTTGATTTCGAGTTGGCAATGCCAATATATGTTCAGAAACGTTGATAAGTTGTGCAAGATTAACGTAGAGGGCTGCGTACTCATCTGATAAGCTTGATGTAACATGACAATTTGTTTTTCTATTTTCAGGAACCGCCATTGATGTGTGCCCCGTTGTCGTCACTAAGCCGCCGACACAGACGCCAGACAACCGACATTTATTTCGCGGCCAGATGGAGGAGTATCGCAAGGACGACAACAACGATGACGGAAGGCATCCGAGCAGCGACAAGAAGCGCATGCGCAAAGCGAGACAACATGGCGGCAAATCCACCGGCGGTGGCGGCGGTGGGGACGCAGACTTGTTTTACTAAAATACACAAAAGGTGGTTATACAACTTACTGAGTACGTACTCCAATATCTTGCTCGAAATCAAGAAGTTTGATTGGCCGAGACTGAGCCTTTGCTCCGTCTAAGCCAATCAAACCGACTGATTTCGAATCAGGAAATGAGGAATTTTTATTGGTCAAACACGTCGAAATTTCGTGGACGTACTCGGGAAGTTTTATAATCACGCACACAGGTATAACAAAATACGTACATCTAATAAAATCATGATACAAACATATACGTGTGCGCTGGTTCCTTTCTATATATGAATATGAACGATCGTTAAATGAAAAGTAGTGTAGACCTCATTCTGAGTACATACCTCAAATTTCATTTCATTACATTGCATTACATAATAGTTATGATGGAGTTGTTACATAGTTACGTTTGGGTTCGTATTTTCTATTTCCTTGAATATGGCGAAATATGAATATGAACGTCCAACGGACATGGATTTTCTTTTTATTAATTCGTTCCCACGAAATATCAATTCGTTCCCACAATTTAACAATTCGTTCCGTCGAATTAACAATTCGTTCGCACGATATAACAATTCGTTCCCTCGAATTAACAATTCGTTCCCAACGAAATGACAATTCGTTCCCTCAATTTAACAATTCATTCCCTCGAATTAACAATTCGTTCCCACGATATCAGTGGGAACGATTTGTTGAATTGAGGAAACGAATTTTCAATTCGTTCCCACGAATTGTTAATTCGTGGGAACGAATTGCTAAATTGAGGGAACGAATTGTTATTTCGTGGGAACGAATTATTAAAAAGAGATTCTAATGCACCGAAACTAGAAAGCACGCATCTGATTGGTCAATTGAAATCAGAGCTTATAAAATATGAAAAATCACAGCATATAAAATCTCCGTTTTACCAGCCTGTGTTTTACAATTTGACATATTTATGTAACCCTACGCGCTTTTGTAAACAATGGCCAGCGCGGCGGGGAATGCAAATATTTCCAAATTAATTTCGGTACATTTTCGGTTATCCATTCGGCTATATTGACATGTACAACCCAAAGCGGGAAAGAGAATCTACCAACGGCTGACAAACGTGGCTTCAGTGTCGTGGCCCTTCAACAAATTCCTAAAAATATTACCCCACCCGCCCAAAATGCAGAAGAACTTAATAAAGTGCTCAAATGCAAACTCAATATTCCAGTACCAGCCTATAACTTTACGAATTCCAATGTGCACATACATGACTATACATAATAAACTGTATTGCAGATGGGTTTAACAAGAAACATTTAGTGATAATTTTATTAGATTAAAATATTACATTAAATGTCTCATTCCGATTGCCAAGTGTGAAATGAGAATGAGTATAGTTTAACGTCACAGCAACAGCTAAGGTCATATAAGGATGGAATCAAAGTTTAACGTCTCATTCGACAGACCAGTTGGATGGAAATATTATCAAAATATTTAATTGCCCTAGGGTAGGTTTTGAGCTCACAACCTTCAGTAGTGAAGTCCTGTATTCTATCCCTGAGCCACAGCCCATTCCAGACTGTATATGTACTTCTAATAATTCCAATCCGAATTTCACCAGGAACCACAAACGGTTAGCTCAAAACCAGCAAAATGTTTCGCACTATTTCTTCATTGTGTACTACTTTCGACTGGAACACTAACAAGGTGTATGATCACGTGGTTACAACAACAACAACAAGTACTGAAACTTCCAGAAGCCCTGCCATTCAAAGTACATATTATTTTATTTTGCTTCTTATTATGTAACGGATTTTGATGAAATATGGCGCATCAACCGCGTCTTGTTAAACTGCATTTGGTGGTCTCTGTACATTGGCCCAAACCTCTGTCGTTTTTGCGAAGAATCGATTTCCGTGTCTACCAGACACGGAAATCGATTCTTCGCAAAAGCGACATAAGTATGTGACGGACTCCCAAATGCAGCTCATGAAGACGCGTTTGCTGCGCCATATTTCATCAAAATCCGTTACATATTAAGGAAAATATCAAATAATACTTACTTTGGAGTGGGCGAGCTTTCAACACTTGCAGCCATTGTTGTTGTTGTTGTAACCACGTGATCATGCACCTTGACTAAGGACCACCATCGATTTACTGGAATGAAACCTATCAACGCAAACCTGGAGTTGTGGCGGACTCACTGGGCAAAACATATTTCCATGATGTGAGTGAGGGATTGGGGGTGTGAGTGATGTGAAGTGAATTCACAATCCCAATGCTTCGTACAGGTCTATATCAGCGAAAATTGTGCGACAAAATTGGCGCCACCAAACAATATCAACAGCACGTGGAAGACAATCTTCAGTTTCGTGAGTGTGTTGGTCTGGTAGCACCGCTTCATGTAGACTAGACAGGGCAGAGCGAATCCGTATGAGAAACCGCACCACGCGCCAACAAACCTGTGGAAGAATCACAGATGCGTCTTAAAAGAACTATCTTTATTCAAGTAATATTTTGAAATATGGGATTTTATTTTAATCAAATTGGTTGATTGCGAATTGGCATTGTCACTAGATGTTCAGAAACATGGATACTATTTGGTAATATTAATGTACATTTTAGGCGGTTGTGCAGAACAGTTCCAACGTGTAGGAATCAGGCGGGCGGGATATATTTTACTTTATCCCGTCAACACAGTGCGTATGTGCCGTGAAACACGGTGCCGTGAAACATTTTTGATATCCTGTCAATACGACCTATTCACTGCGTATGAATATGTGCGGTGACTAGAGTTATTTTAGCATTTTAAAGCCATTTGTAGGTGTTGAAGGGATAAATAGAATAGTAGGTGAGTGCCGTGAATGGGAAACATATCTGGCGCGGCACGGAAACAGGATGTGCTGGGCAGAGCCTCGCACATCCCGTTTCCTAAGCCTTGCCAGCTATTTTTTCCCATTCACGGCACTAACCTACTATTCTCTATCTATTTTCCTTATTTCTGAACCAAAGTATATGTTGTGACCACTCATTTGAACCGTCTCGGGGAGACGGTTCAAATGGTGGTCACTACATATACTTCTGATGAGAAATAAAGAAATTCATGAGCCTTGCCCGATATGTTTTCCCATTCACGGCACTAACCTACTATTCTCTATGTACCCTGCCTATTTATTTATGATATTTGAGTCAATGTCTTGCGGGGATCATGTTGATTATGTGCTATGTTTGCTGTGGTGTATACCGCTACGGAGCCCCGCAAGGGACATGGATGTTTTTGATTGATTCGTTCCCTCAATTTAACAATTCGTTCCCTCAATTTAACAATTCGTTCCCACGATATAACAATTCGTTCCCACGATATAACAATTCACTCCCTCGAATTAACAATTCGTTCCCTCGATATAACAATTAGTTCCCACGAATTAACAATTCGTTCCCTCGAAGTAACAATTCGTTCCCTCGATATAACAATTCGTTCCAGTGGGAACGAATTGTTATTTCGAGGGAACGCATTGTTAATTCGTGGGAACGAATTGTTAAATTGAGGGAACGAATTGTTATTTCGTGGGAACGAATTCATAACAAAAATAATTCTACGTCAACTGCGGGGCTCCGTAATATCGCTGATTGTGCAGGATATTTTTACACTCACCACTGTACCCACCCATGAACGCACCATAGTGTTAATGTGTTGGATGTTTGATTGTTATTTTCTGTATATTGGCCTCCGTAGGGTACACACATCAAGCTATCTCTATATTGTGCGAAATTGGAGTCAAATATGACAAGAAATTTGACATCACGTGGGCTATAGTGGTGACTTATTTCCTCTAGTATACAAATATATGATCATGTGGTTACAAGAACAACAACAAGTACTGAAACTTCCAGCAGCCATCCGATTCAGAGTACGTATTCTTTTATTTTGTCATTATTATGTAACAGATTTTGATGAAATATGGCGCATCAAACGCGTCTTGCTTGGTTAAGCTGCATTTGGTGGTCTAGGTACTTTGGCCCAAACTTCTGTCGTTTTTGCGAAGAATCGATTTTCCGTGTCTTCCGACACGGAAATCGATTCTTCGCAAAAACGACATATTAAGTATGTGCCGAACTCCCAGGAACACAAAATGCAGCCCACGAAGACGCGTTTGCTGCGTCATATTTCATCAAAATCCGTTGCCTATTAAGAAAAATATAAAATAATACTTACTTTGGAGTGGGCGCGCTTTCAACATATTCAGCCATTGTTGTTGTAACCACATGATCATGCACCTTGGTATAGGGCAATACACGATGATCCATCATATTTAATTACATAGCTGCCTGGAATATTAATACGCAACCGCCTGCGTTATTTCTCATCAACGTTTATGAACATCTATTGGCAATGCCAACTCGCAATCAAGCAATTTAATTGTCTGAACCTGAGCTGTACTGAGTACAGCTCAGGCTCAGCCAATCAAGCAGCTTGATTTCAAGCACAATATTCAAGAACATTGAAATAAAGAAATTGACCAATTTAACAATATTAGCGCATGCGGTAGTGTATACCGGATGCAAATCCTTACTAACCCAGATTCTGACAGCGAAGTTGTTATAAACAGTCAGGGGTGTAACTGATTTCAGTTACGTTCAAAATAACCTGATACAGTTATTTCTTCTAGTTGTATGGGAGTTGTCTCCCTTCCGTTGTCAAATTGTAGATAACCTGTATCAGTTATTATATAAAGGATTGAATTCAGAGATTTCTCGACGGTTTTTCTGAGTCTATGAACAAATCCGGTACGGCGACGCAATGTCTTTGGGGCCCGTTTCACTAACCTTCGTACGACTAAAATGTTCGTAAGTGCAAATTTAGGATCTTCTCAATTGATGGATTTAAATATGCCGCCTATGCTCAATAATGTAAATCCAATAAGTGTTTACAAGAAAAAAATGTTAAATGAGAAATGTACAGACTATGATAATTTTGTACTTAGGAACATTTTTAGTCGTACGAAGTTGAGTAAAACTGGCATTGGTGCTGCATTCTGTGCCAGTGTAAACTGTTTCACGTCGAAATATGGAAATAGGCGCCGGGTTCCTGACGAATCCTCATTCAGCTACATGCAGACTATACTGCTTAAAGACATTTTCGTCTCGGAATTTGCGCCGGTTACTAGACAAAAATGCGTCTATTCGATAGTTTTATGTATAGCTGAGTGGTATCTTGTCAGAAATCCGTTATATCTTTCGACCTGAAACAATTTACGCCGGCGCAGAGTGCGGAACCAATGAATCTCCGGCATGCGACAGGAGTAAAGATGACCCGCCTGTTGACTTACCCGAGTATACGCCCGATGTCAGGTAGAAAAATGGCGAACACAAGACCGAGACCGAGCAACACCACGTTGAGAATTAGGATGTGTCGGAAACTGGAAACATAGAACCATTGTAAAATCATGGAACGGTAGAACATTTACATAAGTTCATACATACAGTGTTAGATTCCAGGGGCCCGTTTCATTAAACTTCGTACGACTAAAATGTTCATAAGTGCAAAATTATGATAGTCTCTAAATTTCATATTAACAATGTTTTTTTTGTAAACAATTATTGGATTTATATTTATTGAGCATAGACTGCATATTTCAGCCTATGCTCAATAAATGTAAAACAAATACAATCGAGATTCCCGTTATTTAGCCGGTACCAATTTACAGCTGGATGGACTGAAGCAGTGTGGATAAAGTGGCTACTGAATAACATCTCCGCAATGTAAACATACTCATGTGACCATCCAATATTATAATAGTAAATGAGTTTAAATTAACTGTAACCATCGTGCTGTCAAGCACTCACCTCGGCCACGCATCGCCGAATAACGAGGTCATACTCTGGAGCCGGAAAACGTATATCAGGAGAGGGTAGATACTGAGCAACTGCAGCAGAAGGCCAATACGAGCCACGAAACCCAGACTGTTTGTGTCCGATATGTTCTTCAAAAGGTTCTGAAGCAAAATGGTTTTGACAAGTGGAAAACAAATACATACGGTCTATATCCGCACAAATGCCACTCTGTATATAAATGCTAACTTGAAATGTTATTAACTCTTTGCATGCTGGGAAACTTGTGGGCTATAAATAGTTCAAAACTTGCGGACAAAAATTCATCCTATTTTCTTGTATTTCTCCCCGTAAATATCACGAATATGTTTTGGAATTTCTGAGGACTCAATTCTAATGAAATTTCAAGACATATTTTAGAACGAGTATATAGAACCAATAGTCGTGTAAAGAATAAAGCTTATTCGACAGACTGTTTGATGTCTGAGATAATATATTTGCACATAATGCCCATAGATCAACTTAGATCTTATATACACTGTTTGTTGTCGGGGAACGATTGTAGAACATAATGCCCATATAGAACAACTTACATCTTACATGTATATACACTGTTTGTTTTCGGGGAACGATATGTAGAACATAATGCCCATATAGAACAACTTACATCTTATATACACTGTTTGTTGTCGGGGAACGATATGTAGAACATAATGACCATATAGAACAACTTACATCTTATATACACTGTTTGTTGTCGGGGAACGATATGTAGAACATAATACCCATATAGAACAACTTACATCTTATATACACTGTTTGTTGTCGGGGAACGATATGTAGAACATAATACCCATATAGAACAACTTACATCTTATATACACTGTTTGTTGTCGGGGAACGATATGTAGAACATAATGCCCATATAGAACAACTTACATCTTATATACACTGTTTGTTGTCGGGGAACGATATGTAGAACACAATGCCCATATAGAACAACTTACATATTATATACACTGTTTGTTGTCGGGGAACGATATGTAGAACACAATGGGGGAACGATATGTAGAACATAATGCCCATATAGAACAACTTACATCTTATATACACTGTTTGTTGTCGGGGAACGATATGTAGAACATAATGCCCATATAGAACAACTTACATCTTATATACACTGTTTGTTGTCGGGAACGATATGTAGAACAATACATATAGAAAAATTACATCTTTATAACTTTGTTGTCGGGGAACGATATGTAGAACATAATGCCCTCATAGAACAACTACATCTTATATACACTGTTTGTTTGTCGGGGAACGATATGTAAGAACATAATGCCCATAGAACAACTTACATCTTATATACACTGTTTGTTGTCGGGGAACGATATGTAGAACATAATACCCATATAGAACAACTTACATCTTATATACACTGTTTGTTGTCGGGGAACGATATGTAGAATATAATGGCCATATAGAACAACTTACATCTTATATACACTGTTTGGTTGTCAGGGAATGATATGTAGAACATAATACCCATATAGAACAACGTACATATTATATACACTGTTTGTTGTCGGGGAACGATATGTAGAACATAATGCCCATATAGAACAACTTACATCTTATATACACTGTTTGTTGTCGGGGAACGATATGTAGAATATAATGGCATAGAACACTTACCCATTATAGAACAACTGTTTGGTTGTCGGGAATGATGTAGAACATAATACATATGAGTACATATTATATACAGTTTGTTGTCGGGGAACGATGTAGAACATAATGCCCATATAGAACAATTACACTAACAGTTTTGTGGGACCGATATAGAACATTATTAACTATACAGTCTTCTTATATACAGTTTGTTGTCGGGGACACGATATGTAGAACACAATGATTATGAAAACTACGGGTCTTTTAAACTGTTTGTTGTTCGACGTATGTAGAACATAATGGCCATATAGAACAACCTACATCTTATATACACTGTTTGTTGTCGGGGAACAATATGTAGAACATAATGCCCATATAGAACAACTTGCATCTTCTATACACTGTTTGTTGTCGGGGAACGATATGTAGAACATAATGACCATATAGAACAACTTACATCTTATATACACTGTTTGTTGTCAGGGAACGATATGTAGAACATAATGACCATATAGAACAACTTACATCTTATATACACTGTTTGTTGTCAGGGAACGATATGTAGAACATAATGCCCATATAGAACAACTTACATCTTCTATACACTGTTTGTTTTCGGGGAACGATATGTAGAACATAATGCCCATGTACAGAAAGGTGCACGCGACGAGAATGTATGCAATCACGAGATCCCGAACCTGAAATTGTAATGCAAATACATGTAGTCAGATAATGTGAATGCATTAGCAAACACTCTATGATACCGTTGATGAGGTTTAACTGCACGAATATCACATTCATACCAACATTGAATGAGCGTAAAAAGAAGTATACACGATACAGGGGCGCCGGAAGCATCATAATATTGGTCCGGCGAATCTACTGAGTGCCCCGCTACCCACCCAAAGTGTATATTGTTACCACTCAGTTGAACCGTCACGCCGAGATAAAAAATATTTACATTCCGTTTTTTTTATACATGAATTACAAATATGTTGCAATTATTTATCCGGTGGCCGGACATGCCGGACCTTTTCCGACGCCCCCGTGATATCCATTATGTACATATGTTCCGAGGTAATTGTTATATCAGGCGCGGATACAGAAACAATTGCAGGGGGGGGGGGGGTCTGTAATTACAAGTCGGCATATCCGACCTCCGCGAGCCCGAAATCGTAAAGTAGGGGGTCTGGAGGAAATTTTTAGATGGCAGATCGCCGCAGATGCGATTTCCTGACACCTAGGCCACGAAAAAAGTCATCCAACTATTCGAGTATTGTAGATTTTCGTCTTTTTTTGCCGGGAGCAGGGGGGGGGGAGGGGGGAGGGGTCGGAGGGGGGGGGGGTTCCGGACCCCTGGACCCCCCCTGTATCCGCGCCTGTATACATGTATATGCCACTCTTAGTCACAATTTAAAAGCACAAGGATCATTTTGAAATTGTGCTGTTCAAATATATGAAAAAAAGTATCTGGCTACTGTCAATTGATATCAAGTTTATCAGGCGAGGCTAGGAAACGCGTAGGAATTCCGAGGCTCGTCGAGGAATTCCTACCGTTACCGAACCGAGCCTGATACGTTTAATATCAAAATACGTTATCACGGAATTCTACTTATCATCTAGCGTGTTATGTTAGAGGACGAGCAAAATAACTTGTGTTCGTTAAAAAGTAGGTTGACTTGTTTAGGTTGCGTCACTATACTGCCGTCATTAGGTAACGTCATGTGACACAGTTCGACCAATGAACTTTCCGACAGGTAGGCAATTGGTATCATTTATTTAATTAGCCAACCGGCCATATCAGCCCGAGCGGAGGCTCAAACATTCGACCACCCAATTGCCAGGCGGATGCCTTATTCACTAGGTCACGGCAAGCGGTCAATATTCGCGAAACCTTTTCGGTATGCGTTCAGAGATTTCTTGTTCGTATACAAATCTAGAGCAAGTGAGCAGGGGCCCACGGATACCACCGGACGACGCCTTGTCCGACCAACACATATTTTCCAAGTAATTTGGCCTTAACATTTGACATGAAAGCCACATGGGTGGGCTAGCTATAAAATGAAAATATGGATGATGATAACAAAGTATATGAAGTTTCAAGTCAATCTGACTTACGGTTGCAGAGATAATGTGCACCCGAAAATTTTAACGCAAAGCCGGATGGACGGACGGACGGACGGACGGACGGACGGAATGACGAAAACTATATACCCCTCGACATACGTAGCATGTGATTTGAAGTTACATTGTTTTCCGGGTGTCGTTGTGTCCGAGTTATTGAGAGTAGGCTGTTCTGGACAAAATATCCGTACACTGCAACGCCCGTTAGTGCCGGGAATGTTGTTTGAAACTCTGTAATATGGTTATGATAACATGTAGAAACGGACATTATATAGAGAATAGTAGGTTAGTGCCGTGAATGGGACAAAATATCTGGCAAGGCTTAGGGAACGGGATGGGCGAGGCTCAGCCGAGCTCATCACGTTTCCTTGCCGCGCCAGATATGTGTTCCTATTCACGGCACTAACCTACTATTCTATTTATCCCGTCAGCACCTACAAATGGCTGTAAAATGCAAAAAATAACCCCAGCCGCATTCTCAAATCGGAGAATCGACTAGTATGACAACCGCACATATTTATACACAGTGATTAGGTCATATTAACAGGATATCAAAAATGTTTCACGGCACCGTGTTTCATGGCACAGTGTTTCACGGCACATACGCACTGTGTTGACAGAATAAATCACTCTTCATGACGTGAAAATGCGGTGCTGATAAGTAGTAGGAAAAGGATAGTTCTGGCGCGTTTCTGGGCATTTCCCATTGAGCTACAATTTTGAACCTTATTATGGTTAAAAAATGATAAGGGGAGTTCTGGCGCATTCCTCGTGAGTTCTGGCGCATTTCTGGGCATTTCCCATTGTGCTACATTTTTTTTATAGGAAAATGAGAGTTCTGGCGCATTTTGAGGGATCTAGATACGATTAGGTCTAGATACGAGGACGAGGGATCTAGATACATGGGACAATACTGGGTCGAAGGGACATTTTGTCTAAAAAAATCATAAATCTATTTGAATCAACAATGTCACGACGCTGGAGGAGCTCGATGAGTCTCCAGTTTTGGTTACGAAGTTTATCACAGTCCCGGCTTGCACTTCAAAGTTGTCAAATACTGTGAAAGTGGATCTATATCCAATATGCTTCGTTATACCAGTATCCTGTTCGATTCCATTTAAAACAAGGTTAACACTGACTTCACCCGTAGCATTACCCTTCGCGTTCACCGAGGAGAGTGCCATTCGTAGAATCGTCCCGGACACTGCCATGGTGTATCCTGTATACTGATTGTTCGTGTTGCTACCAAATGACCATTCATATTCTCCAGGTGTAAGTGCACCGCGCTCCTCAGCGCAACTAGTAATAAATGACTTCTGAGTGAGCATTTTTAGTCTCTTTGCTTTATCCTCTAATAATTCTATTTCTTTGTCTTGACTATTTATTTTCTTTATACATTGAGTAATTTCAATTTTAGTAATTTCGCTCTGTTCATCTACATAATGCTTGGTTGCCGCATCTTTTTCAAGAGCAGTTAATTTCTTGTTGAATTGAGTAAGACATATATTAAATATTTCGCTCAGCTCATCTACATACTGCATGGTTGCCGTATCTTGTCCATCAATAGGATCAACGACATTAGAGATTCTGTTTATATTCATATTTAGTGGACCAGTTAGTTCACTCGTTCCATCCTTTCTTAAAAAAATATTGTTTATGTAACTAACTGTTACTTCAGAGAATGTTTGATTATTTTCACTATTTTTACGACCAAATATATCAACAGTCATTTTTTATTCTCAAAAACCAATTTCTTTAAGCCAATCGCCAATGTCCATATGCCAAAGTGTTAACCCCATCCTCCATAATGACACGCTTGTCATCGTTTGAAGACAGTGCTACATTGTTTACCTCCTCCGTGTATATTTCGTGTCCATGGCTTCTGATTACGTTCATCTTCCTTAACTGATCATTTCTACTAAGCAGACAGGTCTTGTAGTCATCGAAGCTAATATCCTTTTTGACCACACTCTGCTTTACACCTTTGCATCGTTTTTCTTCCTTACCCTCATACATCTTATAGCTGTACAGCTTAGCTCTTAGTCCAACAAACTCTTGCATAATCTTTCCATCACATTCATCCTTCATCATACCGATGACCTTCTTGTTCATATCAGTTTGTATACCTAAGGGATGATTTTTTGGTATTCCACTTGTGTCGAAGGTGCTTTTTACATCTCCGTTGATGTCCTTATAAAAGTCCTCAGTTTCAATCTCGTATGCTAAACTGTCAGTGTCAGTGAACAATAGCTTAGCTTTATCTCCATACGTCTTCTTGATGTGGTTGTAGTGGAAGTCGTACATCAAGGTTTTCCTCAAGTCTAGGATAGACATACCCAGGTAAACCGGTTTGTCAAACCTAATTTTGGTCTTCTTCATGTGAATGGCTACTAGGTTTTCATCGAAGATGGTACAGTGTTTGTAGTTAGGCTTGGCTGCTAGCTTCATAACCTTTCCTTCGTTATTCACCAGCTGAATGTCAACCCTGTTTCGGATGTTTTCCATAGTCTTTCCAAAGACGGAGTTGTTCATGAGCTTAAAAAAGTATTTTTCAAAGTAATTATTTTCCTTGGATATTAATGAAGTGTTTATATGTACTTTTTAAGCTAAGAGCTCTCCTCGAACTTGATGCCTCTATGTATCTTGGTGATCTTCAGGCCAAAACTCTCATACATCTTGGGGTTTTCGTAGTGAACGACATACTTTGTCTTGTCGTTTAGATTAGGTATAAGCTTTTCAACCTTATTCACAACGACCCTTTCGGGAGCTAGAGGACATTCGTTATGTAAATCGTTAAGCTCTTTAGGTTTTTAGGATCAAACATTTCACCCATGTACTTATTGTTTGCCTTTCCATTCCGAGTCATGATACTACTCACACCTCCTCTAATACCCTTTTCAATCATGAGCAGCATGTCGGAGTCACTCAACAGATCCAATTCAACATCAGTAAGCTTCAGCGCAGCATCCCACGCCAAACCTGGTGCTATATAATACCAGGCTGGGTCTAGGTTATAGTTTGTCAAGCAGACGCCACGGAAGGTTTCAAGTACGTCTGCCAGAAGCAATACATCTGACGTGAGATACAGATTGTGATAGTCTCTCATCGTCTTACATTTAAACTCTTTCCAGACCTTTTGTGCATGTACATAGTCTTCATCTGAAATGTCATCACCACTCAACTTAGAATAGAACACTTCCTTTGGAGGTATTAGAACCTCATCCAACCTCTCAAGACCATCAACATAGTCATATGGATAGACACCCTTACGTGTTAGCAATTTCAACTTATCACTTTCCAAGTTTACGAATTGATCTTTCTGAAGGTTACCTACCAGTTTATCTAGACTAGAAGCCATGAACTTGAAGCTGTCAATACATCTAATATCATGCTTCATTTCCTTCTTCTCTCCGTCTTTGTTAGTAAAACTATCAATTACAATCTCCTTGATAAATGAAATGTACTTCTCCTCATTGTTAGGGATGCAGTTAATCTTACCCTCCTTTTTACCCAAGTTTTCGATGAATAGGTGGGAGTCATACCCGCTGAGGTTGTGGAATATGACGGGGGTAAACTTAGGTTTCTGGTTGCATTTGTTATGAGCAGCTCCTCGATACTTTACAATGAAATGACAGTGATCTCTTACCCTATCCTCATCCAAATCTTTTTCGCATATCCATCATACTGTTTCCTGTTCGAAAGCCTTTTGCTGTTTTGATGTAATGATCATCTTCTTGGGAAAACTATTTTTTGTGTAGATATCAATAATGCTTTGTTCTAAACTGTCAACAAAGAACTGTGATATGTCCTCATCTTCAGATTTATTTGTGTAAATTACAGGATTTCCTTTGTAAACATCGTCATCAAAGCACTTGATGTAGTAGCAGAACCCGCTAGGTGTATGCTTTTGATACCGATTAATGTAACTATTTTCTGTGTTGGGTTGGGTCGTATCCAACTTTTGGGTGAAGCTCTCAAAGTCAGCATAAACTACAAAGGGTATTTTCATCGATTTGAAAAAGTGTTTACATTTTAAGGTTGTTTATTCCTCAGGCATCTCAACTTTTACAGCTTCATTTGAGTCGTAGTACTCTTTATGTTTACCTAAGGATTCCTCTGATTTGAAGGAGTTAAGACATCGGAGACAGTAATGTCGTTCACCGTTCCTTTTAGATGTCTGCACGGACAACAACCTGCTCATGCTCTTGATCCAGCAATAATGCTGTATTTCACCATCATTTGAAATTAACAAAAGGTTATGGTTGCATTTTGTCTTTCAAACCTATCTATGGTTTTAAGGTCAACTGGGAAGGTAATTTTATCCCAATTGAGTTCTTCCGATTGTTGTTTTAAAAGTTTTGTGATACGTTCAGCATCCCGCTTTACTGGGGTTAATGCTCGTGTGACAGACCACTTGAAACACTGATCATCATTGTTTTCCATGTTGATGATTGCCTTCTTCAATGCAAGCTTTGGTGGAAGTGTAATATAAGAGTTACCTCGTAGTGGTTCATATTTTACTGTATGTAACTCCAAGCTGATAATATTTTTGAAGACCCAATTACTACCCATCATCTGGAATGTTGCTATATTCTCAAGGATTCTCTCAGTCATTGTGCTATATAGCTCATTCAAATCTGTTCCCTCCAAGTTAATATTAATTTCAGAGTTGAAAGATGCTTGTTTAATTAACACATCACCAGTTGTTATACTAGTCCTTTCCATGTTGCAGTTGAGGACCATTTTTACCTTAGTCTGACGGTTACTTCTCAAAATATTAGTAACAACCTGCTTTACCTCAATTTATCTCTGGAGTAAATCCTTTTCTACCCTTAATGACATATTGGATAGTAAATTTCCTGAGAGCCGATATACTCTCCTCGATTTTGAAAGGTTCTTTCTTTTTGTAGAGTTTTTGTATCTTTTTTTCCTTGAATGATTTGTACGCTATGTCAACAACCTTAGGCATTGGAGGAGTTATATGATCCACCAACCAATTACCCCATTCTTTAAATTTATTTTTTATTATCCGCGGTATGGTTTTTATTGCCCGTACGGTTTTTGTAATAATTGTTGGGGCTTGTGTTGGTTGGAGGACCGTACGCCAATGTCAGGTACGTCATCATCTAACAGGTTACGATGATTAAGCAGATTAATAAGCTCAGCTTTTCTGAACTTTGAATATCTTTTTAAACCACGGTCTTTTGACATGGTTTTTAACTGAATAACGGTATTTCGTTCCATTTTATTATATATATATATTATATGTCTTTAAGGCAATATTCAATTTTTCCAATTTTTTCATTTTTTTTTCTCAATTTTTCCAATTTTCTTACATTTCTACTATGTATGATACATGTATCATACATGATGGTATGGCCTCTCACCTATTTATCGATTGTAATTTCATACTTTTCATTCCAAACCCTACCATCCCAAAATGTTATGATTCTCGGTGACTTGTTGATGAAACGTGCTGCCTTGTAGATTGAAGGAAATGTAATCACCTCCCCTGTTTCCACACTTTTTAGGCTAACGTATCTTGTGTTTGTTCTGATTTTTCTAAGCCTTTCAAATTTTGAATCGATCTCAGGCTTTGGTTTCTTAGGCTTTGGTTTCTCAGGCTTTGGTTTCTTAGGCTTTGGTTTCTCAGGCTTTGGTTGTTCATCTGGTAGAAGACCTCTCCCTCTCAATAGCTCTATCAATAGCTCTTATCAATTGAGGCTTTCTGTAGTGAGAGTAATCTATCTTGTCGTCCTTTAGGATATGTATTAGTTCTGATAGTTTGATTGTCATGTTTTATATATGAATTGTTTTTCTTTAAATTAATTCAATTAATATATCACACTCATCTTGTTTCCGTCTGACTGTAATGATAGCATCTTGTCTGAGATGACAAGAGCAAATGCTTCAGTGTTAGCAGGAACGTTTGCGCCAAACTGAGCCTTGATTTGGATGTCTATCACAGAGACCTTCAGCCTCTCGCTCTGCATGCTCACATCAAACACAAAGAGTGGGTATAAATCCTTGTAATCGCTTGGAGTGATGTTTGGGTTACTTACCAACTCAGGCATGTGATAAAACTTGGATCTGAATGCAGCACAATCGCCATACATCCTATTAAACTGTTGTTTACCGAAGGAAAGATTGTAATCAACAGCTGGGTATCTAGTTGAGTTTAACATGATATACATGTTTCTCACATTAACGTTGTCAAAGACGGAGGGGTTCTTCTCTTGATCGTTTTGCTTCTCAGTCTGGAATCCAACAATAACCCAACAAGGTCTCTCCGGTGCGGACTTGACACTCAGTCTCCAGGTAAAATTGGTACTCAGGGGGATTGAGATGTGTTCACATTGTCTCATTCTGTAAAGTCATCTAAGATGATACAACACTTTTGCTTCATTGAGACGAATGTTGTACCAGTTGACATTTCTACACCAAACCCGATGGAGATGATCTTAATTTCCTTAGTTTTAATAATTATTTTATTTTGGTTGTAAATCTGCCATTTAGTAGGAGTTAACTTTACTGGTTTAAACTCAACTTCTATCCTAGGTTTCCATTGAATTGAAGGTGGCTGAGTATGTTTTCTTTGAGTAGTTCGTCCAATCTTGTGCACTGACATCTTTTAAACAATATATATTTTTTTTAAACCTTTAACGATTTCCATTCGTCAAATTTGAAGAATGGATTTCTTCTTCCTTGGAGTTCCTTAAATTTGAGCTCGGCGAATTTGCCGAGCTTGATAAGGATCTTTACAAAAACATTCCTAAGAGTGGGATATTTTTGAATGGACTGTTTTCACCAAGCAACAGTCCCATTCCAACCATATTCAGACCATCCGGTCTTTTCAAATACAATCCATTACCTGCTGATTCAAGACCAGAACCACTTGGCGGTCCTAAATATAGACCCTCTCCATCCGTCTCAACCTGACAAACACATCCACCCATTTTAAGGTATAGTCCATTACCTAATAACTTTTGAACACCTGTAGTAGCCAACCCAGATAATGCACTAACACCTAAAGATGGAGCAACTGTTTTCAATAGGATAGGAGCTGCTCTAGCTGCCAATCCTGCAGGCAGAGGAAGAAAAGCACCCTCTACTTTAAGATTATGTTTGATTTGAGCCTTACTCATTCTGATGGCCGTGGTTGCATTCCCATTTTGATATGCCTTTACCAATTTATTGGCTTGAACCTTTGTCAATGCGATGACATCTTCTCTACTATGACTCAATCTGATGGTTACTGCTTCTCCAGATTGAAGAGCTGATTTAAGCTTTTCCTTTTTGTCCATCTGAAATTGACACCTTTACGTTTGCATAATTCATACTTTTAATACTAAAGCTGATAATTTGCTAAGTCGATCGTATGTGAAATCATGCAGCTATCTGTTCTCCTCGGAAATTAAGTTGTTTTCCGTTTTGATCTATACTGAGCAAAACTAGAAACGTCCCTCCATGTTTAAGGAAAGATTCATCAAAAACCAAAAGGGTTACTTTTAAAAATCAAAATGGAAAAACAAGTTCATTCGTTTCTGTATCAAAGCCAATAAATTGCATTTGGATATCTTGTTAAATATTCGAGAGATAACCGGCCAAGGGCGGTAGGGGTCAAAATCAAAAATCACAAAAACTCAGAAATGTGTTACTTAATGTTTAGAGATGGAATTTCAATAAGTAATGTGGCAAATTCAGTAAATCTCGTTAGTACCGAGTGTGGCCACCATTTGCATGAATGCATGCAATGATCCTACGCCGCATCGACGTGACGTAACGCAATACCAGTGCGTTGGGAAAATTCCTCCATTCCCGTTGTAACGCCCGTGTAAGATCGCGAACATTGTCAATCTGATGGTTAGCTCGTGCTTTGCGGCCCAGCTCATCCCATATGTGCTCAATGGGATTGAGATCCGGGGAGACCGCGGGCCATGGCATGACGTCGACGTTGTTTTGCTGTAAGTATTGAGTGGTGACCCTGGCTACGTGAGGGCGGGCATTGTCGTGCATCAATGTCACACCAGGACCAATGCTGACGGATAAATGGTAAGGCATGTGCATTTAACACATCTGCAACATAACGTTGTGCATTGATGTTGCCCTGTACAACAACCAAATCTGTCTTCCGGTTTCCCATGATCCCACCCCAGACCATTACGCTCCCTCCCCCAAACCTGTTCTTCTCAACAATGCAACAATCGGTGAATCTTTCATTTTTACGCCTGTATACCCGTAATCTTCCGTCAGCATGACTAACTGTGAACCGAGATTCATCGGTGAACAAAACATCGGTTCCAGTCAGCCCTTCTCCAGTTCAGATGACGTCGCGCCCATAACAGTCTGGCAGCACGGTGACGTTGGGTCATTATCTGACCAGTGTACGGGCGGCGTGCCCGGATTGGTTGGGCGTTACGACGTAACCGGTTGCGAATGGTCTGCCCTGAGACACCGTATCGCCTAGCAGTGACTGTGGCTGCCAATCGACGTTGACGTAAGTGCGTCAACGTAATGTAACGATCGGCTCTAGCCGTCGTTACACGAGGCCTACCAGGTCGCTGCCGGTCATGAACAGCCCCAGTCTGCTGGTACCGGGCAGCAAGACGATCAATCGTCTTCCGACAGCAACCAAACCGAGGCGCGACCGCCCTTGCGGCCATCCCACCCGCAAGCATCCCAATTGCCTGATTTCGCTCGTTTTCGGAAAGCCGTGGCATATCGAAAACAGTGAAAAATTAAAAAAGTTTTTTAATTTTCCGAATAGCCCCTATCGCATGAATGGTACGACATGAACTGAATCACCTTATCGATGACAAGTATAGCGTGCACGTGCAAAAAGTGGAAATCAACGTTCCGGTCACTGGCCGCTATGTAAACCGTGTGTATCGGCTAAACTCTACACGATCGTATTCTGAACATCGCCACGGTTTAAAATACATGTACTTTGAACATGTGGTACATACATAGACAGAGCTACACCGGCTATAAAACAGGGACGTTTCTAGTTTTGTTGAGTATACTAACGATGTTTCCAAACGATTGATTCTATCCATTATTATAGGAAGATAGACTAGGTTGTGAGGGGTTTCGATGATCTTATATTCGGGTGGGACGTTGGAGAAAAATCTATATATTGTAAATTGATAATCATCGTTAACGATATCATACTGACCAATTTGTCTCATCTTTATTTGAATCGTATCATTAAGACCTACTATATCATAGCTAACTTCATCTATAGTAATGTTTGTCCACGTAATACCATTATCTTTAGAGTATCTAAAGACGTTGTTTGTAGAATCGATGTTTGGAAAGCTGTAGTACGTCTCTAGGCCGACTAGAGCTATTTCATACTTCTTACTCTTATCGAAATCTAATGGTGGATTAAACCTAGTTTTGATGGTGTTTTTACCACTCACAACTATATGAAAATAGTTTTTAGGCTCTGTATTCTTCTCAATCTTTTCTAATATATCAATAGCGCTTGTCATTTTATATAATTTTCCTTCACTTTTTATATCAGTAAAATGTATCGAGCCCACTCCTATACTTTCCATTGTCGTTCTTACTGGTCAAGTGAATCACAACAAAACCATGTGGTTTCTCCCAAGCCTTTTTACATAAATTTCCAAACTCGTCTTTTGTCATATCGCTGCCGACATGATCGTTGTAGATGTGGTTAATGTTCTTGAGATCTTGAGAAAATAAGCAGATAAAGTTTGCATTTTCACGTATAGTCTATCTAGGGAGCTTAAAGTAGTTTTGTGATAGATAAAAGCAGTCCACGTTTGAGTGTCTTCCACGAATGTAATATGACTTACATTTGTTCTGCTTTTCCAGCAACAGGTCATCAAAGATCACGAGGTTCTTGTTGTCTGGATTAAGCTCCCGTGGATCTGGTACATCCTCTGACGTCTCGTAAAAACTGCATTCGATGTCATTCGATGTCATTCGATGTCATTCGATGTCATTCGATGTCATTCGATCCAATCTGAAGTCTTTCCCCATCTCCTCAACTAATACTAATGGAGAAACATCCTTGATCAATTTCACGGATCTCTTCTTAATTGTTGAAGAAATTGAGAATTGATTCTTTGGGGAGCTTTTCCTCAAAAGCCTTTTTCAATATCCTGTACTTTGGTTGGAACAAGCTCTTACCAAACATGAACAAACGATTGTAATCTAACCAACCTAGTAGATTGAGTAGTAAGGTAGTCTTTCCACAACCTGACTTCCCAATAATGACTCCACGTATTGACTTGGGTAGTAGAGGATGATTAAACCTCTTTGACTTCATTCCATTCCATGAGAGATTTTTTAATTCCATTTCTTTTAATAATGGTCGGATTTCTTTTATATTAAAAAGAAAAAAAAATATTATAAAATGATGTACTGTGTCAAGTGTCGAAAGGTTACTGATACAAGTGGTTTGGAGGTTGTTCTCACAAAGAATGGGAAGAATATGAAAAAAGGTAAATGTAATGTTTGTGGTTCTACAAAAACTCAATTCGCATCTAACACCTAACACTGAGGGTAAAGGATTTGTAAACAACCTAATCAACAAGCTGCCGTTTGAAATGCACCTACCTAGGCATAACTTTACTGGTCCTGGAACAAAGCTTAGCAAAAGGTTGAATAATGACTTTACTCCTAAGCCTTGGAGCATTCCAATAAACCGAGTTGATAAAGCGGCATACCATCACGATGTGTGTTATGCTAAAAATAAAGATACCGCAACGCGAAATACTGTATGTGATAAGAGCATGATTAACGAGTTGGATGGAATTTACAATCCATCTTTACGTGAAAAAATAGACCGAACAATCGTTCGAAAAATAATTGGAACTAAGATGAAATTTGGGATGGGCCTTACCAAAAAAAAGCTCAAGTAGTTTGGAATGATCAATTAGTTGAAAAACTACACAAGCCAGTCACTACAAATTTTCAGAGGAGAAGAGTCTACGTTAATGGCATATATGAGATTTGGGCTGCTGATTTAGTGGACATGCAAAGCTTTTCCAGAGAAAACAAGAACTTCAAGTACTTGTTGACTGTAATTGACATCTTCTCAAAGTATGGTTGGATGATACCTATAAAAGATAATAATGGGAAGTCTGTTGCGGATGCATTAAAGCCGATCTTAAAGGAGCGGAGACCAAAAAAGATGTGGGTGGATAAGGGTAAAGAGTTATATAGCAAGAATGTACCAGGCCTTGTTGAGCTCTACAGTACGGAGAATGAAGAGAAGTCATCTGTGGTTGAGAGATGGAACAGAACAATGAAGGAAAAGATGTGGAAGTACTTCAGCGCTAATTCCACCAGGAAGTACATTGATATATTAAATGGTCGTGTAGATCAATATAACATAACAAAGCATTCTTCAATCAAAATGACTCCTGTAGAAGCTAGTATGGAAAAGAATGAGAGTCGTGTGTATAGAAATCTGTACGAGGATACGATGGTTCACTCAGAACCAAAATTTACTGTTGGTGATAGGGTTAGGATTACCAAGAAGAAGAAGACGTTTGAGAAGGGGTACACGCCGAGATGGACTGAGGAGGTGTTTACAATATCAAAGATTCAGTATACCAACCCTATAACATACAAGATCATAGACAACAATAAAGAGGAGATTCAAGGTACATTCTACGAGCAGGAGCTTCAAAAGACTAACCAAAATAATAATTCATGGGTTGACGATAACACATTAACAAAATTATAGTCATTAAGAATACCAATCTTTAGGAACTTCTAGAGGAGCGCTTTTTGGTTGCGGAAAATAATGGTAAAATGAGGAAAATAGAAAGTTGAAAGAATGTACCATAAATAACGAAATACCACGGTTTATCTCAAAAAGGACGAGAGAAATGACAATTGAGATATACAGAGATGTTATGGGAATCCACCCTAAAATAATGGGAATCCACCCTGAAAGGCAGTTATATTAGCTTGTGTTCATATGGATCCTATTCTTTGCAACGAAAGCATCTGTTTCGACGACCTAGTAGAGATGTCTGGAATAAAGCCTCGTAAGGCTAGTAGAGGAGTGAATTACGTATCTTCCAGAATTCAGAAAGGATCGATTCATTTCATACGATTTTTCCAAAGTGATATTATGATAGTTAATTATATAATGAAAAATATAGGGCTCGAAACACAAACTTATAATGTGAAAAAGATAATAGAGATTGTCAGAACAAAATATAAAATATTAAATAACTCTAATTATAAGTCTGTATTGTGTGGGTGTATATTTGTTTTGATTAATATTAATGGAAGAGACGTTACGATAGACCAGTTTGCAAAAAAAGTTAACGTATCTCTTATGACGATAAAGAAAAAATATATTTACGTCAAGACGGTTATCTTAGGAAACAATCTTAAATCGATCTTCTCAAATCTTTTACAACAATGCGAACCAAAGTTTGCGCGAATCAAGTCAAGTCAACCAAACACTCTTTACAATCCTAGGAGCAATTTGTATGTTGAAAATTATAACTCCATTAAATATATAAAGGTAAACAATGAGAAGGATCAGTATCTGCCACTAGACAGCGTGACTGATATATACAAGAGTGGAATATTCTTCTAGACACAAAGTACTACGATACGAAGGGAAAATAATACTTTTTAGGTATAAGTATGTCACAACAAATCAGCAAAGATGTTGATATTAACTTTAACAAGTATAATAAAAAAAATAAAGATGATGGGATATTGTCGCAAACACGATTATAGACATGATCTTGAAGATGAAGGAGACTCATCGAGCTCCTCCAGCGTCGTGACATTGTTGAATCAAATAGATTTATGATTTCTTTAGACAAAATGTCCCTTCGACCCAGTATTGTCCCATGTATCTAGATCCCTCGTCCTCGTATCTAGATCCCTCGTCCTCGTATCTAGACCTAATCGTATCTAGATCCCTCAAAATGCGCCAGAACTCTCCTTTTCCTAAAAAAAAATGTAGCACAATGGGAAATGCCCAGAAATGCGCCAGAACTCCCCTTATCATTTTTGAACCATAATAAGGTTAAAATTGTAGCGCAATGGGAAATGCCCAGAAATGCGCCAGAACTCTCCTTTTCCTACTACTCTGATAATCTTGCCAATATGTGTCAATTTCCTAATTTCAAAATACTTTGAATATTGTGCTTGAAATTAAGCAGCTTGATTGGCTGAGCCAGCTCAGGCTCAGACAATCAAACTGCTTAATTGCGACTTGGTATTGCCAACACAGACCCAGAAACCTTGATTGTATGTGCACTATTAACGAAGGTGATTGTGTATACACAGTGGTACTCCAGTTTGCATATTGTTGAAGTGGGATTAAAATCACACCGTTAATCTGGCGGGTGAATGGACACTTCACTGATGGAATGGCGAATTGTGTATCCCCAGATCATACTACGTGGATACGCAGGATGACGGTCTGGGTCAACGCTAATCGTAAACGTCACAAGCTCCCTTCATTCAGTCGATTTGCCAGTATTCTAATACCAACAAGAACGGTTATGCCATCTCCAATACAAAATCTAAGTTACATTAACCCTTACACCGCTATCTTAATTTTTTGTCGTCTGCTGTTTATGTGCTGTTTTCCATTTTTATCATCAAAAACATGCTTTGACAGCACTTTAGAATAATTTACAACATGCTTTGACAGCACTTCAGAATCATTTCCATTGGAAATGATTCTGAAGTGCTGTCAAACCATGTTTTTATTGAGAAATAAGGCAATATATAAAAGCAACAGTAGACGACACTTGTTGTGTGTAGCGGTCTAAGGGTTAATACGTGTTTTATTGAGAAATAAGACAAGATATAACAGCAACAGCAGACGACAATTGTTGTGTGTAGCGGTCTAAGGGTTAAATATTTCAATACTACGGCTAATACTAGATCTTCTTGTATTGGCAAACCTGTAACATTGAGAACATCTATTTATTACTGTGCTACATAAAATAAATCACTTCAGCCACCAATTAATTATGTCCGGCATAATATCATGTGAATGCCATTTAATATTGTCATCTGTTTTACGCACATACATATTAGTCTACAGCACAAATGAATTTGTGAACTTCGTGGTTCTGTTTCGTGCACTACGGATTCACAATGAACGAATGGTACAACCGATGTGCACATTATGTGCACGACCCTGTTACCTTTGGGTTAACCCGATCAACCGCATGTCATAAGCCAGCATTTGCAAACACTGTCGATCCGGATGAGCCGGCTCATAATGAACCGTCTCATCCGGATCTGCAGTGTTTCGACATAACATTCAACATTTTGACAAATAAACCCGCCCACTTCATGGCTTAATGGAATAGTCCAGAATGTGCATGAAGCAGTGAATGTTATATGTTTAGGGGTGAAAGCTACCATGTACCTGGAATGTCGTGGTGACTATCATCGTCCTGTGGCATTGACTGGAAATGTATGCCCCAACGAGTTACCATTATTGTCACAAACACCAACATGTAGGTTACTGTGACCGCACCTTTAAAGGGAGAAGACACATATAAGGAATTATTCAATGAAAATGAAATATCAGCTCTGCTTGTTGTAGTTCCTGTTTATGTGACTGTGACTGGAGAAATGGGGCTTATGGGATTTGTGACCAGTGTAGCTCCTGATCACGTAGCACACTCCTGTAGTCGACTAACCGTCTGTATTGCTTGTTAGGGGAATGCATGGTGTTTACTTAACGGAATAACGAACAGTGCAGATCCTGATCAGACTGTGCGGATCTACGCTGTTCGCAAAATAAGCCACATTTCTCCAGTTAGGGCCACATATGACGTGGGAATTAGAAGTAAACATACAAATACTGTAGAAAGTGCAGCAAATTTCGGAAGAACATTCTCACAGAAAATGAAATAGACAGATACCTGAAATGAATAGGTTTAACGTCCCACCAACAGCTATGGTCATATAGAGACGGGACTACATCCGACAGACCAGTAGCCGATTTCATCAACATTTCAAAGTATACTTATCTACCAAAGTATACTTTGAGGGAGTAATCATTTATTTTTCCCGAAATGCATTAATTCATATAGAACTAACGACTGCACATATCTGATGATTAAAAGTATGCAGAATTATTCTACTGAATGTATTACATTATCACAGCCAAAATGGCTGTGATAATGTAATAAATTCAGTATAATAAAAATATATATAATAACGTTAATAATGAATTTATCCTTAAATTGAAAATTTCTCCCTCAAAGTATACTTTGCTAGATACGTATACTTTGCAATGTTGGTGAAATAGGCTACTGGGGGATGAACATACTATGAAAGTATTTTTGATGCCCAAGGCGAAGTTTTAAACCACAACCTCCAGATTGGAAGTCAGGTGTTCTAACCACTAGGCCGCAATCCATTCCTACACAGATACCTGACGATTCAATTTGATTTATTGGCGTTTAACAGCTTATCAACAGATAAGGTCAATTAAGGCAGGGGATACCTGAATAACCAATTAAAGTGGGAGGTGTCAGGTTTATAGAGAGGTTCAACTGTAACATTTTTGTTATATAAAGCGTTATTTAATGAAAAGAAAGTATCAGCCCTGCGTGTTATATTCCCTGTAAACTATGATTTTGGACAGAATCATAAACAAATGGTTGCCATAGCCAAATGGACAGTGTTGTAATTATGCTCTTAGTACTGTATATATTGGCCATGTAAACATTTACCTAGATATGGGAATTAGATTTTTATTTGTTTCACTTATTGAAAATAAATGGCAAAATATGTTTGAATGGCGGCCATTTTGAAATCAATTGTATGTCAAACAAATGTGTAAATGGTCTTGTTTGTTACTGTTCTTATTATTGATTGTGTACAATAGTTAAGCGCCTATGAGTGACACGTATTGATATATAAGCAAATCAATTTGACTTTGGCGGCCATTTTGCAACCCGCCATTTTGAACCGGAAGTACCCATTTTATGAAACTTACCCATTGCGTTCAACCTTGTGAAAAACGTCGGTGATTTTAAATTGACAAGGGGTGCTACCAAAAGGAGGACGGCAAACGGTACAGTTTTCCGTTCATCCCAGTACTTGTCGAACACTGCGTCTTCGCCGCCCATTGTTTCGTTTCGCAACGTCGTATTGCACATAGTGGGGCAGATAGCAGCTGAAAAAATACAAATACAGAGGAACCTCTCTAAACCTGACACTAAGAAAACACCTGTGATCTTATTTCTTATGGGTTTCTTGATCATTTATCTTAGGTGATAATTCCTGTTCGTAATCGGGTAGCACAGTACTATGGCTCAGAATGATCAAATGCCTGATTTACTGTGAAACCTCTCTAGGCCGGACACCCTGGGGACCCCCAGGGTGTCCGGTTTAGAGAGGTTTCACTGTACATATATGTTACCAGGTGTAGTTACATGTATGCTGGTTGGATACCCACGAAGTCTTCATAATGAATTTGATTTGCTGAGCCATCGTTGAACGCTTGAGTTAATCTTGCCCAGATTATCAAAGTTTCTGAACATCTACTCGCAATGCCAACTCGCAATCCAGCAATTTGATTGTCTGAGTCATTGTTAACCGCCTCCATTAATCTTGCCCAGATTATCAACGTTTCTGAACACCTACTGGCAATGCCAACTCACAATCAAGCAATTTGATTATATGAGCCTGCACAGCTCAGGGTCAGATAATCAAGCCGCTTGATTTCAAGCACAATATACAAGTGCAAATGTATTTTGAAATCTGGAAATTGACAAATATTGGTAAGGTTAGCACAGGCGACAGTGAAGCCTGACTACACCTGAGTACATGTATCTGAATTTGCGATTAAAAGTCTACCGGATAACGATCAGTTATTCACGTTGTTGACTAAGCACATGCACAACCAATTTAATGCAATTGTTGAAAGGGAAAACAACACAACCAAACATCCAGTCTCACCAACTCATTGCATTCATTTCTTAAAACAGTGTCAAATGTACATGTTGTTGTCACAGTGCTAGAAACTACTATACATGTACTATACACACACACAGTGTATGTTGCCAGTTATCTTTAACCCTTTCACACCTAAGTAACTGGAATTGATATTGTTATGTTAATTTTGCAACCAATCCAACCGTCACAAAATGGTTTTCAGACTAGTCCATTTATGAAAAGGGGTATATTTTGTTCTCAAAAATATGAAAATTACTTTCAAAAAGTGCAGATTCTGATCGGCTCATCTGGGTCTGCACTGTTTGCATAAACAGCTATAGCGGGCTTTCGGGTTCAAAGGGTTAATACAGATAAACAACTTTACCACTTCCAACCATATACTACACTACTCATATGTTTTATGAACTAGTACACATATAATTCTATTTCAGGGAACATATCCTGAATAACCGAGCTGGAATTGAAAAAGTCTGTCAATTATATTGAACAATTGCGAACACCATGAAACCGTTCACGTTACCACATTGTACGACCAGTATAGTCAGACTAACGAATATAGTATGCACGTGTACGTACCATCCGCATCGATACCGGGTGTTGTCTCTGAACTGGCGGCGTGATCTATCAAAACACAATGATACATACAGTATTATACAGTTATTTCATGGTCATTCGGGGAACCGTCAACACTATTGCTCCGATGTGTTGTGGACGACCCGAGGTACTATTGCACAGAGGCCGAAGGCCGAGGGCAATAGTGCATCGAGTCGTCCACAACACCCAAGCGGCAATATGTTTTGAGACTGTTCCCCGAATGACCATGAAATGACTGTTTTATTAGTAAACCTGTATACACTCTATGTGACACAATGAACGTAAATTTGGCGCGGGGCGTATAGACTGATCGATCTAAATTACGTTGAATTGTATGTCATAATTTTGACAAGAATCCTGACGGCATGACTTTCCAGGGTGAAATAGTGAAATACATATTGCCCCTCGGTGCTGTGGACGACCCGAGGCACTATTGCCCTTGGCCTTCGGCCTCCGGGCAATAGTGCCTCGGGTCGTCCACAGCACATCGGGCTACTGTATAGATATATGAACGAGTTACGCAGCGTGCAATATCGTTGAGCGGTGGTACAAGTGACATATATCCACATACAAATCGAATAACCTTTTTATTATTTATATACGTACATCATTCGCAATGTATATGCGCTTAAAAAATATACAAAATATAAATAAAATAAACAACTGAGTGGTGATTTAGACGGAACTGTTTTTCGATGTGAAGCGTTGTTCCGGCACTGACCAATTTTAACTCACGAAACGTCAATATGGGGAAATGTTGACGGCTTGCGTTGCATTATGTTTCAATGGGAAACGAATGTACGTATATAATAATATCTGATATACATACGGAATATGAATGTATGACATTTGATATACCTACGGTATATGAAGGCGACGATGCTGTAGAGGAAGTTGGACATGAGGATAAAGTAGACGACGAGCGCTCCGCCGAACGACACGAGCCCGGAGAAGAGGGCAAGCCGTTCGGCCCAGCGCCCCAGGTAATGGCGGCACACGTCGTGGAACTCCAGCACGCCCCCTACCGCTTCTGGAAATGAAAATAAAGAGTATAATCGCACTTTGACAAAACTATTTGTTTGTACATGCTACAGTTAGATCACGGCTCGTCCGCATATACGAGGAGATTATTCGCGAGCTTTAGCGAGTGGAGTATCGATCGTACATGTGGACGAATATGATTTTACTGTGAAATTCAGAGGCGAATTAAATATAGAATTCGGGGACGAATTCAAATTTGGTGGGGAAGTATGTCTTGGTATGTCACGGTACGTAACTCACTGTGGGGAGGAAGTGTGTATTCGTGCCCGGCTAGCTCAGTCGGTTAGAGCGATGGTACGGTAAACCAGAGGTCCCGGGTTCGAGCCCAGGGCCGGTGCACATTTAGCTCACCCTGTGACATTATCACATTGTCCATACATTGCCCATGTGGTGTGTAAATGCATAAACAAAACTCGAAAATGTATCAAAGATGTGACAAGTAAATATAATTAGTTCGCGTTGTCTCTCTGGTTCTACATGATGACGACAGTGTGGCATTTTGTTGGCACAACTCACCATGGAAATCGGTAAACAAATCTCATAAATAATATTTAACCGATTATTTTTCGCACATTCACGTATATATGGCACGTGGAGTGTGTGTATGAATGACAGCTAACACATGATTACTTCTATGGAACGCCAAATCTACATAAACACAAATAATTATGCTAGCTCTAAATAATTAGAGCTAGAATTAAATATTTAGAGCTACATGTAGCATTAAATATTTAGAGCTAGCAATAATTATTTGAGTTTATGTAGATTTGGCGTTCCTGGAACGCCAAATCTACATAAACTCAAATAATTATTGCTAGCTCTAAATACTAGTAATTAAAGCTAGCATTAAATATTTAGAGCTAGCTCCAAATGATATTAGGAGCTCTTCAAATGATTTGGAGCAAACTCTAAATAGTTAATGATAGCTCTAATTATTTGGCGTTCCATATACATCCATTCAATATACATGTAACGATTCATTGGCAAGGGTTCGTGCAGTTCATGCAGCCTAAAACAATTCGAACATCATTCTGAGAAATCAACCGAGACGACAGGGCTTTTAACATGGTTATATCGGGGTTCTACTGTACTTACTTACTCCGGTGACTGACGTCAGGGTGCGGTAACTCGTGTACAGCATCAGCATGCACATCAGCAGCAGCAGTAGTATCCCGTTCACAAAGCCAGCCTACAATAACCGATGAACTGCGGTACATCTACACAACCGCCCGTGTTAATCTTGCCCATATTATCAACATTTCTGAACATCTACACAACCGCCTGCGTTAATCTTGCCCATAGTATCAACGTTTCTGAACATCTACACAACCGCCTGCGTTAATCTTGCCCAGATTATCAACTTTTCTGAACATATACACAACCGCCTGCGTTAATCTTGCCCAGATTATCAACTTTTCTGAACATCTACACAACCGCCTGCGTTAATCTTGCCCATAGTATCAACGTTTCTGAACATCTACACAACCGCCTGCTTTAATCTTGCCCATATTATCAACGTTTCTGAACATCTACACAACCGCCTGCGTTAATCTTGCCCAGATTATCAACTTTTCTGAACATATACACAACCGCCTGCGTTAATCTTGCCCAGATTATCAACTTTTCTGAACATCTACACAACCGCATGCGTTAATATTTACGAGGTTATCAATGTTTCCGAACATCTACACAACCGCCTGCGTTAATCTTGACAAGATCATCATCGCTTCTGAACATCTACACAAGCGTCTGCATTAATCTTGTCCAGATTATCAATGTTTCTGAAAATAAATTGGCAATGCCAACGCACAATCAAGCAATTTGATTGTCTCGCGGATTGAATCGCTAATCAAGCGGATTGACTTCAAACACAAAATTCAAGTATTTTTAAATAAAAACAAATTACTAGAATATTAGATTAGCGTAGGAGGTAGTGTACTAATATATATAAGCTTTTCAGAAAAAATGTACCATTCTTTAGAGAGAAATTTGATAAAAATAATAAATGGCTCCTTTCTTATTTCTTCAGAAAAACGTTTGTTTTACGACGGGTATACATGCAGTTATTCAAATAACATTACTTCATAATATGTGACAGCTGTGACTGGATAAATGGGGCTTATGGGTTTTGTCACTAGTGTAGATCCAGATCAGACTGTGTATACACTGTATATATAAAATAAGATCTACTTTATTCAGAGAAGGTAACTCGGTTGGGGCGTATCGGTTTTCCGATCAGTGTAGATTCAGATCAGCCTGTGCGTTCGCACAGTCTGATCAGGATCTGCACTGTTCGCCATTCCATCAATGAAATACCCATCAAGCTTCTAACAAGCAATATGTATCGTCACACTACCACCTAAGCAAAACCATGCCAATATTTGACCATTCCACTATTCCAAAATACTTGAATATTGTGTTTGAAATCGAGCAACTTGATTGGCACAAACAATCGAATTGCTTGATTGCGAGTTGGCAATGCCAATAGACGTTCAGAAACGTTGATAATATGGGCAAAATTAACGCAAAATAACGGTTGTGTAATATGGCGCAACCGACCAGTTAAACCCAACCATCGTTTTTAATGTAGTCTAGTATAGACGAACAAGAGATTGTCGATGTCTTGGACTATTAAGTACAAAGTTATGACATGTTTACTACATATTTCCGCAGTGATACCCATATTATCAACCACAACTGAGATAGTGTTAACGTAATTACAGTTCTACACACATAAAAACCATAAATAAATGTTTTATGAACACGATAATTATGCTAGAAGACATCGTGCGTGCCTGCGATTGAATTGATGGGGGTTTATGGCGATGCTTGTGAAAAGTGTAGACCCAGATCAGACTGCGCGTCCGCGCAGTCTGCTCAGGGTCTGCACTGCTCACCATTCCGTCAGTGAAAACCGTTACGTGCGTCAAACACCGTGACAAACAACAGAAGTCCTTATCTGACACCAGGAGCCTGCTAGCAGATCAAGAGCTACACTGATCACAAATCCCATGAGACGAATTGCTTAAGTCACGTTCACATAATAATAATATGTGCTGCTAAGAAACAGACTGATTTACGCATACTCATGATAATAGCATTTTGCGTAAATCAGTCTGTTACTTGGCTGCACGTTTTCCGCTTCAGGTTGCACTATATCACTACACCACAGTCAACGGTATACATTTGCGTAATAGCGATAAACGTTTACATTAACCGCACACACATGTAGTAATAACCTATAGGCTAGGGCGTTGACGTTCATACTATCAAAAACTTGTACAATATGAGACATACATATCGTCATAAACTCACCGAATTCAGTGTGTATTAGCAAAATGCTTAGGTCACTCTCCACGAAGTAGAAAGTAAGCAAATAACGCTTTAAACGCCAACTTGGAAATGCTACTCCGTCATAACACTTATGTAATGCAATGTAATGTAATGTTATTAGAGTTATGTAACTATACAAGAGATACATGTATTAGTAGTAGTCCCAGAGCTGGGTCGACTTTATTTACACTTTTTGGCACACGGATTCTGATGGTAGTTTCCAATTTATTCCTGGCAGTTTTTTCACAAATCGAGGGTCTTTTAGGGACCCCCATTTTTAGTCATAATCCTTTCAAGAGAAACGAACGTTGATTTAAGACATGAAGTGTAATTTTCTCAAATTTAATAACACCATTGTTTGATGTAAGCATAAAATATGACGTTCTTGTGTATAGTCTTTGCTAACGAAACCATTTCCAAACCAACTGGAGCTTTCTCTCTACAGTGGGGTCAGCGTGTAATGCACACACGAACGGACACGACAGGTTGGTTCCAACCTGTCGTGTTCGTTCGTGTGTGCACTTACACGCTGACCCCACTGCACATGTATTTCACCAATAGCGCCCGATCAAAGCTTAAACTGTTCACTGTTAAATAAGTAGGAGCTCACTAGTTCTGCCTCTAACAAAATCATTACAACCGTGTCAGTCTATGCATGTGTTACACGCCCGCCTGAGTTAATCTTGCCCAGATTATCAACGTTTCTGGGGGCCGTTTCATTAAACTTCGTACGACTAAAATGTTCGTAAGTGCAACTTTGGGATAGTCTGGCAATTTCAATTGATGGATTTACATGTATTGAGCATAGGCTGCATACACTGTATGCAGTCTATGCTCAATAAATGTAAATCCAATAATTGTTCACAAGAAAACGTTGTTATTGTGAAATTTACAGACTATCTTAATTTTGCACTTACGAACATTTTAGTCTTTCGAAGTTTAGTAAAACGGCCCCCTGAACAGCTACTGGCAATGCCAACCCGCAATCAAAAATTGAAAGTGAAAGTGAATGGGTTTAACGTCCCACCAACAGCTAGGGTCATATAGAGACGGGACCACAGTTTAAAGTCTCATCCGACAGACCAGTGGGATGGAAATACTATGAACGTATTTTGATGCCCTAGGCGAGGTTTGAACCCACAACCTCCGGATTGGCAGTCAGGTGTTCTAACCATAATACATCCCTCAACTAGCAATCAGGCAATTTGTCTGAGCCATCTTTAACCATGTTTATCTTGCACAGATCATCAACGTTTCGATTGGCAATGCTAGCTCACAATCCAATTTGATTGTCCTAGCCTGAGCTGTAGCACTACTCAGGCTCAACTAATCAAGCTGCTTGACTTCATGCACAATATTTGAAGTATTTCGAAATTAAGGAATTGTTAATATTGGCTTAATTAGTGCAGGCGATAGTGTAAGAACGTTAGCTGATCAGTAGCCGATTTCATCAAAATTGCAAAGATCATTTATTTTGCATTATTTCATATAAAACTAACAACTGCTTATATTTGATGATTAAACGTATGCAGAATTATTATACTGAATTTATTACATTATCACAGCCAAAATGGCTGTGATAATGTAATAAATTTAGTATAATAAAAATTAATAAATTTATCAGTATAATAATTCTGCATACTTTTAATCATCAAATATATGCAGTCGTTAGTTCTATATGAAATAATGCATTTCGGGGGAAATTGAAAATTTCTCCCTCAAAGTATGCTTTGCGAGAAAGGTATACTTTGCAATGTTGGTGAAATAGGCTACTGAAAATACACAGGTTAAAATGTAAATAAAACCAAAATAATTGTGGTGCGGTAACATTTCAAACTATACTAGGTAGGCTTGCCTGTTTATTATTGTTTAGTAGATCTACTGCTGGCTATACATGTGTACATGTAATTTGTTAATATAGTACAATTCTTGCTTGCCAACTTCATTTGAGAGACTCACAGGTACAGTGGGGTCAGCGTGTAAGTGCACACACGAACGAACACGACAGGTTGGAACCAACCTGTCGTGTTCGTTCGTGTGTGCACTTACACGCTGACCCCACTGTATTTCATGTATAAAAAAAATGTAAATATTTTTCTGCATTTTTTTTTCATTTCGCATCAACTGAGTGGTAAAAACATACACTTTGTGTGGGTAGCTAACCAACCTGTCGTGTTCGTTCGTGTGTGCACTTACACGCTGACCCCACTGTACATGCCCACTCAGTAGCCACAAAATGTTCTTTATATCAGAGATATCATCATCTGGGACATTTTCTGGCAAAATAAACATTCATTCACCATTACCCCACGTATTGATTGGCATTGACGTAATTTTCCACACTAATATCAGGGACGATAACCGTGTTTACTTAAAATGTTAACGGACATTAATATTTATTCTCTGTATTTATTTTTTGATGTGCAATGATCATACTTTATAATTTATGTTGAAAATATTATTTTTTCAGGTGACGCATTTAATTAGGGTAAATAATGAGTGTAAATAAGTAAAAAATATCGTGCCTCAGTTGCATATGAAAATAGCCTGATACGACCGCGAGTCACAATCAGAAAAAAAAATTATTAAATGATTATATCTGTATATCGGGCCGTCGTAATTTTTAGAACTGGTGGAATAGTGACACACTTATTTAAATCATGTAAAGAACATGTTGTACATGTACCTTTAACAAATAGTAAACCAGGTTAAACATGGTTTCCTGGCGAAAATGAATTTGAGACTTTTTTCTTTTATTTAAAAAAAAACAACGTCTAATACAATAGTTTATCCCGTCAACACAGTGCGTATGTGCCGTGAAACACGGTGCCGTGAAACTTTTTTGATATCCAGTCAATACAATTTTTGCATTTTACAGCCATTTGTAGGTGTTGACGGGATAAATAGAATAGTAGGTGAGTGCCGTGAATGGCGGGGAAAACATATCTGGCGCGGCACAGAAACGCGATGTGCTCGGCAGAGCCTCGCCCATCCCGTTTCCTGAGCCTTGCCAGATATTTTTTCCCATTCACGGCACTAACCTACTATTCTCTATATCACTAGCATATCACTAGGTAGGGTCGGGTTGTCCACATTACAATACCTGCTTTTTAGATTTGGAACTCAGGCGCGGATCCAGGATTTCGGGTTAGGGGGGGCGTAACTATTTTGCAATACTTGACTATATTATCGAACGAGCTATATAGTCAAGTATTGCAAAATAGTCGAGATCTACAACGTGCCTTGTAACTTGTAAACAATCTTTACTCGGCGAATTTTATGGGGGGGGGGGCGTGCGCCGGGTCCGCCACCCCCCCCCGTGAATCCGCCCATGGAACTACAGAAACACAAACTTATTAATGCAATAAGGTAATTCTCATCGCCGAAGGACACATTTGTTGCACGTTCTATTTTTACACTACCGCCTGCGCTAATCTTGCCAGTATGTGTCAAATTCTTTATTTTTCAAAATAATTCCATATTATGCTTGCAATCAAGCAGCTTGGTTGACTGAGCCTGACCTGTGCTACAGCTCTGGCTCAGACAATCAAACTGCTTGATTGCGAATTAGCATTCCCAATAGACGTTCAGAAACGTTGGCAATCTGGGCAATATTAACGCAGGCGGTTGCGCATCGTTGTGACCCACCCACCTGTTGTATGGCCCACGGAATGCTTAGCAACGAAGTCCCCATCATCGTATTCCATAAGGAGAATCTGAAGAAAGAACACGAACGACAAAGGTAGTCCATGAGCTAGATATACCCCCGAGCATTCACCCTCCGGGGGGGGGGGGATGCTCGGAGGGTATATATAGCTCATGAACTAAGGTGCATGGTCACGTGGTCGGATGTATAATTCAATACGTACCACATTTCGCCATTTAAAGAGGCATAACCAGGATTTTTTGAAAATACTACAAAACATGAAAACGTGTTTTCATCATGGCTCTGTGTTAAAGTGGTCTAATTGAAGATATACGACGATAATAGGACCGCTGGGTTGTTTCTATTTTCACCGATATCGGTACATAAATACTGGACATCCGATGCTTATGTACCGATATCGGTGAAAATTGAAACAACCCAGCGGTCATAGTCTTTCATGAGTGAAGCAGAACTCAGCAAGAAAACGATTACGACTGTGTGAACGTGTGAAGAGATCAGGGGCTTCGTACGACTAAAATGTTTTATTTTCAATATTTCTCGACAAAAACCTGATTTTGACAGCACATGAGAATCGTCTCCAGCGGAGACGATCCTCATGTGCTGTCAAAACCAGTTTTTTGTTAAGAATTAAAGCAAAAATGAAAAACAGCAGACGGCAATTTCCGTCAATTTCCGTCAATTTCCGTTAAACCATCGGCTAGTTGGCATTGACGACAGATGTTCAGATGTTGTGTATACATACAAATGTATGACATAGCAGGACGAACAAGGGCCCGTTTCACGAAATTTCGTACAACTAAAATGTTCGTAAGTGCAACATTAGAATCTTCGGTAAATTTCAATTGATGGATTTACATTTATTGAGCATAGGCTGCATATGCAGCATCTGCTCAATAAATGAAAATCCAATAATTGTTTACAAGAAAACAGTATTAATGTGAAATTTACAGACTATAATAATTTTGCACTTACGAACATTTTAGACGTACGAAGTTTAGTGAAACGTGCCCCATGACATACATCGTTTGCTGCTTCCTATTTGTTATGAATATTTCTCAAAGAAACCATGCTTTGCAGCACACGAGAACCATTTTTATTCTCAAGTGATGTCAAAGCAGACTTTGGAAACAGACATAGCCCTCATTTACCCGGGCATCACCGACGTACGAACAGGGACGGACGGATCATACGGACGTCAGCAGCGCTATCGATGGCAGGGCATGAAAATTAGCAGCAGACGAACAATATACCATTAGTAATTTCTAATAACCTCCGAAGGGAAGCACATTTAATACACATTGATTAAAGTCACTCTTTTTATTAAATGTTCGACCACATGGTCTGAATTAAAGTCACTCTTTTTATTAAATTTTCGAGCATGTGATCGAACATTTAATAAAAAGAGCGACTTTAATAAGACCATGTGGTCGAAAATTTCATAAAAAGAGTGACTTTAAAACAATGACTATACCATTAGTTTCCCGCTTTTAAATATTTATATACTTACATGGTGACCCAGCTGGGTTGTCGTGGTGCGCCGTCTTTGTCCGTCCGTATTGACCGGAACACGAACACAGAGGGAACAACGTGCACGGGCATTGTCTGAAATGTGCCGCCATGTGATGTGAACAGGTACAACAACTTTGAGTGATTGAGTGATTGATTAGATTATATTTTTCATGAGATGATGGATTTACATTTATTGAGCATAGGCTGCATATGCAGCCTATGCTCAATAAATATAAATCCATCAATGTCGCACATCTTCTGACATGTACATGTAGGTACAAAATCACATGGCTTGCGTCTCAGTCTCCGCGAAATTCGTCGGTCCGTCGGACATGACGGTTAAAATTGCCGCCGGTCCGACGGTAAACCGGAAGTCGCGGGACCGAATGTCCGACTATAAAAATTAAATTAAATTTATTCTAAGCTTCAATAAAATAACCTTCGTTTGGTATGCCCTTCTGGTGATAGCTAGCTTTTCGTATATGCTTATAAGCTCTTAAATATCACAAAATCAATTTTATTTTTATAAATCTTTTTTTCGGTCTGGTAAATTTTTGTCCGGTCTGGTAAAAATTTTAAGTTTACCAGACATAATGTCCTGTACAATTTTGGCAGTTTCGCGTAGATTGTTGTCTCATATTATATTAGAATGTACGAGGCTAGTGTATTGAAAATAATTGTATATACTGATGCATTTTGCTATGACGTATTTTATTGGATAAGGCTAAGAAACGTGTCGGTATACGAGGGTCATTCAATAAGTAATGATCGTAAAGTCGTATCTTTCGTTTGGCTTGTGGTCAACCAATTTACATTTAATACATTCAACACTAACTTCCTTTTTCAACACTGGCCACAATATCACTACCTTATAATAATGATAATGACGACGACGACGACGACGTAAATTATTTTTATTATTTTATTTGTTTATATTATTATTAGTATTAGCTCGCACGTACCAGTGAATCGTTTGTGCTGCCCGCCAGTCTGCTATAATACTTGTAACGGGCGGCCGCGGCCCTCTCGGTGTAACCGTTCCCCTCAATAGACCCGTCCATTGTGTGGTAGTCCACGGGCTGTCTGAAATACGACACAAACAAATGAGACACGCCCTGTGATTTTGTACCTTCGGACATCTGCGTAATTTCATGAAATACGTTTACGAAATTTACAATATTTTCCGTAAATGGCGTCAAAAGTTGCGGAAAAAAATCAGAGTACATGCGGAATTCCTTTTGTCAACTTTTGTCAACTTTTGACTTTATTTATGAAAAATATTGTAAATTTTGTAAACGTATTTAATGAAATTACGAAGATGCCCGAAGGTACAAAATCACATGGCGTGTCTCTAGTACACTACCACCTGCGCGAATCTTGCCAGTATGTATCAATTATTTCATTCCAAAATACTAGAATAGTGAATAGTTACCGTTCGCAACTACGGCCTATAAAGGTTAGAAGACACCAAATGGTGCGAAATAGCTCAGGGTGTATGCAAAAGTAGTCCGGTATAAAAAAAATAGTGCGGGTGTTTTGAGATCACAGACACCGTTTGCTTGCAAATCTTGATCCATTACTACCCAGTTTCACTTGAGGAACATTTTGGGGTGCATTTAACACCAGTTTTCAGCATATTTGTAGCATTTAAAAGAAAACACTGAACCTGTTGGTCACTTGATGTAAACGGAGTTTCCGTGGCCAAAAAAAATGTACACAATATTGGACTAGGTAGGATTTTTCCTTCTTAGGAGTAAGTGAACCTATTGTTTAGTTCATGCAGAACCAGTACAGACTGGCTGCAGGTCATGTGGGTCCCACAGCATCCATACGAATAGTGAAAGTAGGAGAGACTGGCCTTATTGGATGGCATTCGGTTAAATTATATAGTAAAACTATTTGGTGGTGTCTAACCTAAATAGTACCTAAACGGGGACAATAATGACCAAGGCGGACATGACTATGTAGACCAGTAGCCTATTTCACCAACATTGCAAAGTACACTTTAGTAGCAAAGTATACTTTGAGGGAGAAATTTTCAATTTTATGATAAATTTATTAATTTTTATTATACTGAATTTATTACATTATCACAGCCAATTTGGCTGTGATAATGTAATAAATTCAGTATAATAATTCTGCATACTTTTAATCATCAAATATATGCATTTGTTAGTTCTATATGACATAATGCATTTCGGAAAAAATAAATGATTACTCCCTCAAAGTATACTTTGCCAGATAAGTATACTTTGCAATTTTGATGAAATCGGCTACAGTAGCCTATTTCACCAAAATTGCAAAGTGTATTTATCTTGCTCAGTACACTTTGAGGGAGAATTTTTCAATTTAATGATACATTTATTAAGTTTTATTATACTGAATGTATTACGTTATCACAGCCAATGTCGCGATTTCCCGGTACACACGTCACTATTTCACCGGCCGCAAGTTGCATAAGTAACCGGTTCAAAGGATTTTTGCAGCAACATTTCATTCTTGCCAAAATATTAGCTTTAGAAATGTGATAATAACATGTATATAATCCACAAACCTAAGAAGATTCTCCTTTTCGAGATGTTCATGTTTGTACATCACCGGTGTAGGACTCCGCACTCTGTAATCACAACAACAACAACAACAATGGAAAGACACACCCAGCTGCGTTAATCTTACGCAGGTGCGGATCCAGGCGGGGGCATGTCCGGCGCACGCCCCCTCTAAAATTGCTCGAGATTAGATTTAATCCATTTTTTTACGTGGAAAGATCTGATTATTTAATTAATCCTCACCCAAAGTGTATGTTGTTACCACTCAGTTGAACCAGACGGTTCACCTGAGTGGAAACAACATACACTTTTAATGATAAATAAGATAAATGCAGAAAACAATTACACGTGTATCTGAATTTTATGAAAGTTGACGATCACATATATGTGACGTCCACTCTAGATCTAAATTCTGGATCTGCCCTTGTTACGTACTGAACACAGAACATGCATCAAACAGTTTGATTTATTGAACCAGAATCGAGGCTCGACCAATCAAATGTGTTTATGTCGAGTTGGAATTTTGAATCAATACGCAACACACGGACCCGTGTCAAGACGAACGCCACTGAAACGGTACCACGATTAGCACATATACCATGTTATTTTGCATGTGATTCTTAGATGAGTGATCAATTAATTTATCCCGTCAACACAGTGCGTATGTGCCGTGAAACACGGTGCCGTGAAACATGTTTGATATCCTGTCAATACGACCTAATCACTGCGTATGAATATGTGCGGTTGTCATACTAGTCGATTCTCCGATTTCGAGGATGCGGCTGGGGTTATTTTTTTGCATTTTAAAGCTATTTGTAGGTGTTGACGGGATAAATAGAATGTGCCGTGAATGGGAAAAGATATCTGGTGCGGCACGAAAACGGGATGGGCGAGGCTCTCTGCCGCGCCCATCCAGTTTCCTAAGCCTTACCAGATATTTTGTTCCCATTCACGGCACTAATATACTAGTCTCTATATGATATTTATTAAACGAGTTTGCTGATTTCTCAAATCAGTCAACACGTTTAAATAAATATCATTTTAACTCAAAACAATGTTAGATTATATGTATTACTGAAGCACAACAGCAGACATTGAAGCTACTCTATTCATATAAGAGTGCTCTCATTTGCGTAACTATTTATTACATAGTGTACTAAAACTATTAATACCATGTGCTATTGCAATGTAAAAGCCCATTTATCGTTTACTCTAGTTTTTCGACGAATGAAAGAACGGCATTTCGTCTCAATCGCATATTGCGACGCTGTCGCCAATATGTATTGAATTAATCAATAAATATTCAGCGCAATATATATAACTGATTGTATGCCTTGTTGTCATCAGTTCACGAGACGCAAAACATATGACCGCCCACACGCGCGCTCACTTCTGTTCACACATACTTGTATAGCGATTCGAAATCACTGTTAGGGGCGGAGATTCGCGACTGGGCAGGGTAAACGATAAGTACGTTATAGTTCAAATATTGAATTTTTAATAAATTAATTTCGCAGCGGTACGAAATTAATTTATTAAAAATTAAATATATGAACTATAACTATTACATACCCTGTGCTAGTGCAATATGCCATATGCAATACCAGGGATTCCGCTGGGGAAAATAAAAAAATCGCCACTTTAAAAAAACTAAAACAATTGGCGATAACAAATTACAATTTTCGAAAAGAAAAAAAAAAAGAGAAAAAGTTTGGATTTTTTTTTCGAAAATTGCAATTTTTTATCGCCAAATGTTTGTTTATTTTTATCGCCAATTGCGAAAGTGGCGATCGCCAGCGGAATCCCTGCAATACATTTATATGTGTTTCCTAGCATGTCAAATCAACTTGATACCATTGCACTTCTACAAAGCCGCCTGAGTTAATCGTGCCTATATTATCAACGCTTATGAACATCTATTGACAGTGCCAACTCGCAGTCAAGCAATTTGATTGTGTGAGCCTGAGATGTAGCACAACTCAGGCTCAGTCAATCAAGCTGCTTGATTTCAAGCACAGATATTTACATATATTGGCAAGATTAGTGCAAGCGGCAATGCATCAAGCATATGACACCGGCTTGGAAACGATTGGAACCTCGGATTTGGTTTGATTTGATTTAGTGGTGTTGGTGTTTAACGGCCTATTAACAGCTAAGGGCATTTAAGGCCGGGCCAACGGGTTCGATCCCACATTTAACCAGCTACATTGGGGGGGGGGGGGTATTTTTTCCAAACTCAGAATGAAATTCCTACGCGTTTTCAAGCTATCAACTTGATGTATCAAGACATTAAAGGTACATACCCGCCCAGTAGGCACAACATGTTCTTTATAGGAACTAAATAAGTGTATAATTATGTCACTATTCCAACAGTTCTAAAATTACGAGTGCCCGCTATACAAATATAATCATTTATTAATTATTAATTTACTGTTAGCGACGCGCGGCGGTAACAGTCTATCAACATGTCGAAATGTCCAGGACGGAAATTGTATGAAACGGCGTCGGTCAAAAAAAAGGCGAAATGTCTGAGGGACAGGCAGTACAGAGAGAGAGAGAGAGTGGTTAATATTGGCGACCTTCTCACCAAATGGAAAGAGTTACGTGGAGATTTAGATTTGGACTCGAACATAGATTTTTCTTCTCAACTTCCGATACTTCACTGCGCATGTCAAAGATGTGATATGATTGACCGTGTCACGTGACGAGTATTGGTAAAAATAGCACGAGGTCGGAAAATACCCTTTCTGGTCGCGGCATATAAAATGCGATTTAACACCAATTAACACGCGCCGTAATTAAAAATAACTCGTTAGTGGGTAGACAAATGGCTCATATAAGGCATGACAGAAAATGAAAAATAGTAGTACAGTGTAACCTGCTGCGTGGGCATGTACCTTTAACATTACATTTATTTTTCTGTGACATAAACGCAATACTATTGTCTGTTCCACGTTTTGCTGCCGACGAACTTTTGGCTATTAAACACATTACATCTTAAACATATTTACATTTCTTCAATAACAAAAAAGTCACCCTTCCCTAAAAAATTCATTCGATGAATATTGATTTTATTGCGAAAAAAATATTTTCCTATGGGATTTAACATGGGGAGTCAATTTCCAAAACTTTTTGTTTTTTGATCCTGAAGGATAAAAAAAACGAAAGATTTTGAAATTGACTTCGAAACCTGGCAAGATAGCTTGAAAATGATGTAACTAAGAAAACTAGTTAGATTTTGAAAATCGGTCCACAAATAAAAAATATATTAATTTTTTTTTTAGTTCCCATAGGAAAATCTTTTTTTCGCAATAAAATCAATATTTGATGGAATTCATGAAGTAAATTTTTTCTGGGGAGGGTGACTTGTTATTGATGAAAAAGTACTTACTTTTTAAATATTTTTTAGATTTAATGTGTTTAATAGCCAACAGTTTGTCGGCAGCAAAACGTGGAACAGACAGCAGTGGACTACTTACTGGTAATAGTGGTGTTCATCCGCCGTGTCAACTAGGGGCGCCGTACCGTCGTCCTCGGCACTGGAGGTGGTCGGCACCATGGCAGCGTAAGTCGGGCTGTGGGGGAAGACCAGTATCCGATTTCATCAAAATTGCAAAGTATACTTTTCTAGCAAAGTATACTTTGAGGGAGAAGTTTTCAATGTTAGGATAAATTTATTAATTTTTATTATACTGAATTTATTACATTATCACAGCCAATTTGGCTGTGATAATGTAATAAATTCAGTATAATAATTCTGCATACCTTTAATCATGAAATATATGCAGTGGTTAGTTCTATATGAAATAATGCATTTTGGGAAAAATAAATGATTACTCCCTCAAAGTATACTTTGCTAGAAAAGTATACTTTGCAATGTTGATGAAATAGGCTACAGGCTATCTCATGATCTGCGGCTGTAAGTGGTTTTGTTTTTGTTTGTTTGTTTGTTTGTTGGGGTTTAACGGCCTATCAACAGCTAAGGTCATTTAAGGCCGGGTCAATGAGTTTAGTACTAAATTCCATATATTACCTGTACAAATGGGGGCCTCGCTCTGTGAAAACCAGCCTTAATGACAACATTTTCAATTTGCACTTGTTTACAGTTTTGGATGCGGACACCTTTCAAAAACAATATGCTGAAAAGAAAATGCCAATATGTTTCATAGTATTTGTTTTATCTCACTTTTTGTAGCACCATGTGAATCACGTTATTGAAACGCTGACGTTTGTACAATGCAACACAACAGCCTACAGTAGAAATGTGTGTTCATATACTCATTGAATGTGCTTGCTGTAAACTGTATTTGCTGATAAGTTGCACTAAATGTGTCTACACGTGTTAGTATGTATGACTATCAAACATTGAACAGAATAAAAATATGATATGTACATGTAGTGAACAAACCAAACGCACCACTATCAATGTTAAATATATAATTAGCCGACATGTGACCTCGTAATTTGCTACTATCGCCAACTATCACAGATTATGCATATACATGTACATGTACCGTCAGAAAGATACATTGTAATTATTTGAGAATTTAGTTCAGAATATAATTGACGTTATTTACGTAACAGTTAATTGTGACGTAATTTATTGCTGTAGACATTACGTCACTCACCACGAACCAAACACAAACAACTAAACGACATTCCTGGTGCTTGAAATTGAAACAATCTGTGACTGAAACAAATGCACTATTTTCTGTAGAAATGAACGACCTGAATTTGGTTAGAAATTGGATAGGCCTATATGGCTGCACATATCAATGACTTCAGCGCCCGATGGTGTCTAGAGGGTAGTCGGACACCCCGACTGTCCATACCCGACTCTCGGAATTAAATTTACATCTCAGAAAGCGGGAGGAACGTTTTCCTGTGTAGCCAAATGAATATGACTAACGGACGGTCTCGTGTACATGTACCTCGTACTAGCAGGTAGGCGGTCTATGGGGAAATCCTGCGCTGACCCCCACTCCCTCGGCTGCCCACCGCCGCGCCACTGCCCCCACACCGAGAGGGCATATATTGTTAGGTGTGTCCGCTTAAAAAAGTTATTGTGTGGGCTACCCGTCTCGATCCTGTTTATGAATTTTCTGCCGGTACTGATTTTTTATATAAGTTTCTTCAAATTTTATAAATGTACGAATTTATCAACCGTACTTTGTAGATTCCTTCATATGTTAGTATTTGCGTGACTGATGCCCGCGCGACAGCATGCGTATTTATTTAGTAAGTGGAATGTATAGTTGTTAAAATCAAAAGTGGCCAACATAATATTTAGGGCAAAATTGTCCATTACTGTGTATTTTTAAATGTGTGTGGGTTTTAATTTTTGATAATGGGTTTACCATTTGAAAACAAATATATATACATAAACCTGTCAATGTTCGGAAAATGCATCGATGTGACATACATGATTGTATAATTGTTATAAAATGTTCTGATAAAAATACCGGCAGTAAGCATAATAGTACTGGTGCATGTACATGTATACACTGTATCCTCTCGTCGGGAATAATTAATTTGAAAACGAAATTTGCAATTTAATTGTGTTGCGTTTCAGAAAAAGTACATTCAACACCTTTGTAAACAAAGCAATGAGTGGCCAACCAATCCATAATAAAAAGCACCGTGGCGTACGTACATGTATTTTGAATTCAGGCCTGCACACTGTATAATCAAGTCAGTGATTTACACACTAAATTTGTACCGACCACAAAATTGCGACATTTGTTTGAAGCGTCTCGTTTGAATTTAGACGCGTTGAATCTGCAAATATATAATTTGTGTATTCCAGGGCGGATTCACGTAGGGGAAAACCCGGCGCGCGCCCCCCCACTAAAATTTGGCTCTAAAATGCACTATAACGCAGTAAAATGGGGTGTATATAACAAAAATATTCCGGAGGGCATACCGCAGGACCCACCACCTGAAATCCTGGATCCGCTCCTGGTATTTGCTCTATATTATTTACACGCCTCCGACTAGAACGTCCCTTTGATAAAAAACAATAAAGCACGCAGACATCCAGTGTTTAGTAGTAAGAAAATTAACAACGATCTAAAGTAGGACTTCTTAAATTTGTAAATGTTGGAGACCTGTGCATCTGCGCAGCCTGATCAGGGTATGCACTGATTTCAAACATACTAGTAAAATATATGCCATAAATTCATATAACCATATTTACATGTGGTCAATTAAAATAATATTTTAACAGTTATCAAACGGCAATCGTACGGCTGATGCAATGTGATATTTTTGAAAGTCGCTAAAAATTACGTGACATTAGAAGGTACATGCAAGTGGTTGCAGATACAGATACAAATCAGTAGGCTACGTCCCTGGGGCCCGTTTCACTAAACTTCGTACGACTAAAATGTTCGTAATTACAAACTTAAGATAGTCTGTAAATTCCACATTAACAACATTTTCATGTAAACAATTATTGGATTTACATTTATTGAGCAGCCTATGCACAATAAATGTAAATCCATCAATTGCAATTTCCAGACGATCCTTGATTTGCACTTACGAACATTTTAGTCGTACGAAATTTAGTGAAACGCCCCCCACCCCCCCCCCCCCCGGTGGCTACAATTATGTTCGCACTAACTATGCCTGTGACACAATACCAACACACTAAATACTAAATAATAAAACATGTTTGGCCCCGTGTCAACATGATGCGATATGCCAGGAGCCGCGTAATTAGCACTACCATATTTTTTATCTGTGATACGATTATATTTCTGAAAATTTCCAAATTTTATTTTATGTTGATTTTCGAGACATTCGACGGTGAACCAGTAAATCAAATTAATTAAGAAATTAAATAAATAAAAACAATCGGAACTGGGTTTGTTATAGGAATGAATGGCCTTTTTGTGGAATTTATCGGGGTATAAACTTGGAAAAGTCGCGGGAATACTGGACGAAGGCCTTCAAGGCCATTCATTCCTTATAATTCCAGCATTTGAAATAAATTCATCAAGAAAATGTGTTTCTTTTCCGTTTTCTTAAGAATTATTTTAACTGCGCCTCACGGTTACGGAAAGTAGTTCGGCATATGGGAGTTTATTGGGATATAAATTTTGGACAGAGACTTGCTACGAGCCAATCAAATGTTAGGGAACAGTGTAAATATTTGTGTGCTGGAATTATACAGCGTGTACGGTTCCGTCTAATATGAACGAGACCGTATACAATACTTAGTAAAGAGCGCACACATGCGCACCGGGTTCGATCTTCAAGTTGTAAGTACAGTAGCGCTTTTCTGCAGGTCAACTATACGTACTATACCAATACTATACGTATACTATACCAACACGATATGTTTTCTAAACGATATGCATATAGTATAAACGTACGGTATGTTTGTACCATACATACCAACCAATATCGTATAGATATACCATTAAAATCGTACGTTTATACGATTTTTATACATGTGTATAAATCTGGTAAGTTTGTATCGTACAAACATACCAGAGTATGGTATATTCATACCATATCCGTACGGATTTATCGTATATACGAACGGATATCGTATGTTTGTATAATATTCGTATAGTACGTTTGTACTATACGATGATACGGTACAAACATACCAATATTATATGATCATACGATATGCTCATTAAATATACCAATACTATACGATTACGATATGTATACGATATTAGTATATACAAATAGGTAAGGAGCAGAAAAGCCCTACTGTACATGTATATCTGATGGTGGTCGCCAGACAGGATAAATTTGTTTTCTGTGAGTATTCAGGTTTCAACCCAAATTAAGAAACATGCAGACGCCTCCATCTACGCCGACTACAATTGTTCTCGCGTTTGTTTGTAATTGTTATATAAATAAAGTTTAAAAGAAATATTAGCATTATGATTACATAATACTGATTTTGTTATGTGTTTTATCTAAAAATACCGGTCGTATGGTTATGTAGTTTAAAATATCACAAGTCGTCCATATAATATATTATAAAAATCATAAATGCAATATGCCCATTTGTATAAAAATAATCGACAAAATGACTACGTAATTCCTTGAAGGAAACCGAAGAAAAAAAAGACAACTATCTGAACCACTATGAAAACAACTGTACAATTCTGCCACACATATCAAACATTAAAATATTTGTGAGCCGTAAAGCGTACGGCTATACATAGGACAACTTATTGCAATGACGCAACAATTCCAAGTGTCAAAATACGAAGTGACGTTGGTAATAGTAGGGTCAACGTGGGAAAAATTGTCCGCTAACCCCAAACAAATTGCAAGAAAACGTTTTATAGTGTTTTTCTGTACTACTAGGTCTGGAGAAGAACATATCAAAAGTTGGCTGAAATCTAACCATAAAGGGTCTAAATGTGACGTTAAAAAAGATGGCCGCCATTGATAAAAAATGACTAAAATCTCTCGTATCTGTTAAATAATACACTTTCTTGCCAAATAACTTGTGAACATTATTGCTGATGTTCATTGTTGTATTAAAGGTATACTTTGTTGTTATGATACAATGTATCAGTGGTTCATGCGACAACATGCCGTCGAAAATGACGTCATGACATATTTCTGTAGGGTTATAACACGTAACACGGTAAACAGTATATATGATGCATAGATGAATACAAATTTACAAAACTGGGCCCGTAAATTGTCAGTTTAATTATTAAAAGAGCCAGTGTATGAGAAGGCCGACCTTATCGCACTTGAGATTTTCGCCATAGACATTGTGTTTTTGTAAATAAAGTCGAAAGTTGAGGAAAATTCCAGAGCAAATGCGGAATTACTTCAACATGCCGAATAAGGAAGACGAGGAAGGTCTCAAGAGAGCGATAATAGAAACTGCCGCCAAATTCATCAAAAGTGATATCAAAACCATTATTACACCTTTAACGGACGAGTATCCGAAAGCTACAGACCTTGAACTCGAATCTGCTTTAGGATACATTGCGCCTAGTTTGCACTGTCTGCTTCAAAATATTTTCGTCGGAAAGGACACCCGTCAGAAAGAAGCGAGTATTGGACAAGCACTTGTTCAAGCAGTTCGTCCAAGGGCTTTAATTACGCCGTTACAAATCGGGCTCGCTGTTCAAATGCATCATCACTTCCGATCAAAGTTTTTGATAGACATCCTGTCCACCATAGGGTATTGCTCCTCATACTCAGAAGTTCAAAGGTTTGAGGAAAACTCTGCTTCCGCAGTTGCCCCTGATATTTTAGGTAATGTCAATATGGCCGATACGATGTTGTTGTTTGCAGCAGATAATGTCGACCACAACATTGTGTCACTAGATGGAAAAGGTACATTTCATGGCATGGGAATGATAGCAGCCATAACCCCAAGCCAACAAATTACTCAAACAATACTTAGACGAAAACTCTCCGAATTACATGTTATTGACGAAACAAAAGTGGACATTGTGGAGTACGGTTTTGCAAAGCAATTACGTTGTAGTATACAATTCCAACCTCTGGCAGGTCTAATCGATGTGGGTCATACTATTGACATATTGTGGGAGGTATCCTTTCGGTTGTGTCAACCAGTACCAAATTGGCAAGGCATGATGCACGTACTGCACAAGCAATTAGACCATCCTGGACAGTCATCGATAGTCTTCCTTCCAATGATCGACATGTACCCGGGCGACAAGACATGTATCTTCTCTACTCTCGAGTATATTTGCAAGCTTTCGTCTAAGTATAACGCCCCACCGGTTGTAACATTTGACCAGCCACTCTTCTGGAAAGCTTCCGAGATAATACACGAGGTTCTTCACAATAGTCCAATACGAGATGTTGTGCTGTTATTAGGAAGCTTCCACACATTTATAAATTTGATGGGAACATTAATGGTTTGAAGTGGACTCAAAGACATCTTAGAGACGATATACAGCGAAAATGCAGTCGTACATGATGAGCGGAAAAGCTGTGCTTAGCGCTCATTTCGTGGACATCTCCTTGTCAGTCAGTGTTTTTACGGAACAGATCGCACCCAAAGCCATTGAAAGCGTACCAGACCTTGATAATCACATACATGAACTCGAGAGTGTGTACACATTACAGGAAGCCGGTGAAATTGACTTAGACACATTATTGAAATCGGATTGCATCGAAAGAATTGTGAAACGTATTGGCTTATAAAAAGTGTGAATTATCCAATGTTTCAGAGACGAGCAAACTGTGGCTGAACTATCAACAAAAGTTGGGAGTTGCTCGTGAGCTAATCAAAGCTGATCGCACAGGGTCATGGAAAATGCACCTCCACGCTATATCTGAGTGCCTACCAATCATTGCTGCTGCTGGGCACGCAAATTATCTGAAATCTGCGTATCTCTACCTGCAGACAGTTGAGGCAATAGCAATTGAAAAGCCTGCAGTGTTCCAGAAATTCCTGAAAGGATTCCATGTAATAAGGGGCACCAATCAGTACTGGGCTGGCCTTGGCTCCGACTTAGTGATTGAGCAGACTCTGATGCGGTCCCTGATAAGTGCAGGTGGGATAACTAGAGGAAGTGGCATGACTGAACACCAACGAGCAGTTTGGACAATGTCTGCTCCAATATCCTCAGCCTACAACTATGCCATGCAGGACTTCAATAACACAGTGTACACAACAAGTGAACAGCACAAGGAGACAACTGCATCGCGAATGGAGAGAGACAATGTGTACATGTCAAAATTTTCAGCCAAGCTTGATGAACATTCTCCCTTCTCGGAGGAGACGACATTGAGAAACATTATCACAGGAATAAATGCTGATAAGGATGTAAACGTTCAAGATCTGTTTGCTGTTGGAAGAGACATAGTTAAACAAATGGAAGGGCAATCCGTCTTTTCATATTCGTTCAGACGTAAGACTAAAGTAAAGACTCCAGCAACAGCTAGTGCCATCAAGGTCATTGAGGACCGAACCATTGAACCAGCTCTGTTGTTTCAGAGGTTTCTGGTGGTATCGCAGTCTGAAGATCTTGGTCTAGATGAAGTGATGAAGTATGAACTTTCACCATATCCACAGCACTGTTTGAAGCAAAATATCTATTACGGAAACCAGATAAAGCACAACTTCTGGATGCTATCCGAAACCAGGTCATGTCATCAGATGCTGCGGTACTTCAGTTCATTCCAAAGACCGAGCAATATGTACTTGATGGAGGTTCACTTCTACATCGACTCAAATGGAAGGAAGGAGTCACCTACAGTTCAATTGCCGATTCCTATGCTTCGTTCACGTCCAATCTCTATGGCAAGGCCACCATTGTCTTTGATTGAGACAGTGGAGGACCAAGTACAAAGGACAATACGCACCAGCGTCGAAAAAACAAAACTTCCAACACGGTCAACATATCAGATGCAACAAAATTTGTTGGGAAAAAGGAAGATTTCCTTTCAAATGATATGAACAAACGGGCCCTCATCTGGGTAATCGCGGAACGTTTGCGACAGAAAAGCTGCCATGTCATCCACGCTGAATGAGACGTAGATGTAGATATAGTGAAAGCAGCAATTACAATGTCGTCTTACAAATCAACAATCCTGATTGGAGAAGACACCGACTTATTGGTCTTGCTATTGTATCACGCAATAAAAGACTGCAATGATCTTTTCTTTAGGTCCGACAAAGACAAAGAAAAGTAAAATGTGTATAACATCAAAGTTCTGAAACAGTCGCTTGGTGATGATGTCTGCTCTGGCATGTTGTTTGGACATGCGTTCTCTGGCTGCGACACTACTTCAAGAGTGGGTGGAAGGTGGGTGCAAGCGATGGGTAATTTTAACGATCGGGGTTCATCCTTACCGGAATTCCGACTGGAGACCTGGTTTGACCCTCACATACGTCTTTGGCATTTTGTATGTGACAGTTGAATCTTGTTATACCCCTTATGTGAGTATTACGATTATTCGTAATCCTATTTTAGGGGAAGGGGCCAAGTGACTTTGGTGTGGTATGGACCTGCCACCAGGTCAGGTTACTCTAATTTCAGGGCTGAATATATTGTTTCTCGATGTAAATATTCAGGTGTGATTTTGGAATTTCCCCCCCGCAATGCAGCAGGTTAAAACGTGATCGAACCTGTTTGCCCGGCCTTACATGACCTTAGCTGTTGATAGGCCGTTAAACACCAATAAACAAACAAACAAACAAACAAACAAACTACTTCAAGAATATTTGGGGTCGGCAAGAAGTCTGTTTTCCAAAGATTTGTCAAGGCGATTCTGTCTTGCGCGCATGTTCAAAGATCTTCTGTACACCAAATACAGACCAAGCTACTGTAGAAAGTACTGGCTGCAAAGCAATGGTCTCCCTGTTCAATGGAACCCAATCTGCGTTCTCTAGTGTCATTGCGCTATGGTTACCTTTGCAAGAAAGTGTCCGCAGCAAAGACTTTTGTGAAACCAGAAAGACTGCCCCCAACAACCTCGGCCACAAATCTTCACTCTCGACGGACATACTTACAAGTCCTGCAGTGGATGGGCAATAATGAAGGCATGGATCCCACTAAATGGGGCTGGGATGTACAAGGGGGTAAACTTGTTCCACTCATGATGGACAATATTCCCGCACCAGACCAACTGCTTAACATTATCAGATGCAGTTGTTCATCGGGATGCAGCACACTGAAATGTAGCTGCAAAAAGCATGGACTTGAATGCACCACGGCTTGTGGACATTGCCAAAATGGCAACTGTGACGATGTGTCCCAAGATTCAGTTTCAGATGACGATAAAATTAAAGACAGAAGTGACTGATATTAAAATTAGAATTAAACCACGTCATGACGTCATTCTTCACAATATGACGCTATTCTCGACGTCATGACGTCACATGTAACACATTTATCACGTTCCGGAATTATTCATTTGGTAAAATAATGAATATTATAGGTAATATTCACACTTGCATGTGTGAGAACTTGTTGAATTTAACAGGTAGGACTAACGTTTAGCCATTTTTAAACATTGACGGCCATCTTTTATGACGTCATATTTCGACACTTTCTGGTGGTCCGATTTTGGCCAACTTTTGATATGTTCTTCACCAGACCTTATACTACAGAAAAACACTATAAAACGTTTTATTGCAATTTTTTTGTGGTCATGTAGCAGTTTGACCCTACTATCAATGTATGCGTAATTTTGCGACGTCATTTTCAGCCTTTCATGATGTTGTCATTAAGGCTGGTTTTCACAGAGCGCGGCCCAATTATATAGTGAGTGATGCCACTGGGCGTATGTCACGTGTGGCCAGTCTAGCTTCTGATCTGTGTCTGTGACGAGATAAAACATGGTGCTAATGATATTGGTGGCCAGTCTAGTTGCTGGTCTGTGGTATTGCCTGAATAAATGGGTCATTGTGGTCAGTCTAGCTCATGAGCTGTGGTTGTGACTAGATAAATGGGGCTTATCACACGTGTGGCCAGTCGAGCTGCTGGTTTGTGGCTGAAGATATTGGGCTTATGACATTTAAAATCAATATTTGATGGTATTTCATCAAATAAAAAAAATGGAGAGGGTGATTTTTTTGTTATTAATGAAAAAGTACTTACATTTAAATTATTTTAGATGTAATATGTTTAAAAGTCAAAAAGTTTGTTGGCAGCGAGTGGAACAGACAGTAGTTGCGAACAGTAACTCTTGCAATCTACTCGCGTACCGTCCGGATATCAAATATTGATCTTAAATGTCATAACGAGTAGATTGCATGAGTTACTGCTCGCAACTAACACACACAGGAATAAGCCGAACAACTTAAAGGTAATGTGTCTCCGATGGTATCTCAAATATTCAATATGCTGGTATTCACTTTGTACACTGCAAATGATCTATAATCACCAATCGCACCATTTCATTTGATCAAATTCCAATCGGTTTGCGTTATATTAAAGTAGATACAATACATGTAGCAGAGACTGTGATAAACAGGGCAGATAATTGGGATAATGCATTTTCGATATACACGTGTTGGTAAGCAGGGATTCCTCTGGCGATCGCCACTTTCGCAATTGGCGATAAAAATAAACAATTGTCGATAACAATAAACAATTGGCGATACAAACAAATAAACAATTGGCGATAAAAATAAACAATTGGCGATAATAAATTACAATTTTCTTTTTTTTTTTATTATTTATTTTTCGAAAATTGTAATTTTTATCGCCAATTGTTTTATTTTTTTTGAAGTGGCGATTTTTTTATTTTCCCCAGCGGAATCCCTGAGTAAGAACTATATGTACACATATAATTACTTTTTATTGTGAAATGGTCATACCATACTACATGTTGAAAGTAGTTTCCATTAGTATTTTCTAAAATTATTATATATGGCAGCAGATGTGTTCATATGTTCAATATGTATATATGTTCAATAAATGCATATATACATTCAATCTATATATTTATATTTGATATCTATATTGATTATCAAATTAAAATAAACATAACATAATACATATATTGAACACAAGAAAACATACTTTCATACAATGGGGCATATCAGGAAAAACAAATACTATAAAAATAATCTTTCCGCAATAATACAATATGTTCAACAATTCTGCAAAAACCAGGAATCCACTTTTCTGACGTTTCGACTGAACGCTAAGTGGCATACATTTTAGATTTCACAATCTGTGAAATCTAAAATAGATGCCACTTAGCGTTCAGTCGAAACTAATTCCTTGATAAAGGCCTTGTGCCGAAACGTCGGAAAAGTGGGTTCCTGGTTTTTGCAGAAAAGTAAAAAAATAAAAACGTGTTTTCATCATATCTCGTGTAAAGTGGTTTAATTGAATTTATCCCGTCAACACAGTGCGTATGTGCCGTGAAACACGGTGCCGTGAAACATTTTTGATATCCTTTCAATACGATTTGGAGATACGGCTGGGGTTATTTTTTGCATTTTAAAGCCATTTGTAATGTTGACGGGATAAATAGAACAGTAGGTTAGTGCCGTGAATGGGAAAAATATCTGGCGCGGCACGGAAACGGGATGTGCTCGGCAGAGCCTCGCCCATCCCGTTTCCTGAGCCTTGCCAGATATTTTTTCCCATTCACGGCACTAACCTACTATTCTCTATCTATTTTCTTTATTTCTGAACCAAAGTATATGTTGTGACCACTCATTTGAACCGTCTCGCCGAGACGGTTCAAATGAGTGGTCACAACATATACTTCTGATGAGAAATAAAGAAATTCTTGAGCCTTGCCGGATATTTTTTCCCATTCACGGCACTAACCTACCATTCTCTATATATATGTATATGACGATACTAGGACCACTGAAAATATTTTTCAGGAATTTTTTAAGAAAAAAAATAATATGAAAAATAATAAAATAATAAGATAGAAAATCCGATATTTATGTACCTATATGGGAGAAAATAGGAACAACCCAGCGGTCCTAGTATCGTCATATACCTTCAATTAAACCACTTTACACAGGGCCATGATGAAAACACGTTTTTATTTCTATTGTATTTTTTCTTCAAAAAATCCTGACATGCCCCTTGTAGGATAGCTCAGGCTCAGCCAATCAAACTACTTGGCTTCAAGCACAATATTTGAAGTATTTCGAAATTAAGGAATTGTTTAAGGTACATGCCCACTCAGTAGGCACAACATGTTCTGTATAGGGATTAAATAAATGTATACTTGTGTCATTATTCTAAACATTACTTCTTCTTCTTGCTTACGTTTAACGGCCGCACTGTCTCTATGGACTTGCACGCCGTCCGCAAAATGCGGAATAAAAACTTGGGCCGAATGGGAATTTTGAATTTTGAATCTGTGTAATCTGGGTAGAACCAGTTCGCGAGCTTAGGGCCAAATGTGCGATTTGGATTACTACTGGCGGCCACCAATTTGGTGACCTAAACATTACGAGTGCCCGCTATACAGATATAAACATTTAAATAATATTTATTTTACTGATAGTGACGCGCGATGGTATCAGGCTATTTTCATATGAAAATGATCGAAGCATACTATTATTTAATTATTTATACTAATTAAATGCGTCATCTTTTCGACAGATTATAAAATATGATCATTGCACATCAAAACAATAAATACAGAGAATAAATAGTAACATTTTAAGGAAACACGGTTATCGCCCCTGATATCAGTGTGGAAATTTACGTCTGATATAAAATGTATAATAATGCCAATCAATACGTGGGGTAATGGTGAATGAATGTTTAGGTTGCCAGAAAATGTCGCAGGTGATGTCTCGGATATAAAGAACATTTTGTGCTTACTGCGTGGGCATGTACTTAAGATGTCGCTATTAGAAGTATCCAACAGCCTATTCCGTAATGTTGCAGGGGCCCGTTTCACTAAACTTCTTACGACTAAAATGTTGGTAAGTGCAAATTTAAGATCGTCTGTAAATTTCAATTTATGGATTTACATTTATTTGAGCATAGGCTGCATATGCAGCCTATGCTCAATAAATTTAAATCCAATAATTATTTACAAGAAAACAATGTTAATGTGCAATTTACAGACTATCATAATTTTGCACTTACGAACATTTTAGTCGTACGAAGTATAGTGAAACGGCCCCCCGAAGTCATTCACAGATACTTACGTATACTGACTGCTGTTGCTCAAGATAATCCGTACAAGGGTTATGACAGTTGGTTTTTGAATATATTGAAAACATACGAGAAAACACACTTGGTACAATGACCTTAGTTTAGGCAGTTTTATTTTACTTATGGTTGTTTGTAATATAATTAGAAAACACGGCACATGCCAGTAATTCACTCGCGTTATAATACGACTGTACTAACTTGTACATCCGCATACTTCATATTTAATTACACGTTTTAACATTAATCCCTGCATGTGCAGTATTTTGTTCACTATGGCGAAAACTGTAATCTAACGCATGACAGTCATTTGAGACGGACATGCTGCAATCATGGGCGGATTCAGAAGGGAGGGGGGAGGGGGGAGGGGGGAGGGGCGCCCCCTAAAATTACAAGGCACGTTTCATGCCAAGTGCCAAGTATTCCATGCATTTTTCGGTCGTTGTCTTATTGTTTCAAAATTAAAAGTTTTCCATCAAAAATCAAGTATTATAAACATACTGTGACAGTGTCAATATTTTTGCTCCAACTGTTTTGCTCCAAAATGCGCCAGAACGCAGGAAATGCGATGTAGATTTCAAAAAATGTCCGCTCAGTCGACTATTTTGCAATACTTGACTATATATTATCGAACGAGCATAGCTCGTTCGATAATATAGTCAAGTATTGCAAAATAGTTACGCCCCCCCCAACCCGAAATCCTGGCAATGTATGAGATTGTGTATCTAAGATGATGTGCGATATCTCATAAATAAAAATATTTACACAATTTACGATATTTTCCGTAAATGACGTCAACAGTTGACGAAACGTTCAGAACAATGCGGAATTCTCTGAACAACTTTCGACGCGATTTTTACAGAAATTATATTTTGTAAATATCTGTCATGAACAATCTTCTAATGTACAAAATCACATGGCTGTGATCAAATGGCTGTGACACATTTCGCCAACTTTTTACGTAATTCAAGGAAGATATAATGGTAATTTTTATCAATATTTTCAATGAGATATCGCACACCATCTTAGGTACAAAATCACATGGCGTGTCTCATTTGTAGTCAACTGGTCACGCACTCAATAAACCCACTTTTGTCGTGGCGGATCGCATTGTCCCTGTATGACCGGTGTAGAGGTTTCTAAGATAAACTTAATAGGAAACTGATAAATTTAGAACATTACATTGTCCGTGTACACGCATGGACACGTCTACACATGCGTCTGTATATATAGAGAATAGTAGGTTAGTGCCGTGAATGGAAAAAAAATATCTGGAAACGGGATGGGCGAGGCTCTGCCGAGCACATCCCGTTACCGTGCCGCGCCAGATATTTTTCCCATTCACGGCACTAACCTACTATTCTATCTATCCCGTCAACACCTAGAAATGGCTGTAAAATGCAAAAATAGTATTGACTGGATATCAAAAATTGGACTGTCCGAGTCATCGTTAACCATGTTAATCTTGCACAGATTATCAAGTTGAACGTTTCTGAACATATATTGGCAATGCCAACTCGCAATCAAGTAGTTTGATTGTCTGAGCATGAGCCTGAGCTGTAGCACAGCTCAGGCTCAGTCAATCAAGCCGATAGTTTCCACACATAAAATGGAAGCATTTTGAAATAAAGAAATTAACAAGTAATGGCAAGATTAGCGCAGGCGGCAGTGTATTCAGGCATATTTCTTACTGTGGGAGGAAACCGGAGTACCCGGCGAAAACGTACTCGCCCAACCTGGCGACTATCATACCATCTCTAATACTGCCATGGTCGAGTATTAAACCCGGACCTCATTGGCTAGTTACCAACCAACTGCATATTCGTTGATCTTTCAGCAATGTACTAATGCACGTGACAACTATCTGAGTAGTACATGTACGTGGTCACAAGTGGACGGATGTCCGCCTATACACGACATCTGATACACATATCCCATCGTATGTTCGAATCAGTTACCTTTGCCATAGCGGTTTATGCAAAAAGTGCAGATCCAGATGAGCCGGCTCGTAACGAGCCGTCTCATCAGGATCTGCACTTTTTGAAAGTAATTTTAATATTTCTTAGAACAAAAACCGCCTTTTCATAAATGGACGAATCTGAAAATTATTTTGTGACCATTGGATTGGTGGGAACATTAGCATATCACAGTCCATTCCAGTTTCTTAGGGTTGAAAGGGTTAAAATGAATTAGCGTCTGACAAAACACGGCTTATTACCTCAGCGGCCAGTGAAGCACAATGCAGTCAGATCAGGATGTTAATGTCCATCTAGTATTAACCCTTACTACGCTGAATTAAATTCTGTCGTCTGCTGGAAATGTTTTTTTTCTTCAATATTTCAATACATTCAATACATGTGCTGTCAAAACCAGTTTTTTGTTAAGAATTAAAGCAAAAATGGAAAACAGCAGACGGCAATTTCCGTCAATTTCCGTTAAACCATCGGCTAGTTGGCATTGACGACAGATGTTCAGAAACTTTCATAATGTGGACAAGATTAACGCCAGCAGTTGTGTATACATATGACATAGCAGGACGAACAGGGGCCCGTTTCACGAAACTTCGTACAACTAAAATGTTCGTAAGTGCAAATTTAGGATCGTCTGTAAATTTCAATTGATGGATTTACTTATGCAGCATATGCTCAATAAATGTAAATCCAATAATTGTTTACAAGAAAACATTGTTAATGCGATATTTACAGACTATCATAATTTTGCACTTACGAATATTTTAGTCTTACGAAGTTGAGTGAAACGGCACCCTGGTTTATATATAAGACTGGTCATACTTGTAATCAGCTGGGACCCGTTTCACTAAACTTAAGCTTATTACGACTAAAATATTCGTCAGTGCAAATTTATGATAGTCTGTAAATTTCACATTAACAATGTTTTCTTGTAAAAAATTATTGGATTTACATTTATTGAGCATAGGCTGCATACGCAGCCTATGCTCAATAAATGTAAATCCATCAATTGAAATTTACAGACGATCCTAAATTTACACTTACGAACATTTTAGTCGTACGAAGTTTAGTGAAACGCACCCCTGAATTGTGACCGAAATAAAATACAATGTGACTACGTGTCTGTCTGCCCACTTCAGCGGTCCTGCGGTCACAGTGACATACTGCTATCATATATGTGGCTGTGACGGGAGAAATGGGGATTATAGCATGTGTGGTCAGCCTACATGTATATCCTTAACTGCGATAATATTAACACAACCGCTTGCGTTAATCTTGTCCAGATTATCAACGTTTCTGAACATTAAGTTGCAATGCCAACTCGCAACCAAGCAACTTGATTGTTAGCTTGGATAATCTCAGCTCTAAGGATGGCTTTTACTATTTCATCTGTCTTTTATATTTTCTGTATCCGTGAGTTACAGAACATATAAAAGACAGATGAAATAGTAAAAGATATCCGTAGAGCTGAGATTATCTAAGCTACTTGATTGTCTGAACTTGAGCTGTAGCACAGCTCAGGCTCAGTCAATCAAGCAGCGTGATTTCAATCATAATATTGAAATAAATACATTTATAAATATTAGCAAGATTATCACAGGCGGTAGTGTATACAGATTTTTTTACTTCACTGAATGGCGAACCGTGCGCATGTGCAAACTGATCTGGGCCTACACTGATCGCAAGTATCATAAACCTCATTTCTCCAGTCTCAGTTACATATCTGGCGCCCGTCTCACTAAACTTCGTACGAATAAAATGTTCGTAAGTGAAACTTTAGGATCGTCTGGAAATTTCAATTGATGGATTAACATTTATTGAGCATAGGCTGCAAATACAGCCAATGCTCAATAAATGTAAATCCAATAATTGTTTACAAGAAAACTGGGTAGCACTGTCGATACGCTCCTTTTTCATATGATGAGGCAGGGTTCACGAGGACATTCACACGAGATAGTATCAAGGACAAACGGTATCTTATCACATCTTTGATACATTCTCGAGTTCTGTTTCTGCGCATGGGCAATGTATGAACATGAGGAAGTGATAATACAGTTACATAACGTTCGTCCGCATGTACGGTCGATAATCCACTCGCTGAAGCTCCCGGATTATCCCCTCGTACATGCGGGCGAACCCACGCGTGGAACACTCGGACTTAATAAATGGCTCATGTGAAGAACGTTACCCCACCCATCCATATACTATACTGTACAGCATTGGCTCATTAGAAAAACGTTACACCACCCACCCATTTCCTACACTATACAGTACAGCATTGGCTCATTAGAAAAACGTTACACCACCCACCCATTTCCATACACTATACAGTACAGCATTGGCTCATTAGAAAAAATTTACCCCACCCACCCATTTCCATACACTATACAGTACAGCATTGGCTCATTTGAAAAAAGTTACCCCACCCACCCATTTCCATACACTGTACAGTATAGCATTGGCTCATTTGAAAAAAGTTACCCCACCCACCCATTTCCATACACTGTACAGTATAGCATTGGCTCATTTGAAAAAAGTTACCCCACCCACCCATGTCCATACACTGTACAGTATAGCATTGACTCATTTGAAAAAAGTTACCCCACCCACCCATTTCCATACACTGTACAGTATAGCATTTTAAAGGCTATACTGTCTAGTTTATGGAAATGGGTGGGTGAAGTAACGTTTTGCAAATGAGCCATTTATGGGGTCCTACTGTCTGTTCCACGTTTTGCTGACGACGAACTTTTGGCTATTAACCACATTAAATTTAAAAACTATTTAAATGTAAGTACATGTTCATCAATAACAAAAAAGTCACCCTCCCAAAAAAAATTATTTGATAAAATTCCATCAAATATTGATTTTATTGCGAAAAAATGATTTTCCTATGGGAATTTAACTAGTTTTCCATTTTGCAGCCATTTGTAGGTGTTGACGGGATAAATAGAATAGTAGGTTAGTGCCGTGAATGGGAAAACATATCTGGCGCGGCACGGAAACGGGATGTGCTCGGCAGAGCCTCGCCCATCCCGTTTCCCGAGCCTTGCCAAATAATTTTTCCCATTCACGGCACTAACCTACTATTCTCTATTATTGCGAAAAAATGATTTTCCTATGGGAATTTAACATAGGGGAAAAGGAGGTGGAGGACCTGGGGAAGGAGTCAAAAAACGAAACCTGGTTAGATAAGTTAGATTTTGAAAATCGGTCCACAAATAATAAAAATAATAAAAACAAAAATAAGTTTTTAGCCCCCGTGTTAAATTCCCACAGGAAATTCTTTTTTTCGCTATAAAATCAAGGCAATATTATAGATTCCCGTTTATTGTAAGCAAATGGGGGCGCATTTTAACGATTGTAGTTTGTTTGTTTGTTTATTAGTGCTTAACGGCCTATCAACAGCTAAAGTCATGTAAGGCCGGGCAAACGGGTTCGATCCCATTTTAACCTGCTGCATTGGGGGCTGACATAGTTCAGAACATCATGGATGAGCCGATCACGGAAGTGGCGAAGTGGCGATTGCTCAAGCCCTTGCTTCCAGCCGCTGCAAGCAGCTATCGACCTTCCCCGAAACCTCGGACAAGCATCTAGAGGAAACGCAAGGCCATTGCCGAGGAGTTTGACCCACATCCTCCCTCATAAACACTCCGAACAACACAGGACTACCAGAAGGAGATTCAAGATTTGTTTGATGTTTCAAGGAGGATGATGGGCCAGGCTTCAGACGGACTCCCTGGGTAATAGGGAATTACCTGCGGGGTTGGCAGATGGATGTGCCTGAAGGGCATCCAGATCCGAAAACCTTCATGGAGGGTGTGCGCCCCCAAATTCGCAAAAAAACTCGAGGAAGAGATTCTGGCTCTCAACGGGGTCAAGTTCCATCTTGCTCTTAAGATCCTGCTCCGCAAAGACAAACCCTATGGTACTGAGGAGCTCACAGACCCCGTGCTCCGCCATAAACAAGAAGCTGTTCTGAAGGCTCATGAGATCAAAGAGGCACTAGACAAGGCCTTCCCTAGTATCTGGAGACGCTCGAAAAATGGACGAAAATAGGCTCAAGGTGGGTGGTTGACAGAGTGCAGACGCTTTGGCTGGACATCACCTCCGATGGGCATTACGGTCTGCTCTGCTCCCAGCAGCTAAACAGGTTGGGAAAAGGGTGCCATAGTTCACTGGCTCAGCGAACAACCGGAAGTCCGAAGGACAATAAAACTACTGCTCATTGAGAAGGCTGGCAAGTTTCGCTACTACTGGGTAAAGGACCTTAACCGGCTGTTATTCAATGAGAATAAAACCAACAGACGTAAACACTTCAGTGAGCGCTGCCTCCATGGCTACACCCAAGCCCCACCACAAGCAGCTACCAGCCTCCTTCATCATCTATGCCGACTTCGACGCCCTGACCACAGATGGCCCAGAGCTGGACCCCGCAAAAAGCAATACTCAAAGGACTCAGCATCACGAGGCCTGCAGCTACTACTATGTGGTCGTGCGCTGCGTCTGCCACATCGAGCCGCTAGTGGAATACAGAGGGCAGAACGCAGCAGAGCATTTCTTTCAAGCACAACAGGAAGAAGAGGGCAACATTAATGCGGTGCTGGTCAGCCACAAAGCCATGCGGATGACCCGAGAGGACTGGCGAGCTTACAACATAGCCACGACCTGCCATGTGTGTGCGAAAATACTTGATGGCGACTGTCCTGGACCACTGCCACATCACCGGGCAGTACACCGCCTGTAACCTCAAGCTGAGGTTGAGCTCGAAGACGACAACATTACCTAATGTATGGATGGTGATATATGACGTTTCAAGTTGATATCGCACGCGGTCACAGAGATATAGCAACTTGAAAAACTTTAACGTAATATTTAGCAAACAAAATGCTAAGTCATTTGGATAGAATGAAAATATGGATGGTGATCAATGTGTATATGAAGTTTCAAGTTGATATCCCAAGCAGTCACAGATATATAGCAATTTGAAAACTTTAACGTAAAACTCGGACGGCGGACGCCAGACACAGCGGTAACTACATGTATATACTGCCCCTATTAAACTAGATTGATTGATTGATTGATTGATTGATTGTTGGTGTTGCACTTTAATTAAGCCTTAAAGGTACATGCCCACTCAGTAGGTACAAAATGTTCTTTACATCAGAGACATCATCTGAGACATTTCCTGGCAAAATAAACATTCATGCGCCATTATCCCACGTACTGATTGGCATTATTATACATTTTACATCAGACGTAAATTTACACACTGATATCAGGGGCGATAACCGTGTTTGCTTAAAAAGTTAACAGACATTACTATTTAATCTCTGCATTTATTTTATGATGTGCAATGATCACACTTTAAAATCTGTCGAAAATATTATTTTTTCAGGTGACGTATTTCTTTAGTATAAATAATTAAAAGATATCATGCCTCATTTGCATATGAAAATAGCCTGATACCACCGCGCGTCACTATCAGTAAAATAAATATTACTAAATGATTATATCTGTATAGCGGGCACTTGTAACGTTTAGAACTGGTGGAATAGTAACACAGTTATACACTTATTTAATTCAGATAAATGACATTTTGGGCTTACTGAGTGGGCATGTACCTTTAAAGCCCTGGAAACGACAATTGTCGTCTGCTGTCTTAAATATATTTATATTTTCTCCTCAAAAACATACTGAGACGATTCTACTGCGCTGCAAAAACAGGTTTTTAAAGAGATTAAAATATACAAAATGAGCAGACGGCAATTTTCTTTTTCAGCGTGTAAATGGTTAAGGGGTAAACTATTGATATGGCACAACTACAGTATGCACTGCTACAGTATGTACCAAAACATTCAACAACATTATAGATTATGCATAGCAATATCAGAAAGATACGGTAACACATATACAAGACATCATCAATTCAAGTATAAATACAGATTCCAGATATCTATGATCATTATAGCTATATTGAAAACTGATTGAAGAGCAATAGTTACAAGAATTCCGCCACGGAAGCGGTGTCGCGCCTGAAAATGCCTTGTCGGTACATCGCCATGTTTACTTCTGTTTTGTGAATGAAATAGTTGGCCCCGGATCGAGTATATTAAAACGTACAAATGACGTTCCCTGACTGTAATTTACCACTTTGAATACTGACTTATTGAGCCCCTTCCCTGAACGTAGAATTGACACTCATGTTGACGTGTATTGGCCACCATAGACAAATATGTCAATCAGTTCGAATTCGGGAATGTCACTAAAATCCGCTGTAAATCCATCGATATAATGAGGATTAAACATGCAGGTGTCGGGTGAGTTTAAAAATAGACTGTCGGAAGGTCAAACTTGATGTCGTTTGTGTGTTAAACGCGTCGCGTGTTTCGGAGAGTATTTGGAGGGGAGTTAACTCTGCCGAAAATGATAGCCTGTTACTAAATTTTGCGATGACCGCACGATTTGTGCCGCAAATGGGGGAAAATCACGCGCGACAAAATAATCCGATGTATTTTTGTACGTAGAACATCCGTTGTTGATATTGTGCAGTGCACGTAGTTTTTCATAACATTATTTTCAATTAGCGGTTGCGTATGACAGTTAAACGTTGAGTAACACAATGTATTTTCTTGCTATGGTTACTCCAAGATATCACTACGGACCATCGCATCGAGGGGGTCTGGGGCGTGGCTAACTGTCGGAGGCGATCCCAATACATAGGTTTACCCTATGTGAAAATGTAACGTCATGACCGGAAATGAGAACATGCCGGAGGAACCAATAGTTGCTATTATATTAAATTGTTCATCGAAAGGCAAAAATCAAGACGAGATATTGATAATGAGATATTTATATGGTGAAAGCGCACCATCTGGATGAATATTTACTACTCTCTGTTTCACGAAAGCTGACCAAATTTTATGGGCATATTGACAATCCAAAAACAATTTTTTTTGATAATATTATATTATAGCAAAAGTTAAGATTGAGCCTACTTTTTATTTCGTGAAATTTTGTCAAATATTGTTGTTTTTTTAGGAAAAATTGATTTGTCTATGGGAATTTGGGAATTTAACATGGGGCAAAAGGAGGTAGAGGAGTTGTGGGAGGAGTCAGAAAACGAAAAGTTTTGGAAATTGACTACGAAACCTGGTTAGATAGCTTGGAAATGATATAACTATGAAAACAAAAGTTAGCTTATATTTAACCAAATTTCACGAAATAAAACGAAGGCTCATTCTTAAATTTTGATAAAATTTAATATTATCGGAACAAAATATTGTTTTTGCATTGTTTATATAGCCGTCAAATTTGGGCAGGTTTCGTGAAACAGACAGTATAGTGATATAATCGGATAGACAGTGGACGAGAAGGCACGAAGGCTAGGCCAGACATGGACGTCCAAATGTTAAGTCCTCAGATGTTGTAACCTTATATGATCATTTGTGCATGAACTGTCAGATCGGTTGAACTCACAACCTGCACACTCCATAGTGTGATGGAACATATATAAATATGAGGATTCATAGAGATAGATGGATCTCAATGATGCTGAACATGGAGCAGAAGATCTTCGAGTTACCAATTGTGCTCGAGATCTAATATCTGTACATTATTGAAATCAAGTTACAGTGGACGAATCTATTATTAAATATCGTGGATGGAAGCTATTTTTCCATTCTTCATATTCGTCAAATCTTGCCCCTTGTGATTTCTTTTTTTTAATTCCGTACACGGACAGCCGCAAGAAGGGAATCCACTTCGGCGATGTCAGCAGTCAATAGTGTTACTGCCGGCCAGGTACTATGTTTAAACAAACTTACATTTCTTGGCATCACTGCTGTCCATTAAGTGCATTAAGTCATTCTTTTATAGTGTCCTTATTACGTAACGGATTTTGATGAAATATGGCGCCTCAAACGCTTCTTGTTAAGCTGCATTTGATGGTCTCTGTATTTTCGCCCAAACTTCTGTCGTTTTTGCGAAGAATCGATTTCCGTGTCTCCGACACGGAAATCGATTATTCGCAAAAACGACATAAGTCTGTGCCAAACTCCATATACCACCATATGCAGCTCGTGAAGACGCGTTTGCTGAGCCATATTTCATCAAAATCCGTTGCATATTAAGGAAAATATCAAATAATACTTACTTTGGAGTGGGCGACGTTGTTGTTGTTGTAACCACGTGATCATGCACCTTGTAAGTACCGTTGTGTTTATTTTGAAAAATAGTAACTCATTGTGCGAGCATGAAATCAAAGCATGGACATGTTCTTCTTCAAACAATAAGGCGCGTAACATTTACATGACGTCATTTTGACGTTGGACAGCATATCGCGTTATGACGTTGCGTTGGTAACGATAACAATGTCCATTATATATTTATGATGAGTTGTGAATATGAAATCGATGCAGCATTTATCAATCAATCATCACGTGTGTGAATTTTCAGACAGGTAACCCAATACACATGGATTTTACAGAACGTGTCCAAGTACTTTATGAACACCCCTAGTACTTTATGAACACCCCCTATGACCGGATTCAACTCTCAAGTAGCAAGGAAGCCAACCATGTACATGGGTGCCAAACCAGGGATATCAGAGGGTCGTTTCACTAAACTTCGTATGACTAAAATGTTCGTAAGTTCAAACTTATGATAGTCTGTAAATTTCACGTGAGCAATGTTTTCTTGTAACCAATTATTGGATTTACATTTATTGAGCATAGGCTGCATATGCAGCCTATGCTAAATAAATGAAAATCCATCAATTGAAATTTCCAGACCATCCTAAATTTGCCCTTACGAACATTTCAGTCGAATGAGGTTTAGTGAAACTGCCCCGGGCTTCCAGTAAAGATAAAACATCGCTAAATTAACCCTTCGCATGCTCCCAACCAACCACCCAAGATTCGGCTCGGGAGATATTGCTTCCTCGGGGAGATAATCCACAATATTCTCCTCAACAAAGGACAATATTTAGATATTATACAGCTTTACTACGTTGCCAAATCGTAACTTAAAGGTTAATTGAACAACTTTTTTTATTTTTGTAAATAATACAATTTGATAATATGAAAAAAATGCTGAAAACCGCATGTAAAAGTAACAAATATTAAACAAGAGTGCCGAAGGTCACAATATACGCCCGTCGAGGCAAGGCCAGTTAACAAGGGGAGATAACTCACTGACAATTAATAGGGTTCTTGCCATGATAAACATGTATATTGAATTTGGTCACGATCTGTCAAAATAAATAGGCTTCTTCATCTTGCCGTGATAAACATGTATACCGAATTTGTTTACGACCGGTGAAGTAGAACTTGAGTTATTGCGTGGACAAGGATACAGAGTGCGAAAAATAAAAATGGCCGCCAAGGGAAGATAAGTCATCAGAAATTTTTCAAAAGTAAATCTGGTTCTTCATCTTGCCATGATAAACATGTATGCCGAATTTGGGTACGAGCGGTGAATTAGAACTTGAGTTATCGCGTGGACAAGGATACAGAGTGCGAATAGGCGTCTTCATCTTGCCGTGATAAACATGTATACCGAATTTGGTAAAAATCCGTCAAGTAGTGCTCTAGTTATTGCGTGGACAAGCTGTGCCTGCCTGCCCGCCCGCCGCCCGCCCACCCGCCAGTCCGCCCAAGATGAATACATAATACGTCCCGTTTTTTCAAATGGGCGTATAAAAAAGTTACAAAGGTTTGAACATTTTAATTAGCTGAAATATTGGGATTTTCAAAATGTTGTTGGAAAAAAATTGCATACAATGTACAATTATGAAAACTTGCATAACTTTTGATCAGATTATAATTTTTGCATGGGGTTTTCTGCATGTCGTTTGTATTGTCATTATCTACCAGTTTACAAAATATATTTTAAAATTTAATTTTTCTATTCATATAACCTTTAATTAGTGTTCACTAATTTGTACAACATGTCCATGTATGTTCTCTGTGTTCATTATCAGCGTAAACGTATTGATCAACAAACTATCATGCCGTATCAGTCATTTTGAGGTTAAATATAAGTACACATGTGGCTGTGACTGGATAAATGAGGCTTATAGGTTTTGCAACCAGTGTAGATCCAGATCAGCCTGTGCATCCGCACAGTCTGATCAGGATCTGCACTGGTCGCCACTCCATCAATTAACCACCCGTCTTGCTCCTAGCAAGCAATATATATCGTTATCAGGCTACTGGAGTGTGTGATATGATCAGGAGCTACACTGGTTACAACACCAATAAGCCCCATTTCTCCAGTCACAGCCACATATAAGTACCGAAATCAGACTAGTATCTGATACACGACTATTGGAGACTGATAACGTATATTGCGGCCTATAGTATAATATTTGTTTGTTTGTTTATTGGTGTTTAACGGCCTATCAACAGCTAAAGTCATGTAAGGCCGGTCAAACGGGTTCGATCCGAGTTTAACCTTTTGCATTGGGGGGGGGGGGAATATATTCAGCCTTGAAATTAGAATAATCTGCCCTGGTGCGAGGTCATACCACACCAAGTCACTTGGCCCCTTCCCCTAAAATAGGATTACGAATAATCGTTATACACACATAAGGGGTATAACCAGATTCAACTGTCACATACAAAATGCCAAAGACGTATGTGAGGGCCAAACCAGGTATCCACTCGGAATTCCGGTAAGGATGAACCCCGATCGTTAAATTACCCATATATAGTACAATACATACAATACTTATATAACGGCAACTTATTAAAGGTACATGCCCACTCAGTAGGCACAAAATGTTCTTTATATCAGAGACATCATCTGAGACATTTTCTGGCAAAATACACATTCATTCACCATTACCCCACGTATTGATTGGCATTATTAAGCATTTTATATGAGACGTAAATTTCCACATTGATATCAGGGGCGATAACCGTGCTTCCTTAAAATATTAACGGACATTACTATTTATTCTCTGTATCTATTTTTGATGTGCAATGATCATACTCATACAACTGTCGAAAATATTATTTATTTATTTTTTCAGGTGACGCATTTAATTACTATAAATAATCATGCCTCATTTACATATGAAAATAGCATTATACCACCGCGAGTCACTATCAGTAAAATAAATATTACTAAATGATTGTATCTGTATAGCGGACACTCATACTTTTTAGAACTGGTGGAACAGTGACACAATTATACACTTATTTAATTCCTATAAAAAAGAACACTTTGTGCCTACTGAGTGGGCAAGTAGCTTTAACGCCAGTTTAGCTACACAAACGCCTGCGTTAATCTTGCCCATAAAATATATGGGCAATGCCAACTCGCAATCAAGACATTTGATTGTCTGAGCCTGAGCTGTGCTACAGCTCAGGCTCAGACAATCAAGTTGCTTGATTTCAAGCAAATATTCAACTATTTTGAAATAAAGAACTTGACAAATAGTGGCAATATTAGCGCAGGCGATAGTGTATTAGTAAATTACATAATTGTTTTGTATGGAATTGCGTTCAAGGGCGCACCTTACTAACAGGTGCCCCTTAGTCGTAAATCAATGTTTGTTATTTTGTATTTTTTGTTTTGCTTCAATGAAATTATTCCCGTTATTTCTTTAAAATTAGCTTATAATTGTTGAATTTAGCAATCCATGGATGTTTTAAATTTCGCTTAAGGAATTAGGTCATAGATAGATATGGTAATGTTTATTCAGCAATAGGCCTACTGGTCCTTGAGCATACAATATAATACAACACGATATTTATCACAAGACGACAAACAGTGGTGAAGTATGTATTGATTCACTAGTAAATACATGTATATTCATCATGCGTGCCAAACTATAATGCATTTGCATTATACTTTGTCTCACGATGTGAATACCATGTAGTTACATGTGTTTCCCTTTGACCATTCATCGTTTTCCTTTCCGGCAGACTGAATGTGATGATGACTATTTTTACCATTTGCAACTCGTATGCTGTAATTATATAATTAATTATGGACACAATAGTTATGGTATATATATATTGAGAGTACAATGTGTATGATAAAACTGCGCTAATGCGCTGATCCGTACCGTGATATCCAGCTCTCCGAGCACACGGTACGTTCCCACGGTCGACATCAGCAAGTTCGACCGACCAAAGAATATGCTCAGCTTCGTCCACTCGAAATCGCCAAACCCGAGCATGCACTCGGAGCATGTACTCAGAAGGTTTTGCAGTACCATACTAAGTAATTGCATGTGGTTCTTCTCACTAGCAGTCTGCCGTTTAGGACATACGCACAATTAATAAAATAAAAATCATAAATAATAATAAAGCCTAGGTTTAAGTATACCGTGTGGAAGAGTAGACACAAAGTTATTTCGAGTACATGTATATGGTTATGTGACCATGCATGGTACATTAACGTATTCGCATTCGCTTATAGCAATATGGAATTATAATGGGGTTATATGTCAATTTTGTAGCCACATACAGTACTATAAAGAACAAATATTACTCTATGCGCTTGTGGTTGGAGATGCCAAACCCTTGACATAGTGCTATAATTGAAATAACTGTATTCTTTATCTTCATGTATTTCACATCTGCAACAAGAATTCAGACCGTTTTTCCAATGATTTCGTAATATATATTCCGATATTTCTAATAATGCTCCTATTAGCAGATAAAAACAACTCAACGACTTTATACATACTTGGTATTCTTAGATAATAATTACGAATATATGTGCGACGTAACTCAGTATATAAAGGGCATTCAATAAGGAAGTGAAATTCGTCCTCTAAAACGTTACATATTGAACATGTTATCCTATCAACTGGAGTGCCTACAGGTTTATGCCATCTACCAGCCTCGATTTCTAACCTGTGTGAGGATACTCTCAACTTTGTAAGACCTACACGAAATGTCCTAATAGTAATGCTATCAAGATAAGGTTGATAGTCAAATCTAGCGATACCTCTATAAAACACTGCTCGTGTAGAGTCGTTTAATCTAGACATCCAGTTTTGGACAAAATTATCATGTAATCTCTGTTTAAAAATATGCATAAAGTTGTTTATATCCCCTACCCCTTGTGCTATCCACACATTACCAAATCCTAACTGTGTAAGTAGATTTCTGACTAGTGATGCCCAGTTACTTTTAGTTGGCCTATCAGTCATGTCATTTAACATCATCTTATATATACCACTAACATATTTTCTTTCTGGCATGTTCATCATTCTCAGCCAAAACTTAACTATATTAAATAATCTGAGTGTATGTAATGTTGTTCTTCCAAGTTCTCCATATATGAAATCATTTTGAGTTGATATTTTAACTCCAAGTAATATTTTACAGAATTGTAAATGGGTACGTTCAATCTGATTCGCTTGTGCAAATCCCCAAACCTCGCTTCCATAATTTAAAATTGGTAATATAAGTTTATCGAATAGCAGTAGCACATGTTTTGGTGTCAATTCATTAAAACTGTGCAGGCATTTATTAACTTGAACTTAAACTTAAATACGGCTTTCCGTGCTTGACCTGATTGTGTGCTCTGTGCCTGTGAAAAAGAACCTCCAGATGAGACAACTATTCCAAGGTATGAAAATTGTAAAATAATTTCAATTTCTTTGTTTTGGTATGAAAAACGTAATTGTCTCGGCAACACCCCACCCTTCCGGAAAAACATTATTTTTGTTTTCTCTGTGTTTACTGTTAACTTCCATTTTGACAGTAATCGGCCAAGACATTTAAACCGTGCTGTAAACCTTCAGCAAATATAATGATATCATCGGCATATAGGAGTAATAATAGTTTAATCATACCAGTATCATCAATACCTTCTACTCCCATTAGGTAAAATTCCTCCTCCAAGTCGTTTACATACATGGCAAATAAAAATGGAGAGAGACATTTCTCTTGACGGACCCCAAATTCACACGTAAATTCTTCACGGAGACAGTTATTGAACTTAACCCTTGATTTAAAATTTGCGTACATCGATTTAATAACATTAAATATTTTCCCTCTTATTCCTATCTGTATCAGCTTATACCACAGATTTTCCCGTACTACATAATCAAAGGCTTTCGAAAAATCAACGAAAGTGCAAAATAGTTTCGATCCCTTGTTTACGACATGCGAAATTAAGCCATGTGGTACAAATATATGATCTATAGTGCTCATATTTCTTCTAAATCCTGCCTGGGATTCAACGTATACATAATATAGAAAGATACACTTGGCTTCAAGCATACTTGCTTCATAAGAGTGATGTGATATATGAATATCGGATATGTGAATATGGTATTGTTACTGTATACTATATGGTACATTGAGTTGCCATCTCCATCATCTTTGTATTTACAATACATCATAGACATATATGAAAACAGCGTGCTATAAATATTATGCCAGAAAACTATGCAAAGACGACTTATCTGAGGATTTCTCCCATAAATCTCAAAATCAAGTTCAATCTGTAAACATTTCTATCTGATTCACAGTTTATTATTAGTGTCCACGTTACCCATAGGCAAAGCTATATCTACTCGCATAGTAGGCGAGTAAGACACCAATGACAATACAATCAGGTAACTGCTTACATGCCAGTATTACAGTATGTATGGTAATACATGTGTATATTGACAGCACTGTGCATTTATCCGACTGTTACACAGTCATTACTGGATTCTCCAAAATTTTCACAACAGGTCAACGAACTCTTCAGAAATCAGACTTTGTATATAAGTGTGATGAAAACAACCCATTGGACGCTGTTGTTTATATCTTTAGATGTTGCACCAAATTGTATGTATGTATATGTCATATTATTTGTGGTATGTGTCAAACGCATCAAGGGGTACAACTGAATAATGGCTTGTACACACTAATATGGCCGATATAGCAACTCCATGTGCTGTATAGTATACAGTAACAAGCTAATGTTCACATATATGTTATACACATATCCCATCACATATAGGAAGCAACTATCTTTGAATCAAACGATGTGCAAGTATAGAAAGGGTCGTTAAGCAATAAATGACACAAACGATGTGATTTCTTACATTTATCGGAGAAAATGTGCGATTGTACATGAAACTATTTACAGAAACTGTGGTATTGTCTGTAAATGACGCAGCAAGTTGACGAAATATTAACACTAAATGCGGGATTCTGCGCTGAACATTTCGTCAGCTTTCGACTTCCTTTACAGAAATTATCGTAAATTACGTACTAACGTTTTCATGAGATATCATGGATTTTTTTGTATTAATTCGTTCCCACGAAATAACAATTCGTTCCCTCAATTTAACAATTTGTTCCCTCGAATTAACAATTCGTTCCCACGATATAACAATTCGTTCCCACGAATTACCAATTCGTTCCCGTGGGAACGAATTGTTAATTCATGGGAACGAATTGCTACATTGAGGGAACGAATTGCTATTTCGTGGGAACGAATTAATACAAAAAAGAATTATACGTCCCCTGCGGGGTTCCGTAGATATCGCACATATTGTTATGTACAAAATCACATGCCTTATCCAATGAGGGATCGTAGCTACGTGTATTTACCTCCCGTTGAATTTATTTGTAGAAATCCTGTCCAAATTGCGTAGTTTAGGACCTTATTGGTTGTAACAAGAGCGAATGTAGCATGATATGTTGTGAACAGAAATCAATATAATAGTGAATATGTCCCCCATGCGATAGAAAGGGAGGCAGGGCATATTGTGTTACTCTTGAAGTTCCGTCCGTAATTCCGTCAGTGTACATTTACGTCGAAAAAATTGTAGTTTCTCCAACATGTATATCTTCAATATTACGCTAAGGATTGCTTCAATACTTGGACACTTGAATCACCTGAACATTTGTCACACACTCGCGCCACCATTAACACGACTGTGACCTTGGTCGCCTTCGAAAGGTCGCTGAAACACTTAGCCATTTTGGTACGTCGAAATGTTTGAAGAGTTTCTCCAAACATGTATATCTTCAATATTACGCGAAGGATTGCTTCAATACTTGGACACTTGAATCACCTGAACATTTGTCACACACTCGCGCCACCATTAACACGACCTTGACATTTGTCACCTTCGAAATATCGCTGAAACACTTAGACATTTTGTTTCGTCGAAAGTTTGTACGTGTAAGAGTGTCTCCATCATGCAATATCTTCAATATTACTTGAATGATTGCTTTAATATTTGGACAGTTCATACATCTGTACATGTGTGACGCAATCACACCACCAATAGCATAACGTTGACATTTGCGACCTTCAAAATGGTGCTGAAACATTTGGCCATTTTCTTACGTCAAATAGTTTGTAAGACGTTCTCAAATTGCTTCTGGCATGTCAACAAACACTCCACGGTATGTATGTTTGTTTGTTTGTTTGTTTGTTTGCTGGTGTTTAACGACCTATCAATAACTAAGGTTATTTAAGGCCGGGCTAAATTATTCGATCCCGTATTCAACCTGCTGCATTGGGGGGAAAATCTCACAATCAGAACTGAATATTTACATCGAAATAAAGATATATTCAGCCCTGAAATTAGAATAACCTGACCTGGTGCCAGGTCCACACCACACCAAAGTCACTTGACCCCTTCCCATAAAAGTAACAGGATTAAGATTACAAGAATGCCAAAGACATATATGAGGGCCAAACCAGGTCTCCGGTCTGGATTCCGGTAGGGATGAATCCCGATCGTTAAATCACCCATCGCATGCTCCCACCTGCCACCCACCTCTGCGGTTTGAAATCATGAATATATCATGTTTCTATCAATAAATATACATGTACACTACCGCCTGGGCTAATCTCGCCAATATTTTGTCTTTTTTATTTCAAGATACTTGACTATTGTGCTTGAAATCAAACAACTTGATTGGCTGAGCCTGAGCTGTGCTACAGCTCAGGCTCAGACAATCAAGTTGCTTGATTGCGAGTTGACATTGCCAACATATGTTCAGAAACGTTGATATTATTGATAAGATTATTGATAAGATTATTTATTTTATTTTATTTATTTAATGGTGTTTAACAGCCTGTCAACAGTCATTTTAGGCCCAGGCTTATCAGGATTGAATCCCATATTTCACCTGTAGCGATGGGACAAAAATGGGCAAGATTAGCGCAGGTGGTCGTGTAACTGTTGTTCCAACAGGATCCACATGCCGGTGCTAAACTGATCTCGGTTGCGTCTTGTAAATGTTCAAATTGCTGGATTGTACGGAGGGGACATGGATTTTTTATTAGCCGATCTATGATCTATGATCGGCTATATATTGGTTATCCATTGGTTTGTGAAAAAGTTTGTAACCACCTTCTCCTATATTCGGTAATCTACAAACGCAAAATGTGTTGTATCACTTCCAAACTACATCAACCGGATAAATTTTCATTTTTGGACATTATCTCTGTTTAAAACTTTAAATATAGCGAAATATCACAATTTGGCTATAAATACACGTTTTAACTACAAGAGTTCGGTAAACAGGCTATAAATAAACGTTTTAAAAATAACTACAAGAGTTAGGTAAACTAAAGATAGGCGGTTTGCCTTCTTGTCCAGGGGAAATTTGTACGGAGCTTGCGTCTATTTGTAGATGGCACTGTAACCGGTAGCTCCGGTAGCTCCGCCCACTCGCGTGCTGCCACAAAATTCGGACTACAACTTTGTGTATTGCGGAGTGTAATCTGTAGATAAATAAAGCATACAGTACAGGTTTTGCGCTGGAATATTTCGCAACATAATGGTGACAACAAAACATTGCTGCTATGGCGATTCACGAACCCTGAAACCCGGTGAAGACAAATACTTTATTGGATAGATTTGGGAACGGGTTTCCAAAACCTGCACAAAATCGATAAAAATGTCAAAGCTGGGTACAGAACTGTCGTCGAAAATATTTTACCATTGACAATGTTACCAGAGACACCTACATATGTTCGATGCACTTTGTGGGTGGACGAGGACCGACAGCTGAATATCCCGACGCCATCAAATGCGGAACACAGGTACATTAGGCCTATTAATTATTGACATACATGTACATGCACAGTAGGACCTATACAACTTGTAATGACGGAGGTGTGTCCGGACAATGCAAATAACCGGATTATAATATTGGTCTGAACTGGTCACTCAAGAGTCAGCCTATGTATTTTGTTGAGTAATAATCATGAATGTTGACCCTGATCTGAGTGATCAGACTGTATTGATACACATGCTGGTTTGGCTAACACATGTCACAAAGGTCCGAATGTGTGTGGGGAGTGTGTGTATCCGTTTTTCAGTTTTTCAACTTAAATCATTGTAAAATGGGCCATACTGTTTTACTGTTCATACGATCCAGTTCATATTATGCCATGCCCCTAGCCCTAACGTCTGTCAGTCATAAGTGTGCAGTCTGATCTGGGTCTATGCTGACAACAGTCCAGATCTTACTGATGCACCTGATAATGAGATCAGCATGATCAGTCGGCTCATCTGGATCTATTGAAATGGTTCATAATGAAATTAATGGTATTTTTTGTACATTTTCTATTTGCATGTCACACATAAAAGAAGACGACCAGCCCAGCGTCATGAATATCGATAACCAAAGCAAATCAAACTGGAAAGATCGGATGCAGCGCAGAGTCTACTGCTGTTGACGGATACAAATGAAAGTGATGTGGGTATCGTGGGCTCCAGCGCACCTGAAGTTCCATCAACTTCACATACCAAGACCATTCCAGACCAACGACAGCTCCTGATAAGTGATGGAACCACCTGTAAACCTTCTCTACGTGATCATGAATGTCAAACAGACAATCCACCAACAACTGAAGTAATTAAATGAAGTATACAAAATAAAATATTGGAAAACAGTGCCAAATTAAATGTTTGTTTGTTTGTGTATTGGTGTCTAACGGCCTATCAACAGCTAAGGTCATGTAAGGCCGGGCAAACGGGTTCAATCCCATTTTAACCTGCTGCATTGGGGGGAAAATCCTAAAATCAGAACGGAATATTTACATCGAGATAAAATATATTCAGCCCTGAAATTAGAATAGGTCCATGCCACACCAAAGTCACTTGGCCATTTTCCCTAAAATAGGATTACGAATAATCGCAATACTCACATAAGGGGTATAACCAGATTCAACTGTCACATACAAAATGCCAAAGACGTATGTGAGGGCCAAACCAGGTCTCCAGTCGGAATTCCGGTAAGGATGAACCCCGATCGTTAAATTACCCATCGCATACTCCCACCTGCCACCCACACCAAATTGAATGAAAGTTTTATACCATTTGCATTACGCAAGCCTGTGGGTACAAAACAAACCTCGGACACATCTACTGCATTTTATGACACATTCAATGTTGACAGTGTCAAGGATGATGATAAAGCCTTTAAATTTTATATTGGATTAACTTACATTCAATTCATGTGTCTGTGGGATTTTTTAGGGAAATGTACAGAAAAGATTAACAATTGGAATTCTAATGTGTCTGATGCCAATAAGACTCCCGAGTAAAAGACGAAGGCGCAAAAGAACTATGTCACCAATGAACCAATTATTCATGACCTTTATACGTCTACGTCTCGGCTTATTGCACCAGGATTTAGCTTATCGGTTCAAAACCAATACACGTCTGGTTTCCACCATCATCATCACATGGGTCCAGTTACTGTACAAACAATTATATGCACTTCGCAAAGCCATGTTTGCTTCAAGAAGGAAATATAAGGTGTATAATAGATTGCACTGAAGTTCATGTCCAATCGCCTGGTAACTTCGAGCCTCAAGGAAATCAGTACTCCTCCTACAAGGGATATACATTTAACACATTTTTTGTAGCTATTGCTCCAAATGGTGCTATTGTTTTTGTAAGTGATGCATTTGAAGGAAGCATTAGTGACAAGGAAATTGTAAAACAGTCTGATTTTTTAGATTTCCTTGAGCCAGGTGATGTCATTATGGCGGACCGAGGGTTTTTAATTGATGATCTCTTGAATGAGCGTCAAGTGAAAATGATTAGGCCACCATTTCTTGGTACGAGACACAGATTTACTTCACAAGAGGGAGCTGCGACAAAAGACATTGCTTAAAATAGAATTCATGTTGAGCGTTCCATTGAAAGAATGAAAAAGTTCAAAATCCTCCAATGAATCATTCCACAATCCTTGCAGCCTATATTCACTCAATGTGTTTTCGTAATTTCTTGTTTGGTAAATTTTCAAGCACCTCTTGTGGAGTAATGGAGTGGGGAAAATGGTAAAACACAGATGCATATAATTTCATGTATATTATGTATCTTTGAAATAAATATTAATGGTAAACATTAATCCATAAAATTGTGAGGATATGCTACACATTTTCACTGGGTATGATCTATGTCTGTATAACTACAAGGAACAGTTGTATGGTGTACGAACAGGGTCAAAACTGAATTTACAGGTGCAGCTATAAAAATATACAGGTGCACCTGTAAATATACAGGTGCGGCTGTAAAAAATACAGCTGCACCTGTAAATATACAGCTGCACCTGTAAAAAATACAGCTGCACCTGTAAAAAATACAGCTGCACCTGTATTTTTTATAGCTGCAGCTGAAAATGTATAGTTGCACCTGTAAGTAATACAGCTGCACCTGTAGTTTTATAGCTGCACCTGTAAAAGTATAGCTGCACCTGTAAGTAATACAGCTGCACCTGTAGTTTTATAGCTGCACCTGTAAATGTATAGCTTCACCTGTAAAATGTACAGCTGCAGCTGTAAATGTATAGGTGCACCTGTAAAAAATACAGCTGCACCTGTATTTTTGTAACTGCACCTGTATTTTTGTAGCTGCACCTGTAAAATGTACAGCTGCAGCTGTAAATGTATAGCTGCACCTGTACAAAAATACAGCTGCACCTGTATTTTTATAGCAGCACCTGTAAAAAGTATAGCTGCACCTGTAAAAAATGCAGCTGCACCTGTAAAAATACAGCTGCTCCCGTAATTATACATCTGATTGGAGCGGAAGTAGGTATATATATAAGATTCCGGCACCTCGTGTAAATTTATGGCACCCGGTGTTTTTATAAACTTGAATGTATAAGGTTTCCAAAAAATCCGGGTGCCATTTTTTAAACCAAGTTCAAGGTCATTTCAAGGTCATTGAACTTTATGCTTGATGGAAGTCGAAAACTGCCAATATATGAGCCAATAGGTCATGGTCCTTAACTTGGAAATTGGTGTAACTTGTTCAAAAACATTTCTGATGGATATATTAAAGAATTTACGTAAACTACACTAATATTCGGTATATAATTATCATATTTTCAAGATGGCCGCCAAAAATCGGGTATTTATGAGATTTCGGTTGACTTGTTACATATTTGTGTAATGCTAAGCGCCTTCACCTATATTCAAAGGTTAATTATTTCAACTGGAATAATGTTGCAGTTAACATACTCCATTTTCAGAAAACTCAAAATGGCCGCCAAGTAAATGGCAAATCCATAGTAATTTACTTTCATGAACATAGACAATTTTGACACCCACAAAAGTAGGGCAGACAAAGTATGGACGTCTGTTCTCAACACAGACAACAGTCGCAGAATATACTACACTTACAGAGCTTCAGAATATCCATCTTGAAAATATGACCGCCAGATATGTGAGTTGAAAATCGAATCTTCCGAAAATGTTCAGTGTGTTTATTAGTCGGTTCTTCTGTGTAATTTATACAAGTTTAGGGTCATATGTATACACGACATATTGGTGTATAATTCGGGGTACACAGGCTCCAATTATGCCAAAAAGGTCAATTACCTTGAAATGACATTGAACGTGTCCGAAAAAAATGGCACCCGGATTTTTCGGAAAGCCAGACCCCAAATGTATACAAAACCACCAAGAAACAAAAATTAACACGCGGTGCCGCAATCTCGACAATTCATCCAATCGAACAGTTGCCGATCACGTGATCTTGATAAGCGCACATCAGCTTCATTTGCAAGAAGATACAACCATTAGATACAGGTAATTTGTTTTGCAAAGTACATTCGAGTATAAATACTGCCGAGAATATACGCTACAAACTGTTAATTAACAATATACGAGTGGGGATTATCCCTGCAGTATATTTATACTGTACCGAGAGAAAAGTGGAGCCATTACGGCCCTTAGATGCCAGATGTTTTGAGGAAAAAACATCAACATTATTTTATGTAATGTTGGCTTATCTTTAGCGTTTTTACGTTTAACGGCGCTAGATTGGGGAGATATACAATATCCATTCAACACTGAAACTACCATTTGCTGATATGGTGGTTTCCTTACCACACCAACTGAACATCACTTGGCCCAATATATATAACGGAATCTACTTATTTTGCTCAAATATACCAGCATATAGAGAAATGATTAACACATTAGAATGTTTTATAAACTTGTGGCTAGTTCATTTACATGTGACTACCATAATTATTGCTATAATCAGATATTAATGATAGCTAAATATAACTGGGAGAATTTGGTTGGGGAGGAAATCAACACTTCTCTCACTTTTCCCTGAGATTCCTTAACTACAGAAATGTGGACATATATTGAACCCTGAGTTGATCGGCTAATAACATCATGCTCTGCATGACTTTTCATTTTTATATTAATTCGTTCTCACGAAATAGCAATTCGTTCCCTCAATTTAACAATTCGTTCCCTCGAATTAAAAATTCGGTCCCACGATATAGCAATTAGTTCCTTTGAATTAACAATTCGTTCCCACGAAATGACAATTCGTTCCCTCAATTTAACAATTCGTTCACTCGAATTAACAATTCGTTCCAACGAAATGACAAATCGTTCCCTCAATTTAACAATTCGCTCACTCGAATTAACAATTCGTTCCCACGAATTGCCAATTCGTTCCCGTGGGTTAATTCGTGGGAAGAAATTATTAATTCGAGTGAACGAATTGTTAAATTGAGGGAACGAATTGTTATTTCGTGGGAACGAATTAATAAAACAAATCCATGTCCGGTGCGGTGCTCCGTATGATTGCGTGGTTGTACTGGCAATATATGTTCAGAAACGTTGATAATCTGGGCATGATAAACGCAGTCGGTTGTGTACATAATAGTGAAATAAATGTATCATGAAACACTCTGAGCTTTACGGAAGCTTAAAAGGGACATGTGCAATCTTTTTTATATGTCGTTCCCACGAGATAGCATCTCGTTACCACGACTTAGCTATGTCGTTCCCACGACAGGCTTCGAAATAATTCATACGTTCCTCCGATAAATTGTACTATGGAATTCGTAAAAACTTATTTCGCCTGTCGTTATTTTCACATGCGTTTCGCCACCACGCGCTTAACGCGAGATTGGATGAGTTCGCACTTAATTTAAGATTTGTTAAACCAGTTAGAAAAACGTATTCACGGGCCATTTTGCAGGAAACCTATTTACGGGAATAGTTTATGACATTACGGCAATCTGTTTGTACAAATTGATTGAGTGACGCAGCCAGAATTTACTGGTTTACCGTCGGCCATTACCAAATTGCATTTCCCGATTTCAGATAACGAAGATAAAGTAATGAATTCGAAGAATTTGCGCTCATAAAAATAAATTATTCACGAGAATTGCACTATTAAATTCCTAATTTGAATTCGCTGAAAGTGGGAAGTTTACAATTAGGTATGAAGCATTTTCTAGACCAGAAATGTGGCTCTGATTGGAGAAATGTGTCTAATGGTATTTGTAACCAGTGTAGGTCCTGCTTAAATAATACACTCATGTAGCCTACAGCTCAGGCTCAGTCAATTAAATTGCTTGATTGCGAGTTGGCATTGCCATCAGGGGCCAGCTTCACTAAACTTCGTACGACTAAAATGTTAGTAAATGCAAATTTAGGATCGTCTGGAAATTTAAATTGATGGATTTACATTTATTGAGCGCAGCCTATGATCAATAAATGCAAATCCAATAATTGTTTACAAGAAAATGTTGTTAATGTGATATTTACAGACTATCATAATTTTTCACTTACGAACATTTTAGTCGTACGAAGTCTAGTGAAACGGGCACCGGGTCCCTAATGCTGGCTTTGTGACTTTTCGAATGGTGTACCAGTTAAAATGAGGAGTCTTTCTTGGACCGGGTTATTAAAAGAAAAACGACACATCAAACACACATACACGAACACGATATATTGGTACGTAACAAGGCAGTGATATATTCAATAACGACACAGTGTCCAAAGTGAGAACGAAGTACATAGTCAAGTTGTATGATAATGTGGTACTAACAACAACAACAAGTACTGACATTTCCAGAATCCATCTGATTCAAAGTACGTATTCTTTTATAGTGTCCTTATTACGTAACGGATTTTGATGAAATATGTCTCCGACACGGAAATCGATTCTTCGCAAAAACGACACAAGTCTGTGCCGAACTCCATGGACCACCAAATGCAGCTCATGAAGACGCGTTTGCTGCGCCATATTTCATCAAAATCCGTTGCATATTAAGGAAACTAACAAATAATACTTACTTTGGAGTGGGCGACGTTGTTGTTGTTGTAACCACGTGATCATGCACCTTGATAGTGCTAGACATACAACAACGATGTGATTAATATATTACCCACGGGCCTCCACCGCCTGCGATAATCTTGCCAATAGTTGTCAATTTCACTATTTAAAAGTACTCGACTATTGTAGCAGCTTGATTAGCTGAGCCTGTCCTGTGCTACAGCTCAGGCTCAGACAATCAAATTGCTTGATCGCGAGTTGGAATTACCGATAATATATGTTCAGGAAAGTTGATACGCTTGGCAAGATTAACGCAGTCGGTTGTGTACTACGTTTGTTATGACGACGACGACAAATTAAATGGTTCTGTTTGAGAAAGTTAATGTTAAAGGGACACCATCCGCGGTGAAGTGTCGTTAAGTGATCCGTTATCGCGAAATGTAAGTGACCATTGGATATAAGACCGTCTAAACAGTCATGTTATCGAACTACATGTGCGTGTACGAGGCTCAAACATCTCGACTAGCTCAAAGATCTCGACTCAGCAGAGCTCGGTATCAATCCATCCGGCTACACTGCACATGACAGTCGAGAACATTGTCAGAAACGCGTTCATTCGTTTGTGGTCCTTTGCTTATATCCATATAATTCAAATTACTGCACATGACAGTCGAGAATATTGTCAGAAACGCGTTCATTCGTTTGTGGTGCGTTGCTTATATCCATATAATTCAAATACTAGCACATGACAGTCGAGAACATGTCAGAAACGCGTTCATTCGTTTGTGGTGCGTTGCTTATATCCATATAATTCAAATTACTGCACATGACAGTCGAGAACATTGTCAGAAACGCGTTCATTCGTTTGTGGTGCGTTGCTTATATCCATATAATTCAAATTACTGCACATGACAGTCGAGAACATTGTCAGAAACGCGTTCATTCGTTTGTGGTGCGTTGCTTATATCCATATAATTCAAATTACTGCACATGACAGTCGAGAACATTGTCAGAAACGCGTTCATTTGTTTGTGGTGTTGCCTATATCCATATAATTCAAATTACTGCACATGACAGTCGAGAACATTGTCAGAAACGCGTTCATTCGTTTGTGGTGCGTTGCTTATATCCATATAATTCAAATTCTAATTCTAGCCTGTTGATTGGCTATTCCTCATATGCTACACGGTATACCTTATTAGTTTACAGTACAGGTGCCCGTTTCAGTAAACTTTGTACGACTAAAATGTTCGTAAGTGCAAATTTAGGATCGTCTGGAAATTTCAATTGATGGATTTACATTTATTGAGCATAGGCTGCAAATGCAGCCTATGCTCAATAAATGTAAATCCAATAATATCATAATTTTGCACTTACGAACCTTTTAGTCTTACGAAGTTTAGTGATATGGGCCCCTGGTTACATATGCATCTAAAATATTTATTGAATTTACAGAAAACATGCTAAGAAAACAAGGGCATAGTTATTGCGAGGCTAATCCCCTCGCTGGCAGCCTTGATATATTATTTATATTTTTAAACATGTTTGCCTTACAAACAAAGTGAACAATGGGCGGTCGGACGTGTGTCGTATGCAAAACAGAGCACCATCCCTACTAGACACACATTGTGGCCAAATATCATACAAATCGGTGAAGAGTTTCATACATCATATTGAGAAATGAAAGGTGTTACTAACACACGTACGTTTGTTTGTTTGTTTGTTGGGCTTTAACGGCCTATCAACAGCTAAGGTCATTTAAGGCCGGGTCAATGGGTTTAGTACTAAATCCCATATATTACCTGTACAAGTACATGTACATGTCCAAGTACATGTACAAATGGGGGAAAAATCCCAAAATCGGAACTGAATATTTACAATAACACAAGAGCTCCGCGGAGCAAAATGTCCTGCCTGGCGCAGTTTCATAGTACATAAGGAGCTTGTAATAACCTTGGGGTTAGTGAGCACCATGGGCTTTCTGTAGAATGATGCGGGATGTTGTTACAAATGCATGTATGAAATATTAAAGCATAAACTGAGCGTTAACTTTTCCAAACACGTACATTTCTAAGTCAGTGACCTTGACCTTTAGGGTTAGCGGGCACCATGGGCTTTCTGTAGAATGATGCGGGATGTTGTTACAAAAGCATGTATGGAATATTAAAGCATAAACTGAGCGTAAATTTTTCCAAACACGGAAATTTCTAAGTCAGTGACCTTGACCTTTGGGGTTAGCAGGCACCATGGGCTTTCTGTAGAATGATGCGGGGTGTTGTTACAAATGCATGTATGGAATATTAAAGCATAACGTGAGCGTTAACTTTTCCAAACACGTAACTTTCTAAGTCAGTGACCTTGCCCTTTGGGGTTAGCGGGCACCATGGGCTTTCTGTTGAATGATGCGGGATTTTGTTACAAATGCATGTATGGAATAGTAAAGCTTAAACTGAGCTTAATTTTTCCAAACACGCAAATTTCTAAGTCAGTGACCTTGACCTTTGGGGTTAGCGGGCACCATGGGCTTTCTGTGGAATGATGGGCTTTCTGTAGAATGATGCGGGATGTTGTTACAAATGCATATATGGAATATTAAAGCATAAACTGAGCGTTAACTTTTCCAAATCCGGAAATTTCTAATTCAGTGACCTTGACCATTGGGGTTAGCGGGCACCATGGGCTTTCTGTAGAATGATGCGGGATGTTGTTACAAATGCATGTATGGCTTATTAAAGCATAAACTGAGCGTTAAAACTGAGCGTTAACTTTTCCAAACATGGACATTTCTAAGTCAGCGACCTTGACCTTTGGGGTTTGCGGGCATCATGGGCTTTCTGTATAATGATGCGGGATGTTGCTACAAATGCATGTATGGAATAGTAAAGCATTCCATTGAGTGAAACAGAAGTTACAATGAATTAACCTGAGCGTTAAGTTTTAGAAACAGAGCTAAGCGCAAAAACTTAACGTTGAATGCATGTGAAAAGTAGGTCAATGAACCATGAAAACTAGGTCAAGGTCACATGGGCTCCCTCTGTGTGAGATGGTTACACCACAGTGTTGATGTATAACGAAGCATTCCATCAAGAGAAACAGACGTTGTAATACATTAAACCGAGCGTTAACTTTTCCAAACACGGAAATGTCTAAGTCAGTGACATTGACCTTTGGGGTTACCGGGCACAATGGGATTTTTGTAGAATGATGCGAGATGTTGTTACAAATGCATGTATGGAATATTAAAGCATTCCATTGAGTGAAACAGAAGTTACAATGAATGAACCTGAGCGTTAAGTTTTAGAAACAGAGCTAAGCGCAAAAACTTAACGTTGAATACATGTGAAAAGTAGGTCAATGAACCATGAAAAGTAGGTGAAGGTCACATGGGCTCCCTCTGTGTGAGATGGTTACACCACAGTGTTGATGTATACCAAGTATGGAGGTCGTAGGAGTTGTAGGTTTCTGGAAACTGAGCTAAACGCAAAAACTTAACGTGAAATGTTGACGCCGCAGCCGACGCCGCCGACGCCGACGGAAAAGCTATGCCTATGTCCCGCTTCTGCTAAAGCAGGCGGGACAAAAACTATATATTCAGCCCCGAAATCAGAATAATCCTGATCTGATGCCAGGTCCTCGCCACACCAGAATCACTTGGCCCCTCCCAAAATCAGTAGGATCAGTAATAATCTTACTACTTTTATAATGGGCAATAGCACAATTCAACTCCCAGGTAACAAAAGAGCCAAATATAAAAACGTACCCGAGGGCCAAACCAGGCGAATCGTGATTCCTATAAGGAGGAACCCCTACCGTTAATTTACGCCGTCGCGTTCGCCCGGCCACCACCCACCACATACGTACGCACGCATGCACGTACATGGACTAACGCTATCTCCCCTCTTGCCTATCGGCGAGGGGATAATACATGCATACTATCCGCTGGTCAAACTGAAAGGGTCAGTGAAATAAGGGGCTAACTACACGCTACTGACCCTCGCAATTATATTTATGTCGTGCATATTTTGTTGTCAGTGAAGCATTTTTGATGGACTAAAATAAAATTTATATACGTACGTTAGTTTCCCATTGAAACACAATGTATATTAAAAATACATATTTGTCCATAGTGAGTTCACCTAGCAAAATAGTTCCTTCTGAATAACCACTAATTTGTTTAATTCATTTATATTTTGTACATTTGCCGATGCGCATATAAATTGTGAGTGATCTACGTATATAATAAAAAGGTTATATGATTTGAATGTCGACATAATATGTCGACATTCAAATCATATAACCTTTGTATTATATACGTAAATCATATTATGTCACTCGTTCCGCCGCGCAACGATATTGCGCTCTAAATGATATAAGCGCCTTCTTATTGGGAGGAATTTTGCACAAAACTAATGACTCTCATCTTGATTTTCAAAATGACCATCACCAACGTCATTTTGATGTACTTATTTTAACGACACAATACATTGTATACACATGGGTATGTGGCAATTTTCAGCAGATATGTTATACAAGCGTGAACTTTAGATTTAACGTTTATCCCCTGTTTCTTAGGCTGTAGTTTTTCGAACTGAAACATTATCATGGTGACGTTGTGGGAATGCCGATACATTTATGAACAATTCTGGTGATATGTAGACATCTTGAATTGAACATGTTCGCAACGACCGTGGTGCAAACAGCAATATTAAGCATGTTAAGTAAATATTGATAAAACATTACGTTTATAGCTAGCCTTCATGGAATAATTCTCACAAACTTATCTAAGGTGGCGTCGATTCGATATTTCCGGTTTCATGATGAAAGCTCCAATGAGACATGAAGTTCAAAGCATATATGTGACTGTGACTGGACAAATGGGGCTTATGGGACATGCAACCAGTGTAGCTCGTGATCAAAATGCACTCATGTAGCCTGATAACGATCTATATAGTTTGTTACAATCGTGACGGGTGTTTCATTGATTAAGTAGTGAACAGTGCAGTTCCTGATCAGCCTGTGCGGATGCACAGGCAGATCTGGATATACACTGGTCGCGAAACCCATGAGCCCCGTTTCTCCAGTCATAGCCTTATTTAATCGGTCATCGCAACCTGAAGTTCAAAGCATATATGTGACTGTGACTGGAGAAATGGGGCTTATGGGACATGAAACCAGTGTAGCTCGTGATCAAAATGCACTCCTTAGCCTGATAACGATCTATGTTGCTTGTTAATAGCATTACGGGTGTTTCATTGATGGAATGGCGAACAGTGCAGCTCCTGATCAGCCTGTGCGGATGCACATGCTGAAATGGATCTACACTGGTCGCAAAACCCGTAAGCCCCATAGTCACATAGTATACATCTGCTGTTAAATTATTTCTCATTTATTAGTGTTTTTGCTAAATTCATCAACTTTTCACCCATAAGTATTGTACTACAAGATTCATTTTGCACATGACTTTGTTACAGTGATCATGAAATGTACCTTTGAACTAAAACTCACACAGTTCGATCCTGCACAACAAGTTCACGATCACAAGACATCGGGGCCCGAGTTTCACTAAACTTCGTTCGACTAAAATTTGCGTAAGTGCACAATTATGTCTGTAAATTTCACATTAACACTGCTTTCTTGTAGACGATTATTGGATTTACATTTATTGAGCATAGGCTGCATATGCAGCCTATGCTCAATATATGTAAATCCATCGCTTGAAATTTGCAGGCGATCCTAAATTTTCACTTACAGACACTTTAGTCGTACGAAGTTTAGTGAAACGGCCCCCTGGGTCCGGGACTATGAAACTTTCGAATTTTCAATATTACACTAACGCCTGCGATAATCTTGCCAATATTTGTCAACACTATTCTTTATTTCAAAATAAATTATGGATATTGTGCCGGGAATGAAGTAATTTGATTGCCTGAGCCTGAGTTTGCTTGAGACAATGAACTTGCTTGAGACAATGAACTTGCTTGAGACAATGAACTTACTTGAGACAATGAACTTGCTTGATTGCGAGTTTGTATTTCCAATAGATGTTGACACGTTGATAATATTGGCAAGATTGACGTGGCGGTTGGGTAATGCGCAAAAACCAGGTCTCATTGACGGAAATTAAATGTACATGCGCACTCATTAGGCACAAAATGTGCTGTATAGGAATTAAATACAAGTGTAAACTTGTGTCACTATTCCACCAGTTCTAAAACTTACGAGTGCCCGCTATACAGATATAATCATTAGTAATATTTATTTTACTGATAGTGACACGCAGTGGGATCATGCTATTTTCATATGCAAACGAGGCATGACATTTTTAAATTATTTATACTATTTAAATGTGTCACCTGAAAATTTTTATATTTTCGACAGATTGTAAAGTTTGATCATTGCACATCAAAACATAAATACAGAGAATAAATAGTAATGTCCGTTAACATGTTAAGGAAATACAGTTATCGCCCCTGATATCAGTGTGGACATTTACATCTGATATAAAATGTATAATAATGCCAATCAATAGGTGGGGTAATGGTGAATGGATGTTTATTTTTGCCAGAACATGTTATATCTACAGAATATACAAACCTATCGGTCTCCCTATAGTATAATCTACTGAGTGGGCATTTACCTTTAAGTATAGTTCAGCTTGGACCAATCAAACAACATTATTATATACATACGTTCGTTTCCCATTGAAACACAATGGAACGCAATCAATATTGACGTCTCATGAGTTCATATTGGTCAGTAGCGGAACTACGTTTTACCTTATAAAATAGTTCCTTCTAAATCACCACTAATTTGTTTATTTTGTGTATAGTTTGTATAATGTCTTGGAGGCGCATATAAATTGCGAGTGTTGTACATATATAATAAAACGGTTATTTGATTTGTATGTGGATATATGCCAATCGTTCCGCCTCGCAACGATATCGCGCAATATCGCACGCTGTGGAACTCGTGCACACATCAAATAACCTATAAATAGTTCCGAGCATGGAAACGAAATGCATGCGCAGTAACGTCTACAAACACGGGCGAAAAACAATATTTTTGTTCACAAACGTGGCGGGATAATTTCCATTGTCGTCTTCCCTTCCCTGCCGACTACTGGATATGTTTGACTAAGCGGGTCCTTGCTCTTTACGAACCCAGCCGAGACAAAACACTTAGCTAAACTAAACAGGCGCTTCACCTCAGTTCGGAAATACGAGCTCGTTATGTAGTATATGACACAGTAGCACGCGTAATTGGAGAAACAAATTTCCTCAATTATTCTCCTTATATGGTAATAAATTAAATAGCTCTCCCATGATGCATCAGACGACCACATTTCCGGTGGCGTTGTGAGATCCCCTGGCGGAATACTTGTCTGGATGGCATACACTATCGTTGCAGGTAGCAACGTGCATATGAGGTAAAATGACACAGATAGAAGTGTGATTGTCGACGTCTGGTTCGAGCCCCTGGATCCGTTGTCGAGCCCTGGCGGCGCCCCGAACGAACTTATTCTCTTAATCTCTAATATAACAAGGACATTGAACACTAGAACGGTCGCGGGAACAACGGCGAATACCAACATCTCCGAAACCCATGTCCACACAATGTTAAACTGCTCAGCGGATTTTCTACTTTCGCAAAGCCCGGATGTGTCGTCGAACCACCAGATATAGGCCTGACAGACGGCCATTATGATAGCTAGTGCCGTCAGGGAACAAACCACGCCCACAGCGCGCGTGACGGTGCAGTACTGTTCCTTGAGGAATGGGTGACATACGGCGATGTAGCGCTCCACGGTGAAGCCCAGAATCAACAAGGGCGCCAGGTACTGCGGCGTTATATACAGGACCATGAACAGTTCGCAGATAACGGGCCTGTTGTAGGTCTGGAACCCCCACGCCTGCAGCAGCTCCATCCAGATATGGAGGAATATGAACACTAAATGCACAATCGCGATGGACCCGAGATATATAGCAGACGTGTTGGTTTTCCGCATTTTTCTGGAAAGCCATATCTTTGTACTAATCGGGTTGCCAATGATTCCGATAAGGTACCAGACAGGCGTGATGACCCTGTCTACGATGAGAAGTTCAGGGGCGGCAACCCGGTGTATGACGTAGGTGTCCTGGTACACAGCGCCACCTGACAGGGAATCGTTCACTCCAACCGTGGCGTTCTCCATCGTTAGTCTGAAATATAATGATACAATACAATATTAATCTCGGCGAAATATATTTAACAAACTAGATGGCCGCGGCAAAAACTAGCGGTCGCTTCTTTTTTTCCACGTTTTTTTCAGATTACTATTTTACTGATTATTGTACAGATTACTATTTTACTGATAGTGACTCGCGGTGGTATCAGGCTATTTTCATATGCAAATAAGGTATGACATTTGTTAATTACCCAAATACTAATTAAATGCGTCACCTGAGAAAAATACGTTCAACAGATAATAAAGTATGATCATTGCACATCAAAACATAAATACATATAATAAATAGTAATGTCCGTTAACATTTTAAGGAAAGATGGTTATCTCCCTTGATATCAGTGTGGAAATTTACGTCTGATATAAAATGTATAATAATGCCAATCAATACGTGGAGTAATGGGCGAATTAATTTTTATTTTGCCAGAACATGTCTCAGATGATGTCTCTGATATAAAGAACATATTGTGCCTACTGAGTGGGCATATACTATAAAAACAAATTTTCTCGTGACGACACACGGCTCATGAAGCAAAATGGGTTTTCATGACTTAATTATGGTTTTGACTGGAGAAATGGGGCTTATGAGATGTGTGACCAGTGTAGCTCCTGATCAAATAACACACCCATGCAGCCTGATAACGATCTATATAGCTTGTTAGAATCGTGACGGGTGTTTCATTGATTAAGTAGTGAACAGTGCAGTTCCTGATCAGCCTGTGCGGATGCACAGGCAGATCTGGATCTACAGTGGTCGCAAAACCCATGAGCTCCGTTTCTCCAGTCATAGCCTTATTTAATCGGTCATCGAAACCTGTCATACTACATCAGCTAGAGCACGTGACAATTTAATAACGTTCCAATACGAGATCACGGCCGTAATTAACTGAAAATAAACAAAACCGATCTGTTGTTCCTGGGAAAGAGGCGGTGTTTCATTTCGTCAACGAAAACACTGTTATATTTGCCCAGCTTGATCTGATATATAGAATTAACGTGCTAGTGTCTTTGATGTTGGGTTTATCAGGCTTGGCTTGAAAGTGGTAGGAATTCCTGACGAGCCTCGGAATTCCTGGCGAGCCTCGGGATTCCTGGCGAGCCTCTGAATTCCTACGCGTTTCTTTCACTTCCATACGATGGCGAAGGAATACGCTGACAACACCGTTCCGGGAAGATGTCAAATTAGAACATTGTGTCTTTTAAAATATAACATATTTGTTAAAACTAGAAAATGTGTTCATAGAACACGGATGCCCCACTTATCGCGTTGATAGTAAACAAGGCAAACATCCAAGTCCAAAGGGGAGATAATCCATGACCCAGGGGTCGAATCAAAAATCAAAATAAGCTTTGTAAATCTACTCATCATAAGGAAGCTACATACTAGGTTTCAGGTCTAAAAGTACTCCATGACCCGGGGGTGAAATCGAAACTCGAAATAAACTTGGCGCATATACTCATCATAACGAAGCTCCATACCAAGTTTCAGGTCTGTAGTTAGTACGGTTTAAAAGTTTTACGACTTACAATGTTGGTGACGGAAGGACGGAAGGGACGGGACGGGAGGAGGCGGACGGACAAATGGGTATATGCTGTCGTGATGGGGCATAAAAAAGCATATCACTCTCGATTTAATTATTTTGATGCCATAAAAGTTTATGTTTTTGTCTGCATCTAAGTGCCTGTGCAATTCCAATGCAACACATATAGGAGAAGCTTTTTAAGTTTAATATAGGAATGAATGGCCTTTTTGTGGAATTTATCGGGGTATAAACTTTGATAAGTCGCGGGAATACTGGACGAAGCGATACAAAAAAATTACAATTTTCGTAAAAAAAAAAAGAAGATAATTTTTTTTTTATTATTTATTTTCGAAAATTTTAATTTTTTAAGGCCTCGTCCAGTATTCCCGCGACTTTTCCAAGTTTATATCCGCGATAAATTCCACAAAAAGGTCATTCATTCCTTATAATTCCAGCATTTGAAATAAATTCATCAATAAAATGTGTTTATTTTCCGTTTTCTTAAGAATTATTTTAACTGCGCCTCACGGTTACGGAAAGTAGTTCGGCGTGGGAGTTTACTAGGATATAAATTTTGGACAGAGACTTGCTACGGGCCAATCAAATGTTAGGGAATTGTGTAAATATTTGTGTGCTGGAATTATTAGAGTAGTTAATTCGAGGCGTCGTAGCGTGGCCAACGTTTCTCATACATGTACCAGTTTATTCTATCGGGAGATTACCGATATAGGACTGATTAATGTCAGTAGAATCATTAGTTTCGTTTAGCATGTTTAGAGAAATGGAAATATGTTTGTGTGGTGCAATGACCGCGCGTGCAGTGATGTGCAGTAACCCACCAGAACGATTTTCAGCAGATCAATGTGAGTTACCGCTGAACCTCTCTAAACCGGACACCAAGAAAAGACACATGTGGTTTTATTTTTGATAAGTTTCTCGGTCATTTATCTCAGGCGATAATGTCTGTTCGTGATCGCATGGCACAGAAATAGGGATGGCTCAGAATGATCAAATGCCTGATTTATAGTGAAACCTCTCTAAGCGGGACACCCCTTTGCGGGACACCCTGGGGGGATCCCGAGGGTGTCCGCTTTAGAGGTTTCACTGTATGGAATGGGGAATTATCTCTTCACCAGTAGCCTATTTCATCAAAATTGCAAAGTATACTTTTCTAGCAAAGTATACTTTGAGGGAGTAATCATTTATTTTTCCCGAAATGCATTATTTCATACAGAACTAACGACTGCATATATTTCATGATTAAAAGTATGCAGAATTATTATACTGAATTTATTACATTACCACAGCCAAATTGGCTGTGATAATGTAATAAATTCAGTATAATAAAAATTAATAAATTTATCCTTAAATTGAAAATTTCTCCCTCAAAGTATACTTTGCAATGTTGGTGAAATAGGCTACTGGTGAGATCATATGCAGCAAAATACTGTATCTTCTTCTAAAGCTAAGAACATTAGCCCGTTCAACCCGACAGATACAATCAAAGTAAATAACTGCAAACAATGTACATGTAGATCCAAATGAGACGACTACCGCCTCATCTACATCTACAGTATTTGTCACTATCTTTCGGATTTTATAAATAAGTATTACTCATGATTAATGAGTTAGTCCAAGAATTAGCATAGAGCAGTCAGGGGTCAAAACCATGATACATTTGTAGTTCATTTCTTCAAATTCACATCAATTTGTACAACGTGCTTAAGTAGTGTATTGTATAGTCAGTTATATACTGTCGTTTTATATTGGTATATTGGTATATACTGTCGTTATATATTGTATATATATATTGGTATATACTGTCGTTATATATTGGATTATACGGTCGTTATATATTGGATTATACTTTCGTTATATATTCGTATATACTGTCGTTATATATTGGTATATACTGTCGTTATATATTGGTATATACTGTCGTTGTATATTCGTATATACTGTCGTTATATATTGGTATATACTGTCGTTATATATTGGTATATACTGTCGTTGTATATTCGTATATATTGTCGTTATATATTCGTATATTCTGTCGTTATATATTCGTATATACTTTCGTTATATATTCTTATATAATGTCGTTATATATTCGTATATACTGTCGTTATATATTCGTATATACTGTCGTTATATATTCGTATATACTGTTGTTATATATTCGTATATACTGTCGTTATATATTCGTATATACTGTCGTTATATATTCGTATATACTTTCGTTATATATTGATATATACTGTTGTTATATATTCGTATATACTGTCGTAATAAATTGGTATATACTGTCGTTATATATTGGTATATACTTTCGTTATATATTGGTATATACTGTCGTTGTATATTGGTATATACTGTCGTTATATATTGGATTATACTGTCGTTATATATTGGTATATACTGTCGTTATATATTGGTATATACTGTCGTTGTATATTGGTATATACTGTCGTTGTATATTGGTATATACTGTCGTTATATATTGGTATTATATTGGTATATACTGTCGTTATATATTGGTATATACTGTCGTTATATATTGGTATATACTGTCGTTGTATATTCGTATATACTGTCGTTATATATTGGGATATATTGTCGTTATATATTGGTATATACTGTCGTTGTATATTGGTATATACAGTCGTTATATATTGGTATATACTGTCGTTGTATATTCGTATATACTGTCGTTATATATTCGTATATACTGTCGTTATATATTCGTATATACTGTCGTTATATATTCGTATATACTGTCGTTATATATTCGTATATACTGTCTCGCAACGGCTCACATACGCAAGCTCCTGTGTTAATCAACGTTTCTGGACAATTATTTGCCAATTTGTACCTAAGCAACTTGATTGTCTGAGTCTGAGCTGTGTAGCACAGCTCAGGCTCAGCAAATCAAGTTGCTTGATTTCAAGCACAATTTTGAAGTACATGTAATTCGAAATACATGAATTTGGAAATATTGGCAAGATTAGCGTAGACGGCAGTGTTACTATGATAATGCGACCGATGGACAACTGGAGGCCGTTTCACTAAACTTCGTACGACTTAAATGTTCGTAAGTGCAAATTTAGGATAGTCTGGAAATTTCAATTGATTGATTTGCATGTATTGAGCATAGGCTGCATAAGCAGCCTATGCTCAATACATGTAAATCTAATAATTGTTTACAAGAAAAAATGGTTAATATGAACTTTACAGACTATCATAAGTTTGCACGTACGAACATTTTAGTCGTACGAAGTTTAGTGAAACGTTCCCCTGTTGACCAAGTCGATTAATGTTACCGTTGTAAGTGGCCGAAAAAACAGGAATAGGATGGTCACCGATCTAAATATATTTCCTTAAACCGTTGTAAGTGGCCGAACAAACAGGAATAGGATGGTCACCAATCTAAATATATTTCCTTAAACCGTTATAAGTGGCCGAATAAACAGGAATAGGATTGTCACCGATCTAAATATATTTCCTTGAACCGCCTAAATTAATACAATTAATGTTGAATATAGGATTGGCAAAAGTAATATATTTCATAATTGAGCTTTTTATGTCGTCATTTCCAACTTACCAGATTAATAAGTTCAATAAGCAGTAACTGAGCCCATTACAACGGATAACAATTGTATACGTCATTCGACCAGGATGAAACTGTTTTACTTACAAGTAAATAGACGATCCTACACGAGTGGTTTAATATCAGTGCTCCAGATAACGAATTTGTAATTGAGTATTGTCACTCCATCATTTCTGAAGCAATTGGGTATTTCAAAATTTGAATTGGGTAAAATAAAATCACACTACTGTTTACACATCAACAGACAGCAATTATTGAATGGTTTGCTTTAAAATGAAAACATGTCTTGGCATTTCATTAGAATTATCTCCTTGGAGACAATTCTAATGAAATACCAAGATGTGTTTTCATGCAAAATAAGAAAAATATGCTATATTTGTGGTCTGTTTATTGTTTTCTGTAGCATGATAAAGATACCACACATTTTTTTATTTCTATTTGATACTCGCTACTTCTGATTTAAATTGGGTTTTTGGAAATTTTAACAGGGTATTTAAGCAAATATGCAGCTTATCTGGAGCTCTGTAATATAATATTTAATACCAGTTCACTGGTTTCGTAACATTCCATAAGACATGAGGTTATATCGTGGTGTGAAATTTCCATATTTCACGAGTGCTATATGGAACAAACATATCAATGCGTTGCAAATATATGAATATCCTATATTTACATTGCAACGCAATATGATATGTTATATAATTACGAAGACCGTGCATCCAGATCAGTAGCCGATTTCACAAAGATCGCTAAGTGTACTTATCTAGCAAATTATACTTTGATGGAGCAATTGTTTTCTTTCTGAAATGCATTATTTACTATAGAACTAATAGTCTATCGGCTGACAAACTTCTCGTAGGATTTGTATGTGCCCTATGTTTGACACTGGATTCATGAACTAGAACATATACCATGTCAAAAAAACTTGGGTAGACATTTGGTAACCCGGCAACGAATGAGAAATCCAAGATGGCCGCCATCGGCCATTTTTAATTATTGTCACATTTAACTTTGCAAATGGTCTAGAAACATAAGCAGCACATCATTTCTGACTAATTTCAGGCCGGAAAGTCCATTAGTAAGGCTATTCTTGCGATTGGTGATCTCCCAGAAATAGAAATCCAAGATGGCCGCCAAATGTTTTGTTAAAAATGTATAATTTGCTTGAAATGTTTCTGAATTCTAACGAAATGTGTTTATATGCACTCCTATGTTTATTATACTGTCTTAATAAGGCTTAAAATGGCAAATTTAATTTTGCAAATGTCAGTTTCTGGTTGTAGTATTTTAAATCTGTAATTTTGACATCCTTATTACTGCCATGTAAATTATATAATGGTCAACAAAATATAGCAACTTACAACATTGTTAGTACTATTTATTATCTAACTAAGTCAAACTATTAGTATCATTGACATGTATATGAAGACACATAACTATGTACCAGATGAGGCTGTATGCAAAAATGGACAACATGTCAGTTGGGACCAGTCTAATACATCCGGCAATTTGATTGCATTCAATGTGGGCAGTGTCCACTTTACTAATGTTGGCAAATTGTGTATAGTTTAAACTGATCCCAAATGCCAAGGAGTACGTTTTGGCATGCTGTATCACCTATTAATTGGCTGTTTGTGTTCAGTTTCCTGTACTATTTGTACGTTTGAGTATGAAAGCTTTGCATACTGTTCCTTACATCCATAATTATATTAGGAAACACTATCTCGAATAACAAAAGTGAATGTGTATGTTACTGTGTTTATATGAGACACATGCATATTGATTATTTGAGACAGCCACTTTAACACTAAGATCCTAAACGTTTGTATGCTCATCATATAATCTATACACATACTGATGGATGTTTACACATCGTTATATCTGGGATACATTGACATTTACAAAACTTGCAACAAGGAACACCATTCCTTCTGCATGTATCTGATATGTGCACACTTTGTGCATGTACACATCTGTGCACATGTATCAGGAATCAGTGTTCTACATACATCGGGCATGAACAACTCGTCTACATCTATAAACCCGTACAGCTGGCAGTACGCTACATAAATCCTCTCCAACCCTATATGCCAATGTATGGATGGGGATATAACGAGTGGAATCACCGACGCCAGTCTTAACCCAGAGTTCATGAAGGTTGTGTTTACTGAGTTCGCTCCAACAGTACATCATCTGTATAAACACATCGGTGTCTGACGATATGTCTACAATTGGCTTGGTTCCATTTTTCACTGCATGCATAGCATGAGGTACAATCCGGGTATCTGCTTCTTCCAGTTCACTGTGTAATTCGGGTACTTCCTGTGATTTCCCCTCAGAAACACAGATACACGGAACTGTTTGTTCTCCTGACATATTGCTTACAAATACCTCAGTAACCTGTAATGATGACTGCGTGTCATTTTGTCCATCAATAATTTGCAGATGAAGCAACAGCTGCAGCTTTTTTCGTTTGTTACTACCAAGAAGACCAAAATCGTTCCATTTCAACTGGTAGTGATGTTTGTTTGTTGATGATATTCAGTTCAATAGGACAAGTCGTCTGTCGACGTTTCCTTTCCGAGTCTTTAACTGATATATCGATGTAGGAATCGAAGATGAAGTCAATTCTATCAGCTCCAATCGTTGATCTCGTAAGATAGTCCAATATTATGTTGCTATATTCGCCAAAGTCTTTGATTCCTTTTGTCCTTATCTTTCTAATGTTACCCATCATGTCTACGACAAACGTTGTGTGAAATGTGTCATGTCTGTTTGGGAATTTCGGATCATCTGCAGTAAGTTCATATTCCAGCTCTTGCACAATGGAACTTTTCACTACCTTTGTCATTAAATCTTCCTGATCAAATGATTCTGGTGTGACGTCATACTGCAACAGATCTTCCATTGCATTTCCCCGTACCCTAGCTACCTCAAGAAGTCTCTGTTGCTGCCCTCGTTCCTTCCGTTGTGATATCTTGACTGGTGATTTGCATTCTCTTGATGAATGATGTATACTTCGAAAGGTCTCCAGGTTGTTTCGATGGATTGTTTCACAGAAACGCATTGTCTTCTCCACAAAACGGCCTTTACGCAGCGTGTCATATGTTGCATTTCGATTGTCGTCACATGCAATAGTTGATGCCGAATATCGTCTGTCATTACTTCTTGTGTGACAATGTTGTGGAGTTTGGGTTGAACGGCGTCCACCTTGAATGGATTTTCATATTTCTCAATGAATGTCTCTTACCATGCTTTTGTAAATTTGTCGCTGCTTTTCAATGCCCGTCTGTATATGACCTAAGCCGTTGAACGGACGTTAAACCCCATTTCATCACCTGCTCCTTTCTAGAAGTGGATGCCGGTAATGTTGTGTCCCGAAGAAACAGTAACGGTTAAACAAAACATGTAGAACGTCGATCTGCAAATCCATGTTTATGAAATTACCTAAACGTACATTCGAACTAATCATAATATATAGGTAAACTGTTGCCATGGAAACCTTCAATGTAACATGAAAACCACATCAAAATGTTTCCAACTAGGGTAATATACTATGCATATTATACAATTGCATATACACTCATTTTGAATGACTATCACAAATATTTAAGCAAATCATGCATTTTCCGTACAATATTTGGCGGCCATTTTGGATTAATAAGTCAACGAGATCTACAATCGCGAATATAGCCACACTAATGGATTCCTCGTCCTGAAATGAGTCAGAAATGATGTGTTATTTATGTTTCTAAACCCATTGGTTGCAAAGTTAAACGAGATACTAATTCAAAATGGCCGCCGGCGGCCATCTTGGATTTCTCATTCGTTGCCGGGGTACCAAATGTCTACCCAAGTTTTTTTGACATGGTACATGGTCTAGTTCACGAATCCAGTGTCAAACATAGGGCACATAAAAATCCTACGGGAAGTTCCACAGCCTATGCATTATAACAACTCTTTATATTTGATGATTCATAGTATCCAGAATTATTATACTATATTTATTACTTTATCACACCCATTTTGTTTTGTTTAGCAAATATTTAATTAAATAAAATACAAGAGACGAGGCAAAGCCACGAAGGACAGGTTTTCTTCAAGGCAAAGACAAATATGTCAAAGTGAAAAAAGGTCACATGTTGGATAGTGGTATGTGGTGGGCACCCGTTATTTATGAAGTTGTGCAAGTATGGTGGTCGTATGTGGTACGGTAACAGAGACATGGACATAAACACGACAACTTAACATTGAAAATGGCTACGTCGATTACGCGGAAAAAATAGGTCAAGGTAAAAAAATATCACATGTTGGCTAGTGGTATGTGATAGGTATCCGTTGGTTAACAAGTAGTGCAAGTATGCTGGTTCTATGTGGTATAGTAACAGAGAAATGGACAAAACACGAACACTTAACATTGGACTTGGACGCCGGCGTCCGCTGCCCACCGCCCACCGCCAACCGCCCGGCCGCCCGGCCGCCCGCCAGCACGCCTGGATTTCGCCAATCCAATACGCGGGATATTTTTTAAAAACCAGGATAAAAATGTATGCATACATTGAAAATCTCTCACTTAAAGCATACTTAGCAAGATAAGTATATACTGTACACTTTTGGTGAAATCAGCTACAAAAAAACCCATAGATATTCTTACCGATCAAGATCTACTACATGTTCGCCATAGTGTGCGGGGAGCCGTGTCACTAAACTTCGTACGACTAAAATGTTCGTAAGTGCAAAATTATGATCCACATTAACAATGTTTTCTTGTAAACATGTATTGGATTTACATTTATTGAGCATAGGCTGCATTGCAGCCTATGTTCAATAAATGTAAATTCATCAATTGAAATTTACAGACGATCCTACATTTGCACTTACGAACATTTTAGTCGTACGAAGTTTAGTGAAACGGGCCCCAGATCATTCATGTCAGGTTTATCCATGTTCGCGCAGCTAACTTGTGAATTATAACTATGGTGTTGGAAAAAACGCATTGTTGTTTACTGAATTCAGTGTTGGGGCAAAACAACAATACAAAAACAACGTTATAAACGTTTTAGGCACGCTCAAGTTGAGCTAATGACGAAGACAATAAAGCCAGACACCCACACAGAAACTTTACGATTTTATTGACAATTGCAATATGCCACGACAATTCTAGATTGTTTATTACATGCCCACACAGTAATTTGTGATCGAAAACGACCGTGTTACTTGTAAACCCTTTTAACACCACTTGGCAAAAAGTGAAGATCCAGATGAGCCGGCTCGTGACGAGCCGTCTCATCAGGATCTGCACTTTTTGCAAGTGGTATTCATATTTTTAAGAACAAAAACAAGCCCTTTTCATAAATGGAATAGTCTGAAAATCATTTATGTGACGATTGGATTGGTCGGAAACTTAACATTTGAAAATCCAGTCCAGTTACTTAGGGGTGAAAGGGTTAAATTAGTAGGACGCGGGCGCGACAAAAACAATGTGACCTGTCTGACAGTCCAAAAAAACAACAATATCGAGGGCACATTTGAAAATCCGGAGGATTGTGAATTTGTCACAGCATGATAGAGAAATGCATGTGCGTAATATGAAGCAGTTACATGAAATGGAACAGAAACTAGAAATGGACGCTTGTCGACAAGCGCATGTGTATCCCCCTCCCCAGATACACAAGTAGTTTGAAAAAAGGGTGATCGAGTTATGCTCCGGAGACAAAATCGTGACGGACAAAGGGAGATAACTAAACAATTAGTGATGCAAGAATTGTCATTCTTGCGCGACACACCTTTAGGGTCTATGCATGTGTGAAGCTACTGGAGCGCAGAATTATGTGTTAATAGTCCTATATTTATGTACATATATCTGCACAGGTGCACATAATGCCACAATATTTTCAACACAGTTGACGGAAATGTAATATAGAATGTAAATAAAAAAAATAATGCTCGCTACTGGAGCCGAGAATTTTTTTTAATAGTCCTATATTTATCTACATATATCTGCACAGGTCCACATACTGCCACAATATTGTCAACACAGTTTATGTAAATGTAATAATTTAGCTGTATAAATTACCTGTAATAAGTTAGTGGTCAGTTAAAAAATTGAAAAAGACTGTAAAAAAAAAAATGAAAAAAAAAATGAAAAAAAAAATGAAAAAAAAAGTTGAAAAATAAAAAATAATAATGCTTGCTACTGGAGCCCAGAAATTTTTTTTAATAGTCCTATATTTATCTACATATATCTGCACAGGTCCACATAATGCCACAATATTTTCAACACAGTTTACGGAAATGTAATATACAATTTTTTTTTTTAAAAATAATGCTCGCTACTGGAGCCCAGAATTTTTGTTAATAGTCCTATATTTATCTACATATATCTGCACAGGTCCACATACTGCCACAATATTGTCAACACAGTTTACGGAAATGTAATAATGTACCTGTATAAATTACCTGTAATAAGTTAGTGGTCAGTTAAAAAATTGAAAAAGAATGTAAAAATAGAAATGGAAATAAAAATTAAATTAAAAAAAAGAAAAAGAATAATGCTCCCTACTGGAGCCCAGAATGTTTTTTAATAGTCCTATATTTATCTACATATCATATATACACAGGTCCACATATTCCCACAATATTTTCAACACAGTTTACGGAAATGTAATATAATCATTTACCTGTATAAATTACCTGTAAGTTGTCAGTGGTCAGTTGCACATGCTAGCACATACACAGGTGAATAGTCTGTATATAGCACTTACCACCTTATGCTACTAGACAAAAATTGAAAAATAATTTGAAAAAAAAAATGAAAAATAAAAAAAAAAAATGGAAAAAAAAAGTTTAAAAATAATAATGCTTGCTACTGGAGCACAGATTTTTTTTTTTAATAGTCCTATATTTATCTACATATATCTGCACAGGTCCACATAATGCCACAATATTTTCAACACAGTTTACGGAAATGTAATATAATCATTTACCTGTATAAATTACCTGTAAGTGGTCAGTGGTCAGTTGCACATGCTAGCACATGCACAGGTGAATAGTCTGTATATAGCACTTACGACCTTATGTTACTAGACAAAAATTGAAAAATAATTTGAAAAAAAAAATGAAATAAAAAAAATGAAAAAAAGAGAAAAAAAAAAGAAAAAAAAAAGAAAAAAAAAGAAAAAAAAAAAAGATGAAAAAAAATGAAAAAAATAATAATGCTTGCTATTGGAGACCAGATTTTTTTTTAATAGTCCTATATTTATCTACATATATCTGCACAGATCCACATAATGCCACAATATTTTCAACACAGTACCCAATGTAGTAATTTACCTGTATACATTACCTGGTCAACAGTGGTCAAGCACTGGACATCTGCACATGCTAGCCCATGCTAGCACATGGTTCTCCCAGTTTCTATTGTTCTCTCTACATGCATTATTGTCCAGTTTGTAGAGTGCGCAAAACAAAAAAGGGAGATAACTCAAAAATTAGCTACGCAAGAGTTGTCATTCTTATGCGCGACACACCTCCGGGTCGTGGTCTATGCATGTGTGAAGTTTCATGAAAATCTTCCAAAGGGTGGTCGAGTTATGCTCCGGACAGGAAATCAGTGAGCGAAAACAAAAAAGGGAGATAACTCAAAAATTAGCTATGCAAGAGTTGTCATTCTTGTGCACGACACACCTTCGGTTCGTGGTCTAATTGAATGTGTTAAGTTTCATCAAAATATTCCAAAGGGTGGTCGAGTTATGGTCAATCAGTGCGCGAAACAAAAAAGGGAGATAACTAAAAAATTAGCTATGCAAGAGTTGTCATTCTTGTGCGCGACACACCTTCGGGTCGTGGTCTATGCATGTGTGAAGTTTCATGAAAATATTCCAAAGGGTGGTGGAGTTATGCTCCGGACACGAAATCAGTGCGAGAAACAAAAAAGGGAGATAACTAAAAAATTAGCTATGCAAGAGTTGTCATTCTTGTGCGCGACACACCTTCGGGTCGTGGTCTATGCATGTGTGAAGTTTCATGAAAATATTCCAAAGGGTGTTCGAGTTATGCTCCGGACAAAAAGTGTCTGCGGTGGACGCGGACGCGGACGCGGACGCGGACGCGGACGCGGACGCGGACGCGGACGCGGCGCGCTGTCAAATCCATAGTATCCCCTGGGGGATACAATTATAAGAAATGATCCCAGCGTTGAAATTTGCGACGGTCGAAACATCCGTACGAACGCTGGTAATACTATACGCGCCAAGGGTGGATCTAGATGGGGGGGGGGGTTTCCGGGGTTGCAATCCCCCACCCCCCGTTCAGCCACGGAGTTTACATAGATCACAGTTTACCACCAGTTGGAGTCTGAATTTAAATGCCGTAAAACACAGGAAAGTGCATTTCGAAGAGCTCGAAAATAGGACAACCCGTTCCCCAAATGCTGGATCCGACCCCGCGCGCCCCTTACCGTCGGTGGCGGGGGCATACATACATGTATATAGCGGGCAGAACTCCCCACGACTCCCGTACCATCCATAGCATACGGACGGTCCGGGAGTTTTGCAGTTTAGCTCGAAACTACATGTACCCCCTGTTGTTACAGAACAGCTTAATCACCTCTGTGCCACGGGGCCGATATATCGGCCCAACCAACACCCCCAAGTTTGCCAACTGGGCCGACATATCGGCCCAACTTTGACGAACTTTAACGTCGTTGTAAACGTAATACATTTCTCCGAATGAACATATTTTCTTATTAATATGTCACATCAACATTATTACCAGTCATACAAGCGATTGTGAACGACGTGTTGGCACACAATAATGCATTAGTAGAGGCTAAACAGGACACGTCTAGTAAGGTTTTGAAACAGCTCATTGCACAAGTACATCGTTATAAATCCTAAATATATGAAAGAAATGCGTAACAATATGCATTGTACCGTAACGTAGCATGCTAGTAGGCTACGCATTTCACGTATTTCATTCACACAAACTAACTTTCGTAAGTTCACAACTAAATTTTACACAAAGGTTGGCATTACCAGCCGATTTTGTGAAATATTAGGTGGTATTTTCAGACTTCCTGAACTCCTAAGTCAAGGTGCATGATCACGTGGTACTAACAACAACAACACGTACTGAAATTTCCAGAATCCTGATTCAAAGTACGTATTATTTTATAGTGTCCTTATTACGTAACGGAATTTAATGAAATATGGCGCATCAAACGCGTCTAGTTAAGCTGCATTTGGTGGTCTCTGTACTTTCGCCCAAACTTCTGTCGTTTTTGCGAACAATCGATTTCCGTGTCTCCGACACGGAAATCGATTCTTCGCAAAAACGACATAAGTCTGTGCCAAACTCCCTGGACCACCAAATGCAGCTCATGAAGATGCGTTTGCTGCGAAATATTTCATCAAAATCCGTTTCATATTAAGGAAAATATCAAAAAATACTTATAACCACGTGATCATGCACCTTGTAAGTGTACACGTAGGAGGATAATGGTAGCGCTAATGAATCACATTATTGTGTGAAGTAAATTTACAGACATGCCATACAGGTATATTACCCCTTTAAACCCGATACACCATACAGCAAACACTGTAGATCCAGATGAGCCGGCTTGTAACAAGCCGTCTCATCAGGATCTGCAGTATTTGTCATTATTACACTCTTGCAAATTATTTGCACGGGTTTCGCTGTGAGAGACAACTACTTACAAATAATACACCGTGAAGAGAACACCCGTAATTGCGCGCCTGTTTTCTTGGAAATCACGAGCTACCATGCAAATGTTTAATTTTTATTAAAGTCAAAGTAAAGTTATTTGAACATTTGGAAAGGGTCTCGACTAATCTAGAATGTTAATGTGATTGAACACATTCCAACCATGCACTCAAATATATCTGGTTCACAGAAACAGCTGCGTAATTTGGATTTCAAAAAGTTTACATGACGTCACATTTGACGTCACACAACGTAACGCCAAAACGCGGGAAAAAAACTTCATTGTATAACTATTCATGCGCACATCACAATTCATTGATTATAATCTCAAAAAGAGACTAAATGTGCATATTACATCGTATATGTTTGAATAGCGGAAATAATACACTCATGTCCGTCGGCGTCCGTGCAAGCAACTCGTTCGCTACGCTCACTCGTTACTTACACGGAAGCCGACGCACACTCGTGTATTATTTCCCGCTATTCAAAATGTACGATGGAAGATCCTCTATGTATTTCTCAAGATAATACAAAAATCCCTTTTTTCTATTAATGGAAAAATTCAGCAATGAGCACGGAACTATCAATGTCGGGCATTTAGGACTGAAAGGGTTAAACCAATACTCATGTAAGATTGCTCGATTTATCCAGTCACAGTCGCATTCTGTCAAAACACACTCCAGGCTGTCTAAATGTTTTACTGCTTAATGCTATTAACTCCCTGTTGTTCCCATTTAGAGAGTAAAACCTCGGATTAAAATTAACCCAGTTTGATTGCTTTAATGGCCATCATCCGAATTCAGGATAATGTGTATACATGTACAGAATTCCTGTGAAAAGTGACAAGTCTGTGAATTGAGACAGCATGGAACAATGACATTTTGAAGGCTTGAGCCCGCAACCTTAATACTGTAAATGGAGGTTAAACAAATGCATACGCATCACATGATACGACAGCAATCATGTGCTTGTACACTGTCGCCTGTGCTAGTTAACCCTTTCAACACCGCATACCTGTACAGTGGTATTGGCAAACAGTGTATATCCAGATGAGCCGGCTCGTGACGAGCCGTCTCATCAGGATCTGCACTTTTTGCAAGGACTTTTCATATTTTTGAGAACAAAAACACCCCGTTTTTATAAATGGACTAGTCTGAAAATCAATTTGTGACGGTTGGATTGGTTGCAAAACTAACATATCAAATTCCATTCGTGTTACTTAGGGGTGAAAGGTTAATGTAAAACAGTTGGATATGGCGACGGATTGCCGACAGATGGTAACCCTTTGAACCCGAAATCCCGCTATAGCGGTTTATGCAAAAAGTGCAGATCCAGATGAGCCGGCTCGTAACGAGCCGTCTCATCAGGATCTGCACTTTTTGAAAGTCATTTTAATATTTCTTAGAACAAAAACACCCTCTTTTCATAAATGTACGAATCTGAAAATCATTTTGTGACCATTGAATTGGTCGGAACATTAGCATATCATTCCAGTTCCTTAGGGTTGAAAGGATTAATAAACGTTGAGAAGTTGGGCAAGACTAACGCAGGCAGGTGTGTAGTGAGTGTGACGGGATAAATAGAATAGGACTTATGACACGTGACCAGTAGGTTCTGATGGCTGCGCTTCAATAGTATACATAATCGCCTGCGTTAATCTTGCCCAGATTATCAACGTTTCTGAACATCTATTGGGCAGTACAAACTCGCAATCAAGCACTTTGATTGTCTGAGCCTGAGCTGTTGCACAGCTCAGGCTCAGACAATCAAGTCTGCTTGATTTCAAGCACGATAATAATGCATTTTGAAATAGAGAAAATTTACAAATATTGGCGAGATTAGCGCAGGTCGTAGTGTAGTAGGAAAGACACGAATAGCGCAGTGTATATGTCGAAAGTACAGTAGACACTCGTTTACTCAAAGTCTAGGGGACTGAGGGAAATACTTTGATTTGATTTGATTTATTAGTGTGTAATGGCCTATCAACAGCCAATGTCATTTAAAGCCGGGCCAACGGGTTCGATCCCGCATTTCACCTTCTGCATTGGGGGATATTTCAAAGTAACAATGGATGACACTGTGTTGAAACTTCAAACAAAAATAAAATCAATTTTGACAATATGCCCAAGACAAACACCGTGACGGTGTTTTCTTAATTGAAATGGTTCGATACTCAACCGCTGGTCAAAACGTACATGTACTTATATAGTGAATAATATACATTATAACATGAACACGATATAAAATTAGGAGCGGAAGTATTCTGAAGATAGTTGTCAACAGCGTGCTATAATGTACGTACCTGCAAACAATGGCACAGCGTGATCCTAACTCCTTATTGTGGAATCAAAATTCCCAATGCGTATGTGTGGCTGCAACTTGAAAAATGGGGGTTATGTGCCTTGCACTAGTGTAGATCTAGATCAGCCTGTGCATACGCACAGTCTGATAATGATCTGCACTGTTCGCCATTACATCAATGAAACACCCGTCATGCTACTAACAAGTAATATAGATCGCTATCAGGCACTTTGATTGTCTGAGCCTGAGCTGTTGCACAGCTCAGGCTCAGACAATCAAGTCTGCTTGATTTCAAGCACGATAATAATGCATTTTGAAATAGAGAAAATTTACAAATATTGGCGAGATTAGCGCAGGTCGTAGTGTAGTAGGAAAGACACGAATAGCGCAGTGTATATGTCGAAAGTACAGTAGACACTCGTTTACTCAAAGTCTAGGGGACTGAGGGAAATACTTTGATTTGATTTGATTTATTAGTGTGTAATGGCCTATCAACAGCCAATGTCATTTAAAGCCGGGCCAACGGGTTCGATCCCGCATTTCACCTTCTGCATTGGGGGATATTTCAAAGTAACAATGGATGACACTGTGTTGAAACTTCAAACAAAAATAAAATCAATTTTGACAATATGCCCAAGACAAACACCGTGACGGTGTTTTCTTAATTGAAATGGTTCGATACTCAACCGCTGGTCAAAACGTACATGTACTTATATAGTGAATAATATACATTGTAACATGAACACGATATAAAATTAGGAGCGGAAGTATTCTGAAGATAGTTGTCAACAGCGTGCTATAATGTACGTACCTGCAAACAATGGCACAGCGTGATCCTAACTCCTTATTGTGGAATCAAAATTCCCAATGCGTATGTGTGGCTGCAACTTGAAAAATGGGGGTTATGTGCCTTGCACTAGTGTAGATCTAGATCAGCCTGTGCATACGCACAGTCTGATAATGATCTGCACTGTTCGCCATTACATCAATGAAACACCCGTCATGCTACTAACAAGTAATATAGATCGCTATCAGGCTACAGGAGTGTGGTATTTTATTTGATCAGGAGCTACACTGGGCAAAAATTCCGTTAGCCGCATTTCTCCAGTCACGGCCACACATTTCAGGAAGCTATGTCTGGGGCCCGTTTCACCTAACTTCGTATGACTAAAATGTTCGTAAGTGCAAATTTCGAATCGTCTGGAAATTTAAATTGATGGATTTGCATTTATAGAGCATAGGCTGCATGCTCAATAAATGTAAATCCAATAATTGCTTACAAGAAAACAATGCTAATGTGAAATTTACAGACTATCACAATTTTGCACTTACGAACATTTTAGTCGTACGAAGTTTAGTGACCATCATGGATCGCTAGACATTAACTTGGAAGATTGACCAAGAATTGGCGTTTCTGGAAGCTAACCGGTCGTGGTTTCCGACAGACTTACGGACATGCGCACACCATATCTGATGGACACTTTTCCATTAGCTTGCTTAATTACAAGATCAAGTGTCATTACGCTCAAGCCAGCAAGCGTAAATGGATGCGCTGAAAAAGAGTGATGCTCTTGTTCGTATGGCAAACAGTGTAGATCCGGGAATATGGTAAACATTGTAGATCCTGATCGTTCGGCAAACCGTGTATATCCTGGTCACGGTCGTATGGCAACAGTGTTAATCCGAGAATATTACAGTGTTGGTCCTGGTCGTACGACAGACATACAGTGTTGATCCGAAAATATGGAAAACTGTTGATCTCGATTTTATGACAAATAGTGTAGATCCTGATCAGGCTGCACGGACGTCAGGATATACACTGTTTGTCATACGCAGTACACATATATTGATATTATAATGTTAAGTATATCTGTAAATATTGAAGAAAACAATGCAGTATAAGAATTGTGAAATTGGACCGTGTGCCCGACATCAAGCAGCTTGATTGACAGAGCCCGAGCTGTGCTACAGCTCAGGCTCAGACAATCAAACTGCTTGATTGCGAGTTTGCATTGCCAATAGATGTTCAGAAACGTTGAAAATCTAGATATGATTAACGCAGGCGAGTGTTTAAGCATGGTGAAATTGGGACAGATTGGATTTTCGCTCCACCTGTCGAGATAGCAAAACTGTCTGGTCTCTGGTGTGTTCATCTAGTGAGAAATTAGAATGGCATTGACGCGATAGCAGCGCCCGACAGCCAATCAGATTCATGCATATTCAGCGCATCCATTTCCGGAGCTAATTCGCAGATGCATGTACGGCTATGTTTTCTATTAACTCTTCCACTGAATAATGGAGTGGGGATGACAATACTCGCGTACTTTGATCACGTTTCTGCGCATTTTGGAAACAAGAAACAACTAGACACTATGTGTGTAAAACATGGAGATGCCCACTTGGCATACTGGGGGCCGTTTCACTAAATTTCGTACCACTAAAATGTTCGTAAGTGCAAATTTAGGATCGTCTGGAAATGTTTGGCTTTCTGGTACGTCAGTGTTGAATCCGGTTATGCACATTAATTTATACAAATGAAAAGTCATGCAGAGCATGATGTTATTAGCCGATCAAATCAGGGTTCGATATATGTCCACATTTTAGTAGTTACGGAATCTCAGGGAAAAGTGAGAGAAGTGTTGATTTCCTCCCCAACCAAATTCTCCCAGTTATATTTAGCTATCATTAATATCTGATCATAGCAATACTTATGGTAGTCAAATGAAAAAACAATATTATTCCAGTTGAAAGAATTAACCTTTGAATATAGGTGAAGGCGGTTAGCATTACACAAATATGTAGCAAGTCAACCGAAATCTTATAAATACCCGATATTTGGCGGCCATCTTGAAAATATGATAATTATATACTGATATTAGTGTAGTTTACGTAAATTCTTTAATATATCCATTAGAAATGTGTTTTAACAACTTACACCAATTTCCAAGTTAAGGACCATGACCTATTGGCTCATATATTGGCAATTTTCGACTTCCGTCAAGCATAAAGTTCAATGACCTTGAAATGACCTTCAACTTGGTTTAAAAAATGGCACCCGGATTTTTCGGAAACCTTATACATTCAAGTTTATAAAAACACCGGGTGCCATAAATTTACACGAGGTGCCTGAATCTTATATATATATATATCTACAATTGCCCCTGGACTAGAAGGCAAACCGCCTAACTTTAGTTAACCGCCTAACTTTAGTTTATCGAACTCTTGTAGTGACAACGTTTATTTATAGCCAAATTGTGTTATTTCGCTATATTTAAAGTTGTCAACAGAGATAATGGCCAAAAATTAAACATGATCCGGTAGATGTCATTTGGAAGTGATACAACAAATTTCGCGTTTGTAGATTACCGAATATAGGAGAAAAGGGTGGTTACAAACTTTTTCACAAACCAATAGATAACCAATATATAGCCGATCTATACATAGATCGGCTAATAATAATAAGTTTGTACTAATACTTTTTGGGAGTGGGGCCAAGTGACTGTGGTGTGGTGAGGACCTGGCACCCTGTCAGGCTATTCTATTTTCAGGGCTGAATATATATATTTTTGTGTAAATATTCAGTTATGTTTTTAGGGATTTACCCCCCCCCCCAAAAAAAAAAGAGGTAATATATGGGATTCAACCCCGTTAACCCGGACTAACATTACATTAGCTGTTGACAGGCCGTTAAACACCACCAAATCAAATCCAGTCATTTTGGCATGCACACGCTATTTCTCCAATCATAGTTACAGACCAGGAGCTCGACTGACCACTAAGGACATGCACACTCTATTTCTAGACTGACCACTAAGGACATGTACTCGCTATTTCACGTATCACAGTCACAGATCAGGCGCTAAACTGACCACAAACTTCACGCGCTCCATTTCCGAAACCAAAGTCAGCTCAAGAGCTGAACTGGCGACAAATGACACACCTCTTTTTTCCAGTTTTGTAAAAATACTTTAAGCGTAACCATAAAACACGTATGTCATCGTTGTTTGTGCTCTATATATTTAAAGAAAATATACTGTAAAAACTAGATTTGCCGCGGTCTGCATGCCTCGCCAGCCGAGGCTTTGATAAAGTAACCCGGACGCACGTACAATGTACATGTACGTACGGACTGACGTACGCCAATGTGCCGACTATCTCGTGCTGTCCGCAAGCGGGCGCGACAAAAATTACGTCAACGATTACGTCATGTCGAAAAACGTCGTTTAGAAACGTTCGGAACCACGTGATCCCGTCCCCCGAATCAAATACTATTTGAAGCTGTACTGACCACCTAACATGAGACACGCCATGTGATTTCGTACCTTCGGACATCTGCGTAATTTCATTAAATACGTTTACAAAATTTACAATACTTTTCATAAATAAAGTCAAAAGTTGACAACTTTTCAGAGTACATGCGGAATTATATTCCGCATGTACTCTGAAAATGTTGTCAAATTTTGACGACATTTACGGAAAATATTGTAAATTGTGTAAATGTATTTCATGAAATTACGCAGATGTCCGAAGGTACAAAATCACATGGCGCGTCTCATATATGTGTGCATTCGCCATGCATGTTGCAACTGAAACTGTACATGTGCTTTTTAGTTGTAGTACAATGGAACCTCTCTAAACCGGACACCCTGGGAGGTCCCCAGGGTGTCCGGTTTAGAGATGTTCCACTGTAATACAGGCAAATAAGCACTCCGAGAAACGAGTATGTGCTTTGAGAACATTAACATAATAGATAACTCTAAACTATTATAGTTCATATAAAAAATAATGGTTGCATCAATTGAAAAGCACCCCGTCAACGTGCACTGAAAGGTACATGCCCACTGTATCGATGGAAGAAGCAGATTTCCACAAAATCAGTGCACTTACATTACCTAGCTTAACCCTTTCAACCCTAAGGAACTGAAATGGACTGTGATATGCTAATGTTCCGACCAATCCAATGGTCACAAAATGATTTTCAGATTCGTCCATTTATGGGTTAAAGGTACAACATGTTCTATATAGGAATTAAATAAGTGTATAATTGTGTCGCTATTCCACAAGTTCTAAAAATTACAAGTGCCCACTACACAGATATAATCACTTAGTACTATTTATTTTACTGATAGTGACTCGCGGTGGTATCAGGCTATTTTCATATGGAAATGAGGCATGGTATTTTTTAATTATTTATATTAACCACATGCGTCACCTGAAACAATAATATTTTCGACAGATCATAAAGTATGATAATTGCACAAAAAATAAATTCAGAGAATAAATACAGAGAATAAATAATAAAGTCTGTTAACATTTTATGGAAACACGGTTATCGCCCCTGATATCAGTGTGGAAATTTACGTCTGATATCAAATGTATAATAATGCCAATCAATACGTGGGGAAATAGTGTGTATAGCGGACACTCGTATTTTTTAGAACTGGTGGAATCTACTGAGTGGGCCTGTACCTTTAAGTGCACTTAGTGATTTTGTTGAAATCTACTTCTTCCGTTGATACACAACGGCCTGCGTTAAACTTGCCCAGAGTATCGACGTTCCTGAACATATATTGGCAATGCCAACTCGCAAGCATGCAGTTTGATTGTCCGAGCCTGAGCTGTACCACAGCTCAGACTCAGTAAATCAAGCTGCGTGATTCACATATTTTGAAATAATTACAAATACTGGCAGGATTAGCGCCGGTGGTAGTGTAAAAACATTCAAAATATTAATCTGACAGCCGTTTGAAGTAACAAGCACGATTAGGCCATTCACGAATACAGAGACTTCCCATAATTTCCGGTCAATGCGAATCGCGAAGATAGTTTATGGAGTCATTAAACCACCATAAACACACGAACCCCCGGTCTGTGCAATTAAAACGTTAAATAAACCCGTAATTAGTCATGTGATCCAATAGCGACGCTGGGCAATACTGATTGGTGGATCGGAGCAAAAATATACGTCAACCGTCAATCTTGACCAGATTATCAACGCTTTGAACATTTATTGGCAATGCCAACGCTAAATCAAAAACAATTTGATTGTCTGAGCCCGAGCTGTAGCACAGCTTAGGCTCAGTCAATCAAGCTGCGCGATTTCAAACACAATATTCGAGTATTTTGAAACATAGAAATTGACAAATAATGGCACAATTAGCGCAGGTGTTAGTATACAATAATTATCGAGCTCGTCGCGCGAATTATCTCCCTGTTACGTCGATCGTGATTCGGAAAATCAGCCATAGTTTCAGTAAATGACGCCGAAAATCGGTACAAATATCAGAACGCATGTGGAATGTAATTCTACACCGGCCCTGAAATGTGAGTCAAGTTCGACATTATTTACGTAAAATATTCCCGAAACCAATATCTGCGAAATACTACCATGGGATATAACAACAAAGGCATCGGTGAACAGTGTACAGTGGGGTTAGCGTGTAAGTGCACACACGAACGAACACGACAGGTTGGAACAACATACACGCACTTTGGGTGGGTAGCTAACCAACCTGTCGTGTTCGTTCGTGTGTGCACTTACACGCTGACCCCACTGTATTTCAATTAAAAAAAAAATGTAAATATTTTTCTGCATTTTTTCTCATTTCGCATCAAATGTGTATGTTGTTACCACTCAGTGGAACCGTCTCTGCGAGACGGTTCAACTGAGTGGTAACAACATACACTTTGGGTGGGTAGCTAACCAACCTGTCGTGTTCGTTCGTGTGTGCACTTACACGCAGTAAATGACCCAGTAAATGACTCATTTGAGAAACGTTACCCCCACCCACCCATTTCCGTACACTATACAGCATAGCATATACATATATAGGCGCTACAGACTAACATAAATGGGTGGGTGGGGCATTGTTTTTCGAATGGGCCATTCACTGAGTCGTATGTGCTAGTCGTCCACCTGTGACTCAATTCATAATCATAATGCTCTATGGCTACAATAGCGCCTGCGCTAATCTTGCCAATAGTGCGTTTGAAATCAAGCAGTTTGGTTGACTGAACGTGAACTGTCCTACAGCTCAGGCTCAGACAATCAAATTGCTTGATTGCGAGTTGGCATTGCCAATAGATGTTTCACAAACGTTGATACTCTGGGTTGTGTTGGCATTGCCAACATACATGTATGTTGAGAAACGTTAATAATCTGGGCAGGGTTAACGCAGGCGGTTAACGATGGCTCAGACAACCAAATTGCTTGATTGCGAGTTGCCATTGCCAACGGATGCTCAGAAACGTTGATAATTTAGGCAAGATTAGTGCAGGCGGTTGTGTACAAACAAGTGTAGAGCATGGTCCTCTTGCACATTACCACAGTTGGAGTAGATTCTAATCATTATGCAAGTTACATTAATTCAATGACGGGTGGCGAACAGTGTAGGCCCAGATCAGCCTGCGCATCCGCGCAGGCTGATCTGGGCCTACGCTGGGCGCACACACATATATTTGAAGAAATGGTCATTATTTTTGTGACATACGGGTATTTCGGTGGATTTGGGTGGGTTTCGTTGGTTTTGGGTAATTTACAGAGTTTTGTGCAACTACTATTGCTTAATCATTACACACGACACAAATCGTCAATTATCTACACATTCGCCGTTCCGAACAATCGAACATGCCGTAAATTACCGTACTTATTCGTGTAATTCGCGGGAGGTGACGTAAATCGTATGTTGGTAACAATGCACCCAAACCACCAGAGATACCGAAATAAGCCATACAACACCGAAATATGAACCGTTCTTCAAGAACCTGTGGGCGCACACGACGTAAGGTACATTTTGTCAGACGGAAGCCCGTATGTAGATTAATATCGCTATGATTCAACTTATAGAATCTGTAATCAGAATGAACGACAGAAACAGTTTAGCCGGAAGTAGTAGTATTGGAATCAAATCGATTGGAAGTGATCGATTTGGTTATCGAACCTCAGTATTTATCATGGATTAAATCACGCGAACATGCACACGTACATGTACACGACCGCCCGCGCTTATCTTGCCGATATTTGTCAATTGTTTTATTTCGAAGTAAGTGCATATTCGAGGTGCATGATCACGTGGTTACAACAACAACAACGTCGCCCACTCCAAAATAAGTATGATTTGATATTTTCATTAATATGCAACGGATTTTGATGAAATATGGCGCAGCAAACGCGTCTTCATGAGTTGCATTCGGTGGTCTAGGGATTTTGGCACAGTCTTATGTCGATTTTGCGAAGAATCGATTTCCGTGTCGGAGACAAAGAACGTTTGTATTTCGCGCACTAAATTAAAGCAATAATCAGCAGGGTGGTGACATTCATACTTCGCTGTATTGATATTGAGAAACAATTCTACAGTGTGAGACAAAGATATTAACATAAACTCACATAATAAAGTGTGTATTAGCAAACTTCTTAGGTCGCTCTCCACGAAGTAACGCTTCAAACGCAAATTTCAAAATACTACTCCGCCATAACGCTTATGTAATGCAATGTAATGTTATGTATTTATAGTTATGTACTCAGAAGTAGTGTATTTTGTCCAGATTGATTGTCTGAGCCTGAGCTGTGCTACAGTTCAGGCTCAGTTAATCAAATGACTTGATTGCGAGTTGGATTTTCAATGTGAGTTCAATTAAGCTTTCCGCAATAATACGATATGTTGAACAATTCTGCAAAAAAAGCAGGAACACACTTTTCCAACGTTTCGGCACAAGGCCTTTATCAAGGAATTAGTTAAAATAAATGTATTGTGCAGAATTGGCAGAATTGTTCAATATGTGCTCAGAAACGTTGGCATCGTTTGGTGAAATTTAAATACATGCTTTGGCAGCATTTTAGAATCATTTCCAATGGAAATGATTCTAAAGTGCTGCCAAAACATGGTTTTGTCGAGCCCGCTTGCGGAAGGCGAGACACAGTGATCACACCGTGCGTGATACCAATTTCCTTCCTGCCTGGTGTCTGGCACAAAGGACATGACTTGGGAAATACTGATTGTTTGATATACTGTCTCATAAGACAAATATGACTGGCCCTGTCAAATAGGATAACATTATATATAAAACACACTTTACTTTTTACGAACAAGCTTACTCGTAAGTAAGAAGGTTAATGAAACGGGCCTCTGTGGATCGTGGGTTTGCATATATACATCAATCAATCAAACATATACACATTCCAATGCTTTTTTATTGTTGTAACCCGTCCAATTATTTGCGAAATTATCAATTGTTACTTCAGAGCAAGGATACATACATGTATGCATCTCAACGGAATGGAATATAGAGAATAGTAGGTTAGTGCCGTGAATGGGAAAAAATATCCGGCAAGGCTCAATAATTTCTTTATTTCTCATCAGAAGTATATGTTGACCACTCATTTGAACCGTCTCGCCGAGACGGTTTAAATGAGTGGTCACAACATATACTTTGGTTCAGAAATAAGGAAAATAGATAGAGAATAGTAGGTTAGTGCAGTGAATGGGAACAAATAATTGGCAAGGCTCAGGAAACGGGATGGGCGAGGCTTTGCCGAGCACATCCCGTTTCCGTGCCGCGCCAGATATTTGTTCCCATTCTAGGCACTAACCTACTATTCTTTTTATCCCGTCAACACCTACAAATGGCTGTAAAATGCAAAATTAGTATTGACTGGATATCAAAAATGTTTCACGGCACCGTGTTACACGGCACATACGCACTGTGTTGACGGGATAAAAGTCTGATAGGTGTAATGCCATCATGGTACAGTCGAACCTCATCGAACGGCCACCTCTCTACAACAACACTCTTTCTGTAATAGCCGCTATTTTATATCCCAAAATGGATGATTTCCTCTCTATCTAACCATTAGACTGCTGAGCACGAAAATTGTCATCTGATGTTGCTTTAAAATTAGCATTCTGTCTCAATAACCGCATGTCGAGCCCGCCGAGGCATTTGATGGTCTCAAGAGTGTATTTATTTGAAGTTGGAATTAAGGATTGTGGAGATATAAGGTATGTAAAAACTTAACAAATTTCAATGTCATTTGACTTTGAACTTGAGCATGCGGGTCACACATAGGTGGGATATAGAATGAAAATATGGATGATGAAAAGGGAGTGTTGGAAGTTTGAAGTAAATTGGAGTAACGATTGTGGAGATATAAGGTATGTAAACACTTTACTTCTAAGCCATTTGACCTTGCCCCTTGGGGCACAGGGGCCGCATGAGTGGGACACAGAATGAATATATGGATGATGCCCAATAAGCATACGAATTTCAAGCACATCTGACTTACGGTTACAGAGATAGTAGGTATGTGAAAAGTTTAACGCAAATTTTGACCTTGACCTTGGGGCAAAATAGCCGCATGAGTGGGACACTGAATGAATATATGGATGATGACCAATAAGCATGCACAGTTTCAAGCAATTCTGACTTACGGTTACAGGCCAAAGAAACTTGATGTTTATATGGGCATTGCTCATATTGGTCTCAATCTACTGTAGAGATAGTATGTATCTGAAAACTTTAACGCAAATTTGGACAAAAACTTTAACCCAAACTTCTAAGTCATTTGACCCTGACCTTGGGGCACAGGGGCCGCATGAGTGAGACACACAATGAATATAAGGATGATGACTAATAAGCATTTGAAGTTTCAAGTCAATGTGACTTAGGACTGCAGAGATATAAGGTATTTAAAAACCTTTAACGCAGATTTCGGACGGACGGACGCACGCACGCACGGACGCACGGACGTCATTGTGATCACTATGTCTCGCTTTCCGCAAGCGGGCTCGAAAAAAACATGTTTTGGCAGCATTTTAGAATCATTTCCATTGGAAATGATTCTAAAATGCTGCCAAAGCATATATTTGATGAGAATTATCGAAGAAAATAAATAAACAGCGGACGACAAAATTTAATTCAGGATTAACCTCCCTACAACAGCCACCTCTCTACAACAACCAGTTTTGCGTCTTCCCATGGGTGGCTGTTGTAGAAAGGTTGCACTGTAATTTATTTCCGATACATACGTATGAACTGATTTTGTGCTACATGTGTGTAATAATGTGTTTCATTATACACAAATACACAACTGCCTGCGCTAATCTTCCCCATATGTGTTACTTATTGGAACAAGAATATTTGAAATATTGTGCTTGAAACCAAGCAGCTTGATTGACTGAGCCTGAGCTGTGCTACAGAGAATTGACATTGCCAATACACGTAGATGTTCAGAAAGGTTGATAATATGGGCAAGTTTAACGCATGCGGTTGTCTACAAGCATATAATTCCAGCACAAAAATATTTACACAATTCCCTAACATTTGATTGGTCCGTAGCAAGTCTCTGTCCAAAATGTATATCCCAGTAAACTCCCATGCCGAACTACTTTCCATAACCGTCAGGCGCAGTTAAAATAATTCTTAAGAAAACGGAAAATAAACACATTTTCTTGACGAATTTATTTCAAATGCTGGAATTATAAGGAATGAATGGCCTTTTTGTTGAATTTATCGGGGATATAAAATTGGAAAAGTCGCGGGAATACTGGACGAAGGGGGCCTTTCCGGCCTTCGTCCAGTATTCCCGCGACTTTTCCAAGTTTATACCCCGATAAATTCCACAAAAAGGCCATTCATTCCTATAATGTCGTTCAATTGCACTGCACTCTTGATGATTATGGATGATTCTATATATCTCCAACTATGTTTATGTCATTCCCAAGAAGTCCCAAAAGAAATCAGGAATCCCAGACAATTTATTTCCTGTACATCACAATGCACATCCCAATGCTCATATTAATTTACATTTATTACACTAGTCTATTGCACATTATTTGCACGGGTTTCGCTGTGAGAGAAACCCCGTAATCAACTCCTTACAAATAATACACCGTGAAGAGAACACCCGTAATTGCGCGCCTGTTTTCTTGGAAACCACGAGCTACCATGCAAAATGTTTAATTTGTATTACAATCAAAATAGAGATATTTGAAAATTTGGAAAGGGTTTCGACTAATCTAGAATGTAAATGTGATTGAACACATTCCAAATATGCACTCAGATATATCTGATTCATAGAAACAGCTGCGTAATTTGGATTTCAAAAAGTTTACATGACGTGACATTTTACGTCACACAACGTAACGTCATGCGCACATCACAATTCATTGCTTATACTCTCAAAAATAGACTAAATGTGCATATCCGCCGTGGAAGTGTAATACATAGGATGTTCCTTTGTACATGTTTGAATAGCGGAAATAATACACTCGTGTCCGTCGGAGTCCGTGCAAGCAACTCGTTCGCTACGCTCACTCGTTGCTTACGCGGAAGCCGACTCACACTCGTGTATTATCTGTGATCAGGTACTACACTGTTCGCCATTCAATCAATGAAACACCCGTCGTGCTTCTAAAAAGCAAGAAAGATTGCCATCAGGCTACATGAGTGTGCTATTTGATCAGGAGCTACACTGGTCACAAAACCCATAAGCCCCATTTATCCAGTCACAGCTATGTAACTATCAAGAGAGGAAGCCATGGTACGTATGTTGAGCCCAGCCAATACGTTGTCCGCAAATACATAGGCCTATACCCAACGTTGATTTTGGATGGACGGACGCACAAAAAGACGCACACACAATGACGTATGTAAATCACTATGTTCAGCTCTCCGTATTAAAGTATAACACTATGGATGGGTGAACTGTAGGAGGTTCTAAAGTGCACGAATAAATACATATCAGAACGCTCCCAAAACGAAGGAAAAATAATTGATCTCAGCAAAAATGGCTGCAGGACAGAAAAGTAAAGAAATTGAATGGATAAAGAATGTAAAAATTAATAAAGCTGCCAATAACGCATCGAAATATTGTGGCTGATGGGATTTACAGCCAGTGTGTATCCAGATTAAACACACTCATATATGTATATGTATAGCCTGATAAACATATATATTGTTTGTTAGAAGCATGGCGGGTTTAATAGTGAACAGTGCAGGAGGTCGTTTCACTAAACTTCGTACGACTAAAATGTTCGTAAGTGGAAAACACTATTTTCTTGTAAACAATTATTGGATTTACATTTATTGAGCATATGCAGCCTATGCTCCATAAATGTAAAGCCATCAATTGAAATTTCAAGACGTACGAAGTTTATTGAAACGGGCCCCTGATCCTGTTCAGACTGTGCGGATGCAAGGCAATAAATACCATGTCCCATTTTTCAAAAGGGTGTGTTACATTATTCTGACCAGAATTCATTCTTAGAAATTCTTGCTATTCTGCCAATTAGAATATCAAATTTCATGGGAGACTGGGCCAGTAATGGTTTGCAAACAGCATAAACTACAACAAAAAACAATTAGGACATTTATTAACTATCGATCTACTGGAGCGTAAAATTTATTATTTACAAATGTCTGAAACAGTATACCAAATCCCGTAATTTTATTTGCAGTGCTTTGTTAACGTATCACGTTATATTAATTGATTGTCTGGTGTAGACAAACATTTGTAACGGTTCAGACAGTATAGCTCTACACAACCGCCTGGGTTAATCTTGCCCAGATTATCAACGTATGTGACCATCTATTGGCAATGCCAACTCGCAATCAAGCAATTTGATTGGCAAGGCTCAGCCAATCAAGATGCTTCAGTTTAAGCACGCTATTTCTTAATTCAAGTATTAAGTTGGGGTCATGGGTTCGATAATCACATGCAGCGGATTATTATTATTTTATATTTTCCTTGCGGTAAACGCGAACGTTATAATATATATAGATAAACTATATACATGTACAACCATTAAAATCATAATTTAGTTTATCAAATTAAATCCTTGTTATGCCGTGTTTTAACCCATTTCATAAATGTGTTATGACACACGTGCAATAACACGAATTCGATTGGCTGGCCGCATCACCCTAATTATGTATTCGTATTATGCGCGAACGGTATGTCAAATGAATAAAATAGAGACGTTCCAAATTAACATATTAATGACAAAGTAATGATGTTTTGACGTTGACGTCATCATTTTAAACGTCATTAGAAGCGTCCGTGACTCATTAAAATGGCTGCAATTGTCAGAATGAGATTTATGAAACTCGTCCGAAGTAATTATTGTATGCACCTCGCCAAAGGCTCAATGCATAAATTGTGCTTGACTCGTTTCATAAATATCATATCAAATGGAAACTCGTTTAACCCTTTCACCCCTAAGTAACTGAATGGGCTGCGATATGTTCGTTTTGCAACCAATCCAATCACCGCAAAATGATTTTCAGACTAGTCCATTTATAAAAAGGGGGTATTTGTTGAAAATTACTTTCAAACAGTGCAGATCCTGATGAGACGGCTCGTCACGAGCCGGCTCATCTGGATCTGCACTGTTTGCATAAACCGCTATAGCGGGCTTTCGGGTTCAAAGGGTTAAGATCCTCTATTTATAATTTGCTGGTTTCTGATATGTACCACAGCAGTACAACACTAGACATTATGTTTGTTAAACATGGATATGCCCCCCCCCCCCCACCCCGTGTCATACAGGTGCCCGTTTCACTATATTTCGTACGACTAAAATGATCATAAGCCCAAATTTAGAATAGTCTGGGAATTTCAATGGATGAGTTTACATTCATTGAGCATAGCCTGCTGCTCAATAAATGTAAATCCAATAATTGTTTACAAGAAAACAGTGTCAATATGAAATTTACAGACTATCATACTTTTGCACTTACGAACATTTTAGTCGTACGAAGTTTAGTGAAACAGCCCTCTGGAGAACTCTTATACAAACTTTTCGACTTTTCAACGTAAATGTACACGGACGTACATGTACGGAACATCAAGAGCAACGCAATATGCCCCATTTCTATCGTATATGGGGCACAAATAGCTTCAAACCACAGGTTGAAGTAACGGACCGAGGTCTATAAATACATTAAATATGCCTATAAGCATCGAGGAATGAAAACAAAAAAGATAAACAATTTGTTTTTACTCCCTATATATAGACATATATGTCTATATATAGGGAGTAAAACAAATAATTTTAGCCTCGGTCCGTTACTTCAACCTGTGCTTCAAACCACATCGACACAAGTCTGAGTTTCCTATATCACAGTATGCGCCGTATCAATAGAATCGTTAGGAAACAGATTATTGCTGTAGTCAGTCTACGGAGGGCATTATGCTTCACGCAAATTCCAAATACTGCAGAGTGCTTCAAAGTCAATTGACTGAATGACACATAGCGGGCCACTGGTTGGTATGGAAGCGTCCTGGGGCCCGTTTCACTAAACTTCTTACGACTAAAATGTTCGTAAGTGCAAATTTAAGATCGTCTGTAAATTTCAATTTATGGATTTACATTTATTGAGCATAGGCTGCATATGCAGCCTATGCTCAATAAATGTAAATCCAATACTTTTTTACAAGAAAACATTGTTAATGTGACATTTACAGACTATCATAATTTTGCACTTACGAACATTTTAGTCGTACGAAGTTTAGTGAAACGGCCCCCTGGTGCCAATGCTGAAAAGTCCTAAGTAGGAGATAGTATCTCCTAATTAGGACTTAGTATATCATAATTAGGACTTAGTAACTCTGAATTGCTTGTTAGAAGCATGCCGGGTGTTTCATTGATAAGATGGCGAACAGTGCAGATCCTGATCAGACTGTGCAGATGCACAGGCTGATCTGGATATACACTGTTGCAAGTCCCAAAAGCCCCATTTCTCTAGTCACAGCCACATATATAGTATGTGTGTGTATGTATGAACATGTGTGCATTTTCGAGCCAATTCCCACCATTCATATAAACCCAATGAATGAATAAATGAATGTATGAACATGTATGAATATATATAGGACATAGTGACTGTTGGTGTAATACGAGAAAATCGTTATTACGATGCTAATCCCCTCGCTGGCAGCCTTGATAATAAACGAATTTGCCTTACAAAGCAGTATAAACAAAGTGAACACAAGCCCTCAGTGACCCTGGGTGGTCGGACGTGGGTCGTATGCAGAGTAAAGCACCACCCATAGACACATATTGTGGCCAAATATTATCAAAATCGGTGAAACGGTGTTACTAACGTATGTCCGCACGTACACACGCACGTACATTGTACACGGACTAACACTATATCCCATTATACCTATGGGCGAGGGGATAATAATGACATTATTAAGTGCACTGTGTATCTGATGATTTATCAGATATATACAATATATGTTTCTGTGTTGTGATTCACATACAGTAAATGAGATATTTAAATTAAACACAGCATTTTATTTGATCGCATTCCCAAAAAAACGTTATTTTCAAGTATTTGTTACATGTGGCTGTGACTGGAGAAATGGAGTTTATGGGATTTGTGACCAGTGTAACTCCTGATCAAATAGCACACTCATGTAACCTGCAAACAATCTATATCGTTTGTTAGAAGCATGATGGGTGTTTCATTGATGGAATGGCGAACAGCATAGATCCTGATCAGATTGTGCGGATGCACAATCTGATCTGGATCTACACTGGTCGCAAAACCCATTAAGCCCAATTACTCCAGTCATAGCCACATATATAGACAGTGTTACAAGCACGGAAACTAATATGGCTTGGCATAATTTGGCATGTTCCGTATTGATATACGTGTACCAGTAAAGAACAAATGTGAAATTTCTCTTAAGAAATGATCATACTATACATGTACCACGTTTAGAAATAAGTTTCCATTATAGACGCTAGCGTAATTAATTATTATAAACAGATAGTAACTATTCATGGCAAAACATGTTCATTATACAGAAAAAATATCATGGGTATGTTCCGATGGCATACTGAACTCTAACGAGAGATTGTGTATATTTCAAGTCATCTGAGAAAGTCTTTTTTTTTTTAACTTTTTTAAGAAACCGGCCAAGTGTTTCAACACCATGTCGAAAATCACAAAGGTCAAGGTCATATCATTGGTGGTGCGAGTGCGTCACACATGTTCAGATGAATGAACTTTCTAAATATTAAAGCAATCTTTCAAGTAATATTGGAAGATAATACACGATGGCAGGCGCGGATAAAGGGCGGGGGTGGGGGGGGGGAGGGGGGGGGGGGTCCACGAGGTCCGGATCCCCCCCCCTGCTCCCGGCCAAAAAAAAATACAATACTCGAATAGTTGGATAACTTTTGTCGTGGCCTAGGTGACAGGAAATCGCATCTGCGGCGATCTGGCATTTACAAATTTCCTGGGGGAGGACCACCAGACCCTCCCCCAACTTTACGATTTCGCGCTCGCGGAGGTCGGCTATGCCGAATTGTAATTACAGACCCCCCACCTGCAATTATTTCTGTATCCGCCCCTGGATGGAAAAACTCTTACAAACGTTTCGACGCAAGAAAATGGCTAACTGTTTCAGCACCATATCGAAGGTCACAAAGGTCAAGGTCATGTCACTGGTGGTGGGAGTGCGTCCCACTTTTCAGGTGAATGAAATGTCCAAATATTAATACAGTCCTTCAAGTACATTCAAGCATATTGGAAGATATTACATGATGCAGAAGCGCTTACAAACGTCTCGACGTAAATGTACACAGACGGAAGTACGGACGGACGTATGGAACATCAAGAGCAACGCAATATGCCACCCCTTGCTATCGCACAGGGGGCATAACCAGCGTCAGTGGAAAACTGTACTACTGTCTGTTCCACGTTTTGCTGCCAACAAACTTTTGGCTGTTAAACACATTAAATGTAAAAAATATTTAAAAGTAAGTACTTCTTTATCAATAAGAAAAAGTCACCCTCCCCAAAAAAAATTATTTGATGAAATTCCATCAAATATTGATTTTATTGCGAAAAACGATTTTCCTATGGGAATTTAACATGGGGGCTAAAAATAGATTTTTTTAAAATATTTTTTTAATTTGTAGACCGATTTTCAAAATCTAACTTGTTTTCTTAATTACATTATTTTCAAGCTATTTCGCCAGATTTCGGAGTCAATTTCCAAAATATTTCGTTTTTTTGAGAAAATTGTTTGTGTTTAATACCCAAAAGTTCGTCGGCAGAAAAACGTGGAACAGACAGTAGTTCGATGTATAAGCCTAAAGTTTACGTACGTATGAACGGACGGACGGACATAGTACGTCCCGTTTTTTTTCAAAAGGGCATATATATAAACATGAAACATATGCATTTCCTATACTGTTGACTTGGAACATGAAATTTAGCTTTTGTTTTTCGTCTCGGCTAGATCTTGTTTGGTATATCAGCCGATGGACACCTATCTAAATATGTTTCTACACTTTTTCTCATTTATCATCAAACGTTTATGTTGTTACCACTCAGTTGAACCGTCTCGACGAGACGGTTCAACTGAGTGGTAACAACATACACTTTGGGTGGATGGGTGGGGGACACACATAACGTCGCCGGTTTAATCTTATTATGTTTCCGACGCCCCTGATATAACTAGATGGACGCGGCCCGCATGTCTCGCCCGCCGAGGCTGTGATAGTATACCGAAAAACGTTAACCACAAACTTTAACCCGGACGCACGTACGTACGTACGGCAATGTGCCGAATACATGTATATCGCGCCGCCCGCAAGCGGTCTCGAAATAAACAGCAAATCTTACATATCTTAAGCAGCTCACATTAACAACATACACGATAGAGCGCTATACATGTTTATAAATAACCCGCAGTCACATCGATGCCATTGTCTACGTCACGTGGGCACATATTGTGTTCCATTAACTCGCCAATCAAACAATGAATGTTCGTTTCCGCCGCCTATTCCGTGAGCTCTGCTATCAGTCTAAAAACGTCATCGCAGCCTCGAGACACGTCATGTTAGGCTTATAGAGGGATATTCGTGGGATAACTGGGTTTATTTGGCATTCAAAGCTATTTGTGCATAGTTGTGGTGAAAATCAGAAACCAATACAGTATAAACTAAAGTATGTTTGTATATAGTTTGTATATATAGCGTACGCATTTATCGGCATGAAATATAACTAGATAGTATGTTTATAAAACATGGATATGCCCTTTGGCTAAATGGCTAAGAGTTTCAGCGACCTTGTGACGGTAACAAAGGGGTCAAGGTCAAGTTAATGGTGGCATGAGTGCGTGATGCTCGGGTGATTTAAGTGCCCAAGTATTGAAGCAATCATTCGCGTAATATTGAAGACATTACATGTTGGAGAAACTCTTACACGTACAAACTTTCGACGAAACAAAATGTCTAAGTGTTTCAGCAACATTTCGAAAGTGACAATGGTCAAGGTAGTGTTAATGGTGGCACGTGTGTGTAACACATGTTCAGGTGATTCAAGTGTCCAAGTATTGAAGCAATGCGCGCAATATTGAATATATTACATGTTGGAAAAAACAATTAGAAGCTTTTCGACGTAAATATACACGAACGGACGTACGGACGGACGTATGGATGTACGGAACCTCACGAGCAACGCAATATTCCCCCTTTATTAGGTTATCTAGTTATTGGGAACAGCAACCATTGCAACCCACGTACCGTCCGTAGTTGCGAACAGCAACCATTACAACCTACTCACGTACCATCCGTAGTTGCGAACAGCAACCCTTGCAATATACTCTCGTACCGTCCGTAGTTGCGAACAGTAACCTTTGCAACCTACTCGCGTACCGTTCGTAGTTGCGAACAGTAACCCTTGCAATCTACTCGCGTACCGTCAGTAACCCTTGTACTCTACTCGCGTACCGTCATTAGCAGCAACATATGGCAGCGTACTCTCTAATTAATTATATATATGATGAATTGTATGCTGTATATCCTGATCCATGGGGCTGCACTGGTTGCGTGTGTCACAGTGTACCTTTGGTCAGCCGGGGGTCAAATGTACCGTACTATATGCGATACTTAATTAGTTTGCATGTAAAATTACAATGTATCTGCTACATAATGTATTTTTGTACAGACAGCATATACAATTCATAATTTAACAAGAGTTGACTGATAGTTTGTTTGGGAAACAAATATTGAATTGCGAATCGGTTGTTGGCTACATGTATGTGAGCTCCGATATTCAAGGGCGAGCAGTGCATATGCAGATATGTGAGCTCCGATATTCAAGGGCGAGCAGTGCATATGCAGATATGTGAGCTCCGATATTCAAGGGCGAGCAGTGCATATGCAGATATGTGAGCTCCGATATTCAAGGGCGAGCAGTGCATAAGCAGATATGTGAGCTCCCGATCAAGGGCGCATTGCAATATGCAGATTTGTGAGCTCCGATATTCAAGGGCGAGCAGTGCATATGCAGATATGTGAGCTCCGATATTCAAGGGCGAGCAGTGCAGATATACAGAGAATGTGAGCTCCGATATTCAAGCGAAGCAGTGCATATGTCAGATATGTGAGCTCCGATATTCAAGGGCGAGCAGTGCATATGCAGATATGTGAGCTCCGATATTCAAGGGCGAGCAGTGCATATGCAGATATGTGAGCTCCGATATTCAAGGGCGAACAGTGCATATGCAGATCAACTTGCGCAATTGCGCAATTTGCTAATACATACTTTATTAGTTGAGTTTATGATAATATGTTTGTATCATATTGTAGAATATTCTCTCACAAATGCTATAGCGAAGTATGAACGTTATTCCTCAATTTTATACCGTTGACTTTGGTGTAGCGATATAGTGCAACCGATCGTCTATAAAGCGGAAAACGTGCAGTTAGCTGGTTGCTGGTGTGGCTTGGGACGATTTATTGGCAACGTGAGCAAATTATTAAGTAGCTTCAATGATTTGCATTTCATCTTAAGTCCGAAGATGCGTGTTAGAAATCATCAACGACGAAGAAATATGCAATATTTCACGTAACAAACCAGACACGCCGTGCGATTTAGTACCTAATAAGAAGATGTGCGGATTTTCATGAAACATTTTTTACAGAAACTGTGATAGTTTCCGTAAATGACGTCGACCGGTGACGAAATGTTCATAGCAAATGCGGAATTTGCTCTGAAAATTTCGTCAAGTTTTGACGTTATTTACTAAAAATCATAAAATGTAAATGCTTGGATTTAACGACGGCACTGGCTCGATGACCTTGTATGTCGTCTCACAAGAACGGGAGAAAGGAAGGAGGCAGATACAGGGGAAACCGGTCACAGGGCATAGCTCTTATTAAAATAGTTCCCTCTGGTTCTTTAACGTGTCCTGATACACGGCACCGCCTTTTGAAGTCATCATCCGAAAGGACTAGTAGAGCAGAAAATACAAAGCATCTCAGAAAGACTGACACCCTGGCCGAAAATCGAACCCACCAGCGACCCCTCACATGACTTATATCATGATTTCTATCATGACTTATCGCATGACTTATATCATGACTTCTATCATGACTTATCGCATGACTTATCGCATGGCTTCTCGCATGCCTTCTTGCACGACTTTTCGCATGACTTATCGCATGACGTATATCATGACGTCTATCATGACTTATCGCATGACTTATCGCTTGGCTTCTCGCATGCCTTCTTGCACGACTTTTCGCATGACTTATCGCATGACTTATCGCATGCGCATGACTTATCGCATAACTCACATGACTTCTCTCATATGCACAATCATGGCGGCTCGCTTCGTCTTTTCGTTACTATGACGCTCATAGACGAAAATTAAGAACCTTAATTTTCGTCTCTCCAAGGCGTAGCAAGGAATCGAAATGTGCTCTAACGTAAAATGAAATGAAATGAATGAGGTTTAACGTCCAGCTGCAGCTTAGGTCATAGAGAATAGTAGGTTAGTGCCGTGAATGGGAAAAAATATCCGGCAAGGCTCAATAATGTCTTTATTTCTCATCAGAAGTATATGTTGTGCCGAGACAGTTCAAATGAGTGGTCACAACATATACTTTGGTTCAGAAATAAGGAAAATAGATAGAGAATAGTAGGTTAGTGCCGTGAATGGGAAAAAATATCTGGCAAGGCTCAGGAAACGGGATGGGCGAGGCTCTGCCGAGCACATCCCGTTTCGGTGCCGCGCCAGATATTTTTTCCCATTCACGGCACTAACTTACTATTCTATTTATCCTGTCAACACCTTCAAATGGCTGTAAAATGCAAAAATAGTATTGATTGGATATCAAAAATGTTTCACGGCACCGTGTTTCACGGCACATACGCACTGTGTTGACGGGATAAATATAGATATGGGACCACAGCTTAAAGTCTCATCCGACAGACCAGTGGGATGGGAATACTATGAAAGTATTTTTCATGCCCTAGGTGAATTTGAATCCACGACCTTCAGCATTAAAGTCCTGTATTCTACCCATATACACAGCCCATCCCAGGGGGCCGTTTCACTAAACTTCGTACGACTAAAATGTTCGTAAGTGCAAACTTATGATCATCTGGAAATATCAATTGATTGGCTTACATGTATTGAGCATTGGCTGCATATGCTCAAGAAATGTAAATCCAATAATTGTTTACAAGAAAACATTGTTAATGTAATTTTGCACTTACGAACATTTTAGTCGTACGAAGTTTAGTGAAACGGCCCATTGGTTCCCAACGAACCAACAAAGAAGTACACATGGATTAAACACATATATATATGCGACTAGCGTAGTCCCGTATTTGCATAAACGTAGTCTGGGAATACACGTATACGTTATTGTTCACGTATTGGATTTTTAAGGAACTAAATGCGAGGGAGCGCTAGCGCTGGATTTTTAAGGAACTAAATGCGAGGGAGCGCTAGTGCTGGATTTTTAAGGAACTAAATGCGAGGGAGCGCTAGCGCTGTATTTTTAAGGAACTAAATGCGAGGGAGCCCTAGCGCTGGATTTTTAAGGAACTAAATGCGAGGGAGCGCTAGCGCTGGATTTTTAAGGAACTAAATGCGAGGGAGCGCTAGCGCTGGATTTTTAAGGAACTAAATGCAAGGGAGCCCTAGCGCTGGATTTTTAAGGAACTAAATGCAAGGGAGCGCTAGTGCTGGATTTTTAAGGAACTAAATGCGAGGGAGCGCTAGCGCTCCCTCGCATTTAGTTCCTTGAAAATCCAATATGTGAACGATAGCAACTTATAGTTCAGCCACGTGTAGAATGCAATGTCCAATCAAAGAATTGATTTTCCATTTCATGTGGAACAGATAATTATTAAATCGGGGAATACGTGTCCTTGCAGTATGTGAAATAAGTGGAGCACAATGCTGCCCAGAAATTGGCTTAGAAAGTAGGGCCAACTATGATATGTGCTACTTTGTTTTGGAAGCATGTTGATGTCCTTTAACGACACATAGATACCTTTCGGCGTCATAACAGTTCAATTTTCGCTTTGTAACTTTAGCATTGACAAAATTTCTGTTTTCCCGCTGTCAACTTTATACACTTCATGTATTCGCATTTATAAACTTCGACTTTTTAACGGCCAAAATTCAAACAAGGGCATCGTTATTACGAGGCTAATTCCCTCGTAGAAGCCTTGATATGCGAAACAAAGCACTATCCCAAGACAGACATTGTGGGCAAATATTAATGAAATTGGCCAAGGAGTTAAGGGGTAATTCAGACGCATTTGCCTTACACACAAGGTAATCATAAGTCCTCAGTGACCTTGACTTTGGGTGGTCGGACGTGGGTCTTATGCAAAATAAAACAACATCCCTAGACACACATGGTGGCCAAATATTATCAAAATCGGTGAAGGCGTTCAAAAGTTATTGAAAAAATGAAAGTTGTTACTAACGTACGCACAGACATGGACTAACGCTATATCCGCTCATACATATCAGCGAGGGGATAAGGCCACACCAAGTTCTTTCTTTGTTAAGCGTCCGCGTGCGACTGTTTTGTGAGTGGTTTTCTGAAAAAACAAATTGAGTATGCTATTTTACACTATTTAAATTTATGTTAAAAACTTCCGCGGGGTTGAGGAACTTTTTAACATAAATTTACATTCGTTTTTTTTTCCAATGCCTTGTTTGTTTTTACCGGATACCTAAGTATGTTTTGGCCATCCGGGTGGACGCTTAACAGAGAAAACAATGGCATGGCCTAATGACGGAACCAGCCACCATGAGTATGTCGTCCATGCATCGCGTGTGTAGGAGACAGCAGGCATTGACATTGATTGGCACATCTGACGGTCCCACCAGTCATAATTACACGATGCGCGTTTATTCTTACACCAGGCAGAAATTCAATACGCGCGGGTTTTACGCAATGAATATTTTCATCATATCAGATAAACGACATGTGTTATGTATCTTAGACCAGATGGCCGCGGCCCGCATGTCGAGCCCGTCGAGGCATTTGATGGTCTCAGAGTGTATTTATTTGAAGTTTGATGACCAATAAGCATACACAGTTTCAAGCAAATCTGACTTACGGTTACAGAGATAGTAGGTATGTGAAAACTTTAACGCAAATTTTGACAGAAACTTTAACGCAAACTTCTAAGTCATTTGACCTTGACATAGGGGCTCAGGGGTCGCATGAGTGGGACAAATGAATATATGGATGAGGACTAATAAGCATATGAAGTCAATGTGACTTAGGACTGCAGAGATATAAGGTATCTAAAAACTTTAACGCAGATTTCGGAACGCAAACTTCTAAGTCATTTGACCTTGACCTTGGACACAGGGGCAGCATGAGTGGGATACAGCATGAATATATGGATGATGACTAATAAGTATATGAAGTTTCAAGTCAAGGTATTTAACAACTTTAACGCAGATTTCGGACGGACGGATGGACGCACGCACGCACGGACACCCGGACGTCATTGTGATCACTATGTCTCGTTTTCCGCAAGCGGGCTCGACACAAATGTGTACGGTCTAGAAAGGTTATAACTACGGAGCCCCGCAGTTCGTTCCCACGATATAACAATTCGTTCCCACGATATAACAATTCGTTCCCACGATATAACAATTCTTTCCCTCAATTTAACAATTCGTTCCCACGTGGGAACGAATTGTTAAATTGAGGGAAAGAATTGTTAATTCGTACGAATTGTTATTTCGTGGGAACGAATTAATAAAAATATTTCGTGGGAACGAATTAATAAAAAAAAAAATTAAATGTCCTCTGCGGGACTCCGTTTTGAACACACCAAATAGTTTTACTTTATAATTGTATACGAATCTCATCCAAATAGGCCAGTCTCTCCTACTTTCACTATTCGTATGGATACTGTTGAACCTACTTTTACATGACCTGCAACCCATCTGCATTGAATTTACATGGATACAACACTAGGTTCACTTAATCCTAAGAAAGAAAAATTCAATCTCACCATGTCCCCCAAAATTGTTTGCATTATTTGGCCACGGAAACTCACGTTTACATCACGTGACCAACATGTTCAGTGTTTACTTTTAATTGCTACAAACATGCTGAAAATTGGTGTTAAAAATACCTCCAACGTGTACCTCAAGTGAAACTGGGTATAATTGGATTAATATTTGCAAGCAAACTGTGTATGTGACTTCAAAACACCCGCACTATGTGTTTATACCGGACTATTTGTGCAATTTCGCACCATTTAGTATTCTCTCACTGGCAGAATAAATGAATAGGTCAGTGGGAAAGGGGGTAGCCAAAACCATCTTCCACTGACCACACCATGCAAATAAAGTATTTAAAATTTTGGTGGGAAACTGTCAGAGCAACTGCATTATAAAAGAAGAGGGTCAGTGCGAAAAGGGGGATAACTCCACGAGGGAGTTATCCCACTTTTCGTACTGACCCTTCAAATACATGACTGTACATTCGTTCAAGTTCACATTTTGGCGGTAAACTGTCAGAGCCGCTATGGCACTAGGTGATACACTTCTAGTAGATGGCTTCTCTGGAATAAAGATTTGACGAGTGTTACGACAACTGCACTTATATAACATAAGCCCCTGTTTCGAGATATTCATCACAGTACATATACAGTTATTTCATGGCCATGGAACAGTCAAAACTATTGCCCCGATGTGTTGTGGACGACCGAGGTACATTTGCCCGCAGGTCGAAGGCCGTGGGCAATAGTGCACCGGGTCGTCCACAGCACCGAGGGGCAATATGTCTTGACTGTTCCCCCGAATGATCATGAACTACATGCAGCTGAACATTTTATTACTCTACCTGTAAACAGTGTATGTGACACAATGAACGTGCTATTGTCCTGAGGTGCTGTGGACGATCGAGGTACTATTGCCCGGAGGTCGAAGGCCGAGGGCAATAGTGCATAGGGTCGTCCACAGCACCGAGGGCAATATGTCTTGACTTTCCCCCGAATGACCATGAAAATAAGTGTTTTATTACTCAACCTGTAATAATGACAAATACCACCATCACCCCGAGGATCTTACATATGAGTGTGGATTTGTTATGATATGTATATGTATTAAACGAGATTGTTGATTTCATATAAAACGATGCTATGCCGAGCTTCAGATCATTATACACAGAGGTTCTTACAGGAGTGATGGTTTAATATGATATTTAATTTCTTTGTCGAAAAAACTGAGCTTACGTATGAATTAGCCAACGATATACACGATATACGCTCTACTAGTCGATCCAAATGGTATATGTTAATTATTGCATAAGTACAATATCATACAGCGAAACGGTGATGATCATCTAACATGTAACAATAGCGAACAGTGTAGCCCCAGATCAGACTGCGCGGATGCGCAGGCTGGTCTGGGGCTACACTGCTCGCAAATACAGCAAACCCCCGCCTTGTCGAAGCCATTTTTTTTGTCGTGGCTGGCAACATGTGCTACTATTTTATTCAATGCATCCTACTACAGATTTAGAGCGATTTCAGGCGAAATAATATTAATGTTAAATTAAAACATCAACAGACAGAAGAGCGCTTCCGTCACACCGAATTCTCTGGAGAATCCAAGCCTTTAGGTGATACTGATCAGCTAATTGGTTCTGTCTCGGAATCAACTTTAAATCACATGTCATCTAAATTCGTAACTACAGTGTTATTGGAAATATAATGGCGCACATGTGAACTTACGTCAAGTGTACGCATGTTGGACATTGTATGACACCTGTACATTTGTTAACCATTTTGGTCTCACCCACGTTAGTGAAATGTGAGACACGGCGGTCACAATTCCGGCGTTGGCGGCGTCGTAACGGGCGAAAACAATGGTGGACGTAAATGCACGTCCAAATGTTAAATTGTTGAATAACTCCTGATCCAAATGTTAATCGGAGCATTACAAAACTTCATCAAAACTTCCTCACATTAAGGACCCGTGGGGACCCTGATAATCCAATGATTCATGCATAATTGCTTCGTAAATGTGAAGGGATATATGCATAACATACATGTGAACATTTTCTTCTTACTATATCCCACACAGTACATGGAGTTGTCATGTCGGCCATCTTAGTGTGTACAAGACATCGGCCAGTTTTACCTCTTACTGCGTTTGACACCTACCACTAACAATATGACAAACACATGAATACAATGTGGGGCAACATGATGGGGATACATCAGATAGCAGCGTGCTATGCCTTGTTTTCATCAAATGTATATACAAAGTCTGATATATGAAGTGTTTGTTGACCCTTTGTAAAAATGTTTTAGAATTCAGTTAAGACTGTGTAACAGTAAGAACAATACACAGTGCTGTATATATATACCTGTATTACCATACATGCACATACTGTATCAATTCCAGTGACTTGTAAGCAGTTATCTGAGTGTATTGTTACTACTGCGAGTAAGTACGGCTTTACCTGTGTCAGATGAACTTTCTAATAATAGACAGTGCACCAGTTTGACATTTGACACATGAAAAAAAGTGTCCATTGTATATTTTCTGAGTGTTGGTTTTGTTTGTTTGTTTGTTGGGGTTTAACGGCCTATCAACAGCTAAGGTCATTTAAGGCCGGGTCAATGGGTTTAGTACTAAATCCCATATATTACCTGTACAAGTACATGTACAAATGGGGGGGGGGGGGAAATCCCAAAATCAGAACTGAATATTTACTATAACAAAACTATATATTCAGCCCTGAAATCAGAATAACTGAGTGTTGGTACTAAAGCTCAGGACCCGGTTGTGCGAACGTTCCATTAGTTAATGTATCATTAGCCTAATGACACATTAACTTTCCATTAGTTAATGAGTCATTAAAAACTGGTTGTACGAAACGTCATTAAGTCCTCATTAACTAATGACGTTTTAATGGCATATTAACTAATGACGTGCTGTCATTAACCTGTAAACAGACAAGTAAACCAGTCAAATTCCAGTTTTTTGGTTCCGGTTTCTGTAATATGACAATATGACAGGCGCGCTTTTCCTGCTGCAACCGAACGATTCAACAGAAACTCACACAGGCATGATGCCTTTAACTATATTGTAGCAACGTCATGTCTACGTCATGTAAGTAGGATAAAATTAGAAATCACCGTGTCGCGTACGCATGGGGGGGGGGGGGGGGGTTGGAAGGCATTTTTTTGTTACCCACCGACCCATGCAAAAAAATAATTTTCATACTTCACCCCACCACCCATGCTTTTGCATTATTACTTCACCCCAACGCCCACACAATTGAATTAATTTTTGTGTTTGCCCCAATCCCCATAATTATTCATTTTCCCTTGCCACACCACCCATATGTATTAATTATTGTATTGCGCCCCACCACCCATACAATTGAGTTATTTCTTTGACCCCCAACCTCCATAATTATTTATTACCAAAATCGTTTTAAATATATTGCCAATATATTGGCAAATGGAAAGTGCGATTATTATTAGAGCTAATTAGAAATCGTATCGGTCCCGTATTCGTTGATTATATGACCGACCTCCGTTTCACCTTCGACCAACTCGTCCGTCAGACAACTCAAAATAATACACAATAGCGACATGTTCAATGCTCATCAGATGAGAGTCGACGTGTTACGGCAGGTCCGTAGTAGCTGTGCGGGGGGGGGGGGGGGGGGGGGGGGGGGGGGGGGGGGGGGGGGGGGGGGGGGGGGGGGGGTGGGGGGTGTTATATTGTTATATATATATTTATTTTTCTCAACAACAAAACATGAGAATCGTCTCGAGTTTTCGCGATCTTGCCTTCCGCTTTTGAAAATAAGTTTGGCTCCAACCCTATTGTTCTGTCTGTAATTTAGAGCGACTATCTCGGCGTTACAGACAGAAAATTCGGGTTTGTTTTGCTCATACATGTGTCGAAAGCATGTCGCGTTTTCGCGATCTCAACCTATGCGAGAAATCGCGAAAAAGCGAGGTTGTCACATTTCATGAACAGGACACGTACCCGTTGTTTTAGGAGACGTTTATCGTGTGCTGCCAAAACGTGTTTTTATTAAGAAATAGAGCAAATGTGGACAATCTTCAGTATTTCTTGAGACTTGACAACTAAAACATAATTTGATAAAATATGATAATCGTCTCATTGTACTGCCATGCCAATACTGATAATTGAAAAAAACCCATATATGATACCACCTATGACAGGGGCTTAGTTAGCCAATTTTAATCTGCAGGCCCGGTTGACGACTTCGAGCACCTTTGGTACGAGTATTGCTGGGAGGGGGGGGGGGGGGGGTTTGGGGGATGCCCCCCACCCCCACCCGAAAATAAATCGAAACTAGAAGGTAAATGATGCACTCTGGCACATTATTTTTTCCATTTTCTCGAAAATGCTGCAGTGCCTTAATGCAGCTGCGCGCCTGTATGATATATGGTTACTGGCAGTCTGCATCGCATCGTCGACCTATACACAAGATGGCGAAAACGGGAGACCAAATCGCCAGACTGCGAAATCATCTGTCGGTAATCCAGTTTCACGTGCAAAGTGTGACTGTAGAATTCGGCGGGGGACAAACGTATGTAAACCACACTATGTAGTCGCTCACGTCATCGCATCGCCAATAAATTGATATTTTCATAATTATGTGTTTGATCTCTTGATATTAAAGCAAGATTTGGCAGCACATGAGATCAATGTATTTATGTTTTCTTTTCACATTTGTTGATTTCTTAATAAAATAGGTTTGAAAACACATGCGAATCGTCTCCTTAGATGCTTCTAATGTTTTGTAAACAAGACATATTGATGCTTTTGACACAACGTTTGACACATTCAGAAATAAACGATTTAATTTGTGTTTCTCGAGTCGGGTGGAGAGGAAATACGATCGATTACACACCATGAAAATCTTGTTGGAACGTAAATGGACGTTTTCGAATGGTAAGTTTCGTTGACTATGTTTATGCTGTTAAGCACATTGTTTATTCGACTGACCAATTTTGTTTTTTTACGTAGAGCAGATTCAGTGTTCCTACTCAACGGAAAAAATCTCGCCGTTAAATTAGTCACGTGATCAAACAAGATGTACTGGGGATGTAGCGTTCGTTCTTGAGACTGTGACTGGAGAAATGAGGCTTATGGGATTTATGACCAGTGCCGCTCCTGATCAACATTCAAATATAGCCTGATAACGATCATATTCTTTGTTAGAAGCATGAAAAAGAAGGTTTCATTGGTGAAATGGCGAACAGTGCAGATCCTGATCAGACTGCGGATGCACAGGCTGATCTGGATCTACACTGGTTGCAGAACGCATAAACCCCATTTCTCCAGTCGCAGCCACATGTTATGTATGTACGATCGCCATATGTATCTATCGTCCCAATGGGTGGTTGGTTGGGAGCATGCGAATGGTAAAATGAACGGTAGGATTCATCCTTTCCGGAATCCCGATCTACCTGGTTTGGCCCTCAGGTACGTTTTTGGCCTTCTGGTACTCGAGTTGAATCCGGTTATATCCCATTTTAAGAGTAGTGGAATTATTATTAATCCTATTACTTTTAGGGGCCAGGGCTAAGTGACTCTGGTGTGGTTTAGGAAACCCATTGCCTGGCAACAGGGTCAGGTTATTCTAATTTCAGGAGGACTGAATTATATATTATTGTAAATATTCAGTTCTGATTTTTGGAATCCCCCCGTTCTGATTTTTTGGGTCCCCCCTCCCCCCCCCCCCCCCCCCCCCCCCCCCCCCCCCCCCCCCCCCCCCCCCCCCCCCCCCCCCCCCCCCCCGATATCACAACAGGTGAGATACGAGACTTGACCCCGTTGACCCGGCCTAAAATGACCTTGGCTGTTGTCAGGCCGTTACAGCATTACTCAATCAATCAATATATTGTTTTGGTCTTAATGATGAAACTGTCATGGTTGCGTTCTGAGGTAAATCTTATATTTCTTCCTTTTAATGATGGCCATGTTTCAGCCATTAACGCTAGGAATCCGACAATACCAAAGTTAGCTAAATTACTTCTGTAGTTTGTCTGAACACCATTTCAGTTTACCGCCGTTACATCAGCTGTTATTCTAAGTATGTATGGTCGCTCGTTAGGGGCATTTCTTTAATTCATTTATAAGTGATGGGTTGTGGCCTATGCGTAGAATATCTGACTCCCAATCTGGAGGTTGTGGGTTCAAACATCGCCTTATGTATCAAAAATATACTTTCATAGTATATTCACCCCACTGGTCTGTCCAATGAGACTGTGTTCCCGTCCTCTATATGACTTAGCTGTTGCTGGGACGTTAAAACTCATTTCACTTTCACTTTTTTCTTCGCTTATACGCGTAGAAACGATAATTAAGAACCTTAAAGTTATTTTCCACCCCGTGAATTTATTCCTCTAAGTATTCGTTTCTTGGCATGTTGACGCGATAAGACGAAAACGTTAATTTACATAAAATAAATAAATAACCATCGATTGCAAAACGTGATTATAATACCGTATTATACACATTTTTTTACACAGTGACTTCAAGTGTTTTTCGCCCTGGAGCCGTAGACCAGAAGAAACGGAATTCGTTTCTACACTGCGTATGCGAAGAAACGAAAATTCTTCTTCATCTAAATTGCTTGGCCCTAAATAAAGATACTCTTTGTGTTGATGGGCCGTTAGCACAATTCAATTCAATTACATGCATGTATGTACAGTAGATATGTGCTAGTATATGGATAAAATGTTATGTAACGCTAGTGTGAAAGTTCAAAAACGTACATGTAGTCGTAAACGTTACAGTACATGTTACATAGCGTCTCCCTTGCTTTATACGCGTATCTGTTTCTGATTTAATTTCATTTATGTGTGTCAGATTGCATTTAGTGAATACAATTTCGTATTTGGTAAAGTCGTGCATGTATCAATAACGAGGGAATTGTATTACACACCATGTCATAACCGCCGTGACTCATCAAAACTGTGAACATAATATGTGACGCGCCAAGCGAAAACCTCCTTTATGGATCAATGAATTGGTATCAACGTATTTGTTCGTTCCACCGTGTGACCGTAGTGGAGGGTAGAACATTGGGTGTGTCAATGCCTACGATGTGATACAGTTTAAAATTATATCTAAAATCGATTGTCGGTTTCGCCCCTCCCAACTTGAACCCCAGAAAATGTCGCTGCCCTAGACATGCAGTGGGCCCACTAGCGTCAGAACAAGCTGTGCCCGAGAGTCGTCCGCCGCACATACAGCGTGGATACATAAATAATATTCCCGTTTTTAAACGAGCGTATAAAACATATGCCGTCGTACACCCCACCCCCACCCCCGCCCCAATAAATTGATATTTACCATTAGCTTGTCATAGTATATTTTCATAATTATGTGTTTGATCTCTTGATAAAGCAAGATTTGGCAGCACATGAGAATCGTCTCCAAAGACGATTTTCCTATTTTGTCAAAATATGGTTTTGTAAAGAAATACCAATGTATTATTTCTTTTCACATTTGTTGATTTCTTAATAAAATAGGTTTGGAAACACATGAGAATCGTCTCCTTAGATGATTCTAATGTTTGTAAAAAAACACACATTGATGCTTTTTGACACAAACGTTTGACACATTCAGAAATAAACGATTTAATTTGTGTTTCTCGAGTCGGGTGGAGAGGAAATACGATCGATTACACACAGTGAAAATCTTGTTGGAACGTAAATGTCAATTGTCACGTACACCATTTCAGTTTACATCAGCTGTTATTCTAAGTATGTATGGTCGCTCGTTAGGGGCATTTCTTTCATTCATTTATAAGTGACGAACTTTCCCTATTCGAGCCACCATAGGAACGACCCCTCTACCAATTAGCACGTTTAACATACATCATTTATGCTTAGGTCACAATGATCGGCCGGTATACGGAGATATGGGGTAATCGGGAGTACACCGCTGGTTTTGACCATTTTCCCGACATCGGACAACACCGGTCAAAAAATTTGTCACACCTCATTTACATAAATGGCACCGTCCGGAGGCCGTGTGGAGGCCGTCCGAACACCGTCTGGGAGGGCATGCTTCTTGTCGTGTGTGTGTGTTGTGTCTTGTGTAGGAACGCGCTATAATGTTGTACACGACGACTGACGGGGGTTTATATAGTCCACCCGATGCCCGGCCGATGTCCGATCGGACATCGGTGGTTACTTCCCAATGTGTAAACACACATTGGCCGGATATCGGCCCATGTCGGCCGGTCCCAAGAAATTCTCCTTTGAGGCTACATACACCGGCCGATTACCGCTCGATTCCCGGCAGGATATCGGACGATACTTAAACGATGTGTGAAGGATATGTGGCCGATTATGAAAATCTACGGGACACCGGACAATTTTAACTTCGAGTTAAAACTCTTCGGGCACCTCCCCGATTATGCCTGAGAGACCCGGCCACCGGCCGGCCATGTCTGGTGTCCGGCCGGGGACCAGGCCAAAATGGCAAAAAATCATGCCGGGAGTACATCCTAAGCCTAATCGGAAGGTATTGTGACCAAAACATTAGTGTCTTGCTATACACCTGCCGATGTTTACAATTATCAGTCGATAATCCCGTTTCACGTGCAAAGTGTGACTGACATTTAGAATTCGGCGGAAACAACCTTACCATAACCACGCTATGTAGTCGCTCGCAAGTCGCTCTCGTCATCGCATCGCCGATATAAATTGATAATTATGCATTGATTAGCGTTTTATTTTTAAAATTTGTTTGATTTCTTAATAAAGCAAGAGTTGGCAACACATGATAATCACTAAGACGATTCTCATATTTTGTCAAAATATGTGTTTTGTAAAGAACTACCACAATATATTGATTTCTTTTTTCACAGTGTCTTAATAAAACATGTTTGGCATCACATGAGAATCGTCGACTAAGACAACACCATTACATTTTTTTCGACAGCAGTATCACCAAAAACTAGCGATGCGACATGGAATGAAATGTCGGAGCCTAAACCATAGTCACTGGGAAACAATTGACACATTCAGGAATCGCCGATTTACATCCAGCCTCACCAACCTGTCGAATTGCGGCTCCATGTTTTTTATGGCGGGTGGGGTGGGGAGAACATACAAGGACCCGACGCAACGTGTTTGTGTGCTAGTACTGGGATGAATTTGATGTGATTAAAAAAAATCAGCGTCACGGTTGCTAACATAGATTAGAAACACGAATATTTCTGTTTCTAAAGTCGGGTTCCATTATAACTTCCATAGGGTGGAGAGGAAATACGATCAATTACATACCGTGAACATCTTGTTGGGACATAAATGTCAATTATCAAATAGGCCGTAATTTGTACGGCAGCATAAAAGGGACATGTACATTCTTTTCTATCTCGTTCTCACGACATAGCAGCTCGTTCCCACGAGATAGGATCTCGTTCCCAAAAGAATCAGTTTCCACAAACAACGCATGTGCGTGTCATTGTCAACTGCAGAAATTCACATTGTGGTTTTTATGCGATCGTTTAAAAAAATAGTGAAATAAACGCCGCCTATTAGTATAAGGCGCCGTGTATTGGACGTGTTTAAAGAATTAGTCACATGTAGTCAGAAATAAAGTAGAAAATGTGTTCATAGAACACGGATGTCCCCCCTTTACAAACAAGGTGAACATAAGTCCCCTAGTGAATATAAAATAAATTGGTGCAGTGGGGCATAAACATGAGTGGTACCAGACGAGTCACATACAAATCAAACTTAAATGTTGAATTGAATTTTATTTCCATACAACAAGCTAGGTCACGTACATACAATAATGCACATGCATTCTTATTTTATTTTTGGCTTAACGTTAAAGATCAACGTTTTCCCCGCCCAGGGTGTGGTTGGTAGGCGGGTATATTAGAGAAATTAGACAGGTAAAAAATCACGGTGACAGGAATTAGAGACCTAAAACAGGGGGTTTGGATATTAGATAACCACATCATGACGCTGTATGGGAAAACACACTCCAATGACATCACCATGGGCATGGGAAATGAAACAGAAAAACATTGATTTAGTAAAGTAATCACTAGTTGTAGATATTACAACAAAGTTTATTCTTATAGAAAAAACATATTACATTTTATTGTTTTTGCTGTAATATAGATCTTGTGTGTTTATTTGTAAGACATCATGCATTAATCGAATCGGGCAGTATTTTCTAATCCAGTCCGCATCGAAATTACCAATCACCCCACTTGTTGTTAGATCGAACACGGTGTAAGGTGTCACTAGCCTATTATTAGATCGGGATGCTGACGAAGTGACGTCACTGTGTAAGTTCGCTGCAGCTGTGTTGTTTAAACTTGAAGGCCAACACTGTCAGTGACAGCATTTACAGCAGTTTTGCGTGTGTTACACGGCATTTTAATTCTCAAAGTCTGAATGCCCTTCAGAGTTGCAGAATGAGACGGACAAATTACAGGGATTTTTGGATTGTTTACGCAATAAATATGTAAGTAGCATTGTATAAAGGAAATCTAGAGTAATTTGAAACTTCATCTTCACCATTTCATCCGTCTTTTCTGTTGTTTTTTAACGAATCGACAGCAATGGCCGCCATCTTGGATAATTCACGAAGGCTTAATGACAGGAGCACGCGCCCTAATGTGAGTAATGATGGTCCAGTACCTACATTAACTAATGATAAGTTAATGACGACTTAATGATAACTTAGTGTTCGTACAACTGAATTTAATGATAAATTAGTTAAGGAGTCGCTAATGAAAAGTTAATGAGTCATTAGTGCTTCGTACAACCGGGTCCAGATATCTAGCATTCTGTGTAGTCTGCTGAAATAATATTTATAGGACGTTATCATGCTATATATCTGGGACGTGTGGCACCAACTTTTATTAGATTTGCTGACATAGTATTGGCTGTACGTGTCAAACGCTCCAAGTGGTGAAACAGTCCGATAGCATGTACAAACTAAAATGGAGGGGATGACATCTCAATGCTCAGTATAATATACTCTAAGAAGAATAGGGTCAGATTATACTTTATATAGATAGTCAGTCGCATGTATGATTATACTCCATTCTATATATTCTATATAGTCAGTCCTTAATGGCTATACGCACATTGTCATTCAGATGACTTTCACCTTAACATTGGTGACCTTGACCTTTCTGTCAACACTTTTGGATGTACGTCCAAATGTTGAATATCTCCTGAATTCCTGAGTCGACTCGTTAGTTGGATAATTAATGTACCAAACTTAATCAATAGCTTCTTCATAGGCACAACAATTCCAGCACAAACATATTTACACAATTCCCTAACATTTGATTGGTCCGTAGCAAGGCTGTGTCCAAAATTTATATCCCAGTAAACTCCCACGCCGAACTACTTTCCGTAACCGTGAGGCGCAGTTAAAATAATTCTTAAGAAAACGGAAAATAAACACATTTTCTTAATGAATTTATTTCAAATGCTGGAATTATAAGGAATGAATGGCATTATTGTGGAATTTATCGGGGATATAAACTTGGAAAAGTCGCGGGAATACTGGACGAGGCCTTCCGGCCTTCGTCCAGTATTCCCGCGACTTTTCCAAGTTTATACCCCGATAAATTCCACAAAAAGGTCATTCATTCCTATATTGATGGCTATCCATCCGGCATTATTCGGGAAACATGAACCTTGACCTCGGTGACCTGGACACCCGTGGGTGAGACACACGCCGGTAATCGCCTTGTTTACACTTTTGCAACGCGGCAACCTCGAACAGGGTTCAGTGGAACAGACAGCTTAATTCAGTGAAACCTCTCTAAACCGGACACTCTGGGAGATCCACAGGGTGTTCGGTTTAGAGGGTTTTCTCTGTAAGTAGGCACTCGATGATAATTTTTTGTCAGTTTCAGTTATAAAGAGACAGGAAAATGAAATAAATACCATTGAAACCCATCTAACTTAAACACAGTGGGGTCCCCCAAGGTGTCCGGTTTAGAGGCGTTCCACTGTCCGTCAATTTTGATTTGTTTTCACAGTATTATGGTGTGCGTATTGGGTAATAAAAAATGATCGTGAAAAATTATGGAGCCCCGCAGGTTTTTTTTTTTTTTTTATTAATTCGTTCCCAAGAAATAACAATTCGTTCCCTCAATTTAACAATTCGTTCCCTCGAATTAACAATTAGTTCCCACGATATAACAATTCGTTCCCTGGAATTAACAATTCGATCCTACGAATCGAATATAGCAATTCTTTCCCTCGAATTAACAATTCGTTCCCACGATATAACAATTCGTTCCCTCGAATTAACAAGTCGTTCCCATGTGGGAACGAATTGTTATTTCGTGGTAACTAATTACTAAATTGAAGGAACGATTTGTTAATTCGTGGGAACGAATTGTTAAATTGAGGGAACGAATTGTTATTTCGAGGGAACGATTCGAGGGAACGAATTAATAAAAAAAGAATTCTACGTCCCCTGCTGGGCTTGTGGTAAGGTAAGCACACAAAAACGTACGAAATGCGTCAGTCACCTTACACACCCACCTGTGTCAATTTTGCCAAGAGTATCAACGTTTCTGAATATATATTGACAATTCCAACTCGCAACCAAGCAGTGTGATTGTCTGAGCCTGATATGTAGCACAGCTCAGGCTCAGTAAATCAGTGACGATTAGCGCAGGCAGTTGTGTGTTGCCAATTAGACTTTTGCACTCTGTTAGCTTTCCTTCTGTTTGGTGATGATCCTTCACGACAGAGTAATATACGTGTACATGTCCTGGCGCACAGGTGGATATTTGGTTTGATTTGATTTGATTTGATTTGATGTATTGGCGTTTAACGGACTATCAACAGCTACGGTCATTTTAAGGCCGGGCCATCGGATTCGATCGCGCGTGTAACCTGCTGCATTAGTGGAGGGGAAATCTCAAAATCAGAACGGATGATTTACATCGAAATAAATATATATTCAGCACTGAAATTAGAATAACCTGACCTGGTGCCAGGTCCATACCACACCAAAGTCACTTGACCGCTTCCCCTAAGAGTAATACATGTATGCTTACTCTTATATGGGGTATAACCAGATTTGACTCTCACATACAAGAAAGCCAAAGACGTACCTGCTGGTCAAACCAGGAGGTCGTTTCACTAAACTTCGTATGGCTAAAATATTCGTAAGAGAAAAAGTATGATATTCTTGTAAACAATTATTGGATTTACATTTATTGAGCATAGGCTGCATATGCAGCCTATGTTCTGCATATGCAGCCTATGTTCAATACATGTAAATCCATCAATTGAAATTTTCAGACGATCCTAAATTTGCACTTACGAACATTTTAGTCGTACGAAGTTTAGTGAAACGGCCACCAGGTTCTGGTCGTGATTCCGGTGAGGATGAATCCCGATCGTTAAATTACCCATCGCATGCTCCCAACCAACCACCATCGCATACATGGTTACAGCGTGACAATGATGGTAAAGTCCTGATTATGTTTTGAAACCACAGAAAGCACGAGAAATAGAAATTACCATGAAAAAAAAATATACTCTTTTAAAATCTATTATTAAAGGAAGGTCAGGAAAGTGACGAGTGTGGCAGTTGTGTTGTTTTACTATCCAAACTATCATCCAAATCCCTTCAAAACAGACCTTTTGCATGTTGTGCGCATATGACAACGCTCCAAGAACTAGATATTATGTTTGTAATATATGGGTATGCCCTTTGGCATACTGGACCATAAATAGAACAAAAAACGGGGCCAAACCCACAAAACGAAATGACCAAGTGTTTCGGCGACATTTCGAAGGTGACAAAGGTCAATGTCGTGTTAATGGTGGCGCGAGCGTGTAACAAATGTTTAGGCGTTTCAAGTGTTCAAGTGTTCAAGTATTGAAGCAATCCTTCGCGTAATCTTAAAGGTATTACATCTTACAAACTTTTCGACGTAAATGTACACACACGGACGTACGGACGGACGTACGGAACCTCAAGACCCCTTGCTATCTCATACAATACACAGTGCTTTAGATATATACCTGTATTGCCATGCATACTGCATCACATTTAGAGACACGTAAGCAGTTATCTGCGTGTATTACATGGGCCACTGATGTCTACTTGCATACTATGTGAGGGAGTAAATACGGCTTTACATGTGACAACACGCTGTAAAGACGTTGTACGGTTAATAATAGACTGTGCATCAGTTTTAAAATTTACGCATTGAAATAGTTTGAGAGTGATGGGAGAAATGCTCAGATATCTAACTTTCTGTGTAATCAACCTGAATAATATTTCATCACGTTGTCGTCATGTATTTGTACGTATGTCTGGGACGTATTGCACCAAATACTATTACAAGGTGCATGATCACGTGGTTACAACAACAACAACAATGGTTGAAAGTGTTGAAATCTCGCCCACTCCAAAGTAAGTATTATTTGATAGTTTCCTTAATATGCAACGGATTGTGATGACATATGGCGCAGCAAACGCATATTCACGAGTTGCACATACTTATGTCGTTTTTACGAAGAACCTATTTCCGTGTCGGTAGACACGGAAATCGATTCTTCGCAAAATCGACAGAAGTTTTGGCGAAAGTATAGAGACCAGCAAATGCAGCTTAACAAGATGCTTGTGATGTCGGAGGGCTGCTGGAAGTTTCAGTATGTGTTGTTGTTGTTGTAACCACGTGATCATACACTTTGTATTATAAATTCTCCTATATTATTTGCTCTGTGTGCCAAGCGTCAGACTGTTAGCCAGTACATATTACAATGACAGAGATGGCAACTCAATACGCTGTATAGTATACACTAAAAAGGACAGGGTCAGATATACGTTATGCCGATATGCATTCACATGTATGATGCTACTACCTTTGAAACAAATGATGATGTTCTATAAAGTCAGTCATTAAGTTCAGTTATCAATTGAATATGCGACTAACGGTTCATCAACTAAGTTCAGTTATATACATTAGTTGCACACTCAATTGATAACTGAACTTAGTGGATGAAACATTAGTTGCATATTCAATTGATAACTGAACTTAGTGGATGAAACATTAGTTGCATATTCAATTGATAACTGAACTTAGTGGATGAAACATTAGTTGCATATTCAATTGATAACTGAACTTAGTGGATGAAACATTAGTTGCATATTCAATTGATAACTGAACTTAGTGGATGAAACATTAGTTGCATATTCAATTGATAACTGAACTTAGCGGATGAAACATTAGTTGTATACTCAATTGATAACTAAACATAGTATATGAAACATTAGTTGCACACTCAATTGATAACTAAACAGTGGATGAAACATTAGTTGCATATTCAATTGATAACTGAACTTAGCGGATGAAACATTAGTTGTATACTCAATTGATAACTAAACATAGTATATGAAACATTAGTTGCACACTCAATTGATAACTAAACAGTGGATGAAACATTAGTTGCATATTCAATTGATAACTGAACTTAGCGGATGAAACATTAGTTGTATACTCAATTGATAACTAAACATAGTATATGAAACATTAGTTGCACACTCAATTGATAACTAAACAGTGGATGAAACATTAGTTGCACACTCAATTGATAACTAAACATAGTGGGTGAAACATTAGTTGCACACTCAATTGATAACTAAACAGTGGATGAAACATTAGTTGCACGTTCAATTGATAACTAAACAGTGGATGAAACATTAGTTGCACACTCAATTGATAACTGAACTTAGTGGGTGAAACATTAGTTGTATACTCAATTGATAACTGAACACAGCGGATGAAACATTAGTTGTATACTCAATTGATAACTAAACATAGTGGATGAAACATTAGTTGCATACTAAATTGATAACTAAACATAGTGGATGAAACATTAGTTGCATACTCAATTGATAACTGAACACAGCGGATAAAACATTTGTCGCATTTTCAATTGATAACTGAACTTAGTGGATGAAACATTACATGCAGTCGCATATCCAATTGATAAATCAATTGAATATGCGACTACATGTGATGTTTCATCCACTAAGTTCAGTTATCAATTGAATCCACTATGTTCATTTATCAATTTAATATGCGACAAATGTTTTATCCACTTACTGAGGAACACTGTGTTTGCAAATAAACAATAACGCAGAACACGGACAATACATTCAATACTTACTAAACGTAGGACCCGTCACTCCACTAGTGCAGTTTTCAGTAACAATATTCGCACTCTCCACACATCCACACTAAAGTAACTGTCGTTTTCTTGTTTCCATATATTTACCTAGCACGGGTAAACCTCTGAAGACATAATCGTATTTATTGGTATTGTATACATATAAGCAAGAATTCCCGAAGAAGCACCTGTCGGCGGTGCTAGAAAACGTCTACTGGTGGCAGTCGTTCGTTAGCCAATAGTCTCTCTGATAGTGGTGCAGGTTCTGGGAAAACGAGAAATGCGAATGTGATCGGAGAATTGATGGCATTTAAGTCAGTCTTAGCTAGTTGTAACCTGTTCACCCCTAAATATGTTTTACAACGACAAGAATTCCGCCACTAAAGTGGTGTCGCGGCTGCCGAGGCATTTGACCGTAACATGATCATGGGCATGTGCTAAAGTAAACATCCTAAAAACCCATCAGAGAAGTTCATGCTTAAAACACGAAAATGGTCAAGGTTGAAGATAGGATATATATAAAATAATGGCTAAGTGTTTCCGCAACCATGTGAAGGTCAAAATGGTGAAGGTCATGTTAATGGCAGTATGAGTGTGTTCCAAATGATTACATGTATCAAGTGTCCAAATATTGAAGCAATCAATTAAGTAATATTAATGTTATAAGATGATGAAGAAACTTAGGCAACAACTTAGGTACAATAGGTCAATGTCATGTAAATGGCGGCATGAATGTGTTCCCAATGCTCATATGTAACAAGTGTCCAAATATTGAAGCAATACATCCAGTAATAATAAGGTTATACCATGATGACGAATATTGTGCAACCTTTTTGACATTTCGGACGACGACGACGACGACAGAAAAAGCGGCGACTATAGTCGCGACTTCAGCTAAAGCAGGCGCGACCAAAACTACAGTAGCCTATTTCACCAACATTTCAAAGTATAATTATCTAGCAAAAGTATACTTTGAGGGAGAAATTTTCAATTTAAGGATACATTTATTAATTGTTTTTAATATACTGAATTTATTACATTATCACAGCCATTTTGGCTGCGATAATGTAATAAATTCAGTATAATAATTCTGCATACTTTAAATCATCACATATATGCAGTGGTTAGTTCTATATGAAATAATGCATGTTGGGAAAAATAAATGATTACTCCCTCAAAGAATACTTTGCTAGATAAGTATGCTTTGCAATTTTGATGAAATCGGCTATTGGTATATGTAAGCGGGTAAACCGGAACATAATTAGATTAACGTTTATTAAACACGCTGATCGTAGTATTGGTATGCTGACATAACGTATTTTATATCGACTGTTTTATTATGCACATTTTGGATTATTCCGTTAATCGAAAAAAGTGTTGTTTTCTTTCCGTTACTACATGTAGTACATGTAAAGCGAAATGCCAAATTATGACAAACCGAATTATCTCCCCCGTTGATTACCTTTTCTGACAACATGTACTTGATTATAGCGCATATTTTTGCGAAGGGTACCAAATACATAGTGGGGATGATTGGCAGTGATCGGCCCACATGCAAGTAAATTATAATTGCCGGACATCATTGCCGGACATTTAGTCGGTGTCAAAATGTGAACCTGCTGAAAGTTTGCTATAGTCTTCAGAAATGTGTTTTCATGACAGATTATGTGACATAGTACAAACAAACAAATTGGTACTATATTTTGTTCGGTCACACGTGTGGCGACCATCTTGAATTTCAAAGTGGCTGCCATTCAAGACCCATATCCACTTTTTGTTAAAAGAATACAAATATTTTCGACCACAATTTAGTAAAATTATTTATGGGATCTATTAAAATAATGAAATAGTAACATTTCTGTTGAATAACAAATATGTCTGCCATTTTAGATTCAAAATGGCCTCCATAACAATACATTCAAGACCCATATCCACTTTTTATTAAAAGAATACAAATATTTTCGACCACAATTTAGTAAAATTATTTATGGGATCTATTAAAATAATGAAATAGTAACATTTCTGTTGAATAACAAATATGTCTGCCATTTTAAATTCAAAATGGCCTCCATAACAATACATTTTGTGTTATTTTCAATTGAACACAAGCCATCTCGTTGGCAAAATGGATTATTATCTACAGAACCATGCGCAGTAAATGAAATCTTTCATTGCAACCTGTATCACTATGTCACATAATGAACAAGAGTGCCGAAGGTCACAATATACACCCGTCGAAGCAAGGCCAGTTGACAAGGCGAGATAACTCACTGACAATTAATATGGTTCTTGCCGTGATAAACATGTATATTGAATTTGGTCACGATCTGTCGAAATAAATAGGCTTCTTCGTCTTGCCGTGATAAACATGTATACAGAATTGATTTACGATCGGTGAAGTAGAACTTGAGTTATTGCGTGAACAAGGATACAGAGTGCGAACAATAAAAATGGCCGCCAAGGGGAGGTAGGTCATTAGAAATGTTTGAAAATCAATAGACTTCTTCGTCTTGTCGTGATAAACATGCGTACTGAATTTGGTTACGAGCGATATAGTAGAACTTCAGTTATTGCGTGGACAAGGATACGGAGTGCGAACAATAAAAATGGCCGCCAAGGGGAGATAAGTCATTATACATTTTTGAAAATAAATATACTTTTTCATCTTGGTGTGATAAACATGTATAGCGAATTTGGTTACGATTGGTGAAGTAGAACTCGAGTTATCGCGTGGATAAGTGCGAACAATAAAAATGGCCGCCAAGGGGAGAGGTAAGTCATCGGAAATTTTGATAATAAATATATTTCTTCGTCTTGCCGTGATAAACATGTATACCAAATTTGGTTACGAGCGGTGAAGTAGAACTTGAGTTATCGCGTGGACAAGGATACAGAGTGCGAAAAATAAAAATGGCCGCCAAGGGGAGATAGGTCATTGGAAATTTTTCAAAATCAATAGACTTCTTTATCTTGACGTGATAAACATGTATGCCGAATTTGGTTAAAATCCGTCTCATATGAGACCGTTTGAGTAACGATTATTGTATTACATGTATTTAATTATTAAATGGCCATTGTTATTGTGTTCTCAGGTTCGAATATCCAACTTTAAACATCACAGAGAGGGTCAACGATGGCGCCGCCTCTTTGTATAGATTAGCATTCAATACCTTCACATGGGTTAAGTTATCTCTTTGGTTGGCATAAGCATCTGATACCACATACAAAACTGCCTATGTAGTTATCATATATATGTCATTGACCAATAATCTGTATTATACAGAATCAAACCGTATGTAGTTACTTCATCTGGGCACGGTTGCTCAAAACATTTGTTAGCTTAACAGACTGTTAAATCCTTAGCATTGCTAAGGATTTAACAGTCTGTTAAGCTAACTGAAGCTTTGAGCAACCGGGCCCAGGCTATTAAGACCATCAATGCCATCAACGTTATATGCACAAAGGGTGTCATGTAGCTACATATATACCACTAATTGCAACATGTTTGGATAATACAATGTACATGTATTCTCGTTATATGATGTTATGACACGTCTGAATAGTCTGCTAAGGGCAATAGGTTTGGAGCATGTGAATGGCAATTTACGATGAGTTTCATCCAGAATCCCAAAACCAGCAAATATTGAAGCTCATCTTAAATAATTCGGAGATTTAATCAGATACAATACCGAATCTACATAGCGTGGACGCCGCCATTTTGCTTTGAATGACGTAGTTATATTTGTGACGTATGGCGAGGGAATGACGTCAAAACATGACGTCACGCACGTTCAACAATTAAGTTTAGTATGCGGTATAGATTAAATACATGCCTGAAAGGTTAGTGCCGTCGAATATAAAATATATTCGGTTTCGCCCCAACACCTTTATAGGGGCTCGCTAAAGCTCGCCCCAATAAAGCTGTCTAAGGCTCAACCGAATATATTTTATATTCGACGGCACTAACCATGTATTTACTATATACTCAATGTTTAACAAAATAGAAGAGCTTACTATTCAACAAACACAGCAGTTATGAACATGTTGAATATTTGCCATAGTAGGCTATATTATTTGGTTTCTCTCATGTTCACTATGATACTGTGACTGCAATAAATAACACGAGGAAATTTATAAAATGGTTATATTTTTGTGGCCATATTGGATTTCTTACTTGCTGATTGATTTAAATCGCTCAATGGTTATCTTGTTTATATTATTAAAGGCATGCACTTCACGTTTCATGCATGAACTCAATGAGACTACGTATGTAATGATGAGTACCAAAAGCATTTGACAGCAGATATATATGTGGTAAGTATTCGCAGCCATATTTAATTTCCACTATCTGTAGCCATTTGTGTCGGTATATGTTATAGCATATATATAATTATACGTTTATAATTCATTGATTACACATATAGATGCACTTCTAACATCATTTTCATTGATGTTTGAAGTGCATCATGTGAACATGCAGTAACACTAAATGAAGCCATGGTTATATGGCGGCCATTTTGAATTATTTAAGGCATTCCAAATTGAACATGTTTGTTACTTAGTTATATGGTTCATATATAATACTGATAACATAAACAGTGTTACAAGTATGTATCATTTAAGGAAGAGAAACACCGACTTCTTAACAAAGTATCAAACTATGCATATCTTGGCAGCCATTTTGACATACTATGATGTCATGTTTAAGTAATACTCATTGCTAGCTTTTATAACACACTATTTGTAAATAGTATCAAGTGGAATGGTGTTGAAAAATTAGTTCTATGTCACAATAGTGAACAATGTTATTGTAAAATATATTTTAGATTGGGTGGCCATTTTTAAATCCAAGATGGCGGCCCTCTGTGAATTGGACAACAGAGAACAAATATTTTCAGATATCTATTTCCTTAGAATATCGAAAAATGTATAATTGACAAATATAAACATAATTATAACAAAAGTATGTAGCAAAAACCACACCTATGCAGCCTTATTGACAACAATAATGGCCATTTTGAATTCAAGATGACGGCCAAGATAATGATAGAAAAAACAGTAACAATTTGTTTTATGTTTTACTGTGTCTCAGAATGAAAATAAACACAAAATGCAAGACTATAGCAACAATTTCAGCAAATGCATATTTTTTCACATTCTGACACCTTTCAGCCAATATTTTACAGAAATCTAACGGTGAAATACAACACTTGACAGCAGTAGTTTGCAACACTCTCGTGTTTACCATATATGGAGAAATGATGTCAGTAACGTCGCAATGACGAGTTTGCTTTGACCAATCAAATCACGTTCTCAGACACACTCTGAATCGCGAGACAGTCGCCGTCACCACGGCCCGCCTCCAGAAAATAATTCGCATGACTCTTGGCCATTTTTACGCTTGATTCGCTTTGTTATTATGAAGAATAATGTGTGAAATGTAAGAAAATGTTTATTTAACCAGGTGAGCTGATTATCTTCAAACAAACAAACTCAGTTCGCTACGCTCACTCGTTTATTGAGCGTAATGACCCAATCAATCGTGCATTATTTCACGATAACCAGTTCACCTGGATAAATAAACGGTATACATGTACATTCATAACGTTGACGGACGTTTTCATATGAATATATTTATAGTTCATCTATTATTTTAACTATTACAAGTCCTATGACGACAATGATATTCATTGTTCAACGGGATGACGGGAACACTGAATCGTGACGTTATTGACGTCATTCGTCACGTGGTTACTATACATTGTTCAATGAGAACACAGAAACGCTTAATCGTGGTGTTATTGACGTCATTCGTCACGTGGTATAGCCCTAGCCAATGACGTTCAAATAGCCGCTGTTCCATACGCTAACCGCCGGTCGAATATCGATGATGTTAAGCGTAATTTAGACCATAGGTTGAAGTAATGGACCGAAGGTATATACATAATATAGGAATGAATGGCCTTTTTGTGGAATTTATCGGGGTATAAACTTGGAAAAGTCGCGGGAATACTGGACGAAGGCCGGAAGGCCTCGTCCAGTATTCCCGCGACTTTTCCAAGTTTATATCCCCGATAAATTCCACAAAAAGGCCATTCATTCCTTATAATTCCAGGATTTGAAATAAATTCATCAAGAAAATGTGTTTATTTTCCGTTTTCTTAAGAATTATTTTAACCGCGCCTCACGGTTACGGAAAGTAGTTCGGCATGGGAGTTTATTGGGATATACATTTTGGACAGAGACTTGCTACGGCCCAATCAAATGTTAGGGAATTGTGTAAATATTTTTGTGCTGGAATTATAGGTAGATATATACCTAAAAGTATAAATAAGTGGAAACAAATAAGTTAAACCTTTTTTTTACTCCCTGTTATAACACATTACCAAGGTTCCTATGTATTCTATGAGCCGTACTCTGACGGCCTCGAGACAACGGACTCTCACGAAACAATTAACACATTTATATCATGTTCGTCTATTGCAGAAGTTAGGCAAATGTTAGCCCTCCGCAATTATGTATTTGCCGATGTGTGCTATGTCAACTTGTTTTAAAGCTATGTATTATTTTGTTCCAACAAAGTTCCACATTTTTCTCTAGTAAAATGACATCGGGCACATTTATTTATTTGACTTTCCCGATGACGCGCCAGCTGGTACCGTTTCATAGCTTCGCTTACAAGGTAAACAGGTGACCGGCTGGTAACCAGTCAGTGTAATATGACGCTTACGCGTGACACTCCACGAATCTCAACCAATCACAAGCTCAGCGATGACGTCATCGGGAAAAACCATCAACAATTAGACAACATGGCTTCCCGAGAAATGATAGAAATGATGGTGCGATTGAATTGTCTGTCGTGACGCATTGGACGAGTATAAATGTAGGTTTGATCAAATGTTCGATTGGAAACAATGGTGTTTCGATGCAAACTGTTTCTTAACGGGCCCGGACGGCGTAAAAGTGTAGTTTGGAGCAGATGTTTGCGCTGTCATATAGTAGCCCGAAAAATGTTACCGAAGTCTTACGACTAAAGATAAATGCGAAAATGTGAAAATTAATCTCTAGCTAAAAACGTGTTGACAACGCGCATCGGGGAATATATCGTTGCGGAGTACTAACATTTGCTTAACTTCTGCAATTCGCGGAAATGATATAAATCGGTTGCCTGTTCCGTGAGAGTCCGTTGTCTCGATGCCGTCCGAGTACGGACTATTAAAAACATTTTATTTTCAACTTATTTTTTCCCACTTATTCATACTTTTAGGTATAATTTAATTTATAGACCTTAGTCCGTTACTTTAACCTGTGATTTAGACTACATGTACATACATGTAACCGTAATGTATACTACACAATAATGATACTCGTCATACAATATGCTGGTTAGTTAGGAACATTATGTTTCTTCGTGCAGATGTTGCGTAGACATGATGATTAAGAGCCATAAATGTGTACATGTACGTGTCTCCTACATTAAAGACCGCCCTTACGTAAGGGCGGTCTTTAATGTGGGAGACACGTACATCTGTGCCGACGAAAGCATTTGTATGACTGCTATCGCGCTTGTTTGTAATCGTTTTAAAATAAATAAAGTTTATACTTTACGTGTTGTGCTTGTAGGCTCGGAACGTCGGTGTCACGGATTCGATTTCCATATCCAGCGATTGTTTTCTTTTGATTTTAGCTTTGCCTAGCGATAACTGCGAATTTTATATATACACACTACAGTGCAACCTCTCATAGCCGGACACCGATAACACATTTGTTTGTCTAATGTCATTAGCGTCACATGTCCGATGTCTGTTCATGATTGGAAAGCATACACGTCTCGGGCGGTCATATTCCAGAATTACAGTGGAACCTCTCTAAACCGGACACCCTGGGAATCCCTCAGGGTGTCCGGTTTAGAGAGGTTCCATTGTATATACAAACATTGAGTAGATGCAGTTTATACTTTAGTGTTCGCTGATACATACTTCTAATGCACTCTATAAATATCAGGCAATCTGATTGGCTGGTGGTCATACATTACAGGTATATCATTGTTGATGAACGGTCGCAAATTATTTCAATATGTATTCCTACGCTAGTAGTAAAGGAGTGCATTAGAAATAGGTTAACCGCATTGTAATTTTGAAATTATACGCCGCAAATTTGAAAATTACAATACAGTTAACCCTATAATATACCACGACAGTGCACGAATACAATGTAGCATGATCATGATGATGTACATGTATATACTGTTTTTATATGAAGGAGAAATCATATTGCATTTCAAAATGACGACCAATTTCAATTCCCCCATTGAATGTCGAGACCTGTTATCTTCCCATGTGCTGGGTGAAGCATGCATGATGATGATGGGACACTTTAATTCCCCCGTCAGCGAAGTGGGAAATTACGGTAAAACATTCGCGCTAAGAAATATTGAATAAATAAATGCAAAATGCAATTTGAAGATGCAAATGTTAGATCACTTACCGAGGCAATGTCATGTCGTATTCGAAACTGACATTATAGGAATGAAAGGCCTTTTTGTGGAATGTATCGGGGTATAAACTTGGAAAAGTCGCGGGAATACTGGACGAAGGCCGGAATGCCTCGTCCAGTATTCCCGCGACTTTTCCAAGTTTATATCTCCGATAAATTCCACAAAAAGGCCATTCATTCCTTATAATTCCAGCATTTGAAATAAATTCATCAAGAAAATGTGTTTATTTTCCGTTTTCTTAAGAATTATTTTACGGTTACGGAAAGTAGTTCGGCATGGGGGTTTACTGGGATATAAATTTTGGACAGAGACTTGCTACGGGCCAATCAAATGTTAGGGAATTGTGTAAATATTTTTGTGCTGGAATTGTATCTTTAAAAATACATTACCGCCTGCGCTAATCTTGCCAATTATTTGTCAGTGTCTGTATTTCAAAATACTTGAATATCGCGATTGAAGACAAGCAGCTTGATTGGCTGAGCCTGAGCTGAGGCTCAGACAATCAAGTTGCTTGACTGCGAGTTGACGTTGCCAACAGATGTTCAGAAACGTTGATAATCCGGGCAATATTAACGCAGCCGGACGTGTAGTTATTGACCACAATGATGACAGCCTGTATGTATAATGTAGTGGGCTGCAAGTGTTTGTGTATAATTTATCCCATGTTAGATCAATTCGTAAAAGAAGACAAAGTCTGACAACAAGGAAGTGTGATAAATTGTCATAATGTATGTGCTCTGCAAAGTCGAACAATAGTCGGCTCTACAGTACTCAAATGCATAACACGCTGAAGACATGATTTATTCACACACCCACACATGCTACATTAAATGAGAAACATTACCGTTTTGGGTGCATGTATTTTACATTATAGGAATGAATGGCCTTTTTGTGGAATTTATCGGGGTATAAACTTGGAAAAGTCGCGGGAATACTGGACCAGGCCTTCCGGCCTTCGTCCAGTATTCCCGCGAATTTTCCAAGTTTATATCCCCGATAAATTCCACTTAAAGGCCATTCATTCCTTATAATTCCAGCATTTGAAATAAATTCATCAAGAAAATGTGTTTATTTTCCGTTTCCTTAATAATTATTTTAACTGCGCCTCACGGTTACGGAAAGTAGTTCGGCGTGGGAGTTTACTGGGATATAAATTTTGGACAGAGATTTGCTACGGGCCAATAAAATGTTAGGGAATTGTGTAAATATGTTTGTGCTGGAATTATAGGGCCATAAAACTATGCGCAAATGACATGCAAAATGAGAAACAAGGGCATCGTTATGACGAACATTTTAACGCGGTGAACATAATTCCTCAGAGAATTTTTTTTTAAATTAATAATGGCGGAAAAAGGGATAATTCAAGTTACACATTGATCACGTGATACTCTTGAGAGGGATGAATTGTGGCTATGACTGGATAAAAGGGGCTTATGGCTTATATGCGCAACTCAGTGTTCGCCATTCAATCAATGACATGCCTGTCATGCTTGGAGCAAATAATATACATGTAGATCGTTATTTTGGGGCGACAAGAGTGTGCTATTGGATGAGGACTAACACTGGTCACAAATCCAATCAGCCCCATTTCTCCAGTCACATCCAATTATCGCTTTTGCGACCCGTGTCGATCATGATCAGCCTGTGCATCCGCACAGTCTGATCAGGATCTGCACTGTTCGCCATTCCATCATTGAAACACAAGCCATGCTTCTAACAAGCACTAGAGACCATTATCAGGCTACGGGAGTGCGCTATTTGATCGGGAGCTGGACAGGTCAAAAATCCAATCAGCCACATATTCTCCAGTCACAGTCACAAATAAGCCCAGTTCTGTCAGATCGTTGTCAATGTTAATGCGAACAGTCGGATTGGTAGAGAGGGACAGATAAACGATCATACTCGGCGACACTGGCATTTTTTATAAGCCCATTTGTTAGGTCTCTTGGCAGGGGCTTCCGTAGATTTCCGTTAACCAGTCCAAACCGGAAGAAACAAAGATCATTAGCATCATCTGCCTCTAATGGGTTGCTAAGGTTACCATATAAATGCCAAGTAAACTAGATACGGCGTTTAAACGCTCCATATACGTCTCTGGAAATTTAACGGATCATAAAGGGTCACGCAAGCCTGTTCTATATCAACTCGTCTTCTGATACTAATTGTAAGTTGGGATGTCAACGCAATAACGCAATGCATACACTACCGCCTGTGATAATCTTGGCAACAAGTTGTCGATTTCTTTATTTGAAAATACTTGAATACTTGGATATTGTGCTTGAGATCAAGCAGCTTGATTGGCTGAGCCTGAGTTGTGCTACAGCTCAGGCTCAGACAATCAAATTGCTTGACTGCGAGTTGGCATTGCCTATAGATGTCAAGAAATGCTGATACACTGGGCAAGATTAACGCATGCGGCTGTGTATCATTAGGGGCCCGTTGCACTAAACTTCATACGACTAAAATGGTCGTACGAAGATTTCTATAAATTCAAGCATACATGTAGGGGTTATGAAATCTGCATAAAATGACAAAACAAATCCCAGAATTGGCTGACACATGTAATGCGAGCTTTGTTGTAATGTTTAGTTTTGCACTTACGAACTTCTTAGTCGTACTAAGTTTAGTGAAACGGGCCCCAGATGCATAGCCAGTCACTATAGGTCTCACGGGACATTGCGCGGCTAGCTTTAAAAATGGGGTGGGCCATTTTCTAAATACTACCGACCATACAAGTTACACCAGTGTGTCTACAAAATAGGTTTAAGAATATTTCTTGACTTTGGGAGGCTTGACTATGTGTATGGTTTCAGAGAATTTCATATTTCTACAAAACTGATGTTAGCTCCGGTTGATTTTGTCATCTTGGAAAATGGAGCATACTATGCTGTCTCGTTGGTACTGTTTCGCGTCAGAATTTAAGGTATTTTTCGGGCATTTGTAGCGAAAATTTGAGGTGGTTATGACCCCGCTTTAGAATAATTTTCAGGAAATGGTGTGGTGTTAGAAGTGATAGAACAAATCATAACAAAGCCTCTGTGCCTCATATTTTCATAAGTCACCCGCCGCCCTCAGAAAAGTAGTCAATTTTGACTATTTTCAACCGTCCCGTGATGCCTAAATAGACAGTCTCAATCCGATATTAGGGCAAATTACTTAGTATACAAGATGTACACAAATTGATACAAAATGAAACGGTGGAATATCAATATTTATCTCTGTGTGACGTGTTGATAATTATGGACACTTTTTATTCATTTTTATGCATTTTTATACAGAATGTAGACTTTGGCCACGCCTATACAACGCTAACTATTTTTGAGACACACTTATTAAAGCGTATATCTCTATACACAAGATAACTGATTTCAAAGACGCATCGCTGTCAGTGTCAAAATCTGACGTGACGTTGGTCAGCGTAACTTGCGTAAGTCAGCGTAAGTCTGGTTTTCCTAGAACGCGGCCCATATATGTGCCTACTAAAAACATTGACACTATAATATTCGAATACTGCCACGGTATAATGCGATTAGTTATATAATTAGTTGTTACCCAATGGATAACATATCTAAATTACACATACCCACTAGGGGAATTCATGAATATATTCATAATGTTATTAACACCAAAGTCATTATTTGATAAAGGGAATTAGTTTACGACATACACAGCGGCCTGCGTTAATCCTGTCCTGAACATATATTGGTAATGTCAGCCCGCAATCAAGCAGTTTGATTGTCTGAGCCTGAGCTGTAGCACAGCTCAGGCTCAGACAATCAAACTGCTTCATTTCAAGCGCATTATTCAAGTATTTTGAAATATAGAAATTTACAAATATTGGAAGGCGGTAATACAACAGATAAAAAAACGTTACTGGCAAATATGCAAATACATATTACGTGCTATTACTTGTGTAGTCACTAAATATGTATAGGTTATTTGATTTGTATGTGGATATATGCACGAGTTCCGCAGCGTGCGATTTTGCGCGACTTTAGGAGCGCAATATCGTTGCGCGGCTGATCAACGAGTGCCATATATCCACATACAAATCAAATAACCTTTTCATTATATAGGTATATCACTCGCAATGTATATGCGCGTCAACAAATTACAAAACGTAATTAAATTTAACAACTTACTGTTGATTTAGAAGGGACTATTTTGCGAGGTAAAACGTAGTTCCGGCATTAACCAATATGAACGAGCCGTCACTTTGGAGAAATATTGACGTCTTGAGTTGCATTGTGTTTCAATGGGAAACGAAAGTACGTATATAATAAGCTCACATATTATCTACGTACTTTCGTGTTCCATTAAAACACAATGGAACGCAAGCCGTAAATATTTTCCATATTCAAGGTGCATGATCACGTGGTTACAACAACAACAACAACGTCGCCCACTCCAAAGTAAGTATTATTTGATATTTTCTTAATATGCAACGGATTTTGATGAAATATGGCGCACCAAAAACGCGTCTTCATGAGCTGCATTTGGTGGTCTATGGAGTTTGGCACAGACGTATGTCGTTCTTTCGAAGAATCGATTTCCGTGTCGGAGACACGGAAATCGATTCTTCGCAAAAACGAGAGACGTTTGGGCGAAAATACAGAGACCACCAAATGCAGCTTAACAAGACGCGTTTGATGCGCCATATTTCATCAATATCCGTTACGTAATAAGGACACTATAAAAGAATACGTACTCTGAACCGGTACTTGTTATTGTTGTTAGTACCACGTGATCATACACCTTGATATTGACGCCTCGTGAGTTCATATTGACAGTGCCGGAACTACGTTTTAAATGGTAAAATCACCACTAATGTGTTTATTTCATTTATATTTTATATATATTTCGAGGCGCATATACCTGTGAGTGACATACGTGTATAATAAGAAGTTTTTTTGATTTGTATGTGGATATATGGATATATGCCACTAGTTCCTCCGCGCAACGATATTGCGCTCCTTAAAAGCGCAATATTGCACGCTGTGGAACTCGCGCACATATCTCCATACAAATCAAATATTAATCTATACATATCTTGTAGATAAGACACATAGTTTATAACGAATAAAGGTGCACACGTCGAAATGCACACTCGTATATATAACCCATAAGTACTGCCTGATATCATAACGGAATCCTTATGTCTGTCTGCCTGTCTGAAACAAAGACGCATAAAGCATATAATAATTCTGACTGGTGCATATGATTTTCGCATATCTGCGAAATAGACACCCAAACAAGAAGGTGACGGGAATTTCAGAGCATACATACGGAGCCCCGCAGGCGACATGGATTTTTTTCATGGACTTTTTCCTCGAATTCAAAATTCGTTCCCACGATATAACAATTCGTTCCCTCGAATTAACAATCCGTTCCCTCGAATTAACAATTCAACAATTTCAATATCCAATTCGTTCCCACCAATTAACAATTAATTCCTGTGGAAACGAATTGTTATTTCGTGAGAACGAATTGTTAAATTGAGGGAACGCATTTTTAATTCGTGGTAACGAATTGTTAAATTGAGAGAACGAATTGTGATTTCATGGGAACGAATTAATAAAAAAAAGAATTTTACGTCCCCTGTGGCGGGGATCAGTACATACAAGCAATGAAGCGTTCCACCTTCGTGTGTGGTCGGATATATTCGTCAGCTTCCAACAACATCAACAACAACAACAAGAACAATCAAAGATTATGGAAATCAATTTCGGGTAATTGTCATAATTACACGATAAAGCAAAACATATCACACACAAGCCATACCAGACAAAATATCTGAATAAAATAAGCATAATGAATACATATATGTCTAGTCACAATAACAAATGATTTTTGAGTTCTCGAACAGTGTAGCCCCAGATCAGCCTGCGCGTCCGCGCAGTCTGATCTGGGGCTACACTGTTCGGTGTCGCATAGGGGAAACAGTCCCGTATATCATTTCAACATAATTCCGAACCCGTATCACGTTGTATATGTGTTCTAAAAGCTCAGAGCGGACTGGCCAAAATCTACATAAGCCGCATTTTTCTCTCGTGGGCGGGCCGCAATAGCGTAACACTCAAATCAAGGAAGCCCCCTTGTGTCACCAAATATAAACCAACAGGCTGGACGGTAATTGGCAATTTGTAGTAATAGATGGAAAATCGGGTGTACGAGATATATGGCCGGTCTCTAGCTCCCGGGGGTCGTTTCACTGACTAAACTATATGTAAGTGCAAAATTATGATAGTCTGTAAATTTCACATTAACACTGTTTTCTTGTAAACAATTATTGGATTTACATTTATTAGGCATAGGCTCAAACCTGTTTGTTTGTTTTTTGTTGTTGTTTTTTTTTTTTTGGGGGGGGGTGTAAATCCCTAAAAACAGAACTGAATATTTACAGAAAAATATATATATTCAGCCCAGAAAAATAGAATAACCTGACAGGGTGCCAGGTCCTCACCACACCACAGCCACTTAGCCCCACTCCCAAAAAGTACTAGTGTACAGGTCAAAGTACATGACAATAATAATTGTACTGTATGTATGTGTATGTATATATATGTATATATATGTGTGTGTATGTGTATATATCTACATGTTGAAATTAAATTGTGTTTATACATGATTATATCTGGAAATAAAAACAAAAGAATCAAACAGTACTAGTGTACCATTCTTTGTATAATGGGTACATGTATAACCGGATTCAACACTCACGTACCAGAAAGCCAAAAATGTACCCGAGGGTCAAACCAGGGATTCCGTTATGGATGAAACCATCGTGAAATGTACTCTTTTACACTGACTGGATAACGGGACGTATGACAGCTTGGAATGGACTAAGAAGAGTACGAAATGAACATTTGATATTTTATTAGCAATCTCGGTAAGATACCACTTGTAGCATATACCACATAATGAACAAGCTCAACAGGTAATATATCTTACCGGGTCGCACACAGACAACGGTCGCATTCATTATATCAGACAGGGTCGCACACAGATACGGTCACAGGTATATGTGACACAGTCGCAGAGAGACACCGGTCGCATGTACAGTGGGGTCAGCGTGTAAGTGTACACACGAACGAACACGACAGGTTGGAACCTGTCGTGTTCGTTCGTGTGTGCACTTACACGCTGACCCCACTGTATTATATCAGACGGTCGCACGGTCGCACGCAGACACCGGTCGCAGGTATTATATCAGACACGGTCGCACGCAGACACCGGTCGCAGGTATTATAACAGACACGGACGCACACATACACTGTTGCAGGTTATATCAGACGCAGTCACACACAGACACCAGTCGCAGGTATTATATCAGACTCGGTCGCACGCAGACACCGGTCGCAGGTATTATATCAGGCTCGGTCGTACAGACACCGGATGCAGCCGATTCTCTCTTAATGGCCTTTGCGACAGACATATAATTAGTGACAAGATCAAACCGATGGTAGGTTGGCACGGTCGCAGGTATTGCTAACGTTAGCAAGAAAATGCGACCAATGGTGCATGGTTAACTCAGCGCCGAGCAACCACCATGAGACGAGCATATAATATATAAGTACTGGGAGGTTCAACCAGATAAGGCATGACGCCTTCAGGCGGGCGTCGTCGGGGTGAACACGCGAGAGCGAGCGTTAAAGTCCACCCCGTCATCTTGAGCTGTCACCAGTCGCTCGAAGGTACGGAATGCCGTACAACGCACCAGCGACAGGTTGACACGCCGACCGAAGAACGCGGCTAGACCGAATGATCCAGTTGACGTTTTCTACTCGCAGACCACTCGACGACTTTAATGTCAGTACATGCAACCGAGCAAGACGGGAATATATCAGTCACGGTCACAGGTATATATTCCACATCACGAACGTTTGCGTGTGAGCGAGGGCACCGACCAAAGAGGAATGGTTAGATCAGCGGCGAGAAACCACCATGCAGCGCCGCATGTTCCGCAGCCGATACCCTCATTGTAGTGGCGCCTTCAGGCGGGCGTCACCGGGGGTGAACACGTGAGAGCGAGCGTTACGGTCCACCCCGTCATATTGAGCGGTCGCCAGTCGCTCGAAGGTACGGAGTGTCGTACAAAGATCGAAGGCAACGAGAAGAGGCATGGTTAGCTCAGCGCCGAGAAACCACCATGCAGCGCCGCATGTGCCAAAACCGTCACCCTCATATATAGCGGCATTCAACAACGAGCTAATTAGCACAGTTATTTCCATAAACTATGGTATTTTATTGATACACACTGTTGGCAATGCCAACTGGCAATCAAGCAATTTGATTGTCTGACCCTGATTTGTAGCCGTTGAAATCAATAAATTGGCAAATATTGACAAGATTAGCGCATACGGTAGTGTATCCCTGTGGACGGAAGGCGGAGTTGCGGTAAATAATTAGAGCTAGCATTAAACATTAGAGCCGGCATTAAATATTTAGAGCGAGCATTAATTATTGGAGTTTTTTAGATTTGGCTCCTGGAACGCCGAATCTACATACACTCAGTTAAGTATTGCTAGCTCTAAATAATATTGGAACTAGCATTACATATTTAGAGTTAGCTACAAATTATTTAGAGCTAGCTTTAACTATTTAATGATATGTCTAATTATTTAGAGTTATCATTCATTATTTGAGTTTATGTAGATTTGGCGTTCCAGACAGCCAGGGCCCGGTTGTTCAAAACACCAGTTAACTTAACGGACTGTTAAATCCTTAACGGACTGTTAAATCCTTAACTGAATGGTTAAAATCTCTGTTAAAACAGAGATTTTAACCATTCAGTTAAGGATTTAACAGTCCGTTAAGCTAACGTATGTTTTGAGCAACCGGGCCCTGACAACGTGATCTAGCAGTAAAAACTCTCCAGCTTGACAGAGATCGAGTCAATATGTAAATACACATACACTGTAAATCATATGTGACTGTGACTGGAGAAATGGGACTTATGGCTTTTGCAACCAGTGTAGATCCAGGTCAGACTGTGCATCAGGAACTGCACTCTTCACCATTCCATCAATGAACACCCGCCATGATTCTAACAATTGATAATTCCAGCACAAAAATATTTACACAATTCCCTAACATTTGATTGGTCCTTAGCAAGTCTCTGTCCAGAATTTATATCCCAGTAAACTCCATGCCGAACTACTTTCCGTAACCGTGAGGCGCAGTTAAAATAAGTTTTAAGAAAACGGAAAATAAACACATTTTCTTGATGACTTTATTTCAAATGCTAGAATTATAAGGAATGAATGGCCTTTTTGTGGAATTTATCGGGGATATAAACTTGGAAAAGTCGCGGGAATACTGGACGAGGCCTTCCGGCCTTCGTCCAGTATTCCCGCGACTTTTCCAAGTTTATACCCCGATAAATTCCACAAAAAGGCCATTCATTCCTATAATATATATCGATATCAGGCTACAAAAGGGTACTATTTGATCAGGAGCTACAATGGTCACAAGTCCCATAAGCCCAATTTTCTCAGTCACAGTCACATATAAGACATGCCATGCGATTTTGTACCTTCGGACAGCTGCGTAATTTCATTAAATACGTTTGCACAATTTACAATATTTTTTTAAGTTTAAGTTGACACAACTTTCAGAGAACATGCGGAATATTATAATTCCTCATGTATTCTGAAAAAATTGTCAACTTTTAAAGCCATTTACGGAAACTATTGTAAACGTATTTCACGAAATTACGCAGATGTCCGAAGGTACAAAATCACATGGCGTGTCTCATGTAGACATCTGTCTGCGCTTGATTGTCTCCAGAATAAGCCTTGTAGGTTATATATACAACGTGGACGTGTGCTCATACGCTTTTACTGTCTGTTTCATGTTTTGCTGCCGACGAACTTTTGGCCATTACACACATTAAATCTAAAAAATATTTAAAAGTACTTTTTCATCAAATTCCATCAAATATTGATTTTATTGCGAAACAACGATTTTCCTATGGGAATTTAACATTGGCCATGATTGGGAGTCATTTTCCAAATTTTTTCGTTTTTTGATCCTGAAGGAGGATAAAACAAGAGCTGTAGGAGAACAGCATAGCTCGACTACGAGGGTTGTCGATGTACACATAGCTTGACAAAGAAGGTGGCTGCGGCCTGCATAAAAACCTTAACCAAGGTTGACTAAAAACATTAACCAAGGGATTATTGATGTACGTCACAAGGAGATAAAGTTTTCCAAGTATGGTTGCTGTAGGCCCAGGAGTATTCCATATACAAGCTTGACTAAAAACCGTAACCAAGGGGAGATAACTAAGTAATCCAAGGATAAAAGTAGGTCAAGGTCAAATATAGGTCAGGGATTATTGATGTACATCATTAGGAGATGAAGTTGTCCAAGTATGGTTGATGTAGGCCCAAAAGTATTCCATATACAAGCTTGACTATAAACATTAACCAAGTAATTGAAGGTTAAATGTAGGTGAAGGTAAAATAAAGGTCAGGGGTTATTGATGTACATCCCTATGAGAAAAAGTTATCCAAGTATGGTGTCTGTATGCACAATAGTATTCCATCTACAAGCTTGACTAAAAACCTTAACCAAGGTTGAGTAACTAGATGGCCGCGGCCTGCATGTCGCGCCTTGTGGCGAGGCATGGACACTAATAAAAAAGATATAGTATAACGAAAAACTTTAACCAAAAAACTTAAGCAAAAACTTTAACCGGACACACGTACGTACGTACGTACATACGTACGTACGACAAAGTGCCGACTATATCGCGCTTTCCGCAAGCGGGCGCGAAAAAAACTTCAAAGTAATTTGACATTGAGATTGGGCACAGGGGCTGCACGGAAGGGAGGTAGAATGAAAATATAGATGATGATAAACACCCATGTGAAGTTTCAAGGTAATGGGCAAAGCAGTTGCAGAGATATAGTATAACGAAAAAATTTAACCAAAAAACTTAACCAAAAACTTTAACCAAAAAACTTAACCAAAAAATTAAGCAAAAACTTTTAACCAAAGAACTTAACCAAAAACTTGAAAGTATTTTGACCTTGACATTGGGCACAGGGGCCGCACGGGAGGGGGGTAGAATGAAAATATAGATGATGATAAACACCCATATGAAGTTTCAAGGTAATGGGCAAAGCAGTTGCAGAGATATAGTATAACGAAAAACATTAACCAAAAAACTTAACCAAAAACTTTAACCAAACAAGAGGGCCATGATGGCCCTAATTCGCTCACCTGACTCCATGAACACCAGAGGAGAATGTGACATTGAGTTCATGTGTTTTAAAAAAATTGTGCTATTTTTAGATGGCGGTCATCTTGGATTAAGCGATGACTCTCATTTTACAAAATCCGAAAATGCTTCACCCAGCATCGGCCATGTGGTTCCTGAGAAAAAGACGTTAAAAATCTTCAATAAATGGACCTTTTGGTGGCCATCTTGGATGACATAATCATCCGATTCCGACAAATATTGCACCAGAGTGATCGCCTCATTGATACCTTCAATTTGATATATGACATGACCATATTCAGTCAAAAATAAAATTTGACCCCAATTTGACCCCACGGGCCACGCCCATTTTTGACCCCGGGGTCACCATTTTAACAACTTTCAAAGAGCAATGTACATCGATCATTCCTACCAAGTTTCGTCGAAATCCGGCTAGCGGTTCATGAGAAGAATATATTAAGATTTATGCTATTTTTAGACGGCCGCCATCTTGGATTAGCGATGACCTCCATTTTAACAAATCTGAAAAGGCTTCACCCATGGACCATAACCTTTAAGTTTGGCTACCATGGGCCAAGCGGTTCATGTGAAGAAGAATTTTGAAATCTCTAATAAAAGAACGACCTTTTGACCTTTCGGCGGCCATCTTGGATGACATAACAATCCGATTTCGACAGAAAATGCACCAGAGTGATCGCCTCATTGATACCTTCAATTTTGATATGACATGGACCATATTCGGTCAAAAATAAAATTTGACCCCAATTTGACCCCAGGGGCCACGCCCATTTTTTACCCCGGGGTCACCATTTTAACAACTTTGAAAGAGCAATGGACATCGATCATTCCTACAAAGTTTCGTCGAAATCCTGCAAGCGGTTCATGAGAAGAAGATTTTTTAAGAATTTATGCTATTTTTAGACGGCGGCCATCTTGGATTAGCGATGACCTCCATTTTAACAAATCTGAAAAGGCTTCACCCATGGACCATAACTTTTAAGTTTGGCTACCATGGGCAAAGTGGTTCATGTGAAGAAGAATTTTGAAATCTCTAATAAAAGAACGACCTTTTGACCTTTCGGCGGCCATCTTGGATGACATAACAATCCGATTTCAACGAAAAATGCACCAGAGTGATCGCCTCATTGATACCTTCAATTTGATATATGAAATGACCATATTCAGTCAAAAATAAAATTTTACCCTATTTGACCCCACGGGCCACGCCCATTTTTGACCCCAGGGTCACCATTTTAATAACTTTGAAAGAGCAATGTACATCGATCATTCCTACCAAGTTTTGTCGAAATCCGGTTGGCGGTTCTTGAGAAGAAGATGTTTTAAGAATTTGTGCTATTTTTAGACGGCGGCCATCTTGGATTACGTAATGACGTCATTTTAACAATTTTGTAATCCCCCTACCTAAGGACCATGACCATAAAGTTTGGTGACTATAGACCCAATGGTTACCGAGGAGAAGACGTTTGAAAATGTTCACGGACGACGACGGACGACGGCGGACGACGGACGACGGACACATTGCGGTAACAATAGCTCACATGAGCTTCGCTCAGGTGAGCTAAAAAACTTAACCAAAAACTTCAAAGTAATTTGACCTTGACATTGGGCACAGGGGCCGCACGGGAGGGGGTAGAATGAAAATATAGACGATGATAAACACCCATGTGAAGTTTCAAGGTAATGGGCAAAGCAGTTGCAGAGATATAGTATAACGAAAAACTTTAACCAAAAACTTTAACCAAAAAACTTAACCAAAAACTTTAACTCATTGAACCCTGGCTACAAATAGCCAGTTCACCCCTAGAGATAAATGCTAAGCCATCCCCTAGCTACTGCAGTGGGCTTATCAGCTCTGACTCCCTGGGAATATTTGATGCAATTCCAAAATAGGATTATCAGGCAATGGGTGTCTTACATTAACTGGCTAAAAACGTGTTATATATTATCCAATACATCTGAAAATTTATATGTATATCAGACATAATAATAAAACAATCTGTATTTATTGAATGAACCTACATGTATGTACATCAAATCATTTGACAAAACAAGGCTTATTTCATTTATGACCAGCGTATATCCTGATCAGCCTGCACATTGATGGTGACTGCCAGAAATGCGAACAATGTAGATCCTGATTAGACAGTGTGGATGCAGCACTGGCCTGTATGGTTATTCACTGATTGCAAAGGTAATAAGCCAGGTTTTATCAGATCATAGCTCAGTTGGTTTCACATTATTGGTGGTGATAACATTTGTTTGCGGTATATTTGGTATATTGTTAATTTCTATAGTATGTACAATAAGCACGGAAAAAATAAAATTGTAGATTCTCATTAATTTATTTTTGCAAAGGTGTGGTGGATGTGAAATTTTATTTTTTAATTCTTTTCTTGAAAATTAGTACAAATTATTATACAAATAGAATGATGCCTAGATTGTTTTTGAAAATTTATACAAACATAAATAATTTAGCAGTTTATTTTAGGGGGATGTGTGGATGAGAATCTGCAAACTTATTGTATCCGGCCTTGTTATCTACATGTACATGCACCATAACTTCATGCTCATGCAGGTGGGGTAATAATTTACGTCACTTACAGGTCCTAAACGTCACAGTGAGTCTCGAGACATTGTTGAATCTTCATACAATCCGAGATTTAAATCCTTACCGTATTTTCATAGAATTAACTTCACATTTCACACAGAACAAACTTCACATTTTTCACAGAAATGAATTACATTTTTCACAGAAATGAATTCCACATTTTTCACAGAAATAAATTCATTTTTTAGAAATGAATTTCACCTTTTTCACACAAATGATTTCACAGAGGACAAACTTCACATTTTTCACAGAAACGAATTTCACATTTTTCACACAAATTAAATTTATTTTTCAGAAATAAATTTCACCTTTTTCACACAAATGAAATTTCACATTTACACATAATTTGCTTATATTTCCAATGATCATGATGATGTACAAATGTAGTTTCTTTACACTTATTTGTACATCATCATGATCATTGTAAACCTACGGAAGCCGATAGGTGTCACCTAGAATTGTTTTATATGTTGTTACGTTATAACGACTTATTATGTCGTTATCCGACATAGTAAAAAGCCGTTGTAACGACATAGCTAAGTCGTTTATAACGACATATACAAACATTCTAGGTGACACCTATCGGCTTCCATATAAACCCGTCAACAGTGCAATGTCCACTAATGTATCAACTGCTTTCAGACAGGGGTAGGTAGTGTTTGTAGTTAGTGTTTCAACAGATCACGATGCCACGGCTGATGAAAGCAGTCGACACACAAGTGGACATTGCACTGTTGGCAGGCGTTGACAACCTCGCGTCTCCTCTTTTTCTTGCTGCATTGTCGGCAACGACCTTTCTTCTCGGCTCTCTTTGGAAAATGTCCCGCACCGATTGTAGCCAGCGCTGCCCGTTCATTCTCAATATATTCTCCGATCAACTGTTTTGACAGAGCCATTCGAAATTCCACCATGGTCAGTAGTTTGTTGCGTCCGGTTTTTGTTTGTTTCTGGTGGTTGGCCGACTCCTTCATAAAAATAAAGCCATTTGTGATAGCAACATCGAATAAAAACCAGAAAATGTACTGCCACCATTTCCTGGATGTCCTATATGTGCTGTATTCCGTGCGCAGCTGGTCCGCATGATCCACACCATTCATATTATTATTGTATTCGGGAATGATGGACGGGGCTCTCACTTGTCGCAACTCGCCATTCTTTGATTTCCGCGTCACCACGCTGTCCAGAGTTGCGGGATTTTCAGCCGTAGACATGCAGTGGACGGGTTTCTTGTCCTTCCATAAACAGGCAGTCAACTCTTCCTTTTGTGCCGTGTTGAACTGTCCTTGCTCTTTAACTTCTTTTGGCTTCAGCATTTGGGCTGGAAATCCCTTCCGATTGGCTCTCACTGTACCGCGGGCATACGTTTTGTTGTCTAGAAGGGTCTGAAGCAGATCAGGGCTGGTGAAGTAGTTGTCAATGTTCACGATGTGGTGCTGTCCCCAAATTTTCTCCGTCATGTCCTTCACCACCCTGGAAGCAAGTCCAACCTCACGCGCGCCATTTTCTTTTTTCCCAGTGTACACTTGAAATTCGTTGGTATATCCATTTGTAGGGTCACCCCTCATCCACACCTTGATACCATACTTGGTGGGTTTGGCTGGTAGGTACTGTCGAAATGCGAGCCGACCACGGAATTTGACCATTGCTTCATCGACACTGGTATTTTGATGTGGGTTGTAATTTCGGAGGCAGCGGTCCAGAACTTCTTGTAGTACAGGCCGGACGTGGTGGAGCTTATCGTGACCAGGCTGACCTCTTGCTGGGTTCTTCGTGCGATCACTGGTGTGCAGGTATTGGGATATCTTGTCGAAGCGGTCTCTTGTCATGACTCTCCTGATGTTCAGATTTCCGAAGAGGGCATCTGTCGACCAGTACATTGCCGTTTGTGGAAGCTGAAATGCAAATGAACAATGAACTATAACTTTCCTATTGGCATGTGATACGTTGCTGCGACTCTCGAGAAACTGATTCATTTGTTTCGCACAGTCTGATCAGGATCTGCACTGTTCACCATTCCATCAATGAAACTTCGGTAACACCTGTATACATTTCAGTAGGTAGAAAGGGTCTGTGTTTCGCAGTTTGTTTACACAAGTATGAAACGATGTTTACACTTTCGGAGGAAATGTGTATTCGTGCCCGGCTAGCTCAGTCGGTTAGAGCGATGGTACGGTCAACCAGAGGTCCCGGGTTCGAGCCCCGGGCCGGAGCACATTTTTCTCACCCTGTGACACAAATAAGCCATTTTCTCGCTTTGTTTTATTAGGTACGTCAACTTGTATCATCACCATTTGCATGTAACTGACATCAACTCACCTGCAAAATGCTCATGAACACCCGGATACCGAGCCAAGCTTTCATTTCCTCTTCAACGACTGGCCGCCAGATGGGATCAGGCTTTTCCGTCTGTCGCTGTCTGGCATAGAGGTTTGTTTGAGCACACAGCATCTCAATCAGGAAGACAGGAAAAAACAACTCCCAAAAAGTCCCATTCTGTAGCATCTGGTGCCAGGTCAATTGTCGGTCCTGGTTTCGGGCCAGAGAATGTTGTCTTCGGAATAGGTGCCCTCCCGTTTAGGACCCAACGATTGCTGGTATTCACGACAGGCTGTTCGTCATCACTTTCCATTCCTCCATCACTTTCACTATGATCACTTTCACTTTCACTTCCATTAGTTATGCTTACGTCACTCAATGAAGCATCATCGCCATCTTCTTCAGTAATCATAGACACTACTTGAGTCAGATCTAGTCGCCGATTTGCCATTTGGACACAATTAATTGCCTATTTCAAATGTAAATTTCAATGCTTTCCTGTGTTGTAAACAGATTCAGATTTTTACCACATGGGAACCGATCATTCTTTGTCATATGTAACAAGAAATCTGATTGGCTGAATTTACCTGGATTTCTACATATCTATTGAAAATGACCAATAGCAAACGACGTCATAACTCGTCGCTCGGGATACAATGCTAGCTTTATCGAGCCGTCAATTCTAGTCGCTCGGGATAGGGGTAAGATAAACTACAGCGAGTTAACTCGTCGTGCGGGACACGATAGTAGATAAGGCCGACGCCTTATTTCGTCGCTAGGGGCGAATGAGTTAACCAAAGAACTTAACCAAAAACTTTAACCAAAAAACTTAACCAAACAACTTAACCAAAAACTTTAACCGCCAAAGTGCGACTATATCGCGCTTTCCACAAGCGGGCGCGACAAAAACCTTAACCAAGGGGAATTAAGTAAGTAATTTAAGGTTAAATGTAGGTCAAGGTCAAATATAGGTCAGGGGTTGTTGATGTACATCACTAGGAGATGAAGTTGTCCAAGTATGGTTGGTGTAGGGCCATGAGTATTCCATCTACAAGCTTGACTAAAAACCTTAACCAAAGATAATTAAGTAAGTAATTCAAGAGGAAATGTAGGTCAAAGTCAAATATAGATCAGGGGTTATTGATGTACATCACTATGACAAAAGGTTGTCCAAGTATGGTGTCTGTATGCACAATAGTATTCCATGTACAAGCTTGAGTAAAAAGCTTAACCAAGGTCGAGTAAAAACCTTAACGAAGGGGAATTAAGTAAGTAATTCAAGGTTAAATGTAGGTCAAGGTCAAATATAGGTCAGGGGTTGTTGATGTACATCACTAGGAGATGAAGTTGTCCAAGTATGGTTGGTGTATGGCCAGGAGTATTCCATATACAAGCTTGACTAAAAACCTTACCCAAGGGGAAATAACTAAGTAATTCAAGGTTAAAAGGTAGGTCAAGGTGAAATATAGGTCAGGGAGTATTGATGTACATCTCTAGGAGATGGAGTTGTCCAAGTATGATTGGTGTAGGGCCATGAGTATTCCATCTACAAGCTTGACTAAAAACCTTAACCAAAGAGAATTAAATAAGTAATTCAAGAGGAAATGTAGGTGAAGGTCAAATATAGATCAGGGGTTATTGATGTACATGACTATGACAAAAGGTTGTGCAAGTATGGTGTCTGTATGCACAATAGTATTCCATGTACAAGCTTGAGTAAAAAGCTTAACCAAGGTCGAGTAAAAACCTTAACCAAGGGGAATTAACTAAGTAATTCAAGGTTAAATGTAGGTCAAGGTCAAATATAGGTCAAGGGTTGTTGATGTACATCACTAGGAGATGAAGTTGTCCAAGTATGGTTGGTGTAGGGCCAGGAGTATTCCATGTACACGCTTGACTAAAAACGTTAACCAAGGGGAATTAAGTAAGTAATTCAAGAGGAAATATAGGTCAAGGTCAAATATAGATCAGGGGTTGTTGATGTACATCACTAGGAGATGAAGTTGTCCAAGTATGGTGAGTGTAGGGCCAGTAGTATTCCATATAGAAGGTTGACTAAAAACCTTAACCAAAATGAATTAAGTAAGTAATTGAAGAGGAAATGTAGGTGAAGGTCAAATATAGATCAGGGGTTATTGATGTACATACCTATGAGAAAAGGTTGTCGAAGTATGGTGTCTGGATGCACAATAGTATTCAATGTAAAAGCTTGAGAAAAAAAAACTTAACCAAGGTTGACTAAAAACCTTAACCAAGGGGAATTAAATAAGTAATTCAAGAGGAAATGTAGGTCAAGGTCAAATATAGATGAGGGGTTATTGGTGTGCATCACTAGGAGATGAAGTTGTCCAAGTATGGTGGGTGTAGGGCCAGTAGTATTGCATATACAAGCTTGACTGAAAACTTTAACCAAGGTTGAGTAAAAACCTTAACCAAGGGGAATTAACCAAGTAATTCAAGAGGAAATGTAGGTCAAGGTCAAATATAGATCAGATGTTATTGATGTACATCACTAGGAGATGAAGTTGTCCAAGTATGGTGGGTGTAGGGCCAGTTGTATTCCATATACAAGCTTGACTAAAAACCTTAACCAAGGCGTGACGGTGACGCCGACGCCGACGCCGACGCCGACGCCGACGCCGGGGTGACAACATAAGCTCTACTTATTCTTCGAATAGTCGAGCTAAAAACGAACTTTTTGGAAAATTGACTCCGAAACATGGCGAGATAGCTTGAACATGATGTAACTAAGAAAACAAAAGATTTTGAAAATCGGTCCACAAATAAAAAATATAATATATTTTTAGCCCCCATGTTAAATTCCCATAGGAAAATATTTTTTTCGCAATAAAATAAATATTTTATTGAATTTCATAAACAAATTTTTGTTTGTGTAGGGTAAATATTTTGTTATTGATGAAAAAGTACTTACTTTTAAATATCTTTTAGATTTAATGTGTTTAATACCCAAAAGTTCGTCGGCAGCAAAACGTGGAACAGACAGTAGGTTTCCTTCGCGGCAAGACGCTTAATACACTACCGCCTGCGATAATCTCGCCAATATTTGTCAATTCCTTTATTTCAAAATAATTGAATAGTATGCTTGAAATCAAGCAACTTTATTGACTGCGCATGAGCTGTGCTACAACTCAGGCTCAGACAATCAAAGTGCATGATTGCGAGGGTTGGCATTGTTAATAGATGTTTAAAAACGTTTATTTTGTCGGAAAAATTAGTGCAGGCTGTTATACAGAGAATAGTATGTTAGTGCCGTGAATGGGAAAAAATATCCGGCAAGGCTCAAGAATGTCTTTATTTCTCATCAGAAGTATATGTTGTGACCACTCATTTGAACCGTCTCGCCGAGACGGTTCAAATGAGTGGTCACAACATATACTTTGGTTCAGAAATAAGGAAACTAGATAGAGAATAGTATGTTAGTGCCGTGAATGGGAAAAAATATCTGGCAAGGCTCAGGAAACGGGATGGGCTCGGCTCGGCAGAGCCTCGCCCATCCCGTTTCCGTGCCGCGCCAGATATTTTTTTCCCATTAACGGCACTAACCTACTATTCTATTTATCCCGTCAACACCTACAAATGGCTGTAAAATGCAAAAATAGTATTGACTGGATATCAAAAATGTTTCACGGCACCGTGTTTCACGGCACATACACACTGTGTTGACGGGATAAATAACACATTTAGTCGGTTTTGCACAATTATGGCTGCACCCCAACACACACAGTACGAGGACAAACTGCTCCCCTGCTATACAACCGCCAGCTACAATGATTCGCCTCCAATATGTTATTTACGGTTACAATTTTACCCATTCAAAAATGTGAGCAACCGAAGTGCATACCCAAACCTGTTGCATGTAGGTCCACATTTAGTAAACTATTACGTATAGTTTTACGTTATATCTTTAAATACAAATACTATTTGATGTAGAACTGGTAAATTGCCAAAAATAATAGAACAGGGAAATAATTTTCTTCCCACGGAAGCCATCTTTTCTCTTGTTGCTGTTCAATATTCAACATAACGAAATGAAGCTTTCAAATTTACAAGATATACATATAAATGTCAGATAAACACATTGACACGGTAAAATAACCAAGTACTGCATGCATATATTCTTTATGAGGAATTTATTGATACAGCTTTGACATTTTTATATCGCTAATATATTAAAACACGCCGGATAACCGATTGCAAAAATCACTCTTCCGTCTGCTACATTAAAGAGATGGGGTTAAATTGCTACCCTCGCAAGAGGTATCAAGCGGGGTAGCAATTTTGTTTCTATACATCTAATGCATAGGCTGTGGAACTTCCCGTAGGATTTTTATGTGCCCTATGTTTGACACTGGATTCGTGAACTAGACCATGTACCATGTCAAAAAAACTTGGGTAGACATTTGGTACCCCGGCAACGAATGAGAAATCCAAGATGGCCGCCGGCGGCCATTTTGAATTAGTATCTCGTTTAACTTTGCAACCAATGGGTTTAGAAACATAAATAACACATCATTTCTGACTCATTTCAGGACGAGGAATCCATTAGTGTGGCTATATTCGCGATTGTAGATCTCGTTGACTTATTAATCCAAAATTGCCGCCAAATATTGTACGGAAAATGCATGATTTGCTTAAATATTTGTGATAGTCATTCAAAATGAGTGTATATGCAATTGTATAATATGCATAGTATATTACCCTAGTTGGAAACATTTTGATGTGGTTTTCATGTTACATTGAAGGTTTCCATGGCAACAGTTTACCTATATATTATAGATTAGTTCGAATGTACGTTTAAGTAATTTCATAAACATGGATTTGCAGATCGACGTTCTACATGTTTTGTTTAACCGTTACTGTTTCTTCGGGACACAACATTATCGGCATCCACTTCTAGAAAGGAGCAGGTGATGAAATGGGGTTTAACGTCCGTTCAACGGCTTAGGTCATATACAGACGGGCATTGAAAAGCAGCGACAAATTTACAAAAGCATGGTAAGAGACATTCATTGAGAAATATGAAAATCCATTCAAGGTGGACGCCGTTCAACCCAAACTCCACAACATTGTCAAACAAGAAGTAATGACAGACGATATTCGGCATCAACTATTGCATGTGACGACAATCGAAATGCAACATATGACACGCTGCGTAAAGGCCGTTTTGTGGAGAAGACAATGCGTTTCTGTGAAACAATCCATCGAAACAACCTGGAGACCTTTCGAAGTATACATCATTCATCAAGAGAATGCAAATCACCAGTCAAGATATCACAACGAAGGAACGAGGGCAGCAACAGAGACTTCTTGAGGTAGCTAGGTACGGGGAAATGCAATGGAAGATCTGTTGCAGTATGACGTCACACCAGAATCATTTGATCAGGAAGATTTAATGACAAAGGCAGTGAAAAGTTCCATTGTGCAAGAGCTGGAATATGAACTTACTGCAGATGATCCGAAATTCCCAAACAGACATGACACATTTCACACAACGTTTGTCGTAGACATGATGGGTAACATTAGAAAGATAAGGACAAAAGGAATCAAAGACTTTGGCGAAAATAGCAACATAATATTGGACTATCTTACGAAATCAACGATTGGAGCTGATAGAATTCACTTCATCTTCGATTCCTACATCGATAAATCAGTTAAAGACTCGGAAAGGAAACGTCGACAGACGACTTGTCCTATTGAACTGAATATCATCAACAAACAAACATCACTACCAGTTGAAATGGAACGATTTTGGTCTTCTGGTAGTAACAAACGAAAGCTGCAGCTGTTGCTTCATCTGCAAATTATTGATGGACAAAATGACACGCAGTCATCATTACAGGTTACTGAGGTATTTGTAAGCAATATGTCAGGAGAACAAACAGTTCCGTGTATCTGTGTTTCTGAGGGGAAATCACAGGAAGTACCCGAATTACACAGTGAACTGGAAGAAGCAGATACCCGGATTGTACCTCATGCTATGCATGCAGTGAAAAATGGAACCAAGCCAATTGTAGACATATCGTCAGACACCGATGTGTTTATACAGATGATGTACTGTTGGAGCGAACTCAGTAAACACAACCTTCATGAACTCTGGGTTAAGACTGGCGTCGGTGATTCCACTCGTTATATTGGCATATAGGGTTGGAGAGGATTTATGTAGCGTACTGCCAGCTGTACGGGTTTATAGATGTAGACGAGTTGTTCATGCCCGATGTATGTAGAACACTGATTCCTGATACATGTGCACAGATGTGTACATGCACAAAGTGTGCACATATCAGATGTACATGCAGAAGGAATGGTGTTCCTTGTTGCAAGTTTTGTAAATGTCAATGTATCCCAGATATAACGATGTGTACATCCATCAGTATGTGTATAGATTATATGATGAGCATACAAACGTTTAGGATCTTAGTGTTAAAGTGGCTGTCTCAAATAATCAATATGCATGTGTCTCATATAAACACAGTAACATACACATTCACTTTTGTTATTCGAGATAGTGTTTCCTAATATAATTATGGATGTAAGGAACAGTATACAAAGCTTTCATACTCAAACGTACAAATAGTACAGGAAACTGAACACAAACAGCCAATTAATAGGTGATACAGCATGCCAAAACGTACTCCTTGGCATTTGGGATCAGTTTAAACTATACACAATTTGCCAACATTAGTAAAGTGGACACTGCCCACATTGAATGCAATCAAATTGCCGGATGTATTAGACTGGTCCCAACTGACATGTTGTCCATTTTTGCATACAGCCTCATCTGGTACATAGTTATGTGTCTTCATATACATGTCAATGATACTAATAGTTTGACTTAGTTAGATAATAAATAGTACTAACAATGTTGTAAGTTGCTATATTTTGTTGACCATTATATAATTTACATGGCAGTAATAATGATGTCAAAATTACAGATTTAAAATACTACAACCAGAAACTGACATTTTCAAAATGAAATTTGCCATTTTAAGCCTTATTAAGACAGTATAATAAACATAGGAGTGCATATAAACACATTTCGTTAGAATTCAGAAACATTTCAAGCAAATTATACATTTTTAACAAAACATTTGGCGGCCATCTTGGATTTCTATTTCTGGGAGATCACCAATCGCAAGAATAGCCTTACTAATGGACTTTCCGGCCTGAAATTAGTCAGAAATGATGTGCTGCTTATGTTTCTAGACCATTTGGTTGCAAAGTTAAATGTGACAATAATTAAAAATGGCCGATGGCGGCCATCTTGGATTTCTCATTCGTTGCCGGGTTACCAAATGTCTACCCAAGTTTTTTTGACATGGTATATGTTCTAGTTCATGAATCCAGTGTCAAACATAGGGCACATACAAATCCTACGAGAAGTTTGTCAGCCGATAGACTAAACCGCCAGCGTTAATCGTGCCTAAGTTATCAACGTTTCTGGTCATATATTGGCAACGCATACTCGCAATCAAGCAATTTGATTGCCTGAGCCTGAGCTGTATCTCAAGCTGCTGGGTTTCAAGAACAATAGTCTAGTACATGTATTCTGAAATAAAGAAATTGACCAATTTTAGCAAGATTAGCGTACACGATGTATCAAATCGTGTGACATATATATACAGACAGTAGACAATGTACGCATAGTGTCTAGAACATATACAAATTATCCTACTCGGCTGGTAACGCGAATATAGAGAATAGTAGGTTAGTGCCGTGAATGGGAAAATATCTGGCAAGGCTCAGGAAACGGGATGGGCGAGGCTCTGCCGAGCACATCCAGTTTCTGTGCCGCGCCAGATATGTTTTCTCATTCACGGCACTAACCTACTATTCTATTTATCCCGTCAACACCTACAAATGGCTGTAAAATGCAAAAGTAGTATTGACTGGATATCAAAAATGTTTCACGGCCCCGTGTTTCACGGCACATACGCACTGTGTTGACGGGATAAATATAAAGACAGACAATGTACGCTTAGTGTTTAGAACATATACAAATTATCCTACTCGGCTGGTAACGCGAATAAATGTATACGCTAATGAGATTAATTTTATGTTTTCTACGCACTATGGATATATTCTATATGTATTAGACGGACGTCACTGACCAGGGTCCCGTTTCACTAAACTTCGCACGGCTAAAATGTTCGTAAGTGCAAATTTAGGATCTTCTGTAAATTTCAATTGATGGATTTACATTTATTGAGCATAGGCTGCATAAGCAGCCTATGCTCAATAAATGTAAATCCAATAAGTGTTTACAAGAAAACAGTGTTAATGTGAAATTTACAGACTATCATAATTTGGCACTTACGCACATTTTAGTCTTACGAAGTTTAGTGAAACGGCCCCCAGAGTCCCAGTCAAAAGTATTATGCTTATCATGCTAAGGACACATTGAGGGCGAAATTTTCAATTTAAGAATAAATTTATTAATTTTGATTTAATGAAATAAAATATTTTATGACCAAATTATTATACTGAATTTATTACATTATCACAGCCATTTTGGCTGTGATAATGTAATAAATTCAGTATAATAATTCTTATATTATTCGTGTATTCACTCAGGTGACAACATGAGGTAAATACAATACAACATCATGAAATTACACAATGGCCAATCAAGATAAATTACTATTCAAATGTATAAATATAACGACTAGCTGACCATGTAACGGTGACCTTAATTCAAATATCTGAAAACATAAAGTTTAACGTTGGTTTGGAAATGTATGTTTTATGTGTAATTACGATTGAATATCTTTGGGAGGACAACATTCTTAGATGGTTTTCTCAAGAACATGTTCGACCCAGTGGACATCTTAAACATAAATGTACATGGTCTACCTACATAGTATTATTATAGATATGTGTATTCAGGATGATATGTTGCTGGCCTACTGCATACTTTTAATCATCAAATATATGGAGTCTTAAGTTCTATATGAAATATTGCATTTGGGGAAAAATAAATGATTACCGTCTCAAAGTATACTTAGCTAGATAAGTGAACTCGGGGCTACTGATCTGTCCAAACAGAGATGCGTGTATAGGAGGATGTCATAACATGGTACATGTACATGTATGCCGTCATACCGTAGTCGGCGGTAATCTACGTGTCTGTTTTTTTGTACGTCAGCTATCAGAGAGAAGATCCCGTGTAATTGAAAGCAGCTTAATCTGTCGTGTTTTCTATAGGAATATTACAGCACATTTGCCTAGGAAACACTCGAGCCGACGAGAATCAATTCCGTGGTGGAATAAGTGAGACACGCCATGTGATTTTGGACATTCTGCGTAATTTCATTAAATGCGTTTACAATAGTTTCTGTGAATGCTTTCAAAGTTGACACTTTTTTTCAGAATACATGAGGCATTACATACTCTGAAAGTTGTGTACAATATTTTCCGCAAAAGCTGACAAAGTTTTGCCAACTATCGACTTAATTTATGAAAAATATTGTAATTTTTGTCAGCGTATTTAATGAAATTACGCAGATGTCCGAAGGTGCACAATCAATGGCGTGTCTCCAGTAAGTTGCGTATATTGGCCCCGGCTCGCGAATTATTCGCCTTATCGCGTTGTTCGCCGATTTTGAAAAAAAAGAAGCAGCACTTTTAATATGATATTTTCTGTCATTCTGTAGAATATTGAATAACAAGAGTTGTCAGAAGACAACAAAGCTCGCCTGTTGGCAGCCTTCACTCAAACTTGGCACAGTTGTATAAAAAACATGAATATTATATAACTTGACCTTGGGTTAAGGGGTGTGCGGTGGACCTTGACATTGGGGTCAGTGGTGGAAGGTGGGTCGTGGATTTGCTATAGCATGATATAGCATATTAAGATGAATGCATGTATAAACAGATGTTATACAAAATGTAACCCAACGTTAAGTTTATGAACGCACTAAGTTGGTGATTTCCTACAGCATGATAGTTATTCACATGAGGAATGCATGTATGAATGTGCTAAGTTTGTGACATTGACCTTGAGAAAAGGGGTGGGGGGGGGGTGGCTATGTATTTGCTGTAGCACAACAGAGGATCATCAATATCAAGGCGTTCCCTGTAAATAAACAGAAGTTATAAAAAGACATTTACTCCAACGTTAAGTTTATGATGTTGATCTTGGTGATAGGGGTGAGGGGTGGGTCATGGATTTGCTGTAGCACAATAGAGGATCATCAGATGAATGCATGTATGAAATATCAAAGCGTTCCTTGTAAATATTCGTGTTTTTAGTATCGGGTTGCATATGGTGGTAATACACACGAAATGTATCAGCTTACATGGGTATATCGGTTAATCCGGTGATACACTCTGTCCAAGTGATCCACACAAAATATCGAATGTCGTCGCGACATTGTGGATATATCAATCTGGTCACGCCGACAGAGGTGTAGATGAACGTATGGCATTTAAAACGCACAGACAATGTGAATGAACGTCGAGAGCTCGACTCTCGGGGCTGGAATGGCCCCCAGGGACCTCGGCATTGGGGGACTAGTATATTGTGTACATGTATGCCAATTCCCGGGTGACACCAGTACTACATGTACACTGCCGCCTGCGTTAATCTTACGAATGTTTCTTTATTTCAAAATACTTGAATATTGCGATTGAAATCAAGCAACTTGATTGTCTGAGCCTCAGCTGTGCTACAGCTCAGGCTCAAACAATCAATTTGCTTGCCTTGCTTGCGATTTGTCAATATTTGTCAATGTATTTATTTCAAAATACTGAATATTGTGCTGGAAATCCAACAGATTGATTAGCTGAGCCTGTAGCACAGCTCAGGCTCAGCCAATCAAATTGCTTGGTTTGATGGCGAGTTGGAATTGCCAATATACATGCTAGATGTTCAGAAAGGTTGACACTCTGGGCAAGGTTAACGCAGGCTATTGTGTTAAACTCCCAGACATTGTGAATGAACGGCGAGAAAGCTGGAATATCGGGGTCAAAATGGACATCCACATCCGGGGACTACCATGGGAGGTTACGTTATTTCCCGGATGAGCCAGTGCTAGTGCACATGAACATGTATAAATGAGATACGCCATGTGATTTTGTACCTTCGGACATCTGCTAATCTCATTAAATACGTTTACAAAATTTACAATAATTTTCATAAATAAAGTCAAAAGTTGACACAATTTTCAGAGTACATGCGGGATCATATTCCGCATGTACTCTGAAAGTTTTGTCAACGTTTTACGCCATTTACGGAAAATATTGTAAATTTTGTGAACGTATTTCATGAAATTACGCAGATGTCCGAAGGTACAAAACCACATGGCGTGTCTCAAAAGGTAGCTTCTAGGGTAGAACCAGGTTACATTAAATGTGTTTTTGTCATGGTAACATGTACCTAACCCAACTAAAACTTTAACGCAAATATTAAAAAAGACTTTGACGCAAATTTCTAAGTAATTTGACGTTGACATTGGACATGAAGGCCACATGGGTGCGATATGGAATGAAAAGATGGATGATGATAAAGACGTACATGTATATGAAGTTTGAAGTCAATCCAACTTACCGTTGCAGAGATAATGGGTACCCGAAACAAATCTTTACGGACGCAAATTTAATTTGACTTTGACCTTGGACATGACCGCATGAGTGTAATATGAAATGCAAATATGGATGATGATAAGGAAGTACAACAAGAGTTGTCAGAGGACAACGAAGCGCGCCCGGTGGCAGCAAAGGAACCGAGGGCACATTTGAAAGTGGATTTGTCACAGCACAGTAGAGGACCATTGGAGCAATGCGTGTGTGAAATATGAAGCAAATGCAAGCAAGGAAACAGAAAATATAGGCCATTATTTACCCGAGCGTCCGAGTGTTAAGGTTTCGAGATGCACAAAGTATGTGACCTTGACCCTGGGCTTAGAAGGGGCGGCACGGACCTGGATTTGCCAAAGCGCAGTAGAGGACCCTTGGAGCAATGCGTGTGTGAAATATGAAGCAAATCCAGGCAAGGAAACAGAAAATATAGGCCATTATTTACCCGAGCGACTGAGCGTTAAGGTTTCGAGATACACAAAGCATGTGACCTTGTCCCTGGGTTTAGAAGGGGCGGCACGGACCTGGATTTGCCACAGCGCAGTAGAGGACCCTTGGAGCAATGCGTGTGTGAAATATGAAGCAAATCCAAGCAAAGAAACAGAAAATATAGGCCATTATTTACCCGAGCGACTGAGCGTTAAGGTTTCGAGATGCACAAAGTATGTGACCTTGTCCCTGGGCTTAGAAGGGGCGGCACGGACCTGGATTTGCCACAGCGCAGTAGATGACCCTTGGAGCAATGCGTGTGTGAAATATGAAGCAAATCCAAGCAAGGAAACAGAAAATATAGGCCATTATTTACCCGAGCGTCTAAGCGTTAAGGTTTCGAGATGCACAAAGTATGTGACCTTGACCCTGGGTTTAGAAGGGGCGGCACGGACGTGGATTTGCCACAGCGCAGTAGAGGACCCTTGGAGCAATGCGTGTGTGAAATATGAAGCAAAGACAAGCTACGCTGAGGGTATGCCATAAGCACGGCTTCCTTCGGAAGGCGCGCTAAAAATGAAGTTTGAGGTCAATCCGATTTACCATTACAGAGATAATGGGTTCCAAAAAATGTTAACGTGGACGGACAAACGGACAGAAGGACGGACGGAATTACGAAAACTACATACCCCTCGACACACTTCGTATGCCGGGGTTATAAATATACCCAAATATATAATAAATACATGGTTAGTGCCGTCGAATATAACATATATTCGGTTGAGCCGTAGACAGCTTTATTGGGGCGAGCTTTAGCGAGCCCCTATAAAGTTGTCGGCACGAAACCGAATATATTTTATATTCGACGGCACTAATCATGTATTTAATTTATACCGCATACTAAACTTAATTGTTTGAACGTGCGTGACGTCATGTTTTTACGTCATTCCCTCGTCATACGTCACAAATATAGCGACGTCATTCAAAATAAAATGGCGGTGCCCACGGTAGGTAGTTTCTGTATTTTATCTGATTAAATCTCCGATTTTGTTTGCGATGAGCTTCAATATTGTCTGGTTTTAGACTACAGTTGTCATAATAAGCATTGCAATCATCATGTCGTTGGTTACTGTAAAAATGCACAAAATTCAGCAGAACCGACAGCGATTTCGATTTTAAAATTTCCTGAGGAGACTGACGAATCAGAGGCCACGATTAGGTCAAAGGTGAAAAAATAAAGGCAAAAACGGCACTTCATGTATATTAGGTTACTTCAGATATAAATAGCATTTATTCAACCCCCTTTATTATGCTACATGGAGCAATGGTTGCGGTATAAAATGAAATACATGAATACCTAAATATGCACATAACGACCGAAAAGACTAGATACAATATTGTAAAACAATATTGTGAAACACGGTGCCGTGAAACATTTTTGATATCCAGTCAATACAATTTTTGCATTTTACAGCCATTTGTAGGTGTTGACGGGATAAATAGAATAGTAGGTTAGTGCCGTGAATGGGAAAAAATATCTGGCGCGGCACGGAAATGGAATGTGCTCGGCAGAGCCTCGCCCATCCCATTTCCTGAGCCTTGCCAGATATTTTTTCCCAATCACGGCACTAACCTACTATTCTCTATATTCAAGTATTTTGAATTACGGAAATTGACAAGTATTGGCACGATTAAAGCAGGCGATAGCAAAGATCGCCCGAATGCCAATTCGGACGAATTCATGTTAAACATACATAGGTCAGCAACCAAATGTACGCAAACATACAAATGTACATGCACACTAAACACAGAGGACACTACGGAGCCCCGCAGGAGACATATAATTCTTGTTTTTATTAATTCGTTCCCACGAAACAACAAATCGTTGCCTCAATTTAACAATTCGTTCCCACGAATTAACAATTCGTTCTCATGAAGTAACAATTCGTTCCTTCAATTTAACAATCCCGCGAAATGATAATTCGTTCCCATGGGAACGAATTGTTAATTCGTGGGAGAGAATTGTTATATCGTGAGAACGAATTGTTAATTCGAGGGAACGAATTGTTAATTCGAGGGAACGAATTGTTAAATTGAGGGAACGAATTTTTAAATTGAGGGAACGAATTGTCATTTCGTGGGGAACGAATTGTTAATTCGAGGGAACGAATTGTTAATTCGAGGGAACGAATTGTTAAGTCGAGGGAACGAATTGTTAAATTGAGGGAACGATTTTTTAAATTGAGGGAACGAATTGTCATTTCGTGGGGAACGAATTGTTAATTCGAGGGAACGAATTGTTAATTCGAGGGAACGAATTGTTAAGTCGAGGGAACGAATTGTTAAATTGAGGGAACGAATTGTTAAATTGAGGGAACGAATTGTCATTTCGTGGGGAACGAATTGTTAATTCGAGGGAACGAATTGTTAAGTCGAGGGAACGAATTGTTAAATTGAGGGAAAGAATTGTTATTTCGTGGGAACGAATTAATAACAAGTATACATGTCCCCTGCGGGGCTCCGTATGAAACGGATAAAGCAACACACAAACACGCACTACAACTAAAGAGTACACTACTTCGGCCGCAATGTCCAAGGTTATACACACTGGCCGCAATGTCCAAGGTTATACACACTGGCCATCATGTCCAAGGCTGGATAATGTATGTTATCCCATATATCGTATTAATTAGTAAAGACCCGCGTCTACTGTCGGAACAATGGCTATTTCCGTGATTGATACCGGATTGACGCCAATACAAACATGACGCCATCCGAGAAACATCGATTAATTAGTCCGCGACAGCGTACGAGTCACGTGCTCGAGAAGTTTGCCTACATTGGCTGAACTCGTTTCTTTGACAAAACGAGATATATATATATATCTACAGTGAAACCTCTCTAAATCGGACACCCTGGGGGGTCCCCAGGGTGTCCGGTTTCGAGAGGTTTCACTGTAAATCAGGCATTTGATTATCCTGAGGTGTGTGCGATTATGAACATGCATTATTATCCGAGATAAATGGGTAAGAAACCCACAGACAGTTGATTATTACGAGCCATAGTTGAGTGCTACGCGATCATGTTACAGGCATTATCGACCGAAATAAATGACCAAGAAACCCATCAAAATTATGATCACGAATGTTTCTTGTTGTCCGGTTTATAGAGGTTCCACTGTATATGTGACCACTTACAAGTAGCAGAGTAAATATCGATGTTACGAACTACTACAGGAAAATACATGTAGTTACAAAACTCTGAATACCCAAATCCAGCATAGAACAGTCAATGCCAGACAGTATACTATAGGAATGAATGGCCTTTTTGTGGAATTTATCGGGGTATAAACTTGGAAAAGTCGCGGGAATACTGGACGAAGCGATACAAAATTACAATTTTCGAAAAAAAAGTCAAAAAAAATATTATTTTTTTTTTATTTATTTCGAAAATTGTAATTTTTTTTAAGGCCTCGTCCAGTATTCCCGCGACTTTTCCAAGTTTACATCCCTTATAAATTCCACAAAAAGGCCATTCATTCCTTATAATTCCAGCATTTGAAATAAATTCATCAAGAAAATGTGTTTATTTTCCGTTTTCTTAAGAATTATTTTAACTGCGCCTCACGGTTACGGAAAGTAGTTCGGCGTGGGAGTTCACTGGGAAATGCATTTTAAACAGAGACTTGCTACGGGCCAATCAAATGTTAAGGAATTGTGTAAATATTTTTCTGCTGGAATTATATCTGTATATGTTTGTATGGGTAAACGTGTTCATGTGCAATGTGTACGACATTGACAGTGTTAAGCTGCAGGAAAATAGTTGCAAGCCACCGAAGGTCCAAATCCGTTCGAACATGAATCTCAACAAACAGTTTGAGACCGGTTTTATTGTTTTCGGTTAACAAATAATGGTTTTATTTGTTAAAAAATGTACGCGGGTAGAATCTCTGTTTCACATCTTTTTACTTCTAGTTATTCGCGGGAGGTGACGTAAATTGTAGGTTGGTAACAATGCACCAAACCACCAGATATACCGAAATAACCCGTAAAACACCGAAATATGAAACGTTCTTCAAGAACCTATGCATCTTCAACACGTAATGCTGAAGGATAATTGCGGTAAAACACTGAAGGTTCAATGCTGTTCCAAACTGAGCACAGAACAGGCAATGTGCGACAGTCCATTTATGAGCAAACGCGAAGTGTGAGGTCACCGTGGTGTGAAGTGTGAATATATTCAAAACACTGAAGTTTCAAATCAGTTTCAAATTTAGCACAGAACAGTCAGCGGTCGACAGTACATTTATGAGCACATGTAAAGGTGTTGAATTTAATGCGCAGTGCGAGACGAAGCAAAGGTAGACACATTGTGAATACACAATATTAATGCATGAAATAGACTTCCTTAGTGTAATAACACAGTGTAATACAACTCATAATACACTAGTGTAATATATATGCAAATGTGGCTGGTACAGAAAACACATTAGGTGGTCATTACAGCTTCAACAGATGTGCTTTTGCAATAAATGGAATATAACAGTTGTGTTGATTTAATATGATATTTATTGAACTTGTTGACTGATATCATAAGAAACTCGACATAGTCTCGTTTCTTATGAAATCAGCTAACTCGTTTAATAAATATCATATTAAATCATCACTCATGTAAGATCCTCTATTTATTATAATTGTTACATCTTTCAAATGCTGAAGGAAAATTGTTGCAAAACACGAAGGATCCAAAATAAGTTAAATATGTAGTATAGAACAGTCAATGTCCGACGGCTGTTTTCCGCTCAATTTGGTAATGTGTTAATAGCGCAGTGAGAAACGCGGCAACCGGGGACAAATTGTGAATATTGTTAGAAAGAAAGTGTCATTGACGCTTCTCGTGATCGATGTCTGTGCATGACGCTGCAATGTGTACTCTCATTATTTACGAATGATGTATGGGACAAATCCCACGGCCATTATGTACTTAATTTTGAAGCACCTGTCATTGTGAGTAGTAAATTGGCTTGGCCTAAATACGCCGGGTCGCTAATTGATTGGATCAGTGTAAGAAGAGCGCTTACTCCCTCTTGGAGTTACAGAAGCCCCTCTTCCGCTGATTCTCTCAATGGTATTAATTGTGGCAAGGCATGAGACTTTATCAGGTAACCTGCCCTGTATTGACCGAATACGTACTGACTGATAACATATTGTTGTATCAGGCATTGACCTGATATCAACATACGGGTTAAATAAAGACTTTCTGCATGTGTAGACGGCTATGAGCATTTGATGATGAAACTGCTTCAAAGATCTGCAACACTATGCCATCAATAGGTCTAAATTATAATTCACAAACACAAAAAACACTACAAAAAATGTACGAGGATAGCAATACATACGGTTTTCAATATCCTGCAGAATGCAAGGCTCAACATGACTAAATTTAAGTGCAAAATAAAGATTTAATATGATGAATATATCAAATTTGACCAATGTGCTGCTAGCCAAATGTAAGAATGTAAAATACCCCCAACCCCTCAAAAATATTTAATTAGTATGCAAAATCCAGGAAACAAAACCAAAGTTCAAAGGTCAAACTGCCCAAAAGGGTCACTATTAAAACCACTGAATACAGGGTAATCTAATATTGCAAGAGTGGTGATTTCGAACGATATTTATTAAACGAGCTTACTGATTTCTAATGAAATCAGTAAGCTCGTTTAATGAATATCATATTAAATCAACACGTTATATTCATTGTATAAGTACAACATCATGCATTGACATTTACTGGTCGCCTAGCATCTGTAGTGGTCACATTCACATGGACGGTCATCCACGATATGATTAAAACAAGGGCATTGCTATTATGAAGCTAATCCCTTCGCTGGCAGCATTGATAATACAAAAACAAACAAGAGTGCTGTAAGTCACAAAATACGCACGTCCAAGATGGGCCAGACAGCGAAGATGTAGAAACGTGAAGCTGTCACCAAGGCAAGAAACATTAATGAGAATTTGAAAATCTATCACCGCATATTTTGTCCTCTTGTTCTGATAAACATGTATACTAATTTAGGTAGAGATGTGTAAAGTAGAAATTATATAGAATTTAATAAATATATGTAAACAAATGGCTAAGTTAAAAGGTGATATTTTTGTTAAAAAATAAGTTTTCGGAATAAAAACACCAAGGTGCACATCTTCAATATGTGTAGAAGACGTGTGTATAGTTTCAGATCGAATGACTGAACGGTTTCAGTGGAGTTGTGTACACAAACTAAGCAGTTTTTCTACGTGGGTCGTATACAGAACAACGCACCATCCCTAGACACGCAGTGTGGCCAAATATTATCAAAATCAATGTCTCTGTTATTTTAGACAGCGTGGACACCACTGCGCGGCCATTGATATTATTCCTAATATAATACATTACAAGGACAAATTGTTTGAGCTGATCCGTGGTTAATGTCAATATACTTGTTATTATGAAGCTAATCCCCTCGCTGGCAGCATTGATAATAAAAAAACAAACAAGAGTGCTGTAAGTCACAAAATACGCCCGTCCAAGATGGGCCAGACAGCGAAGAAACGTGAAGCTGTCACCAAGGCAAGAAACATTGATGAGAATTTGAAAATCTATAACATTATTTATTCCTCTTGGTGTGATTAACAAGTATACTAATTTAGGTAGAGATGTGTAAAGTAAAAATTATATATAATTGGATACAAAAATGTAGAAACAATGGCTAAGTTAAAAAAGTGATATTTTTGTTAAAAAATATTTTTTTCGGCTTTTCTGTAAATGACGTTCCCATAGCAAATGAGGAATTCAATTCAATTCCGCATTTGCCATGGAAATTTCGTCAACCTTCGACGTCATTTACAGAAAATATCACAAGTTTCTGTAAATAGATTTCATGGGAAAAAAACGCACGGTTACTCTCATGTCGTCTACCACTCAGAGCAAAACATGTTTGTTGTCGTTCTCCACTCATTCTGGACTCAAACACAATTCTCCATAAACAGGGAGGCGTTTCACTAAATTTCGTACGACTAAAATGTTCGTAAGTGCTAAATTATGATATAGGAATGAATGGCATTGTTGTGGAATTTATCGGGGTATAAACTTGGAAAAGTCGCGGGAATACTGGACGAAGGCCGGAAGGCCTCGTCCAGTATTCCCGCGACTTTTCCAAGTTTATATCCCCGATAAATTCCACAAAAAGGCCATTCATTCCTTATAATTCCAGCATTTGAAATAAATTCATCAAGAAAATGTGTTTATTTTCCGTTTTCTTAAGAATTATTTTAACTGCGCCTGACGGTTACGGAAAGTAGTTCGGCGTGGGAGTTTACTGGGATATACATTTTGGACAGAGACTTGCTACGGGCAAATCAAATGCTAGGAAATTGTGCAAATATTTTTGTGCTGGAATTATTAGTCTGTAAATTTCACATTAACAATGTTTTCTTGTAAACAATTATTGGATATACATATATTGAGCATATGCAGCCTATTATCAATAAATTTAAATCCATCAATTATAATTTCCAGACGATCCTAAATTTGCACTTACGAACATTTTAGCGTTACGAAGTTTAGTGGAACGGGAACCAGTCACATCCAGCCTGTAGAAATATGTTTGGAATATCATGAGCTGGATTGGCCACAAAAAACATACTACTACATTACCGTCGGCGTTAATCTTGCAAATATTTGTTAATTTTTTTATTTCATAAACTGGAATATTAAACTTAAAATCAAGCAGATTGATTTACTGAGCCTGAGCTGTGCTATAGCTCAGGCTTAGACACTAAAATTGCTTGATTGCGAGTTGACTTACGAGTTGACATTGTTAATTGATGATTATAAACGTTAATACATAAAACATGTATTATCTTACCTTCATCCCAATGTATACAAAGTTGAATAAATAATAAATATCGCAAAAAAATAAACAACACAAAAAAACAACAACAAAGCTATCTGGACAAGATTGACACAGTCTGTAAATTTCACATTAACATGTTTTATTGTAAACAATTATTGGATTTACATTTATTGAGCATAGGCTCATAAATGTAAATCCATGAATTGAAATTTACAGACTATCATAATTTTGCACTTACGAACATTTTGGTGAAACGGGTCCCAGATTGACCAGACATTTAATTATAAGCACCACATGTATTTATCAAGTTCTCTTAGCAGTTATTTATAGCATGGTTATCCGTCCGCTGTCGCGATGTACAGGAGGACAAACAGTAGAGTCTCTCTAAATCCATAACACATCAGTGAACATGTACTGGAATGAAATGGTGCTTAACGGCACATCAACACAAAAGAGTATCATTTAGGGCAAGACAATGTAGATGAAGAATACAAATAATAGTAAAATAGTATGTCAGATGTGGTAGACAATCAGATGATTAGGGTAAACATATTAATACGATGAACAATATAAATGAGCAACATGTATACAATGATAAAAATGAAGGTACATGTAAGCATGCAGACGACACAGATCAGGTATCCGCGACCATACGACGCGGTTCTATGCAGTGACGGGTGAAGGTCTCTACAACCGCACCGCAACAGTTTAGAGAGGTTCTACTGAACAACCAGTCTACGCGGTGATGTACGCAGTATATGAGGTATGAACGACCCCACCGCAATAGTTTATAGAGGTTTCACTATGCAACCAGTCTACGCGGTGACGTACGGCGTATGTGAGGTACAACGACCGCACCGCAACAGTTGAGAGGTTCTACACTGTACAACCAGTCTACGCTGTGACGTCGGAAGTATATGAGGTATCAACGACCGCACCACGACAGTTGCGAGAGGTTCCACTGTACAACCAGTCTACGCTGTGACATTGGAAGTATATGAGGTATCAACGACTGCACCGTAATAGTTTATATATAGGTTTCACTGTACAACCAGTCTACGCGGTGACGTACGAAGTATATGAGGTATCAACGACCGCACCGCGACAGTTGCGAGAGGTTCCACTGTACGACCAGTCTACGCTGTGACCGTGAAAGTATATGAGGTATCAACGACCTCACCGCGACAGTTGAGAGGTTCCAATGTACAACCAGTCTACGCAATGACGTATGAATTATGAGGTATTAACGATCGCACCGCGACAGGAGAGGGGTTCCACTGTACAGCTGTGTTTACGCTGTGACCTTTGAAGTATACGAGGTATCAACGACCGCACCGCAATAGTTTATATGTAGGTTTCACTGTACAACCAGTCTACGCGAAGTATATGAGGTATCAACGACCACACCGCAATACCGGGCCGTCCTGTAATCGTGGTTAATTAGCCTTTTATTGCTAAGTCAATGGTCGAGAACCCAATTAGCTCTTGAAACAAATGAGTGTGTCTTATTGTAATGGCGCAGCATGCCACCCCAGTTTGTACTTCATATTGTCCGAAATAGGACCATCAATTTCATGCTTGTATCGTGTACATAGTGATACATGTATGCATTGCCTAGTCACAATGTAGAAACCTTAACTGTACATTTGTTTACTTGCGTGCGTACATACTTGAGCTGTTCAGGCTCAGTTAATGAAGCTGCTTACTTTCAAGCACAGTATTCATGTATTATGATAGAAAAAAAAAGACACACTTTGGTAAGATTACCGCAGGTGTACGTAGCAATGAATTACTTACTTGGTTAGACCAAAGGTATAACATTACAATGGTTACTTCCCTTTGGAGTAATATAACGTCATTTGCTTTGTTATATATATACAGAGATACCGAAGAAAGCCGAAACACGCCGAATGCAACACAAGTGGCGCATATTTCCGTAACGCAAAAAGTCGGCGGCCTGTAATTGGTATGAAACACGACTATATTGCAGAATTATTGAATTACCGGGGTATTATTTTAGATTTACGGCGCGTGCTGGCTGCGTGAAATGGAGTGGAATTGAGTTAAGGGACGAAATTGAGTTCATCAATCGCAATAAAGCCGGGGACATGGTCCACTACTCAAGTATGAAATGTCAGCACATGGTGGCATATTTCTGCCATCTATTTAACGTGATAACATAACCCGAATGTTCTGGCTGTCACGCAGCGTGACAGCCAGAACGATCTGGCTATGTAATTACGTAATAATTAAGTTGTATATTATTATAGTAAATACACCCTTAGTTATAAGTCGTAGTATACTTATAGCATTAATGTGACTTTCAAACTGTCAAATCAAGATAAATTGAACGATATAACCATGATAACTAATACGAAATCATCTTAACCCTTTCAACCCTAAGTAACTGAATGGGCTGCGATATGTTAATTTTGCAACCAATCCAATCATCGCAAAATGATTTTCAGACTATTCCATTTATAAAAAGGGGGTATTTGTTGTTCTCAAAAATATGAAAATTACTTTCAAACAGTGCAGATCCTGATGAGACGGCTCGTTACGAGCCGGCTCATCTGGATCTGCACTGTTTGCATAAACCGATATAGCGGGATTTCGGGTTCAAAGGGTTAAAAAGTGATACTTCTCACTAATATATCTCGTCCAATTTATCTCGTCTTGACCAGTTAGTAAGCCGTAATTTGATTATACGAACAAGTATTTTGAAATAATGAAATTGACAAATAATGTCATATTGTACACGTTCTATCGTTTCTATGAGAACAAGAAAATGTGTTCATAGAACACGTATGCCCCACATATCGCTTTCATAGTAAACGAGGCAAAATTATAAGTCCAAATGGAGGAGATAATCCATGGAAGTCGAAACGGGGGGAGATAATCTATGACCCAGGGGTCGAATCAAAAATCGAAATAAAATGTGCACATCTACTAATCATAAGGAAGCTACATGCCAAGTTTCAGGTATGTAGCTATTACGGATTAAAAGTTTACGAGTTTCAAGATTGGTGACGGACGGAAGAACGGACGGGACGGACGGGATGGACCGAGGGACGTACAGACAAGGGTAGCACTAAATGCCCTCTCTACTAACGTGGGGAATACTTACGTTGCTCATTCGTCGTGAAGTATATACACATTGTATTCAGGTGGTCGGGAATTAGAGTATATTTAGCAATGTGTCTAATCCCCAAGTGATATCCCGCCACGCACAACCAGGGACTACTGGAGAAGAAATGACATCACTGATCTAGAAATGAGCTTACGTTGATGAGCATAAATGTGACAGCACTCACATACAATATCTAATTCTAACATTATGGTAACATGCTTACATTTGGATGTGACTGGAGAAATAGGGCTGCTGGGATTTGTGACCAGTGCAGCTTCTGATCAGATAGAACAATCATGTAGCCTGATAACGATCTATACTGCTTGTTTGAAGCATGTCGGGTGTTCCATTGATGGAATGGCGAACTGTGCAGACCCTGATCAGACTGTGCGGATGCACAGTCTGATCTGGATCTACACTGGTCGCATATGTCATAAGTTCAATTTCTTCAAACTGAAGAAATTGGGCTTATGGATTTTACAACCAGTGTAGATCCAAATCACCCTGTGCATCCGCACAGTCTGATCAGGATATGCACTTTTCGCCATTCCCTCAATGAAACACCCATTATGCTGCTAACAAGCAATTTATATCGTTACCATGCTACAGGAGTGTGCTATTTACTATTTAAGCTACACTGTTCACAAATCCAATAAGCCCAATTTCTTCAGCCACATATGATAATTTTAATTGTGTCCCACCCACCACAGCAAAAATGGGTGCATTATGCTTGCGGCCAGTGTAGCCCCAGCTCAGCCTTTGAATCTAATCGTGGTCAACGATGTTAGCTGCATCATTAAAGAGCTACGGGATCTGACATGCACGGATTAATAACAAAATGTCTACATGCTTGGTGTAAACATATTTTATTTGTATATAATTTACAACAAGTTAGGCGTCAATAATAGTACAGTGGAACCAGTGTGTGCTTTGCGATCATGAACATGCATTATCCTCGGAGATAAATGGCAACGAAGCGTATCAAAATTAAGTAAATTTACTTGTCTCTCTGTCCGGTTTACAGAGGTTCAACTGTATATACATAATTATACAAATGGGATTGGATTGAAAGCAAGCTTATACGGTATATATCCTCTCCATGTTTGGCTTCATGTGTTGATCAGTTACTAACATACTAGTTTCCCCTTTTTGTTGTGGCGGGTCACGTGCTATAACCAATTCGGACAAATGTCATGCCCAGTTTGTGCAAATATAGCATGACCCGCATTTGTATGCAAGCATTCGAAATTCAATAGTTAATGCACTATCTAACAAAGCTTGTACGGAGCCCCGCAGGGGTCGAATAATTCTTTTTTGTATTAATTCGTTCCCACGAAATAACAATTCGTTCCCACGATATAACAATTCGTTAATTCGAATCCGAATATGAATTGTTAATTCGAGGGAACGAATTGTTAAATTGAGGGAACGAATTGTCATTTCGTGGGTACGACTTGTTCATTTGAGGGAAAAAATTGTTAATTCGTGGGAACGAATTGTTATATCGAGGGAACGAATTGTTAAATTGAGGGAACGAATTTCTCCGTATTTTTGTGACCTCGGCTGGTGACACATGGGACATATACATGTAATATCAGCGAGCAGGGGACGCTCTCTGATCTGACGTATTGTTTGCCGGAGTTTCTCGACCAATACAAACACATCATTTAGTCACTTATTGCGACTCTTTCGCCAATATCTACTGAATTAATCACTAACTGTTTCAGTAAGTACAAAGTTATATTTATACTCAGATTGTAGTAAGTTCACGAGACGCAGATCATGTTACCACTGCCAATCATTATAGGAATGAATGGCCTTTTTGTGGAATTTATCGGGGTATAAACTTGGAAAAGTCGCGGTAATACTGGACGAAGGCCGGAAGGCCTCGTCCAGTATTCCCGCGACTTTTCCAAGTTTATATCTATAATTCCAGCATTTGAAATAAATTCATCAAGGAAATGTGTTTATTTTCCGTTTTCTTAAGAATTATTTTAACTGCGCCTCACGGTTACGGAAAGTAGTTCGGCATGGGAGTTTACTGGGATATGAATTTTGGACAGAGACTTGCTACGGACCAATCAAATGTTAGGGAATTGTGTAAATATTTTTGTGCTGGAATTATAGTAAAATGAACATGTGCCCGCAAAGGGGTCGGGCAAACACTACCATGATCGTAACAGTTCACCCATTGACGTTCTAACAGTTCACATGTTGCAGGTTTAATAAACTAATTCCCCCGCTTGCTCACTCTCGTGCGACATTACTTTATGAAACAAGAATACCGAAGGTCACAATATACGCCCGTCGAGGTAAGGCCAGTCAACAAGGGGAAACTGAAAACCAATAGGGTTCTTCATCTGGACGTGATAAACATTAAAACCAAATTTGTTTACGATCCGTCAAGTAGAACTTGAGTTCTTGTGTGGAGAAGGGTACAGAGTGTGAAAATGAACAAGAACACTGTACAAGGTGAATACATAATACGTCCCGTTTCTTCAAACGGGCGTATAACAATGGCCGCCAAGGGGAGATACGTCATCGGAAAGTTTATAGGCTTCAAAATCAATAGGCTTCTTTTTCTTGCCGTGATAAACATGACAACCGAATTTGGTTACAATCGGTGAAGTAGAACTTGAGTTATTGCGTGTACAAGGATACAGAGTGGGAAAATAAAAAATGGCCGCCAAGGGGAGGTAAGTCATCGAAAATCAATAGGCTTCTTCATTTTGCCGTGATAAACATGTATACAGAATTTGGTTACAATCCGTCAAGTAGACTCTCTAGTTATTGCGTGGACAATCTGTGCCCGCAGCCCGCCCGCACAATGTGAATACATAATACGTCCCGTTTTTTCAAACGGGCGTATAAAAAGCAATATGTGCACTATAACTTACCTCTGACATACATTTATCAGACTACTGCACTCTTAGCGGATAATCTCTAGTACAAGTGAGTAGCGGCTCACGGATATCCCCGACCGCCGCCTGGACCGACAAACAAAAGCTTTCAAGAACACAAATATATTAAACAAGAATTCCGCCACGGAAGTGGTGTCGCGCCTGCCGAGGCATTTGACCGTAGCATGTTCATGGGCATGTGCTAAAGTAAGCATCAGAAAAACCGTCAGAGAAGTGCATGCTTAAAACACGAAAAGGGTCATGGTTGAAGAAACGTTTTGACACAAAAAATGGCTAAGTGTTTCTACAACCATGTGAAGGTAAAAAAGTTCAAGGTTATGTTAATGGCGGCATGAGTGTGTTCCAAATGCTTACATGTATCAAGTGTCCAAATATTGAAGTAATAGCAGGGGCGACAAATACGTCACACGATACAGTGTAAATAGAATACCATACTAGTGTGTTTTAATATCAAGTTTATCCATCTCGGCTCTGAAACGGTAGGAATTCCTCGGCGAGCCTCGAAATTCCTACGTGTGTCCTAGCCTTGCCTGATGAACGGGATACACAAAAAAACACTACTGTCTGTTTCACGAAACCAGTCCAACTTTTACGGATATATCCACAATGTAAAAACAATTTCTTTTCGGTAATATTAAATTATAGCACAATTTAAGAATGAGCCTTTTTAGTTCGTAAATTTTTGTCAAATATTGATTTTATTACGAAAAATGATTTCTCCCTGGAAATTTAACATGGGGGAAAAAGGGGTGGAGAACGTAGAGGAAGAGTCGAAAAATTAACATTTTTTGAAATTGACACTGAAATTGACTAAGAAAACACAAGTTAAATTTTGAAAATCGGTCCAGTATTTCTGAAATTCTAAAAACAAATCATATTAAATCTTCACTCCGTTGGGATTTAACATGAGGAAATGTTTTTTCGCAATAAAATCAATATTTGACAAAATTTCACGATATAAAAAGGCTCATTCTTAAATTTTGATAAAATTTAATATTATCGAAAAAAATATTGTTTTTGAATTGTTTATATGGTCGTAAAATTGGGCAGCTTTCATGAAACAGACCGTAGACTGATATTCGGTGTACGTCTTATGCTAAACCCTTTCCGTATGCCAGCCCAACACGTATGTGTAGCCATCATTCAAGTATTCCCATTAAGGACCCGCTCTATACCTGCTCATCGTTTGATTCAAAGATAATTGCTTCGTAAATGTGATAGAATATATCATACAACCCTCTTACTTCGAGAGCAGCAAATATTCGAGGCCATTTTTATTTTCTCGTTCTATTGCGAGATTTACGGGTTACGTCACTTCCATTACGCTTGTGCGTTCAACCGAAGACAGATGAAAGGTCACAACTGCCAAGTTAGAAAAAATGTGATTTAAACAGGAATAATACATTACCAAACAACACATATTTTGTGTTTTCCACTAATCCCATTAACCCACTCCATTAAAATCCGGATTTCGATAGGAAAACTTACACATAAATGAGTCAGCTTGAACCCGTATGTTGTTTACATGTTTATCAATGGAGGTCACGTAATATTTGTAGGTAGAAAGTCACTAAGAATTTAGGAATATGGATTTTCATACGGTCACCACCTTATCCTATTTCTTTTTAAATTGTCACTTTTAAGTTCATCCACATCAGTCCAATGCTTCCATTTATCAGCAGATATATATAATCTGATCTTTATTTTGTTATTCCCATTGTGGACGAGTACCACATGCAGAAGGGATTGCCATTTCTAACTCGAAACATAGAAATTACCACTTTAAACATTATATTTGGATCTGTGACTCACAACAACAAAAGGACTTGATGATTTTTACTAGTGCATTTCCCATTCGGCTGACAGTCTAATACAGTTGTAAAGTTCCTGTTAGATCCATCAATACAGTAGTCTTGCACAATTCTCATCTCAACATAAATGTGCAAACTGTAGCATATTTCATCAACATTGCAAAGTATACTTATCTAGCAAAGTATACTTTGAGGGAGAAATTTTCAATTTAAGGATAAATTTATTAATTGTTATTGTACTGAATTTATTACATTATCACAGCCATTTTGGCTGTGATAATGTAATAAATTCAGTATAATAATTCTGCATACTTTTAATCATCAAATATATGCAGTTGTTAGTTCTATATGACATAATGCATTTCGGGAAAAATAAATGATTACTCCCTCAAAGTATACTTTGCTAGATAAGTATACTTTGCAATTTTGATGAAATCGGCTACTGGTCCGGAGATACACTGGTCACAAACTATTTTAGAACTACGTTAGAATCTCGAATTATGGACAGTCCAGGATATATATCCCACTGTAAACAATATACAGTGAAACCTCTCTAAACCGGACACCCTGGGAGATCCACAGGGTGTCTGGCTTAGAGAGGTCTCGCTGTAAATCAGACATTTGATCATTCTGAGCCATAGCGCTGTGCTATGCGATTACGAACAGACAGTATCCACCACCTGGGATAGATGACCAAGAATCTAATAACACATAAGACCACAGGTGTTTTCTTGGTGTCCGGTGTAGAGTGGTTCCACTGTAGGACGTATGACGTACATACGCCGATAGAGCACTGAACACAATAAGCAGGCCAGGATATTGGCATTCCCGTCATTTCATCCAGAACTTGCACTATTGTGATTAGGCCACAGACAGAGGAGACGGACTTATGCGTCTTACCGCAGGATGTTCGGCGAAATGACAGGAGAGGACAGAGACGTGACCGAGTCCGACGATAATGTTGGACTCGGGCTGGTTAAAATGTCCTTAGGACATGTGCGACCAGTTCAGTTACTGACCTTTTCATACACGCAACAGCCTGCATTAACATTGTCCATGTTATCAATGTTTCTGGACGTCTATAGCCAATGCATTCAAGCAATTTGGTTGTCTGAGCCTGAGCTGTAGTACAGTTCAGGCTCAGACAATCAAGCTGCTTGATTTCAAGCACAATATTCAAGTATTTTTATGGAAATAAATTGACAAATGTTGGCATGTTTAGCGCAGGCGTTAGCGTATGGCACGTGAAACGAGCTTACAGGATCCGTACACGGTCGGTACTTGTTCCGTTTCTACGGAGACCCGCAGGGGACGTAGACTTTTTTTTGTTATTAATTCGTTCCCACGAAATAATAAGTCGTTCCCTCAATTTAACAATTCGTTCCCACGAATTAACAATTCGTTCCCACGAATCAACAATTCGTTCCCGCGAATTAACAATTCGTTCCCTCAATTTAACAATTCGTTCCCACGGGAACACATTGTTAATTCGTGGGAACGAATTGTTATATCGTGGGAACGAATTGTTAATTCGATGGAACGAATTGCTAAATTGAGTGACCGAATTGTAATTTGGTGGGAACAAAATGGTTAATTCGTGGGAACGAATTGTTATATAGAGGGAACGAATTGTTAAATTGAGGGAACGAATTGTTATTTCATGGGAATGAATTAATAAAAAAAATCCATGTCCCCTGCGGGGCTCCTTACGTTTCAGACCACTCGAGTACTGCTATTGTTCGACACTCCCAGGCCGACGCTAGGTTTTTCAAGCCACAAGTGTTCTACAATTCCAGGTCAATGGCCCTCAAATCACGAGAAGCAGCTTGTATTGCTATGTGCATGTGTGCATGGATTGGAAAAGGGAAAGTGTAAATTAATGGGTTGAACGTCCCCACAACTGCTACATGTAAGGTCATATAAAGACGTAACCACAGTTTAATGCGTCATCCGACAGATCAGTGGGATGGAAATACTATGTAAGTATGTTTCATGCCTAGGGTGAGGCTTGACCTCACAACCTCCGGTATTAAAGTTCATTTTCATATCCACTAGGCCACCGCCCATACCCATGCATGGATTGGAATGTTAACTACTGAAATGTGAACAATAATTGAATTTTATCAGTAGCCGATTTCACCAAAATTGCTAAGTATTCTTATCTAGCATGTTTTTCCCGAAAAGCATGTTTCATATAAAGCTAACGACTGCATATATTTGATGATTAAACGTATGCAGAATTATTATACTGAATTTATTACGTTATCACAGCCAATATGGCTGTGATAACGTAATAAATTCAGTATAATAACAAGAGTGCCGCAAGTCACAAAATGCGCCCGTCGAAAATGGGCCAGACAGCGAAGATGCAGAAATGTGAAGCTGTCACCAAGACAAGGAACATTAATGAGAATTTGAAAATATATAGCATTATTTCTTCCTCTTGTTGTGATAAACAGGTATACGAATTTAGGTAGAGATGTGTAAAGTAGAAATTATATAGAATTGGATACAAAAAATGTAGAAAAAATGGCTACGTTAAAAAGGTGATATTTATGTTAAAAAATACTTTTTTTGACATAAAAACAGCAATGTGCACATCTTCAATATGTGTAGAAGACGTGTGTATAGTTTCAGATCGATTGGCTGAACGGTTTCAGAGGAGTTGTGTACACAAACTCTGTACCCTATATAGAATGTATGCACAAATGTAGAACAAATTGCTAAGTTAAAAAGGTGATATTTTTGTTAAAAAATACTTTTTTGGCATAAAAACACCAATGTGGACATCTTCAATATGTGTAAAAGACGTGTGTACAGTTTCAGATCGATCGACTGAACGGTTTCAGAGGAGTTGTGTACACAAACTATGCCCGCCAGCCCCGCGGTAAAACATAATACGTACCGTTTTATTTAAAACGGTCGTATACAAATTTATCATTAAATTGAAAATTTCTCCCTCATAGTGTACTTAGCAAGTTAAGTATACTTTGCAATTTTGGTGAAATTGGCTACTGGTCTAAATGTGTTTTAAGGTAACAATAGACCACATGCCAGTCTCACGTAATTAATGGTATGACGTATTCACTGGGTCTTCTCGCCGAAATGACGTTCAACGTTCCAGTGCAGAACTTTTGTAGTCATGCCACCGCAACGATAGTTGTCGGTGGTATATAGTGTTTACCCTGTCCGTCTTTCCGTCTGTCAGTAGATAACTTTCCTTGTCCGGCGAACTACTTCTACTTCAATTTTTGGCAGATTCTCTTCATACTCGGTATACATCCCAACCATCAAGTGCAGGAGTGCGCAAAATAAAAACTTTCGCTGTCCCACCGATCCATCCGCAGTTATGCCCCTTTTTCGACTCTGAAAACATTTTTTTCTCCAATCACTCACTCAATGATTGCTGTTGTATTCATGAATGCTCAACAGCGGTGGTATTTTGTTGTACAAACACTTTTTTAGTTTGTAGCATTCCGGACGATGTGTGAGCAAAATAATCAATGGCAGGGTTTGGATTGGGACAGTTCCTCGCTGCGATATCGTCCCAGGCTCGGCAGAGCCTCGGTCGCAGACATTACCGCGCCGCTGATGATCAATTGGCATTCCCTTGTTCGAACACTGCCATAGTATTCTATTAGTGTGCGTTAATTTGAACAGTATTTATTAAAAAATAAATAGTACAGAATTAGAAAATAAGTGCATTAGGCGGTTGATCTGTACATGTAAAATGCGCAAGCCACAGTTTGATCACGGTTCGTCCGCATGTACGAGGAGGTAATCCGCGAGCTTCAGCAGCTCGCGGATTACCTCCTCGTACATGCGGACGAACTGTGATGTAACTGATATCACATCATCATGTCCATACATTGCCCATGTGCTGTGTAATGCAGAAACAAAACTCGAAAATGTAATTAGCACATCTTTGATACATTTTGTTACGGGCTCGATGATTTCCGGGCCTCTAAATTCCCACATGCGTTGTTAACTAACCATACTCGACTCTTATACGTTATCTAGCGCATTATAAGACTTTTTCATGCGACAAATCCGTAGCACTAGACAGAACATGCTGATGCAACATTGACATGTTTTAATTATATGTACCTGCCAATATTATTGGAACGTTAATAGAAGTTCCGCCAGAGACGTGGCGCTCAGACAAGCTTTTAATGCTGTACTGTTAACACCGCCACGTATATAGGGTATTCATAGTTGTGCGACGAATATGACATAATTTCTTTATATATTCATTGAGTGGTGTAAACTATGGACATTTCACGCCTCGAGATGAACATACTTATACTAGTATCTCATATTCCTTGAACAAAATATGAATATTATATTTATTATACTCAACAAGTAAATTAGTCAGTTTTATTAGACCGTATATCATATATATGCTAATAAATGTGTACGTACATGGACATATACAGCCTGTTTGCGCTATGTAGATATTTGGCAGGGGCGCATATGATTATAGAATACCGGAAGTACTGATATTTCTCAAGAAGTTGTTTAGTTCATGTGCATCGTTGAGAACATATGACTTTTATTTATACTGTATATCTATGTAGTTCATGGGTAAGCATATAGTAAATGTGGATATTTTGGCGGAAGCCTGAGAAAAAGTATATTATGACGTATGCGACCAACATATGCCCAGATCACAGACTGTGCGTATGTACCGACTGTGATCTGGGCCTATGCTGTTCACCATTCAGCAACTAATGCTTCTTATTGTCGTCACCAAAATAATATATACCGTGATGCAACAGTGAAAATGTACAAAATCATCAAGACAAGATTCACCACGTTGTACCAGAGACATATGTATTCTATGTCTATGGTTGTACTAAGTTATCTTGTCTAATAATCAATGTAATAACTACACCACCGCATGCGTTCATCTTGTTAAGACACACGTTTCTGAAAATATATATATTGGCAATGTCAAGGATTAAGGATTAGAAGGATACGAAAAATCACGTTTTCTTGGAAAACCCGATTTGCCTACCACGTGTTATGATCACATGGGAGGATTAAGTTGACGCATGCCAGGCTAGTTACCTTACACGTTGACTACCAGTTGACGCATGCGTGTCTCGCTACCTTGCACGATTAAGCGATGTAATACAATACATTTTATTCACTCTAAGCCACATACGTGACACACGAGGTATACAATAGATTACATAATACAACGATGGGTAAAAATACAAAATGCATATGTGTAAGCTCACTAGTGATTATAACCATAAAGCATTTCTTATAAAAATAGCTAAATTTCTTAATTGCTTTCCAGATTTTTTCTCAAATAGCTGTGCGAATTTTAAAATATTTGGTCTTCTAAAATAAAATGGCTTGATATACCGTTTTCGAATTTCATCATAGAAGCGGCACTCGAAAAGGAAATGAAACTCGTCACCGAGAGCACCAGCGCCACATTTGTTGCAGACCCTGCTTGCTCTCGGCACACCTGTCCATCTACCAGTTTCGACCGCCAGTCTATGATTACAAGTTCGAAATCTGGTCAATGTTTTTCTTAACCTTTCCGTGAGATTAATTAAATATGTTTCTAATCCAAACTCTGTTTTAAAGATTCTATACGTAATTCCACGTGAAGATGAATCGATGCTGGTGAGCCATGACTGAATAAACTGGTTCTGAAGCTGAGTCCTGGCGTAGTGGCTCAGCCAGATAGCATTAACATCGTTCTGGCTAAGCCATACGCCAGGAACTCCAATTTCAGTTAAAATAGATTTAACATTCTGAATCCATCGGAAATGAGTCACATTTGCTTCATGTTGTGTATATAATAACTTATACATAAGAAACAATAATTTACTCAGCTTCCCTGAAACTAATTTTGCCCAAAACGAAATAATTCTACATTTAATGTCAATAATAAGCGGAAATTTGCCGAGTTCTCCATAAACCATGAAATTTGGTGTGGATTTCTTTACCCCCAAAACAGTTTTACAAAATTTCAAATGAATTGTTTCTATAGCCGAGATGTTTTCAAATCCCCAGATTTCACAGGCATAGCAGAGAATTGGAGTGCTACATTGATCAAATAACTTAAGCTGACAGTCTACTGGAGTTGACAAGTTGTTAATCTTTCTAAATAGGCCGAAAAGAGCTTTGGATGCTTGGTCAATCAAATGTTTCTTAGTCTTATGAAAAGTTCCGTTTTGTGAAAAAACATTTCCCAAATATGTAAAGTGGTCTACAATTTCAATTGTGTTATCGTTATATGTAAAGGCTATCTTTTTTGATGATTTACGTTTTTTTTGAAAATCATAATTTTGGTTTTTGATGCGTTTACTTCCAATTTCCACTGAATACAGTATTGATGAAAATAATTTAGAGCATCTTGTAGGCCAGTTTCTGTCTCAGACATGAGAATAGTGTCGTCAGCGTATAATGACAAGAATAGTTTAACATATATATCTAGATGTTGAAACATGTCAGATGTAACCGATTGTAAATCTACAATACCGCATACATTGAGAAAATCTTCAGGTCGTTCAAAAACTTGGCAAACAAAAATGGTGACATATTTTCACCCTGCCTGACACCCACCATGCATGGGAAGTATTCTGAAAAGTCATTTCCTACTTTAGCACAAGATTTAATACATTTATACATGTTTTTAATTATGTTTAAACATTTCCCGTTTATGCGGGACAGCAACAGCTTATACCAGAGGCCATTTCTCCATACAGTATCAAAAGCTTTCCTAAAATCAATAAATGCGCAGAAAAGAGGTTGCCTTTTACTAAATAGTATTTCTATAATTGCATGTAAAGTAAAAATGTTATCAGCCGTACTATATCCTTTCCGAAAAACCAGCCTGTGCCTCAGTTATAAGCCCATTCTGTTCAGCATATGTTGTCAACCTATTTGTAATTATAGAAGTGAATACTTTACCAAGACAGCTAACTATTGTTATTGCCCTATAATTGTCAGGATCATGCCTTGAGCCCTTATGCTTATAAATTGGTATTATATGACCTTCGAGCCAATCATTTGGTACAATTCCACTTTCAAAAACATGATTAAACAGTTTCACGTAGAGACTTAACATTATGTGTTTAGTGTTTTAAATATATTCGTTAAGTATAGAATCGCGAGAACAAGCCTTGTTGTTTCACAGTTTGGAAATCGCTGAGAGTATCTCATTTGCTGATATAGGCGTGTTAATGTCGTCATTATTCGGTAAATTTATATCTGCTGCAGCATCAATAATATGTTGTTCATTAATATGATCAATGGCATTCATGTCTTTAAAGTAGTTATAAAATTGATTAACATGAATGCAATTGATATGTTCGGTGTTTTGGACGCCGTTTAAAAGCTTCCAAAAGTCTTTAGGTCTTGATTTTTGCATTTGTCGTATTCGTGCACCGTATTTATGTTTATAGTTGTTCGCATGCGTAGTAATTGTTTTCTTATATATTTTACTCGCACGATGTAAAATCGTTTTATTGTGTGCCGTTTTATGAAAATGATATGCATTTTTAGCCTGCATAAAACATCTATTTATACTACACTCATTTCCAAACCACGGTCTGTTTATGTTATTTTTACGACGCACCGGGCCGTGACGCGCCTGGCCAAACGTTCTGTATGCGGTCTGTGTAAACAAATGACCTATACGCGACACAAAATTATCAAACGATGATTGGTCGACCGTAGCGCTGCCCGTGCTGCCCGTGCTGTCTGGTGCAGCCTGGTCGTGTGTACTACGAGAGCGTTCATTGACTAATATTGTGTCTAGTTCCGTGTGTAAACTCTGGATTACATGTTCATCGATATTATTTACAAATTCGTGGATTTTATTAGGATTCCAATTTCGCAATATGTGTTCCGGCCTACCGTTGTGTGCTAAAGTTGGATTACTCCAGATATTGAAATCAAATGAAATAGCACAATGTACGTCTGAAAGTAGAGGATTAAATTCATGTACTGTGAACTCGGTTGTCGAGAGAAGCAATAATGGGGTGAGTAGAGCATAATCTATTAGACTCGTATCATTACATGTCACTTTTCCAACGCCCTTATCACATCCCATACGCCCATTGGCAATGTACAGATTTGTAGATTTACACAAAGCTATTAACTTATATCCCCAGTTATTGGGTTTGCCGATATCACAGGATGCCCTGTCCATGAGAATATTTGCATCTGCTAACATTTGGCTGCTGCACATGAAATTTGCAATATCCTCATCGTCAATGAATTATGTGATATAATCAGTGTCTTGTAAATGATCGCATAATATTTTTGTTCTACTGTTGAAGTCTCCAACTAGACAGACTTCGTCGTAAATGTTGCATAATCGAGAAAGTTCATTTTCTATTTCAATGTTCCTCCAATCTCCGTCTGTGTATAGGGAGCCCTCCGGTGGGATATATACCGTACCAAGCAGAGTGTTGCAATGTCTTCTGTTTCCTATATGAACACCAGCAATATTTAGAAACAGAACAAATTGCGACGCTGTGTCAAGTAGGGTCACCTGTGGGAGTAATGATTGTTTTACAAGTACACATATGCCTCCGTATATGCGGGTCGATTTGTGTTGTTTACGATCGTTACGCAGTATTGTGTATCCAGGAAAGACAACTGAGTCATACTCGTGTAAATGAGTTTCTTGAATACAGACGATATCATAATTCCGTATAAACTGTTCAAATTCTGGAATATTTAGTTTATCCCTGATACCACACACGTTAAGTGATCCAATTCTAATATGCTCATGTGCCACATTGTCCTAATGGTGTGGACCAGGATTCGCGGGTGGCGGTCCGGACTTCGCGGGTGGCGGTCCGGTGTGCATGGGTGGCGGTCCAGGGTTCGCGGGTGGGGGTCCATGGTTCACGGGTGGCGGTCCGGGGTTCATGGCGGTCCTGGGGTTGCGGGTGGCGGTCCAGGGGTCTTCGGGTGGTCGGGGTCCATGGTTGGCGGACGGGGTCGCGGTGGCGGTCATGAGTGGCGGGGTTCATGGGTGGCGGTCGGGTGCGGTCGGTCCATGGTTCACGGGTGGCGGTCCGGGGTTCATGGGTGGCGGTCCGGGGTTCGCGGTGGCGGTCCATGGTTCACGGTTGGCGGTCCAGGGTTCATGGGTGGCAGTCCGGGGTTCATGTGTGGTGGTCCATCATTGGAAGGTGGTTGATTGGGGTACGCGGGTGGTGGTACTGGGTGGCCGGGTTGGTATGGATCTCTATTTCCTGATGTCGAATGTGGTTTAAATAGCTGACCATTGATGTACAGTTTGTCCACTACTAAACGACACCTAGCACCTGACCGTTTTGCATCCCTCATCACCGGATACAGCAGCTTCCTTCGGGATTCAATTTCAGGCGGGAACTGTTCATTGACCCCATATGGTTTGCCCACTAATGTGGTGGCCGTTGACTGGCGAATCTGTTACTTCTCTTTTAAGTCATTAAATTTGGCGACTAGCAGACGTGGTTCATTATGTCGGCGTGGACCCATTCTATGTGCACGTTCAATATTTGGGGTCCCTTCAAATCCCATCTCTTTATTTAAAAAGTCAGTTAGTACCTCTTCTGTATTGCGTTCCGGTACAAAAACACCATCAACAACAGATGTGGCCTCAGGGATTCTTCTAAAAACCAGATTGCTTCTCATGGACCGGGTTTGCACATCTAATAAAGATTCATTCAGTAATTGTAGGTCATGTTTCAGGGACACATTTTCAACCATTGATGTCTGCATATTTTGTAACAACTGCTTATTATGATCATTTTCAGTTTTGATATCTTGGAAAGATGAATTGAAAAACTCCATACCTGTTTCATAGTCAGTTAATTTCACTTTCAATTGTTCCATTTCTTGATCAATATTGTGTACTTTATTTATGACCCAGTTTAGCTGGTTTGAAATTTCATCCAACTTTTGTACCTTTCCACTAATTGTACCCATACTGTCATCCATCCATACGTTTTAATGCTTCATGTATGACACTCATCGAGTTGTTGACATTTTGGGGACTACGTTGATGAAGAGATCCATCATGCCCGGGGAATGCTACTGGAGTAGGCTGCCTCTGATAGTCTATACTCGGCATATATGACACTGCCCCTGTTGTAGCCATTGTGGGTGGGGTATTGGCAGTCATGATAGGAGATCCAATACTAGGCGTTGGGTGTTGCGGGTACATATGTGGCACATCTCTGTTGATGATCAGGTCACTAGCTACCCCATACAGCATACCAGTCTCACTCAGTTGTGTCGCAGACATATGTGAAAATACCGGGGCTGGTGGATTCAAGATGGCGGTTTGTTTACATTGTTCACCGGCCTGTACACACACATTTTTAACAGTTACTTTTGGCATCTGTATATTTGTTTTCCGTTTGCGTTTTGGCATAGATAGTTAGGTAGACATCTCCAGAACACAACAATAAGGTGGTTACCAATAGTCAGTCGGTTGTTAGCGATATAAACACAATATTCTTCTTTTTTTTTCTTCCCGGTCATTTTTTTTACGTGTCGACATGTTTTACCCATCATGCAACTTAATACCAGCAAGCGAATTCGCGCCTATTGGAAAGTGGCTAAAATGCTAAAATGATGTATTGATATGGAGGACATTGTATATGTCTCTGACAATGTCAACTCGCAATCAAACAATTTGATTGTCTGAGCCTGAGCTGTAGCTAAATCTCAAGCACAATACTCACGTATTTGGGAATAAAAAAGGGCAAATACTGGCACAGATGAGCACAGGTGGCAGTGTATGACAGACAACGGAAATGGTATGCACAGCAGAATACACAATATACAGCAGCATTGAGACGTGACGGGGAGTACATTACTGTAAGCCATCAGATCTGTCACATTCGCAAGAGGCTTCCTGTATGCATACATTAATTTCTGACATGAACACCTTAATTGGTTTCTGAACATCCGGCGAGACATGCAATACGTCACTTTACAGCGGTGTTATCATTTTCGAACACGAACACCGTCGTCATGGGGCGATCCTGGATTTAACCCTTTGAGATTCCGCTATATCGGTTAATGCAAACAGTGCAGATCCAGATGAGCCGGCTCGTAACGAGCCGTCTCATCAGGATCTACACTTTTTAATGCATACATTAATTTCTGACATGAACACCTTAATTGGTTTCTGAACATCCGGCGAGACATGCAATACGTCACTTTACAGCGGCGTTATCATTTTCGAACACGAACACCGTCGTCATGGGGCGATCCTGGATTTAACCCTTTGAGATTCCGCTATATCGGTTAATGCAAACAGTGCAGATCCAGATGAGCTCGTAACGAGCCGTCTCATCAGGATCTACACTTTTTGAAAGTAAATTTCGTATTTTTTGAGAACAAAAACAATACCGCCTTTTCTTAAATGGATTAGTCAGCAAATCATTTTGTGACGGTTGGATTGGTTGCAAAATTAACATATCAACATCCATTCCAGTTACTTATGGGTGAAAGCGCTAGGTCTAGAGGCGGCATGAATTCTCAAGTGTAAGTTAAAAATGATCGTCAACTTTCCTAAAATACAAATATATATTTTCAGCATTTCTTTCTCATCGAAAGAAGAATGTTGTTACCTCTCAATTGAACCACCTCGGCGATACAGTTTTGCGTACCACAGAAAACGCAAGCGCCCGTCAATTTATTCCTTAAAGGTACATGCCCACTCAGTAGGCACACAATGTTCTTTATATCAGACATCATATGAGACATTTTCTGGAAAAATGAACATTCATTCACCATCACACCACGTAATGATTGACATTATTATACATTTTAAATCAGACGTACATTTCCACACTGATAGCAGGGGCGATAACCGTGTTTCCTTAAAATGTTAACGGACATTACTATTTATTCTCTGTATTTATTTTTTGATGTGCAATGATCAAACTTTATAATATGCCAAACATTTTATTGTTTCATGTGACGCATTTAATTAGTATAAATAATTAAAAAACATCATGCCTCATTTGCATAAGAAAATTGCCTGATACCACCGCGAGTCACTATCAGTAAAATAAATATTACTAAATGATTATATCTGTATAGCGGGCACTCGTTATTTTTAGAACTGGTGGAATAGTGACACAATTATACACTTATTTAATCCCTATAAAGAACATTTTGTGCCTACTGAGTGGGCATGTACCTTTAAGTGTGCACATAATATCGCGAGGTTAACAAGTGTGGTCGTCATGCGCTTGGTGCGGGCGCCGCCATTCATCCAGTAAATCCACTGAGAACACAACCACATATTCAATTCAGTTGTCCTCTACACATAAACAACCGCCATCGTTGAGCTAGCCACGTTCCCAAACATATTGACAATGTTTGGCAATCTGAACTCGCAATCAAGCAGTTTGATTGTCTGAGCCTGAGCTGTAGAACAGCTCAGGCTCAGACAATCAAACTGCTTTATTTCAAGCACAATCTCCAAGAATTTTTAAATATAGAACCGGACATATATTGGCAAGAATAGCAGATGTTTGGCAATCTGAACTCGCAATCAAGCAGTTTGATTATCTGAGCCTGAGCTGTAGAACAGCTCAGGCTCAGACAATCAAACTGCTTTATTTCAAGCACAATCTCCAATAATTTTTAAATATAGAACCTGACATCTATTGGCAAGAATAGCGCAGGCGGTAGTGTACGTGTATTTATAATCTGACACTTATTTTGGGAAACATAAATGTTATTCATACATTCCTGACGTCCCCTTTCTCTATTTTCGATGACATGACGTTAACGCCCATTGGGCCTAGCAGCGTGATTATTGCACCACAAGGTGATTGTTGCATTTCGGGATTTATACATGCACATGTACGTCGTATGTATTAACTCAGATATCTATAGAAAGTGAAGAAAAATGATTTAGTTATAGGATTTATATCATATTTCTAAACTGAAGTCTGCCGACTAATCACAACAAATGGGATTTAGTAAGAACAAAACTGTTCTACACAGCAAAATGTGCCATTCATGAATTGTTTTTAAAAAATTCATATGATGTTCATATGGAAAACATATGAAAACATATGAATTGCATATTGTCTGACTTTATATCGCTTGCATATGAAATGCTCATATGAAAAAATATGAAATTCATATGCCACACATTTTGTAGTGTAAGTATTGAAAAGCTAGTTAATCGAACGCCGATTAGTTTTCTGCAACCGACGGTTACTAATTACAGATATTTAAACGAAATCATTTTGTATCTAAAATGGATATATATTATTATGTAACTACGTCTATATGTAACTATGTCTATATGTGGTATAGTAGTATCTGTTCACAACGAAAACGCGTTACGTGCCACAAATTGTGCTTCCAGGTGTACTAACAACAGCACTACCAACGTACTGTCTGTTTCACGAAAGCTGCCCAAATTATACGGCTATATAAACAATTAAAAAACAAGATTTATTTTGATATTAAATTAAAGGCAAAATTAAGAATGAGCCTTCTTTTTATTTCGTGAAATTTGGTCAAATATTGGTTTTATTACGAAAAGTTTATTTCTCTATGGGAATTTAACATGGGGGGGGGGGGGGGGGAAAGAGATAGAGGACTTGTGGGAGGAGTAAAAAAACATTTTTTTTGGGAAATTGACTCCGAAACCTAGCTAGATAGCTTGGAAATGATCTAACTGAGAAAACAAAAGTTAAATTTTAAAAATCGGTCCAGTATTTCTGAAATTATAAAAAAAAATCCCATGTTAACATGGGGAAATTTTGTTTTTGAAATAAAATCAATATTTGACCAAATTTCACGAAATAAAAAGAAGGCTCATTCTTAAATTTTCCTTTAATTTAATATTATCGAAACAAATATGGTTTTTGAATTGTTTATATGGCCGTAAAATTTGGGCAGCTTTCGTGAAACAGACAGTAGTTATCAATGTGTATGCTGATATATACCAGAATAAAACACACTCATCTTGAAATCATAGGCACTTTGTAGTATGAACGAGAAAAGCCTCTTTAAAGCATACCCAATTTTACTCTGATATTAAAATATCTAGAAGGTAGTACACTCGCCATTTTTTTAACCAACGGAAGTGGATTATTTACCTTGGGCCCGGTTCGTTAATTCAGTAATTGTAACGCGCGAGAAGGCTGGGACCTGATGGTCACGGCCTTCTCGCGCGTTACAATTACTGCATTAGCGAGCCGGACACAATGTACACTACTGCCACTTCCGTTGGTTGAAAAGATGGCGAGTGTCCTACCTTCTATAGCTATTTAATATCAGATTAAAATTAGGTATGAGTTAAAGAGTGTGTTGTCGGTCATACCATGTGCTTGAAATATGATCAACTAAAATGGTGCGTTTCGTTGACAGATGTCATTTTCCTTCCACAAAGCGAAAACATATATACATGTATTGAATAACGAAAACGTCACGTGAGACACAACACGATGCTTTTAAATAAATAGAATAGTTATTGGTCAGCCACTCGTGACAATACAACATTTGAAACACGCCGTGTGACTTTCTACCTAAGAACATGCACGATATCTCACGAAAAATTATTTTCCAATTTTACGATATCTTCCGTATATGAAGTCGAAAGGTTATGAAAATGCAAATGCGTTTTTTTTATTCCGCATTTGCTATGGAAATGTCGTCAACTTCCGACGTCATTTACAGAAAAATATCACAGTTTCTGTAAATATACTTCCTGACAAATCTCACATGTTCTTAGGTACAAGATCACATGGCGTGTCTCATAGATTGATGTTCACTGAATGCAAAATCAAATTTATAATTTTTACAGTACTCTGAAAACAAACATCCTGCACCGATGTGTAATTGTCACTCTTTCATTGCGATCAGGAGGAAACAGCTATGGAAACGGTATTTTATATTTGGAAACATTATTTCTATAACTGTCACATGCTTGAGTCATTCCTTTGAAAGCTTTGGGGGAGTCATTCCTTTGAAGGAGTCATTCCTTAGGAGGCTTTGGAGGAGTCATTCCTTTGGAGGCTTGGAGGAGTCATTCCTTTGGAGGAGTCATTCCTTTGGAGGCTTTGGAGGAGTCATTCCTTTGATGGAGGAGTCATTCCTTTGGAGGAATCATTCCTTTGAAGGAGTCATTCCTTCGAAGGCTTTGAAGGAATCATTCCTTTGAAGGCTTTGAAGGAGTCATTCTTGAAAGAGTCATTCCTTTGAAGGAAGTCTAGTGTTCTAACCCATAGGCCACAATCCACCCCGCTGTAGATTGAAGGAGGCAATGGATGAAGGGGGCTAACTCCTTCATGGAGTTAGCCCCCTTCTTCCATTGCCTCGTTCAATTGTCAGAAAAAACGTCATCAAATCAGCGCAGGTGACGGTGGGGTGAGGTGTTTACGCTGCGTATTTACATTCTATCAGTGACGATGTGTGATTGATTGAGTATTGATGTTTAACGGCCTATCAACACCTAAGGTTATTTAAGGCCAGGGCAACGGGTGCGATCCCGTATTTAACATACTGTATTGGGTTGGGGGAATCCCAAATCAGAACGGAATATTTACAGCGAAATATATTGCCCTGAAATTAGAATAACCTGACCTGGTGCCAGGTCCATACCACACAAAATTCACTGCCCCTAACAGTAATATGAATAGGAATACTCGTATTACTCGTACAAGGGTAACCAGATTTAACCCTCACATAAACTAATGCCAAAGACGTACATGAGGGTCAACACAGGTCTTCATTCGAGATTCCGGTAAGGAAGAGTCCCGATCGTTAAATTACCCAACGCATGCTCCCACCTGCCACCCACGTGACGATGTGTGACACATTAGTGTTGCTACTACATGACATTGTAGTATTGGCTATTGTATATTAGGCCATACAAAAGTACTTGAAAAAATCAGAGACGAATATCTCAAACAAAATAAATATATTAAAACATCGGCCCTCCCGCGTCACATTCCGCAAACCCCGTGTCTGAGAACCAAAGTACGTTTGATGGCCTTATATAGGTTCAATGCCCGGTTGTCTGCAAATACTTTCAAAATATAATGCTGGCACAAATATCATATGCGCTTGTATTATTAATATACATGTGAAAGGACTAATACGCGATATGATGTGTAGGTAAAGTGATTCTATTCTTCTTCACGTGTACATGTAAGCATTCATTAAAAGTATTTGTTTGTGGTTTACATTTTCGTATTAATAGAACACGTAGCTTATATTTAGAGACAGAAATTGGCTTCAATAAATTCATTGCGGCACGTAAACGTATCTAACACGTCCTATTACATAACGTACATGTATGCCACTATGACCGATTACCAGTCTAGCACCCGATTTTCTAGAGCATTATATAGCATGATACAGATTGTAGTATTACCCAACTCCCTATGGAAGTTGATATTACATAGTTTTGACTAATTCCCTGGCTTTTCACGTGCCTGAGAAACAGTTTCACGAGAAATGGTTCCGCGTGCATGGGTAATAGTCAAAACTATATTCACCTCGAAAAATAGTGGTCATGCTTCCCTTAATCTCAAACGCCTGTTCGAGGTTCCCCACCCAAAATGCACGTTGATTGTATCACATACAATATACATGTACTAGTATGACACGATTAGTAACGACATAGTTATTTCATAGTAATTAGGGCAACAGTCAACACATATTATCCCTCGGTGCTGGGGCAACAGTCAAAACATATTGCCCATCGGTACTGTGACGACACGAGGTACTATTGCCCTCGGCCTTCGGCCTCGGTTCATCCACAGCACCTCGGGGCAATAGTTTTGACGGTTGCACCAATGACCAATAACTATTTTGATTGTTTGTTTGTTGGGGTTTAGCGGCCTATCAACAGCTAAGGTCATTTAAGGCCGGGTCAATGGGTTTAATACTCAATCCCATGTATTACCTGTCCAAATGAGGGGGATGATCAAAAAATCTGAACTGACTATTTACAATAAAGAATCTATATAGTCAGCCCTGAAATCAGAATAATCCTGATCGGATGCCAGGTCGTGGCCACACCAGGATCACTTGGCCCCCTCCCAAAAGCAGTAGGATCAGTAATAATCTTACTACTTTTATAATGGTTAATAACCCAATTCAAGGAGGAACCCCTACCGTTAATTTACGCCATCGCGTTCGCTCGACCGACCACTCACTCATCGGTGCTGTGGACGACCCGAGGCACTATTGCCCTCAGCCTTCGGCCTCCGGGCAATATAACCTCGGGTCGTTCACAGCACCGAGGGGCGATAGTCTTGACTGTTGCTCCAGTGACCATGAAATAACTGCATACTGTTGGAAGAAAGTCGGTTTTGTAGTTTCGAGGAGTGAATGGCCACAACCGTCGACCGAGATCAGACTGGGCGCATGCGCAGTCTGATCTGGATCTACAGAATGCGGATGTAATATGTGGCTGTCACTGGAGAAATGGGGCGTATGGTATTTGCGCCCAGTGTAGCTCCAGATCAAATAACACACTAATGTTGCCTGATAACGATATATGTTTCTTATTAATCGCATGATTAGTGTTTAATTGATGGAATGACGTCCAGTGCAGATCCCGATCACACTTTGCGGTTGCACAGATGGTCTATATATACACTTGTCGAAAAACCCATAAGCCCCATGCCCCATCCACATATAATAAAAACCATAAACCCATTTCGCCAGTCACAGACACAGATATATATCTTCCATAATTGGCATAATACAACTGTTCTGAATAGAACCGATTTCTTTCTTGCCTCTGGTACATTGGACGGTTTCAAAGAATCGCGCCAATTAATAAAGTCCTTATGAGAGATATAACCGGAGATAATCGCCAACAAATTGTGATGGACGGGAGACTCAGTGGACGTGACCGTGATGTCATCAGTGGTCGATAACCCGCTGACGGCATTTGCACTATATACGGAACAAATGATAATCAAATATGATAACATGTTATATACAAGTAGTTCAAGTACATGTGTGATGAATCAGTGCACATAATGACCAACACTGGCAAATAATGACCAACACTGTAGACACTTTAGACGTATACATTACACTGCCTTAACAATATTTTTTTATATAATATTAAAGATTATCAAAATTTAAGAATGACCCTTCTTTTTATTTCATGAAATTTGGTTAAATATTGATTTTATTACGAAAAATGAGTTCTCTATGGGAATTTAACACGGGGGAAAAAGAGGTGGAGAACCTGGAGGAGGAGTCGAAAACCAATTTTTTTTGGAAATTGATTCTGAAACCTAGCTAGATACAATGTAGCTTGGAAATTATCTAAGACAACATTTTTCGCAATAAAATCAATATTGGACCAAATTTTACGAAAGAAAAGAAGGCTCATTCTTAAATTTTGCTAGTAAGAGCATCAATATCATTGTAAAATCAATATTGTCACATCAGATTACCACACGTCAGTTACAACCCCCCACCCAACACGACTATGCAGTCACTGCAAATGATTAGATCGTGGAAGTGCAAGGGATGTACGTTTCCGTTTGTCAGCCGCGGGCCCTAATATAAGCTACATGTAATGTGGTTATGTACGTGCACGTTGTCGTTGTCGAAACCCAATTTCCAATACCTATTTTCGTGATTGTTCTACATTTTGATCCAGGTGTTAAGAAAGTTACAATTCGTGGAAAATTGCAAGGTACTTCGCACGTAAACAGCACCGATGACAACTATCAGTGTCATGTTTGTTTGTCAGGATAAATAAAACAACATATTAGAAAACAGGTGCTGGGAAAGATATCGTAGTGTTCTCCCAAACTGCTCACACATCTTTGGAAAAGTCGCGGGAATACTGGACGAGGCCTTCCGGCCTTCGTCCAGTATTCCCGCGACTTTTCAAATCACGGATTAAACTATACCTGTACATGTATGTCCATGCAGGCGATGGTGTCGTTTGAGAAGTACAGTCGAACCTCCACGAACGGCCACCTCTCTACAACAGCCACCTCTCTACAACGGCCAAAATTTCAAAACGCAATGTGATGAATTGCGACCACAGTTAGTGTACGTAATTTGATAAACTTTGTGGGGAATTTTGTTAATTCTTCATCAGAACTGGCAAGTTGGGAGTGCTTTAGAATCGTCTCATTGAGACGATTCTAAAGCACTTCCAACTTGCCAGTTTTGGCGAAGAAATGAAAAAATATGCACCTTAAATGTAGCTCTGATTTCTATATGATATACCTCTCTTCAACAGCCACCTCTCTTCAACAGCCAGTTTTCAGTCTCCCCATGGCTGGCCGTTGTAGAGAGGTTCGACTGTACGTGTATACAGAAAACGATATACATATGGTTGAGAGTGTTTTCACGAAAACGTCTTCAAACAAGATTAATGTATATCTAAACGTGGCAGACAAATTTAGTAAGGCATTAACACCGACTTTTGCAATATAAATACAATAGTCCACTAGACATCATGTTTGTAAAACATGGATATGCCCCCATTGCGTACTGGACTCTAAAACGGAGAAACTCAAACATTTCGACTCGTCGACGAAATATTACATGACGGACGGACGGGCGGTCGTACGGATGGACGTACGGAACGTCAAGAGCAAAGCAATATGCCACCTTGCTATCGCATAGGGGGCATACAAACGAAAATAGTGTCAAACACATGTATTTCTACACAGGCATAGAATAGAGGCATTCACATAGTAACATACGAGATTCTGGAAATGATGACATCACGAGCTACATGTACATACGTGACTGTCAATGTAGGAGGTTTTACTGTCTGTTTCACGAAACCTGCCCAAATTTTACAGCTATATAAGCAATGCAAAAACAGTATTCTTTTCGATAATATGAAATTAAAGCAAAATTTAAGAATGAGCCTTCTTTTTATTTCGTGAAATTTGGTCAAATATTGGTTTTATTAAGAAAAAATGATTTCTCTATGGGAATTTAACATGGGGGAAAATGATGTAAAGGTGTGTGGGAGGAGTCAAAAAACGAAAATTTTTGGAAATTGACTCCGAAACCTAGCTAGATAGCTTGGAAATGCTCCAACTAAGAAAACAAAAGTTAAATTTTAAAAATCGGTCCAATATTTCTGAAATTATAAAAAAATTCCCCATGTTAAATCCCCATAGACATCTTCACTCCGTGAAGATGTCTATGGGGATTTAACATGGGGAAATTTTGTTTTCGCAATAAAATCAATATTTGACCAAATTTCACGAAATAAAAAGAAGGCTCATTCTTAAATTTTCCTTTAATTTAATATTATCGAAAAAATATGGTTCTTGAATTGTTTATATGGCCGTAAAATTTGGGCAGCTTTCGTGAAACAGACTATAGTGAACTTTGCAATCGGTTTGAAAGTAAATTGGCGCCAGGAAACGTAATGAGCATTCCCTTCCAAGTAAAATGTTCTTTAAAATACAGAAACTACAGGTTGTACAGTATTCCTTATCATGTGTTGATTCTCATTTTGTCATGTCCATGTTCTTAAAATATTCTTGTTTCTTTGACTATCAACAAAATCCATTGCCAGGGTAGATTATCACACCCACTCGAATACGTGTTTGCCAACAATATAGCTTCAGATGGAATAGTCCACACATTAACATGGAATTGTTCATCAAAGTCTCTTAGGTGTGAAAGAGTGACACTGAACATGACAATTTTACAAAATGTGACATCTGCCAAGTGACACTTATTTTATAATTATGAACATATACACCAAAATACTTGTACACTGCAAACCTCTTCCATTTACTCGTTCAGTATTTCCACGGTTACAGACAGCGATTATACATAACCGCCTGCGCTAATCTTACCGAAAGTCATCAACGTTCTAACATATTGGCAACGCCAACTCGCAATCAAGCATATGTATTCAGAGCTCCAGATAAGCTGCGTATTTGCTTAAATACCCAAATAAAATTACCAAAAACCCAATTGAAATCAGAAGTAGCGAGTATCAAAAAGCAATAACAATTTTGTGGTACCTTTATCATGCTGTAGAAAACAATAAAATAGCATTTTATTTTTATTTTCCATGAAAACACATCTGAAATGCCTAGACATGTTTTCATTTCGAAGCACACTATTCAATAATTGCTCTCTGTTGATTGATGTGTAAACAGTAGCGTGATTTTATTTTACCCCATTAAAATTGTGAAATACCCAATTGCTTCAGAAGATGGAGTGACAATACTCAATTACTAATTCCTCATCTGGAGCCCTGTTTACTGTCTGAGTCTGAGATGTGGCACAGCTCATGATCAGCCAATTCAGCTGCTTGCTTTCTGGAAAAAATATTAAATAATTGCGCAGACGGTATTGTATTGCAGGGGGCCCCAGGCTGACGGAAGAGCATTTCAACGTTTAAAGGGTGGTTGGGGGCGGGGCGGTGCTACATTTTCAGCGACAGAATAGACATGCCCACAATACAGAACATGTATTTGATAATGGGATTGCCAATTGATTGACAACATATTAGTTTAGGTGATGGTTTCATTTTGACGGACATTGATATAAAGCGATGCTATTCCCATCGCCAATGAATACAGTTTGATTACAGTATCAGTACATTTATATACACATTTTACGAGTGTATTAAGGAATAAATAAGGAAGCGACAAAAATAAGATATATTTCTTGATAGTGATAAAATGTGTTTGAATAACACTCAAAACCAACTTATAATACATATTTAATACAATGTCCGACAAATGACAACAACATCAGGAAGGTAATCATCACTCACTCATGTATTGCTTCATCTGGATCTTGTCACCAGCTCCGGTCCCAGGTCATCTTCTGGTGAATGTCTCCCAACGTACATCAGACAGATTTACGATGTCACGTACTGTCTTGTTGAATGCTCCAGAAAATCAAAAATATTTCAAAATACTTGAACATCGTGCTTGAAGTTAACCCTTTCAACACCAAGTAACTTAATAGGATGTTCCATGCCAATGTTTCACGCTATTTCATTAATTTTGTTCATTCAAATTATCCCATTCTTCTAAAAGGGTAATCTGTACGACGTTTAAAATTATTAACAAACAGTGGAGATCCTGATGAGACGGCTCGTTACGAGCCGGCTCATCTGGATCTGCACTGTTTGCAAACATTGTCTCTATAGAGGTCTGTGGTATTGAAAGGGTTAAGAAGCTTGGTTGACTGAGCTCAGACTTAGACAATCAACACGCTCGATTACGAGTTGAAATTGCCAACATATATTTAGAAACGTTCGCAAGTTTAACGCAGGCGGTTGTGTAGCTTATCGTTATGGACACACGGACACTATTAGCACATAACCACCATAATGTAGCATAGTCAAATATTGATTTTATTACGAAAAAATTTATTTGTCTATGGGAATTTAACATGGGGGAAAAAGTGGTAAGGAAGTGTGGGAGGAGTCAAAAAACGAAAAAAAAATGGAAATTGACTCCGAAACCTGACTAGATAGCTTGGATATGATCTAACTAAGAAAACAAAAGTTAAATTTTAAAAATCAGTCCAGTATTTCTAAAATTCAAAAATATTTCCCCAGGTTAAATCCCCATAGACATCTTCACTCCGTGAAGATGTCTATGGGGATTTAACAGGGGAAAATTGTTTTTTCGCTATAAAATCAATATTTGACAAAATTTCACAAATAAAAAGAAGGCTCATTCTTAAATTTTCCTTTAATTTAATATTATCGAAAAAAATGTTGTTTTTGAATTGTCTATATAGCCGTACAATTTGGGCAGGTTACGTGGAACAGACAGTAGTTTAACTTCGGTCCAACACGCATGCATTGGTGTTCGGAAGTCATGGATCCAGTTATGAATTTCACACTGTTGTCTATCACTATAATCGTGCTTCGTGTTCGCCTTTATTAACAGCTCCTTACATGTGTATTTAATATACTTACCGTTGCTGGAAATACAATCGGATCAGGACGGACATTTATGGAACAATGCATTAAGCAAACCATCGTTTCATCCAGTTACTGATTTTATATTAAATATAAAATAATATGTGTGCAATGTAAATATGCTACCTCTTTTAATCGCCCATTTAAGTTAATTGATGCAACAGGTTGGCAGATATTGGTGATAAAATTCCGAATAAACGGTAATTTTGTGAAGAAATATATAAATGAGTTACGGTACTACAGTCCTCTTAAATAGGACACAGCAACGGCGCATGTTTTGCTTATTCCATAGATTCAAGGTGTATGATCACGTGGTACTAACAACAACAACACGTACTGAAACTTCCAGAATCCATCCGAATGAAAGTACGTAATCTTTTATATTGTCCTTATTATGTAACGGATTTTGATGAAATATGGCGCATCAAACGCGCCTTGTTAAGCTGCATTTGGTGGTCTCTGTACTTTGGCCCACATTTCTGTCGTTTTTGCGAAGAATCGATTTCCGTGTCGGTAGACACGGAAATAGATTCTTCGCAAACACGAGATAAGTCTGTGCCAAACTACATGGACGACTAATTGTAGCCACTCTTGTTGTTGTTATAACCACGTGATCATGCACCTTGAGAGTGTAGCCCATCAGATGACGCCCTTACCCAAACAACTAGAGATGGTATGTTTTACATTTCTGACACTGAATATGTCAAGTGATTTAGCGACCTTGGGTAGGTCAAAACTGCAATGTCATGGTATGGCAATATGACACCTTTATGTTGTCTAAAAGTGCATAACCGCTGCTACCGAAGACCATTGCATGCATGCTAGGGATGGTGCGCTTGATTTGGTGCTAGACAGACCTAATGTCTGTCATTCAATTCAGGATGTGTATCAGGCGGACAGCCTACTATCGCTGTCTATGTAGTTACTGTTTAATATAAAGCATGACAGCCTACACCTACCGCAGCCCTATACAATTAATATGTATTAAGAAAGTCAAGTTCCGCTGTCTTACAAGTAAGTAGTTATTTTTAGAAGGACAGCTTATTCCCGCTGCCTTATATGCTTTACAAGTACATATAGTTATTGACAGCATGTAGTTAATGACATTGTTGTTGCTCTTGCTTCGAGTTTAGGGTTGGAATTGCTGGCTCGATGGCCTTCCATACCCGTAGATCACTGTACGTTTGGTTACATTCCTGGGTTGCACCAGTAAAAACCAGGGTCGTTGTGTAGAACCAACCTACCCTTTCCTTATGGGCGGCCCGTTGTGACCGATAGTTAATGACAGCCTATACCACTGTCTTATAGAATGAACTGTCACACGTAATAACGTCACCACCGCCTGTGTCAATCCAGCCAATATGTCAACGTTTCTGAACATATATTGACAATATCAACCAGCAATTAAGCACAGCTCGGGCTCAGTCAATCAAGCCGCTTGATTTCAAACACACTATTCAAGTATTTAAAACTAAATACAGATATTGGCAAGATTAGCGCAGGCGGTAGTGTAGTTGACAGCCTAGGTAGTAGCTGTCTTATAGGTGCAGTTGTGATGATAATCCTAGTGAATATGGTCGTCGATAGTTGCGAACGGTGCGAACGGTAACTCTTGTAATTACTTCACAACTAGGTCGTCGATATCGGGTTGGTCGCCTAGACGTTATGTTATAATGAAGTTGGTCGCGTGGACCGAATATATTTAACCCTTTCACCACTAAATGTATGACATCGTTTGTTCCATGATAATTTCGGACTATTCCATTAATAGACTAGATTGGTCAGTAAGCGAGGCTTACGGAATACCCCCCGCGTGGGCACAGGTACCCATAAAATATGTAAACATTTCCAAGTGTGTGGGCTTGTGACATTGGGGTTAGCGGGAGAGGCATGAACGTGAATTTTTCACAGGGTGGTAGAGGTCCATTGGAGCAATGTGTGTGTGAAATGTGAATCAGATCCGAGCAAGGCAATATAAGTTATAACAGATTTCTCTGATGTTAAGTTTTGTAAAGAGACGAAGTATGTGACCTTGACCTCGAGATCAGCGGGAATTTGTCACAGCATGATAGTAGAGCCTTAGAGGAATGCATGCATGAAATATTAAGAATTTTCGATGAAAGAAATAGAAGTTATAACATATTTCTCTGATGTTAAGTTTTGTAAAGAGACTAAGTATGTGACCTTGACCTTGGGATCAGCGGGGGTTGGACGGCCATATATTTGTCACAGCATGATAGTACAACCTTAGAGGAATGCACAAGTGAAATATTAAGAAAGTTCTAACAATATTTCTCTGATGTTGAGTTTACGGACGCACGGACGCACACACGGACGGACGGACGGACGGACAACCTGACTCCAGTATACCCCCACAACTCGTTGCGAGGGGTATAATAAAGGGGTATTGTTTCAACATTTTCAAAATAGTGGCAAGCAATACAGATCCTGATGTGACGGCTCTCTGCAAGCCGGCTACTCTTCATCTGCAGTGCCTGCAATGTTGGATATACAGCCTAGTATGGTTGAAAGGGTTAAAGACGGCGATGAAATGATGACGAGTTGATTATAGCACACTTGGAATTAGATGGTGTTGGGAAAAACAATAATCCGTGTTTAGCTACATGTATAATAGTACATTTAGCTTAGAAAATCTCAGCTCTACGGATGTGTTTATTTCATCTGTCTTTTATGTTTTCTGTATCCGTGAGAGCTGAGACCCTTATAGTGTAAACTTTAGTCACAATAACAGTCCAATTTGTCCTGGTGTTTTGCTACACAAATGGGAATAAAAGGATAACCAATGTCAAACTATGTATATCTGCATGTGTATTATTGGTCTATGAATGTTTTTAACATGACTGTGAAGTGTTAAACTTCTAACTCGTCAGACTGTGTAGCAAAACGCCAAGACAAGTTGGGCTGTTATTGTGACTAAATTTTACACTATAAGGGTCTCAGCTCTCACGGATACAGAAAATGTAAAAGCCAGACGAAATAGTAAAACACATCCGAACAGAATCCCAAATAGAAAGGGATTTTCCCGAGTAAATGCCTTTTTCGCTCACTTTTTTTGCTCTCTCGCCACAACTGATTTCCACGTTTGAGCAGTTTTGGGGTCGAAATGTGGTCAAACTCGCAAATTGGAAGCTCATCAATTTCGCCTCTAAAACTGATAATTTCCAGGTTTTAGCAGTATTGGTGGGCATTGTAGGAAATGTCCTACATTCGAAACACTCCATTTGCAGGTTTTCGTAGTTATTGACAGCAAAACAAACAACAGACTATGGGCAGTGTTATTTAATAAATTAATTTAATAAATATAAACTCGATTGTGGGAATTTTCCCACAATCGAAATACTGAATGTACCAGTTAACATAATAGTTTAATTGAAGTGTGGTTTTCCGTTGTAGGAAATTTCCTACGATCAGTTTCCGGCTTTTCTCTTAAAATAACAGACACTGAATTTAAAGTTAATTGTAGGAAATTTCCTACGTTCGTTTCAAGCGATTTACTAATAATTCCAAGTTATTGAATCTAAACAACTAGAAAATGTGTTCATAGAACACAGATGCCCCACATATCGCTTTGATAATAAATGAGGCCAAATTTACCAGAGCGTTAAAGTTTCGTGACGGACGGACGGACGGACGGACGGACGGGACGGACGGACAAGGGAAAATTCTAAGTCAATGGCCTTGACCTTTGGGGCTAGCGGGCACCATGGGCTTTCTGTAGAATGATGCAGGATGTTGTTACAAATGCATGTATGGAATATTAAAGCATAAACTGAGCGTTAACTTTTCCAAACAGGAAAATTTATCTAAGTCAGTGATCTTGACCTTTGGCGTTAGCGGGCATCATGGACTTTCTGTCAAATGATGCGGGATGTTGTTACAAATGCATGTATGGAATATTAAAGCATAAACTGAGCGTTAACTTTTCCAAACAGGAAAATTTATGTAAGTCAGTGATCTTGACCTTTGGCGTTAGCGGGCATCATGGACTTTCTGTCAAATGATGCAGGATGTTGTTACAAATGCATGTATGGAATATTAAAGCATAAACTGAGCGTTAACTTTTCCAAACACGGAAATTTCTAAGTCAGTGACCTTGACCTTTGGGGTTAGCGGGCACTATGGGCTTTCTGTAGAATGATGAGGGACGTTGTTACAAATGCATGTATGGAATATTAAAGCATAAACAGACCATGAATTTTTAAAAAACACGGACATTTCTAAGTCAGCGACCTTAACCTTTGGGGCTAGCGGGCACCTTGGGCTTTCTGTAGAATGATGCGGGATGTTGTAACAAATGCATGTATGCAATTTTAAAGCATAAACTGAGCGTTAATTTCTAAGTCAGTGACCTTGACTTTTGGGGATAGCGAGCACCATGGACTTTCTGCAGAATGATGCGGGATGTTGCTACAAATGCGTATATGAAATATTAAAGCATAAACTGAGCGTTAACTTTTCCAAACACAGACATTTCTAATTCAGTGACCTTCACCTTTGGGGTTAGCGGGCACCATGTGCTTTCTGTAGAATGATGCGGGATGTTGTTGCAAATGCATGTATGGAATATTAAAGCATAAACTGAGCGTTAATTTTTCCAAACACGGAAGTTTCTAAGTCAATGACCTTGACCTTTAGGGTTAGCGGGCACCATGGGCTTTCTGTAGAATGACGGGCTTTCTGTAGTATGATGCGGGATGTTGTTACAAATGCATGTATGGCATATTAAAGCGTAAACTGACCGTTAAAACTGAGCGTTAACTTTTCCAAACAAGGAAATTTCTAAGTCAGCGATCTTCACCTTTGGGGTTAGCGGGCACCATGGGCTTTCTGTAGAATGATGCGGGGTGTTGTTACAAATGCATGTATGGAATATTAAAGCATAAACTGAGCGTTAACTTTTCCAAACACGTAAATTGCTAAGTCAGTGACCTTTGGGGTTAGCGGGCACTGTGGACTTTCTGTAGAATGATGCGGGATGTTGTTACAAATGCAGGTATGGAATATTAAAGCATAAACTGAACGTTAATTTTTCCAAACACGGAAGTTTCTAAGTCAGTAACCTTGACCTTTGGGGTTAGCGGGCACCATGGGCTTTCTGTAGAATGATGCGGGATGTTGTTACAAATGCATGTATGGAATATTAAAGCATAAACTGAGCGTTAACTTTTCCAAACACGAACATTTCTCTAAGTCAGTGACCTTGACCTTTGGCGTTAGCGGGCATCATGGGCTTTCTGTAAAATGATGCGGGATATTGTTACAAATGCATGTATGGAATATTAAAGCATAAACTGAGCGTTAACTTTTCGAAACACGGACATTTCTAAGTCAGCGACCTTGATCTTTTTGGTTAGCGGGCACCATGGGCTGTTTGTAGAATGATACGGGATGTTGTACAAATGACGGGATGTACATGGCATGTGGAATATTAAAGCATAAACTGAGCGTTAACTTTTCGAAACGCGAAAATTTCTAAGTCAGCGACCTTGACCTTTGGGTTTTGCGGGCACCATGGGCTTTCTGTAGAATGATGCGGGATGTTGTTACAAATGCATGTATGGAATATTAAAGCATAAACTGAGCGTTAACTTTTCCAAAGACGGAAATTTCTAATTCAATGACCTTGACCTTTGGGGTTAGCGGGCAACATGGGCTTTCTGTAGAATGATGCGGGATGTTGCTACAAATGCAAGTATGGATTATCAAAGCATAAACTGAGCGTTAACCTTTCCAAACACGGACATTTCTTAAGTCAGTGACCTTGACCTTTGGGGCTAGCGGGCACTATGGGCTTTCTGTAGAATGATGTGGGATGTTGTTACAAATGCATGTATACCTGAGCGTTAAGTTTTAGAAACGGAGCTAAACGCAAAATCTTGAATGAATGTGAAAAGTAGGTCAATGAACCATAAAAACTAGGTCAAGGTCACATGGGCTCCCTCTGTGTGAGATGGTTACACCACAGTGTTGATGTATACCGAAGCATTCCATCAAGGGAAACAAAAGTTGTAATACATTAAACCGAGCTTTAACTTTTCCAAACACGGAAATTTCTAAGTCAGTGACCTTGACCTTTATGGTTAGCGCGCACAATGGGATTTCTGTATAATGATGCGAGATGTTGTTACAAATGCATGTATGGAAATATTAATGCATTCCATTGAGGAAGTTACAATGAATTAACCTGAGCGTTAAGTTTTAGAAACAGATCTAAACGCAAAAACGTAACATTGAATGCATGTGAAAGTAGGTCAATGAAACATGAAAAGTAGGTGAAGGTCACATGGGTTCCCTCTGTGTGAGATGGTTACACTACAGTGTTGATGTATACCAAGTATGGAGGTTGTAGGAGTTACAGTTTTCTGGAAACTGAGCTAAACGTAAAAACTTAACGTGAAATGTTGACGCCGCCGCCGCCCGCCGCCGCCGCCGCCGCCGCCGACGCCGACGCCGCCGACGCCGACCGACGCCGCCGACGCCGACCGACGACGCCGACGGAAAAGCTATGCCTATGTCCCGCTTCTGCTAAAGCAGGCGTGACAAAAATCCTTCCTTTTAGGTCGGTCATGTTGGTTTTACAGTAAAGTCAGAAACCGATCATAGGAAATTTCCTACGTTTGATTCAAGTGATTTACTTTTGTCTAGAATATATTGTCGAAGTTGTTGAATCTGAACAAAAAATTCAAAACACGACTTGGACAATATCCAAATCTACATCGCAAGAATTGAACGTAGGAAATTTCCCACAATTAAATCTAAAAAATCCTTCCTTTCAAATCGGTCGTATTTGTTTGACACAGAAGTCAGAAACCGATCGTAGGAAATTTCCTACAATTGAGAGGTATAATAATCACACATTTGACATTGAAATGCAAAACATACAATTTTGATAGTATACAAATACACAAAACTATACATGTTGACTAATCAGTTTTAATTGTAGGAAATATCTTACATTTCATTCAAGTGATTCAATTTGGTCCAGTATTTTTTTGTCAAAGTTCTTTAAGTCAATAATAAATTTCAACACTGAAATTCAAAACATACAAGTTTGAACATATCCAAATGTATATCACATGAATTGAACGTAGGAAATTTCCCATAATGAAATCTAAAAATCCTTCCTTTTAGCATGTTTATAGCAGTCGTATTATTTTTGCAAAAAAAGTCAGAAACCGATTGTAGGAAATTTCCTACGTTTGATTCACGTGATGTACTTTTGTCTACGCTATATTGTCGAAGATATTGAATCTGAACAATAAAATTCACAACACAACTTGGACAATATCCAAATGTACATCACTTGAATTGAACGTAGGAAAATTCCCACAAATAAATCTAAAAAATCCTTCACTTTAGATCGGTCGTATTTGTTTTACAGAAAAAACAGAAACCGATCGTAGGAAATTTCTTACAACTGCGAAGTCAAATAATCACAAATTGGACACTGAGATGCAAAACATACATGCGAATACACTAAACTATACATGTTGATTAATCAGCGTTTTGATTGTGGGAAATTTCCTACGTTTCATTCAAATGATTACTTTGGACAATGATATATCGTCAAAGTTCGCTACGTTAATAAATTTTAACAATGAAATTCAAAACATAAAACTTTGACAATATCCGAATGTATATCAGTTGAATTGAACGTACGAAATTTCCGACAATTAAACATCAAAATCCTTCCTTTTAGATTGGTCATGCTGGTTTTACAGTAAAGTGAGAAACCGATCACAGGAAATTTCCTACGTTTCATTCAAGTGATGTACTTTTGTCTAGGATATATTGTCGAAGATATTCAATCAGAAAAATCAAATTCAAAACACAAATTCGATAATATTCAAATGTTCTTCGCTTGAATGGAACGTAGGAAAATTCACACAATTAAGTCTCAAAAGTCCTTCCTTTTAGATCAGTCGTATTTCTTTTACAGAAAAGACAGAAACCGATCATAGGAAATTTCCTGCAACAATCACAAATTGGACATTGAAATGCAAAACATACATCTTCGCTAATATGCGATTACACTAAACAATACATATCGACTAATCAAGAGTTTCAATTGTGGGAAATGTCCTACGTTTCATTCAAACGATTTACTTTTGTCCAGGATATATTGTGAAAGTTCGCTATGTTAATAAATTTCAACACTGACATTCAAAACATAAAACTTTGGCAATATCCGAATGTACATCACTTGAATTGAACGTAGAAATAGTTACCATAATTAAACATAAACAATCTTTCCTTTTAGATCAGTCGTGTTGGTTTTACAGTAAAGTCAAAAACCGATTGTAGGACATTTCCTACATTTGATTAAAGGGATTTACTTTTGTCTAGGATATATTTTCGAAGTTTTTGAATCTGAAAAATAAAATTAAAAACACAACTTGGACAATATCCAAATGTACATCACTTGAATTGAATGTAGGAAATTTCGCACAATTAAATCTCAAAAGTCATTTCTTTTAGATCGGTCGTATTTGTTTTACACAATGTCAGAAACCGATCGTAGGATATTTCCTACAACTCGAGAGGTACAATAGTCGGAAATTGGACATTGAAATGCAAAACATTCATCTTCGCTAATATGCGAATACACTAAACTATACATGTTAACTAATCAGAGTTTTAATTGTAGGAAATGTCCAATGTTTTATTCAAATGATTTACTTTTGTCCAGAATATATTTTCAAAGCTGGCTATGTTAATAAATTTCAATACTGAAATTCAAAACATAAAACTTTGACATATCCGAATGTACATCACTTGAATTGAACGTAGGAAATTTTCCACAAGTAAACCATACAAATCCTTTGGATCAGTCGTATTGGTTTTATAGTAAAATGAGAATGCGATCGTACGTTTGATTCAAGCGATTTACTTTTGTCTAGCATATATTGTTGAAGTTATTGAATATGAACAATAAAATTCAAAGCAAAACTTGGACAATATCCAAATGTACATCACTTGAATGGAACTTGAATAGAATGTAGGAAATTTCCCACAATTAAACCTGAAAAATCTTTTCTTTTAGATCGGTCATATTTGTTTTGCACAGAAGTCAAAAACCGATCGTAGGAAAGTTTCTACAACTGAGAGGTACAATAATCACAAATTGGACATTGAAATGCAAAACGGAACAACATCGACAATATTTGAATGCAACATGTTGAGTAATCAAGAGATTTAATTGTGGGAAATTTCTTACGTTTTATTCAAATGATTCATGTTGGTGCAGGATATATTGTCAAAGTTTGCAATGTTAATAAATTTCAATACTGAAATTAAAAACATAAATGTACATCACTTGAATTGAGCGTAGGAAATTTCCCACAATTAAACCTAAACAATCAAGAATCACTAACTGGACATTGAAATGCAAAACAGACAACTTCGACAGCAGGCAACTAATCTAAACTATACATGTTGATTAATCAGAGGTTTAATTGTAGGAAAATTCCTACGTTTCATTCAAGTGATTTCATCCAAAAGTACATCACTTGAATTGAACATAGGAAATTTCTTACAATTAAAATGCAGAAAAATCACAATTTTATTTATTGGTGTTTAACGGCCTATCAACATCTAAGGTAATTTAATGACGGTCATTAGAGGCATACTATCGCTAAAGATCATATACAAATACTGGCAATGACAATACACCCAATATAAGTTTGGTACAGGATTATTATTGGTACCCAATCTAAATTGTGTATATCTGGATGCAAACAGAAGCCAGAAAACGATATGAATCATAGTAACTATGCATGTTATCTGATGCCAGGTCCTCGCTACACCATAATCCACTGTGGGGAATCAAGAAGTGGTGACGTCATCACTTCTTGTGTTGTTTGGAGTTTTTCTGGCACGAAAATGTAAGTATTTCGCTTGTAACTCTTTTGTTTATCGTCCCATCGGGTAGCGACCAGGCCTATCCTATGGTAATTTGTCTCCTAAATCTGCCTACAATGATGATTTTATCCAATTCTTTGCCGTTTCGTCAAACATAGCAAAGGCGATCGAACATTGGTCAAAATAGGGTTCACGACTTGCAGTCAAAACTGTACATATTACCATGAAAAAAAAACGCTATATTTTACGAAACCACAATGCAGTTCACTGCCCAAACGTGTTTTATAGACCCACTATAACTGTATATGTGGCTGACATGGCGAATATAAGAAAACATGCTGGAAAACTAGCAATTTTACGAATGGATAGGGTCCACGACCGACACAGAAAAGGATAGGGTCCACGACACCAGTCGTTTCAGTTGATAACGCCCAAATATCTCGCATATGTAGTAGGCCAGCTTACACTAGTAGCGTGCAAATAAGTGTTTATACACCAACACCAAAGGCACACAGACTTACCTCATACGAATCTAGCCCATGATTGTATGTAAACTGTCCCCAGCAACGAATATCCCAGTCACTTGTTCACCATCATCTTGGAACAGTTTGGGAAATAAGCTTCCGGTATAGGACCATATGCAATGCAGTGCACACTATTTATTTGTCTATTATGATATTGTATATAACATAACGAGTTATTTGTATCAATACTTGCGGTGCAAAGATACACCAATACATCGATATATTTTAGTCACGATACGATACATCGATACGTTCAGACCGTATCGATACACAAACGATAAAAAATGTTTCTTCGTTCAGCTTGTTTGTCACATCTAAAATTATCAGTGTCCGTTCGCTCATCACTTTTGTCCCGTGTGCTGCCAAGCAAGCAGGCAGACGTGCAGCTTTCAAGGGTAGTATGTGCTCACAGAGGGGAGCACCACCATACAATTGAAAATACGTTGCACTCAATATAGTTTCCATTTTCAGAACGTTTTCCTACCGTACGGCGAAGAAAACAGCTTACAAACTGGTTGAAGATGCAGAATGCATGCCTGTCTGTACACGGGATGCATGCCCGGCGTGTCAGTTGCCACATGCAACTAGGATTGAGCGCATAAACCCGAGGTATGAATATATGGATACTTGGAGTAGTAAGCAGGCCCATAACAAACGATATCGAGTCCATTGTTGATTTCTTTATATTTTGTATTGGGCAACATGAATATCGTATTGCTTTTGGGGTGAGCTAAGTGATTCTGGTCTGGCATGGACCTGGCACCAGGTCAGGATATTCTAATTTCAGGGCTAAATATATAGTTTATGTAAATATTGAGCCCTGATTTTAGGAATTTCATTTTTTACAGGTTGAATACAGGATACTCCATCCTGTTGGCCCGGCCTTACATTACCCTGTCTGTTGATAGGCAGTTAAACACCAATAATCAATCAATCAATCATTTAAAGTTTTCTTTCCACACAATATGTACTTAGTACAGTTTGCATTGAGAGAACTAGCAATCAATTCATGCCTTTTTGAGACCGATACACTAACAACGACCATCAATTATATGTTCGTATATTTAAACAGAGATCACCAGTTTGATGCTGCAGAAAGGAAGATAATTAAGGGTAGGAGAAAACAGGGAACAGTATCCACTGACAGAAATTCACTACAAAGAGGAGCATTAGGTGTACGATGGGAAGTGGCAAGAAGAAACGAATCGAAAATGTTAATAACTACGAAAATGGGAATTGGAGCAGACAATCTGTAATTGGAAACTGGGCGTGTCGAGGAATGTGTATCGCAATAGTCTTGTACCAATGGATATTGTATGTCATCTGACAATATATTGAAAGCTGTTGTATATGATAAGTCACACATATTAGCATACCTATGTGTTTAATTGATTATGAGTGTGTATTGTATATTGATCTATGGGTATGTTCCATACATTATGATACAGATTATCGAGCAGTGAGTTGTGTATATTATCGTTGCTGTAACTTTCTTTTGTATATGTATATTTGGCATTGCAATATGTATTTAATGACATGAGTATCGGCATTTCTGTACATGTGCATACACGTATGTATACAGTATATGGTATGTGTAATGAAGTACACGTCTGCGTTTTACCTAACGAAGAATAGCCATTGGTCCGTATATACTGATAATCGATTACTATGTACTGGTATACACTGAACTTGTTTATAATCGCACCAACTAATTATGAACAGACCACCTAACCATGATGAGTTTCGGAACATGTATAACAATGGGAAATTGATGAACGCATTATTTAACGAGAGCTAAGTGACTCCTGTGTGGCATGGACCTGGCACCAGTAGGTCAGGATATCCTAATTTCAGGACTGAATATATAGTTCCGTACATATTGAGTTCTGATATTGGGAATTTTCCATCATTGTGGACAGGTTGAATACGGGATAATTCACCCCGTAGACACGGCCTTACATGACCTCGGCTGTTGACAGGCCGTTAGACACCAATAATCAATCAATCGACGACTTTCAGTGTGCATCCAGTTTTATTGGCATGTTGTTGTATCTTAAATAGAGATATATATAGCGAAATAACATATAAATAATACAGACTAAGCACTGTACTTTCTGGTAAATTGTAAACACACAATGGAAACATTTTCATCGGTGCAAGCATTTATTATCATCAGTTGATAAATGCAAATACAATCAGAACAAAATGATGGCACGCCGTTTTAGTATTTATTCCAAAAGCAAGATATCCAGTAAACTTCATCACGTATGTCGAGTATCTTATAACCTGTATAATATATGGTATATATGTATCATATATTCTAAGTTTTATAGGACATATTGTTTTGGAAATAAATTGTAAAGCGGCGTGCCATACAGAATACATGTATATAAACGTTCATACAACTGTATGTCTGGCTAATGTGTCTTCTTCTGTTTACTAAGACCAGACGAATACCTATATAACTTTCCACAGATCCTGCACTTATGGGCCGCTGTTCCAACGTGGGAATGGAGGTGGTCTCTAACTTTACCTTTGTCTGGTAGACAAATGCCACAAACATTACACTTCAGGAAGTTCGTTCCTTTCTCCCTGTTGGTGTGCCTCTTTAAGTCGGTCTTGGTCGCAAACACCTTCCCGCAACCTTCAGTAGGGCAGGCATGCTCTCTCGTCTTCCCATGTTCGGCACATCTGAAGTAACACCATATGTAAAGGTCAATCTCGATTGAATCAGTGTGAACTATGAGTAACGCCGAAGATACAAAGTCGAATCTGATCAAATATTTGGTACGGACTTCAAAATTCATAGTATATATGGACATCAGGGTGTATTTTATTGTTTCAGTCAGTAGACATCAATAAACATTTAGTTTGTATTACCTGGTACGATAGGTTTATGGAAATCGGTCCACAAATAAAAAAAATATATTTTTGGCTTCCCATGTTAAAATCCCATAGGAAAATCGTTTTTTCGCCATAAAATCAATAGTTGACCAAATTTCCTGAAATAATTTTTTTTGGGGAGGGTGACTTTTTTATTATTAATGAAAATGCCCAGAAAGTTTGATATTTTTTAGTTGTTATATGTTTATTCACCAAAACGACGTCGGCAGAATTACATGAAACAAACAGTAATCACAATTCTGTAGTTGATACTTACTGGTGTCTGATCAGGTTCGCCTGCGAGTTATACAATTTGCCGCAGCAAGTATGGGCCGCTTCGCCCCTGTGTCTTCTCTCATGCGTGTTCAGTGACGAACTGCTTGTCAACACATCACCACAATAACGGCATACGAACGGGCCTTCCATTGTCTGCGGAATAGAGAATACAAGTGGATGGAAACGAAATGCCCGTCATAGACCTTGGGCGGTTTGGTTCGAAATGTGGTTCTCAACAAAGCATATTTAGTGTATGATCGCTTCTGGTATTATCGTGTGCACATGTTGCATTCCAGAATTTATGCTGTAAGAAAATGGAGGGAAAATGGGTGAAAAGTTGATTTAATTTTAATGACATCAACATGATGTAATGTTGTAAAGAAATGTCATCATGTGTACTATTGCACCACGTTTTATTAGGGAGCGCAACATCGCCCAAAATATGTATTTGCATACCAGCCATAGAACGTCGGTAATTACACATATAAATAAAATAAATAATGCGGGGGAGGACCCCCGTACCCCCCCCCCGTATAAATCGGTGCGGGGCAGGGGCCTTCGGCTGTCGTCGTCTACCAACGGTAAACGCACCCACCTGCGAAATTTCTGGCGACGCATATGAATATGCCCATGACGGTGAACATGTGACTGGGATATTCGTTGCTGGGGACAGTTTACATACAATCATGGGCTAGATTCGTATGAGGTAAGTCTGTGTGCCTTTGGTGTTGGTGTATAAACACTTATTTGCACGCTACTAGTGTAAGCTGGCCTACTACATATGCGAGATATTTGGGCGTTATCAACTGAAACGACTGGTGTCGTGGACCCTATCCTTTTCTGTGTCGGTCGTGGACCCTATCCATTCGTAAAATTGCTAGTTTTCCAGCATGTTTTCTTATATTCGCCATGTCAGCCACATATACAGTTATAGTGGGTCTATAAAACACGTTTGGGCAGTGAACTGCATTGTGGTTTCGTAAAATATAGCGTTTTTCATGGTAATATGTACAGTTTTGACTGCAAGTCGTGAACCCTATTTTGACCAATGTTCGATCGCCTTTGCTATGTTTGACGAAACGGCAAAGAATTGGATAAAATCATCATTGTAGGCGGATTTAGGAGACAAATTACCATAGGATAGGCCTGGTCACTACCCGATGGGACGATAAACAAAAGAGTTACAAGCGAAATACTTACAGTTTCGTGCCAGAAAAACTCCAAACAACACAAGAAGTGATGACGTCACCACTTCTTGATTCCCCACAGTGTAATCACTTGGCCCCTCCCAAAAGCAGTAGGATCAGTAATAATCTTACTACGTTTATAATGGGCAATAACCCAATTCAACTCCCAGGTAACTAAAGAGCCAAACAGGGTCAAACCAGGCAAATCGTGATTCCTATAAGGAGGCCAAATTTGGCCATATTTGACTCTTGATTGGCTTTGTGTTCATAAAGTATCAAGTGTTAGAAAATGTTTATTTAACCAGGTGAGGTGATCATGCTGAAATCATGTCCTCGAGATTGGGTCCAACTGCTAAAAAAATGGGTGCATTACTCTTACTTGTTAGTTTAGCGTAAGGACCCAACCACTTGTGCATTATTTCGCGAAAATCAGCTCATCTGGTTAAAATAAATAATATGTACATGATGGTTAATGTTATAACTCACTCTTTTTTTCCTTTCCCTGTACTTTGTTCTTTAGTTTCTTCAACCTCCGTTTAGCTAACAGTGAAGATTTCACAATTTTCACCTGTACAAATAGTTTTATTTAAATATAGGCATTTGGAAAGTGGATTTCCCCTATAATAACAGTAAGCTGAATTTGTGAAACATACTTCTGATTCATTGTGATATTACACTACAACGTACAGAAAGAAACATCCATTTTGGACACTAGATTAGGCAGACAAAACATGTAGATCCAAAACAAACTACATGTACATATACTATTTTAATCATGTTTAAACGATGGAATTCACTAATGTCATGTTACGGTTTAAAAGTTTTACAAAAACAACTACCCTATCGCTGTGGAGCATATACAATCCCAAATGCATTTATTATGATTTATAAATAATTAGACAGCCAGAAAATTAAATGGCTGGGGTATTAGACGTTCACAAGTCAGATTGGCTTATTCCAACACCATCAATGACTAATGTCACTGCAAAAGACTGCCAGAAAATTCTGGTTATTTTCATAGATGGTGTCGGAAAATATGTCATTTGTTTGTTTGTTTTAACAGCCTATCAACAGCTAAGGTGATTAAATTTGTTTTAGATATTAGTTAAGTTGCAAATATGTTCATAAATGCATGGCCGGACTACCTACGCCTGGTACAGTGCAGGACACTAACTTAAGGTGGTCATAAGGACAGGCTCGATTGTATTACTCCCAGTGCCCATTGGCGCATATGGAGTCGACAGCATATACGTGCATTTGCGTTCTGGCGTTATGTCACCCTGATAGACCGCCAGAAAATTTGGGTCACCACATCATATCCTCACTGCATACTTACATGTGGTTCACGGGTTCCTTTATCCAACATATCCTGCAATTGGCGGTTAATCGACACATGTGGTTGTTGGTGGGCTTCTGCTTCTTGCCTTGGGAGGATTTTCAATATAAATGTTGGCTTAGATACTTTTTTACTTTTGTCACAAAATCTTTCCCACCATTCAAATGTTGTAGGACGTGAAAAAATATGTTCCATTGCATGCACTTGCTTCATAACTCTCTCATAATGGTCATTATCAAATATATGCAAAACTAGTTTTGGTTCATTTTAGGGGTATGATACGATTCCACTTTGGTATTTTTTGAATAAGCAATGTTCCAGTGTCTTCCATGGCTTATCATGGTTCCCCTTGTACTGTATGACGATTTCACTGTCTCTGCTTGAACATTTGTAGTGTAACGGTTATGTGTGTTGCGAAATTTTAATAATATGGGGCTCCATCCATGTTTGTATGTCGAATATATATTTGATTTCTTCTGTGTTCGGTAAAAGTTTCAGGAGGTCTGGTAAAATTTCACAGTCCTTTCCGGCGTAGATTATTTGATATTTTGCTAAATGCAGCATCAAGATCCTCATGTGTATGTCCGACGTAAAGGAAAGATAAATGGACCTGCAACGATAAACAAAGGGTTCACTGTTGGGTGTAAATCCAGATAACGCTTGATTCATCAATGAGATATACCATGGTTCATACAGACTAATGAGAACAAAAATCAAGGACTTTTCATGGACTTTCCATGGACCGTTGTTTCAGGATAAAAAATATATTTTTTTACAAAATTCACCGTTGTTGTCGTTGTTGTTACTGATATCTCTGCGTTTATTTTTGCACTCGCAAAGAACTCTGGACTCATATTGTTTTTGCATCACCTCGGCCAAAATTGACAAATTTTATTAATAAAATATTGTAGGGACAATTCAAAACTTGCATGCGATTCAAGCACACACTGCAAATTGAAGGAGTTTTTCCCAGGATTTAAGGACGTTTTAATGACAAAAACACCAGGTCCAAATTCCAGGGGTTCTCAAGGACCAAACCCACCCAAATGCAGCAGGTTGCATACAGGATCGAACCTGTTGGCCCGACTTTTGGTCCGGCCTTAAATTACCATAGCTGTTGATAGGCCGTTACACATCAATGAATCAAATCAGTTGTAGACAATTTCCCACAATGCGTTACATTCATTTGATCTTCAGGCATAGTTAATATAATTCATACAGTTTTCTGACTTTAGTTTGCATCTAGATATACCAAATGTAAATTGGGTACAAATAATAATCCTGTACCAAATTTATATTGGGTGTATTGTCAGTGCCATTATTTGTATATGATCCTTAGCCATAGTATGCCTCTAATGACCGGCCTTAAATGACATTATATGTTGATAGACCGTTAAAAAACAATCAACCAATGTTTGTTTATTGTTGTTTAACGGCCTATCAACAGCTATGGTAATTTATGACAAGGTAAACGGGTCCAAAAATCAGAGCAATTATAATTATATTCAGCCCTGAAATTAGAATTACCTGATCTTGTGCCAGGTCCATACCACACGAATGTCACTTGGCCCCTCCCCATAAAATAGGATTACGAATAATCGTGATACTCACATTAGGGGCCAGATGTGGGTGGCAGGTGGGAGCATATGATGGGTAATTTAACGATCAGGGTTCATCCTTACCGGAGTTCCGACTGGATACCTGGTTTGGCCCTCACATACCAATCAATGAAATTGGGATTTTTCTGCATTTAATTGTAAGAAATTGCCAACGTTCAATTGAAGTGATGTACTTTCGGATATTGTCGAAGTTTTATGTTTTGAATTTCAGTATTGAAATGTATAAACTTGGAGAAATTCGACAATACATCCCTGATCAGTGTAAATCACTTGAATTAAACGTAGGAAATGTCCTACGATCGGTTTCTGTCTTTTCTGTCAAACAAATACGACTGATATAAAATACTGATTTTTGAGGTTTAATTGTCGGAAACTTCCTACGTTCATTCAAGTGATGTACATGCGGATATTGTCGAACTTGAATATTTTTAATTTTAATGTTGAAATTCACCAATGTGGAACATCAACAATATATCTTGGATCAATTCAAGTGATGTACATTTGGATATTGTCGAAGTTAATAAGAGAGCTTCAACAATACATGTATATCCTTGGCCAAAGTGAATCACTTGAATTAAACGGAGGAAATTTACAACGATCGGTTTCTGAATTTCTAAAGCCAATATGACTGATATAAACGGAAGGATTTTTGAGGTTTAATTGTGGTAAATTTCCTACTTTCAATTCAAGTGATGTACATTCGGATATTGTCAAAGTTTTATGTTATTAATTTCAGTGTTGAAATTTATTAACTGAAGAGAACTTTGACAATATATCCTGGACCAAAGTAAATCACTTGAATGAAACGTAGGAAATTTCCTACAATTAAAACTGATTAATCAACAAGTATAGTATTTGTAAATTGTCAAAGTTGTATGTTTTGCATTTCAATGTCCAATTTGTGATTAATTGCACTTTTCATTTGTAGGACATTTCCTACGATCAGTTTCTAACTTCTCTGTAAAACAAATACACCATCAATCTAAAAGGAAGGATATTGTCGAAGTTGTGTTTTGAATTTCATTGTTCAGATTCAATAACTTTGACAGTATATCCTAACGAAAGTAAATCGCTTGAATCAAACGTAGGAAATTTCCTTCGATCGGTTGCTAACTTTTCTGTAAAACCAATGCTATAAACATGCTACAAGGAAGGATATTTTAGTTTTAATTGACGGAAATTTCTTACGTTCAATTCAAATGATATACATTCAGATATTGTCAATGTTTTATGTTTTGAATTTCAGTGTTGACATTTATTAACATAACAAACTTTTAAAATATATCCTGGACCAAAGTAAATCATTTGAATGAAACGTAGGAAATTTTCGACAATTAAAACTCTTGATTAGTCAACATGTATAGTTTGGTGTATTCGCATATTAGAGAAGATGTATGTTTTGCATTTCAATGTCAAATTTGTGATTATTTTACATCTCAGTTGTAGGAAATTTGAATCAAACGTAGGAAATTTCCTACGATCGGTTTCTGACTTTACTGTAAAACCAACATGACCGATCTAAAAGGAAGGATTTTTAGATTTAATTGTGGGAATTTTTCTACGTTCAATTCAAGAGATGTACATTTGGATATTGTCCAAGTTGTGTTTTGAATTTTATTGTTCAGACTCAATGTCTTCGACAATATATCGTAGACAAAAGTACATCACTTGAATCAAACGTAGGAAATTTCCTACAATCGGTTTCTGACTTTTTTTGTAAAACTAATACGATTGCTATAAACATGCTAAAAGGAAGGATTTTTAGATTACATTGTGGGAAATTGCCTACGTTCAATTCAAGTGATATACATTTGAATATTGTCAAACTTATATGTTTTGAATTTCAGTGTTGAAATTTATTATTGACTTAGAGAACTTTGACAAACAATTCTGGACCAAAGTAAATCATTTGAATGAAATGTAAGAAATTTCCTACAATTAAAACTGATTAGTCAACATGTATAGTTTTGTGCATTTGTATACTGTCAAAGTTGTATGTTTTGCATTTCAATGTCAAATTTGTGATTATTATACCTCTCAGTTGTAGGAAATTTCCTACGATCGGTTTCTGACTTCTGTGTAAAACAAATACGACCTATCTGAAAGAAAGGATTTTTCAGATTTAATTGTGGGAAAAATCCTACATTCAATTCAAGAAATATCATTTGGATATTGTCCAAGTTGAGTTTTGAATTTTATTGTTCATGTTCAATAACTTCGACAATTTATTCTAGACAAAAGTAAATAAGTTGAATCAAACGTAGGAAATTTCCTACGATCGGTTTCTAAGTTTTCTGTAAAACCAATATGACTGCTAGAAACATGCTACAAGGAAGGATTTTAAGTTTTAATTCTGGGAAATTTCCTACATTCAATTCAAATGATATACATTCAGATATTGTGAAAGTTTTATGTTTTGAATTTCAATGTTGAAATTTAATAACATAACGAACTTTGACAATATATCCAGGACCAAAGTAAATAGTTTGAGTGAAACGTAGGAAATTTCCCACAATTAAAACTCTTGATTAGTCGATATGTATAGTTTAGTGTAATCGCTTATTAGCGAAGATGTATGTTTTGCATTTCAATGTCCAATTTGTGATTGGTTTACCTCTCTGTTGTAGGAAATGTCCTACGATCGGTTTCTGTCTGTTCTGTAAAACAAATACGACGATCTGAAAGGAAGGATTTTTGAAACTTAATTGTGGGAATTTTCCTACGTTCCATTCAAGCGATGTACGTTTAGATATTGTCCAAGTTGTGTTTTGAATTTTATTGTTCAGATTCAATAACTTCGACAGTATATCCTAGACAAAGTAAATCACCTGAATCAAACGTAGGAAATTTCCTACGATCGGTTTCTGACTTTCCTGTAAAACCAACATGACCGACCTGAAAGAAAGGACTTTTGAGACTTAATTGTGGGAAATTTCCTACCTTCAATTCAAGCGATGTACATTTGGATATTGTCCAACTTGTGTTTTGAATTTTATTGTTTAAGTTCAAAAACTTCGATAGTGTATCCTAGACGAAAGTAAATCGCTTGAATCGAACGATGGAAATTTCCTACGATCGTTTTCGGACTTTTCTTTAAAACCACTATGACTGCTATAAACATGCTACAAGGAAGGATTAGTTTTAATTGTGGAAAATTTCCTACATTCAATTCAAATGATATACATTCAGATATTGTCAAAGTTTTATGTTTTGAATTTCAGTGTTGAAATTTATTAACATAACGAACTTTGACAATACATCTTGGACCAAAGTAAATAGTTTGAGTGAAACGTAGGAAATTTCCCACAATTAAAACTCTTTATTAGTCGATATGTATAGTTTAGTGTAATCGCATATTAGCGAAGATGTATGTTTTGCATTTCAAAGTCAAATTTGTGATTGTTGTACCTCTCAGTTGTAGAAAGTTTCCTACGATCAGTTTATGTCTTTTCTGTAAAACAAATACGACCAATCTAAAAGGAAGGATTTTTGAGACTTAAATGTGGACATTTTCCTACGTTCAATTCAAGCGATGTACATTTGGTTATTTTCCAACTTGCGTTTTGAATTTTATTCTTTAGATTCAATAACTTGGACAATATATCCTAGACAATTATTAGTAAATCGCTTGAAACGAACGTAAATTCTATGTCTGTTATTTTAGAGAAAAGCCAGAAACTGATCGTAGGAAATTTCCTACAACGGAAAACCACACTTCAATTCTAGCGGAAACCATAAGTCGTGATTTTAAGCTGAATTGTGCATTTTGTGATACAAGCATGAAATTTGGTACAGTCGTGGATGAAACCATAATAAAGGATTTTAACTATAGGGACATTCCAGATTCATCATGTGACTGAAATGGAGGCCATTTTTAAAGATGGCTGCCGATAATAGTGCATGGAATTAATTTGCATGAATAATAATAATATAAGTATTTTTTAACTGGTTATAATATTGAATAACTGTACGATCAATATGAGTTACATGTTTCAAAAACAGCTAACATTTTAAAATGGCCGCCAAAATAGCTCTACAAATCATATATTTTAGTAGGTTTTCAAATATTTCATGCACATTACACGGAGGTATAAAAATGTAAATGTTTTTTTCTCTCACAACATTTAACATGTTCTATAATTGAATAACTGTACTATCAATACGAGTTGCTTGTTTTAAAAATGGCAGCGAAAATAGCTCTAAAAATCATATGTTTTAGTAGGTTTTCAAATATTTGATGCACGTGACATGGAGCTATAATGATGTAAGTATTTTTTCTCTAACAACATTTAACATGTTCTATTATTGAATAAGTATACTATCAATACGAGTTACATGCTTAAAAAATGGCTACCATTTTAAAATGGCCGGCAAAATAGCTCCAACAATCATATATTTTTCAAAGTTTTCAAATAGTTTATGCAAGTGACATGGAACTATCGTCTCCCAATAGTTATGTTATTAGTGGAAGGGATTTGGAATGATATATAATAATTCAGTACTAATGTGAATCGTTTAGTAATTACTGTTGTAATGAAGAAAACGTAATATTACCTTACCAACTTAAAGCTCATATTAGCTTATAACCGAATTTGATTTTGTCTATTATGGTGGAAACTTGCAATATTCTCGACATTGTGTATACATGTACTTCCAAATGCATGGTTTGCCGTGTACCACATATTGCCAAACATACTGACTCGTTAGTAGCCGATAGCATAATTATGGTCCGTTTTGAAAATATTTGTTAGTCCGATATGCAACTTTCCAGTACCATATGTAGAATAACAATATAAATGTAATTAACAAAGACATCTTGACGAGTTGTTTGAGCATGAAAACCATGCATATCCTCCATCCTTGTCACACATGACCTCGTAGGCTATTTGGAAGATATGCTCCCTGTGTTAGAGAATGATCCAATTTCCACGATTGATGCTGTCAAACATTGACGGTGCTGCCATAGTCAACTTTATTCAACCTCTCATTATCATGACATTTAATGACTATGCAACGTATGTGTTTCTACTATCTGTTTCTACATCAGTTCACAATTGCAGCATGCAAGTCGGCTGGATATAGTTTGGGATGAGTATAAGCCAGATAGTTTGAAGGCAGGTACACGAAGCAAGAGAGACTTTGGTGTGGTATGGACCTGTCACCAGGTTATTCTGATTTCAGGGCTGAATATATATTTATTTCGATGTAAATATTTCGTTCTGATTTTGGGATTTTCCCCCCAATTCAGCAGGTTGAATACTGGATCGAACTCATTGACCCGGCCTTAAATGGCCACAGCTGTTGATATGCAGTTAAAGACAAACAATCAAACAAACAAACAAACGAACAAGAGAGGCAGACGTGTACGTATACATGTAGCATCATCAAATACAGTTCCTGAAAACTGGCAAGAATTTCTTGAACTATTTGCCTATCTGACAACATGTCTAGCAACGCTTGCAACTGACAAACAAGTAATTAGCACATACCATACTGATATATTGCGCACACAGGCAAGAGAGGTGTCGGCTCTTGTACCCTGTACCCATGAGGAAGCTGATACCCGTATCTTGCGTCATGTGGCAGATGCCGCGAAAGAAGGATATACACACATATCGATGCGTGACACGGACATTTTCCTTTTGCCAGTAACATCAGCCCAGCGTCTTGATATTGAGTTGTGGGTATCATTAGGAAAAGGAAAATTCCGCTTTTGATGTCACTCATTTACGGGATGCGACACAGTGTCATGTTTTGGTGGTAGGCGTAAGCGGACTGCTTGGGACACCTGGAAGGCATATGGTGAAGTAACACCAGTTTGTTTTATACTTTGCCATCTGCACCAGAGTCCATAGAAGACTGGATTCAATCACTCAAACGTTTTGTAGTTTTGTTGTATGACCGGACAAGCAGTCTTTATAGTGTTAATGATGCGCGAAAGCAACTATTTACTAAAACAAATAGGACACTTGATTATATCCCACCTACAAAGACAGCCCTTATACAGCACACTAAAAGGGCGGTATATCAAGTGGGTCACAGCTGGGGTCAAATAATGATTCCTGCCACGGTGCTTCCATCACCAAGCAATTGGGGTTGGCAAAAGGCAACGGTAATGACTCAACTCATCATTTCATAGTAAATCTGTAACTGATGGCATATTTTGTTGATTGCATGGATCAAATAATAGCACGTAAGTATATCATATATATGTAGACCTGTACGGGATGTTTCATGTCAGTCACCAGTATTAAACATCATTAAGTTTACAAACTTGCCCATCAGTTTAACCTTGTGAAAACACTGAACACAATGATGAATGTAAAATCACATGTAATTTATGATGGGTGGGGAAATGTTACAGTTTTCCTTACTACGATAGTAAAGACATGAATCACTGCTATGTTTTGTTTGTATTCATCATTCCAAATACCATCTACATTGAATGTGGTATACCGTAAGTGGTATATCACTATGAAATATGTCACATATAAATTAAACTTGAAAATATATAACAAAATTGCGCCATTGTGGCGGCCATTTTTAAAAAGAATGACATTATTTCTATTTCAGTGACATTATGCCAGTTACCCACATCCACATAATATTGCTGGCGGCCATTTTGGAGAATGGCTGCCATTTTTGTTATGTGACAAATCTAAGATGTCCCTATAGCTAAACATAGTTAAAATAATGTTTCCTAACAGTGTACCAAATTTCATTCTTGTACCACAAAATGCACAATTTTCTGACATATCGATTCCGCTATAACGCTATTATTTTAGCGAAGCTAATCCTCTTGCAAACAAAAAGTATAGTTAAATGTCTTTAAATCCTCAACAATCTAATCTAAGATTTAGGCTGTTGCTTTATTTTACGGTGTCCCTGAGGTTTGGAATGTGGATGTATGTACATGTATGTATATCTTTATTTCCTCTAAATATGAACAGTAAGTTAAGTACATATAAGAAACACACGCGTGGGTGTTTTGGACCATCTGTGTTGGTCGAAAAAGGAGTAATCCCCATATCTCCAGTCACAACCACATACTGTGTATTTAATATGATTGCACAACAGTACAGCTGTATGTCATATCACACATTTGGTAACGGGTAATGTAGGTATCATATCGGTTCTATGGTGTAATGGTTAGCATTCAGGCCTTTGAATCCTGGGATCCGAGTTCAAATGTCGGTAGAACCTTATTTTTTCAAGTCTTAAATCACTCACAATATATAACATTACACGATTATATGCAACTATACTTATTTTAGATGTACATCTTTTCTCTGGTGTAATCTTTAGCACACATAACTCTGAATCCTGCCATCCGAGTAGACATTTCGGTAGAAACTTGTTGTTTCATTATAAACAATAAAATGTACCCATTTCTGCTGGTCGTTTACATGACATAACTGTGGACTGCAAGCGGCAGTAGTTTACACCACTATCGTGTGCATGGACAAAGTAGGAGACGTCAGTATTTCGCAATAACGCTATTCCTTCGTCCTGTCAAATCATGTTCTCGGACATACAGATGCATCGTGTTTTTTTTAAAATTATATTACGATTCTTCCGTTTGTCTTGAACACATCGTTTTCTAATTATAAGAACGAAAACGACGCCAAACGGTGTGTCAACGATATGCAGTCGTTAGTTTGTGGAACGAGGAACAAATCCGTCCGGGCTATATCCTCTGAATCACAGCCGCCCTCACTACCGTCCGCCGACGGAAATTAATTCGCTAAACATCAGGGGCCAGTTTCACTAAACTTCGTACGACTAAAATGTTCGTAAGTGCACAATTATGATGGTGAGCTGATAGATAGTATACATATAATATAATTTCACAACTGTGATTTAATCTCACAAATTCAGTAACGGGTACACAGTGTAACATATCGGTTCTATGGTGTAATGGTTAGCATTTAGGACTCTGAATCCTGCGATCCGAGTTCAAATCTCGGTAGAACCTTTTTTTTCTCGCAGTTATTATAATATGTTATGATAATTGACATTTCAGACAGCAATGTATACGCAAGTCTTGCATTTCTGCCAGTGGTTTACACATACATAAATGACTGTAAGCGACAGTAGTTTACAGATACGTACATTTGGACAGTAAGCGGCAGTAGGTTACACCACTATTGTGTGCATGGAGAAAGTATGGAGACGTCAGTAACGTCGCAATAACGTTTTTTCCTTCCACCAGTCAATCATGTTCTCGATTATATCGCCTGAATCATGGGACAACCGTCCTCACTGTCGTCCGCCGCCGGAAATTAATTCACGAAACGTTTGGTCATATTTACACTTGATTCGAATTTATATTGTTAAAAATAATAACATGTATGACATACAAGCGTGTGTTTATTTTAACAATCAGGTGAGCTGGTATACCTTGTACATAATAATATAATTACACAACTGTAAGGTAATCTCACAAATTCGGTAACGGGAACGTATTCAAACATATCGGTTATATGGTGTAATGGTTGGCACTCAGGACTCTGAATCCTGCGATCCGAGTTCAAATCTCGGTAGAACCTTCTGCTTTTTCTCACAACAGTTACAATATTTATTATTTTATATGTAGATACTGATTTTACATTGCTACACACATTTGGTAAAAGTAGGTATTATTGGTGCTATGGTGTATTGGTTAGCATTCAGGACTTTGAATCCTGCGATCCGAATTCAAGTCTCGGTAGAACTTTCTTTTTCTCACAACAATTACAATATATTTATTTTGATACACATTGTTTTAAAGTCACTCTTTTCGTTAAAGTTTCCGCCACATTGTCTTTATCAAAATAGTGTGAAATTGCATTGGCAGTCCTGTGTGAAGTCCATATTGTAGCAGTAAACCGGATGTTTACTGCTACAATATGGACTACCGGTTTAATGCCAGATGTTAACATCCGGTTTACTGCTACAATATGGACGTCACATAGGACTGCCAATACAGTTTCACACTATTTTGATAAAGACCATGTGGTTGAAAATTTAATAAAAAGAGTGACGTTAAAACAATGTCTATTAAATGTTCTTCCCTTCAGAGGTTATTTTCACAACAATTACATTCACATCATTGGGACGTTTTTTTTACATTTCAACCAGTTGTTTACACACATGCATTATATTTCAGCCAGTAACGTCACATTAACGTCCTTTGACCAATTAACTCATGTTCTCGGACATACCACACCCTCCAACTCCATTGAATCGCATTTATTTTGTTATATAAAAATACGGTGTATGAAATGCAAGAAATGATTTATGTATCCAGGTGAGCTGATATGTATATACCATATTTGCACAACTGTATGAATGTAATGTCACACATTTGGTAAACAGTAAACAATATAACATATCAGAACTGTGTTGTAATGTTTAGCTCTCATTACTCTGAATCCTGCGATCCGAGATCAAATCTCGGTAGAACTGTCTTCTTTTTCTCACAAAAATTACAGTATTTATTATTTTGTATGTATATACTTACTTAACATTGCCACACACATTTGGTAAAAGTATGTAATATCGGTTATATGGTGTAATGGTTAGCACTCAGGACTCTGAATCCTGCTATCAGAGTTTAAATCTCGGTAGTTGCAGCCTGTAGAGTTACAGGCTGCAACTAAACTCTCGGTAGAACCTATATGTTTCTTTTAAGTAAGTTTCAACTCATCATTTCATAGTAAATCTGTAACTGATGGCATATTTTGTTGATTGGATGGATCAAATAATAGCACGTAAGTATATCATATATATATGTAGACCTGTACGGGATGTTTCATGTCAGTCACCAGTATTAAACATCATTAAGTTTACAAACTTGCCCATCAGTTTAACCTTGTGAAAACACGGAACACAATGATGAATGTAAAATCACATGTAATTTATGATGGGTGGGGAAATGTTACAGTTTTCCTTACTACGATAGTAAAGACATGAATCACTGCTATGTTTTGTTTGTATTCATCATTCCAAATACCATCTACATTGAATGTGGTATACCGTAAGTGGTATATCACTATGAAATATGTCACATATAAATTAAACTTGAAAATATATAACAATATTGCGCCATTGTGGCGGCCATTTTTAAAAAGAATGACATTATTTCTATTTCAGTGACATTATGCCAGTTACCCACATCCACATAATATTGCTGGCGGCCATTTTGGAGAATGGCTGCCATTTTTGTTATGTGACAAATCTGAGATGTCCCTATAGCTAAAAATAGTTAAAATAATGTTTCCTAACAGTGTACCAAATTTCATTATTGTACCACAAAATGCACAATTTTCTGACATATCGATTCCGCTATAACGCTATTATTTTAGCGAAGCTAATCCTCTTGCATAAGCAAGATATTTTGATGTCCGTTTAATGGGCTTATACATATAATTAAGCAAACAAAAAGCATAGTTAAATGTCTTTGAATCCTCAACAATCTAATCTAAGATTTAGGCTGTTGCTTTATGTTACGGTGTCAATGAGGTTTGGAGCGTGGATGTATGTACATGTATGTATATCGTTATTTCCTCCAAATTATGTAACAGTATGTTACTGTACTTGTAAGTAAACACACGCGTGAGTGTTTTGGACCATCTGTGTTTTTCACTGGTTCGGCAAATCGAATAATCCCCATATCTCAGTCACAATCCGCATAATATGTATTTAATATGATTGCACAACAGTACAGTGTATGTCACTATCCACACATTTTGGTAGGGTAATGTAGGTTTCATATCGGTTCTATGGTGTTATGGTTAGCATTCAGGACTTTGAATCCTGAGATCCGAGTTCTAATCTCGGTAGAAACTTATTTTGTTCATGTCTTAAATCACTTACAATATATAACAATTACACGATTATATGGAACTTTTTACTTATCTTAGATGTACATCTTTTCTCTGGTTGTAATCTTTAGCACAACCGGGGATCTAAATCTTACGATTCCGAGTTGATAAATCTCGGTTAGAAACTTGGTGTTTCATTTCAAACAATGAATTTACAGTGTCTTGCATTCTGCATGTAGTTTTCACGGCATAACTGTGACAAGCGGCCGTTTAGTTTTACACACTATCGTGTAGCGGGGGGCAAAGTATGGAGACGTCAGTAACGTACAATAACGCTATTATTTCGGTCCTGTCAAATCGTGTGTTCTCGGTCATTTCAGCGAGGATTTGTTGAAGGTTACTAACCGTGTTAGTGATATGTGCCTATAATTAATAAAAAAAATGGAGATATGGACATGCTGCATTCTTTAATGATTCTACTTTGCATATTTCTGGGTTGACATATTTTACGCGTACGCGTGTACATGCATGTTTCACATGCATATAAAGTAGAAGAAATATGATATACGTTGTGACTTTATCATGTTGGACATTAAATTATGTTTCATTATGGAAAACCATTATATAATTGTTTATAAATTGTACGAATGGCGTTTCGGAGGAAAGTACGGTACGTACATGGGCTAACGCTATTATTTTAGCAAAGCTAATCCTCTTGCATAAGCAAGATATTTTGATGTCCATTTAATGGGCTTATACATATAATTAAACAAACAAAAAGTATAGTTAAATGTCTTTAAATCCTCAACAATCTAATCTAAGATTTAGGCTGTTGCTTTATTTTACGGTGTCCCTGAGGTTTGGAATGTGGATGTATGTACATGTATGTATATCTTTATTTCCTCTAAATATGAACAGTAAGTTAAGTACATGTAAGAAACACACGCGTGGATGTTTTGGACCATCTGTGTTGGTCGAAAAAGGAATAATCCCCATATCTCCAGTCACAACCACATACTGTGTATTTAATATGATTGCACAACAGTACAGCTGTATGTCATATCACACATTTGGTAACGGGTAATGTAGGTATCATATCGGTTCTATGGTGTAATGGTTAGCATTCAGGCCTTTGAATCCTGGGATCCGAGTTCAAATCTCGGTAGAACCTTATTTTTTCAAGTCTTAAATCACTCACAATATATAACATTACACGATTATATGCAACTATACTTATTTTAGATGTACATCTTTTCTCTGGTGTAATCTTTAGCACACATAACTCTGAATCCTGCCATCCGAGTAGATATTTCGGTAGAAACTTGTTGTTTCATTATAAACAATAAAATGTACCCATTTGTGCTAGTCGTTTACATGGCCATAACTGTGGACTGCAAGCGGCAGTAGTTTACACCACTATCGTGTGCATGGACAAAGTAGGAGACGTCAGTATTTCGCAATAACGCTATTCCTTCGTCCTGTCAAATCATGTTCTCGGACATACAGATGCATCGTGTTTTTTTTTTAAATTATATTACGATTCTTCCGTTTGTCTTAAGCACATCGTTTTCTAATTATAAGAACGAAAACGACGCCAAGCGGTGTGTCAACGATATGCAGTCGTTAGTTTGTGGAACGCGGAACAAATCCGTCCGGGCTATATCCTCTGAATCACAGCCGCCCTCACTACCGTCCGCCGCCGGAAATTAATTCGCTAAACATCAGGGGCCAGTTTCACTAAACTTCGTATGACTAAAATGTTCGTAAGTGCACAATTATGATGGTGAGCTGATAGATAGTATACATATAATATAATTTCACAACTGTGATTTAATCTCACAAATTCAGTAACGGGTACACAGTGTAACATATCGGTTCTATGGTGTAATGGTTAGCATTTAGGACTCTGAATCCTGCGATCCGAGTTCAAATCTCGGTAGAACCTTCTTTTTTTTCTCGCAGTTATTATAATATGTATTATGATAATTGACATTTCAGACAGCAATGTATACGCAAGTCTTGCATTTCTGCCAGTGGTTTACACATACATAAATGACTGTAAGCGGCAGTAGTTTACAGATACGTACATTTGGACAGTAAGCGGCAGTAGGTTACACCACTATTGTGTGCATGGAGAAAGTATGGAGACGTCAGTAACGTCGCAATAACGTTTTTTCCTTCCACCAGTCAATCATGTTCTCGGTTATATCGCCTGAATCATGGGACAACCGTCCTCACTGTCGTCCGCCGCCGGAAATTAATTCACGAAACGTTTGGCCATATTTACACTTGATTCGAATTTATATTGTTAAAAATAATAACATGTATGACATACAAGCGTGTGTTTATTTTAACAATCAGGTGAGCTGGTATACCTTGTACATAATAATATAATTACACAACTGTAAGGTAATCTCACAAATTCGGTAACGGGAACGTATTCAAACATATCGGTTATATGGTGTAATGGTTAGCACTGAGGACTCTGAATCCTGCGATCCGAGTTCAAATCTCGGTAGAACCTTCTGCTTTTTCTCACAACAGTTACAATATTTATTATTTTATATGTAGATACTGATTTTACATTGCTACACACATTTGGTAAAAGTAGGTATTATTGGTGCTATGGTGTATTGGTTAGCATTCAGGACTTTGAATCCTGCGATCCGAATTCAAGTCTCGGTAGAACTTTCTTTTTCTCACAACAATTACAATATATATTATTTTGTACACATTGTTTTAAAGTCACTCTTTTCGTTAAAGTTTCCGCCACATTGTCTTTATCAAAATAGTGTGAAATTGCATTGGCATTCCTGTGTGAAGTCCATATTGTGGCAGTAAACCGGATGTTTACTGCTACAATATGGACTACCGGTTTAATGCCAGATGTTAACATCCGGTTTACTGCTACAATATGGACGTCACATAGGACTGCCAATACAGTTTCACACTATTTTGATAAAGATCATGTGGTTGAAAATTTAATAAAAAGAGTGACGTTAAAACAATGTCTATTAAATGTTCTTCCCTTCAGAGGTTATTTTCACAACAATTACATTCACATCATTGGGACGTTTTTTTTACATTTCAACCAGTTGTTTACACACATGCATTATATTTCAGCCAGTAACGTCACATTAACGTCCTTTGACCAATTAACTCATGTTCTCGGACATACCACACCCTCCAACTAAATTGAATCGCATTTATTTTGTTATATAAAAATACGGTGTATGAAATGCAAGAAATGATTTATGTATCCAGGTGAGCTGATATGTATATACCATATTTGCACAACTGTATGAATGTAATGTCACACATTTGGTAAACAGTAAACAATATAACATATCAGAACTGTGTTGTAATGTTTAGCTCTCATTACTCTGAATCCTGCGATCCGAGATCAAATCTCGGTAGAACTTTCTTCTTTTTCTCACAAAAATTACAGTATTTATTATTTTGTATGTATATACTTATTTAACATTGCCACACACATTTGGTAAAAGTATGTAATATCGGTTATATGGTGTAATGGTTAGCACTCAGGACTCTGAATCCTGCTATCAGAGTTTAAATCTCGGTAGTTGCAGCCTGTAGAGTTACAGGCTGCAACTAAAATCTCGGTAGAACCTTTATGTTTCTTTTAAGTAAGTTTCAACTCATCATTTCATAGTAAATCTGTAACTGATGGCATATTTTGTTGATTGGATGGATCAAATAATAGCACGTAAGTATATCATATATATGTAGACCTGTACGGGATGTTTCATGTCAGTCACCAGTATTAAACATCATTAAGTTTACAAACTTGCCCATCAGTTTAACCTTGTGAAAACACTGAACACAATGATGAATGTAAAATCACATGCACTTTATGGTGGGTGGGGAAATGTTACAGTTTTTCTTACTACGATAGTAAAGACATGAATCACTGCTATGTTGTGTTTGTATTCATCATTCAACATACCATCTACATTGAATGTGGTATACCTTAAGTGGTATACGGTATACCGTATATCACTATGAAATATGTCACATTTAAATTAAACTTGAAAATATAGAACAAAATTGCGCCATTGTGGTGCCATTTTTAAAAATAATGATATTATTTATATTTCAGTGACATTATGCCAGTTACCCACATCCACATAATATTGCTGACGGCCATTTTGGAAAATGGCTGCCATTTTTGTTATGTGACAAATCTGAGATGTCCCTATAGCTAAAAATAGTTAAAATAATGTTTCCTAACAGTGTACCATATTTCATGCTTGTATCACAAAATGCACAATTTTCTGACATATCGATTCGCTATTCAACTATTTTGTTAACTGGTACATTCAGTATTTCGATTGTGGGAAATTTCCCACAATCGAGTATATATTTATTAAATTGATTTATTAAATAGCACTGCCCATTGTCCGTTGTTTGTTTTGCTGTCAAAAACTACAAAAAACTGCAAATGGAGAGTTTTGAATGTAGGAAATTTCCTACAATGCCCACCAAAAACTGCTCAAACATGGAAATTATCAGTTTTAGAGGCGAATTTTATGAGCTTCCAAATTGCGAGTTTGACCACATTTCGACACCAAAACTGCTCAAACGTGGAAATCAGTTGTTGCGAAAGAGCAAAAAAGTGAGCGAAAAAGGGATGTACTTGGGGAAATCCCTTTCTATTTGGGATTCTGTTATTAATTTATGTTCCGTAAGCTGAGATTTTCTTAGCTAGTGTTGGGCAAAACAATAATCCGTGTTTAGCTACATGTATACTACAGTCGAACCTCCCCGAACGGCCACCTCTCTACAACAGCCACCTCTCTGTAACAGCCGCTATTTTATATCCCAAATGGATGATTTCCTCTATATCTAACCCTTACACTGCTAAGCATGAACATTGTCGTTTGATGTTGATTTTGCATTCTTTCTCAATAAAAACATGTTTTGACAGCATTTTAGAATCATTTCCATTGGAAATAATTCTAAAATGCTGTCAAAACATGTTTTTATTGAGAATTATTGAAGAAAATAAATAAACATCAGACGATAAAATTATATTCAGCATTAACCTCCCTACAACAGCCACCTCTCTATAACAGCCACTTTTGCCTCTTCCCATGGGTGGCTGTTGTAGAGAGGTTGCACTGTAGTACATTGTAACATATTAATGTCCACTTTTTCGAACATACAATGTCTTACATGTACTAATCACTATGGTGTGCTTGTTGGTAACCAGCGCTCAATGCAGATTGAAAAGTTAAAAGAAATGACCGCAATAATATTGCGCTCAGAAAATAAGGTTCTCTTGGGGGTATGATGTAAATTTATTTAGCGGATTTTCCCAATGGCGCCTCTTGGGCGGAACGGTTTCTTTGACGGATTTGTAAATTTATTCCTTCCAAGAGGCGGCGATGTGTTGGTCCGTGAAGTCACACTATCACCATCAGTTGTAGTAGTGACTTCATGACTGTCTTGATATAGTCATGATGGCTTACTCTTGTAAAGTCGCATTTTCCTGTGGAATTTTCAAAAACAGTGATAAAGTACCAAATTTGCATATTTTTAAATTAAATAGATTGCGAGTTATTTCAATATGCATGTAAATAGTGGTTGTGAACTATTTTGAGCTTTTAGAAATAAAAAAAAATCATTTTTATTGACAAAATTCATGAATATCTGATAAAAATATACATTTTTTTTGGGTAAAAATTTGTATTGAAATCAACATTATAATGCTGGTGTATGTTTGTAAATGTAAACTAGAGTTCAATCCAAATGTTTATACAGTTAGATGCTGTATATATTCAATTTTATTGAAACATATAAAATGCCATAACAAATAGCAGCTATCACGGCCCAACTTGATTGGGTCAGTGATGTTATCAACTACGTCAGATTGTCCAAATTGTGTGGGTCAGTGGAATAAGGGGGCTAACTCCCTCAATGAGTTAGCCCCCTTCTTCCACTGACCCACTCGAGTATAATGAGTGCAACAGTAGATATTCGAAAAATCGGCTATATGTGGTCACTTGCATGGCGTGGATAACGCATTAGACCCCAGGTGGGATGTCGGTCAGTTTGTGGGTGAAATATTTTAATCAGACTCAGACGATTGATTTGGAGTAGTACGTCCGTTCACCAGCAGGGTCATATGCAGACAGCAATGTACATGTGTGTGGGAGGTTTAATCCTGATTGTCGCACATTTGAGTGTCCAGTAGTCCTGATTGTCCCACATTTGGATTTTGCAGATTTCAGGCTATAGTCTTAAACAATAACGTAACATTGTATGCCAGTTATACTTGTATATATGTAAATATAAATAAAATAAATATATTATTAAAAAATAAAGTGGCATACAATTTTGTTATAAGTTTTAGTCTAAATTAGTGTTTCAAAGTGTGTATTGTTAAATAATCAAATTATCTACAATTCTTTGATGATTAGTAAAGCCAATTGACTAATAGAACATCAAAGGAAGTTGATTAATAAACAGTGTACATCGATTGGTGAGAAGGGCATCTGTACTTCCGTTGGTTCCAGTAGATGAAGTTGAAGACGTATGGGTTTGAAGCTTTGGAAGCTGCTGAAGCAGAAGAGCTCCCAGTTGACGTCACCCCATTCACTGACTACGTCACCGAGCAGTGGGTTGACAGGGGCGACAAGGCCATATGGAATCACTATGCCACACAGGGACCCAGGACAACTAACCATCTAGAAGGCTGGTACAACAAACTCAAGAAGGCAGTTCACCACGCACATCCAAACATCGTTTGCATTATAAAAATCATGCAGCAAATCGAGGCAGCATCGTACATTAAGATTCTGCAGTTTGAGGCTGGAGGTGCACACCCTGTGAAATCTAGACGGTACTAACAGATCAAGCAGCGACTCGGCAACTTGATGAGTACGCTGGAGTACGCTGACGCCGCATCAAACCTGCTCCATATCTAGACGTCATAGACCGATATATATGTATAATATTTATTAAACTAGAAAATGTGTTCATAGAACACGGATGCCCCACATATCGCTTTGATAATAAATGAGGCCAAATTCCAAGTAAAATTATTTTTTTACCTGAGCGTTAAGGTTTTTGAAGCACCAAGTATGTGACCTTGACCCTGGGCTTGGCGGGGGCAGGACGAACGTGGATTTGGCACAGGGCAGTAGAGGACCATTAGAGCAATGCGTATATGAAGTATGAAGCTGATCCGTCAAAGGGAACATAAATTATAAGATATTTACCCGAGTGTTAAAGCTTTTGAAGCACCAAGTATGTGACCTTCAACCTGGGCTTTGCGGGGGCAGGACGAACGTGGATTTGGCACAGGGCGGTGGAGGACCATTATAGCAATGCGTATATGAAATATGAAGCTGATCCATGAAAGAAAACAGAAATTATAGGATATTTACCCGAGCGTTAAAGTTTTTGTAGCAATAAGTATGTGACCTTGACACTGGGCTTGGCGGGGGCAGGACGAACGTGGATTTGGCACCGGGCGGTAGAGGACCATTAGAGCAATGCGTATATGAAGTATGAAGCTGATCCGTGAAAGAAAACAGAAATTATAAGATATTTACCTGAGCGTTAAAGATTTTGAAGCACTAAGTATGTGACCTTGACCCTGGGCTTGGCGGGGGTAGGACGAACGTGGATTTGGCACAGGATAGTAGAGGACCATTATAGCAATGAGTATATGAAGTATGAAGCTGATCCGTGGAAGGAAACAGAAATTATAAGATATTTACCCGAGCGTTAAAGTTTTTGAAGCACCAAGTATGTGACCTTGACCCTGGGCTTGGCGGGGGCAGGACAAACGTAGATTTGGCACAAGGCGGTAAAGGACCATTAGAGCAATGCGTATATGAAGTATGAAACTGATCCGTGAAAGAAAACAGAAATTATAAGATATTTATCTGAGCGTTAACAATGTTGAAGCACTAAGTATGTGACATTGACCCTGGGCTTGGCGGGCGCAGGACGAACGTGGATGTGGCACAGGACAGTAGAGGACCATTAGAGCAATGCGTATACGAAGTATGAAGCTGATCCGTGAAAGGGAACAGAACTTATAAGATATTTACCTGAGCGTTAAAGTTTTTGAAGCACCAAGTATGTGACCTTGACCCTGGGCTTGGCGTGGGGCAGGACGAACGTGGATTTGGCACACGGCAGTAGAGGACCATTAGAGCAATGTGTATATGAAATATGAAGCAGATCGGTCGAAGGATGAAGAAATTATGAGACATTTACCCGAGCGTTAAAGTTTCGTAACGGACGGACGGACGGACGGGACGGACGGACAATGGTAACACTAAATGCCCACTCCACTATCGTGGTGGGGCATAACAATCGAGACGATTCTAATGTACTGATAATGTACTGACAAAACAGGTGTATTTTCTTGTATTTATAGCTTTATTAAAAGTTTCTTATCAACTGTTTTTCATTTTAGAACTTGAAAGTGGAAACAGAGCAAACTCCAAATAACCCTAGGGCTATGATATTACCTGTAACAAAATCCTGATCGTCCCACATGGAAAATGACCAGATTTAACAAATGTGGGACAATCGGGTTACACTGTGTGGGAGTCAGCGCTAAACTCACATCGTTTTTCATCATTGTCCCGATACTTGCTCTGGTATTAGGTACCCACGTTCGGAGTAAATAAGTTTAATTACATTACATTACATTGCATTACATAAGGGCTATGACGGAGTAGTACTATTAGTCTAGTATTACCCAATATTTGCGTTTGAACCGTTATTTATTGACTTTCTACATCTTGGAGAGTGACCTAATAAGTTTACTAATACACACTTTATTATGTGAGTTTATGATAATGTTTTTGTCGTTTATTGTGGAATTTTCTTTTAATAGCAATATAGCGAAGTATGAACGTCAACGACCTGCAGAGTATTGATGTATACTGAGCAAAACTAGAAACGTCCCTCCATGTTTAAGGAAAGATTCATCAAAAACCAAAAGGGTTACTTTTAAAAATCAAAATGGAAAAACAAGTTCATTCATTTCTGTATGAAAGCCAATAAATTGCATTTGGATATCTTGTTAAATATTCGAGAGATAACCGGCCAAGGGCGGTAGGGGTCAAAATCAAAAATCACAAAAACTCAGAAATGTGTTACTTAATGTTTAGAGATGGAATTTCAATAAGTAATGTGGCAAATTCAGTAAATCTCGTTAGTACCGAGTGTGGCCACCATTTGCATGAATGCATGCAATGATCCTACGCCGCATCGACGTGACGTAACGCAATACCAGTGCGTTGGGCAAATTCCTCCATTCCCGTTGTAACGCCTGTGTAAGATCGCGAACATTGTCAATCTGATGGTTAGCTCGTGCTTTGCGGCCCAGCTCATCCCATATGTGCTCAATGGGATTGAGATCCGGGGAGACCGCGGGCCATGGCATGACGTCGACGTTGTTTTGCTGTAAGTATTGAGTGGTGACCCTGGCTACGTGAGGGCGGGCATTGTCGTGCATCAATGTCACACCAGGACCATGCTGACGGATAAATGGTAAGGCATGTGCATTTAGCACATCTGCAACATAACGTTGTGCATTGATGTTGCCCTGTACAACAACCAAATCTGTCTTCCGGTTTCCCATGATCCCACCCAGACCATTACGCTCCCTCCCCCAAACCTGTTCTTCTCAACAATGCAACAATCGGTGAATCTTTCATTTTTACGCCTGTATACCCGTAATCTTCCGTCAGCATAACTAACTGTGAACCGAGATTCATCGGTGAACAAAACTCGGTTCCAGTCAGCCCTTCTCCAGTTCAGATGACGTCGCGCCCATAACAGTCTGGCAGCACGGTGACGTTGGGTCATTATCTGACCAGTGTACGGGCGGCGTGCCCGGATTGGTTGGGCGTTACGACGTAACCGGTTGCGAATGGTCTGCCCTGAGACACCGTATCGCCTAGCAGTGACTGTTGCTGCCAATCGACGTTGACGTAAGTGCGTCAACGTAATGTAACGATCGGCTCTAGCCGTCGTTACACGAGGCCTACCAGGTCGCTGCCGGTCGTGAACAGCCCCAGTCTGCTGGTACCGGGCTGCAAGACGATCAATCGTCTTCCGACAGCAACCAAACCGAGGCGCGACCGCCCTGGCGACCATCCCACCCGCAAGCATCCCAATTGCCTGATTTCGCTCGTTTTCGGAAAGCCGTGGCATATCGAAAACAGTGAAAAATTAAAAAAGTTTTTTAATTTTCCGAATAGCCCCTATCGCATGAATGGTACGACATGAACTGAATCACCTTATCGATGACAAGTATAGCGTGCACGTGCAAAAAGTGGAAATCAACGTTCCGGTCACTGGCCGCTATGTAAACCGTGTGTATCGGCTAAACTGTACACGATCGTATTCTGAACATCGCCACGGTTTAAAATACATGTACTTTGAAGATGTGGTACATATATAGACAGAGATACACCGGCTATAAAACAGGGACGTTTCTAGTTTTGTTGAGTATATTTTAGTCGCGAAATGGAAACTTTATCCCGCAGATGTATACCGTTCACTGGTATAGCGACATGTAGTGCAACCTATAATATAGCTTAAAAAATTTCAGCTCTACGGGTGTGTTTTACTATTTCATCTGTCTTTTATATTTTTTTGTATCCGTGAGAGCTGATACCCTTATAGTGTAAACTTTAGTCACAATAACAGCCCAATCTGTCCTGACGTTTTGCTACACAGTCTCACGAGTGAGACGTTGAACACTTCTCAGTAATGCTATAAACATTCATAGGCCAATACTTTGACAGGATGATTTTACAGTCGGTTTACACAAATGGGAATAAAAGGATAACCAATGTCAAAGTATGTATACTTTCATGTGATAGATTGGGCTGTTATTGTGACTAAATTTTACACTATAGCTCTCACGGATACAAACAAATATAAACTAGATTGGTCAGTAAGCGAGGCTTACGGAATACCCCCCGCGTGGGCCAAGGTACCCCTAAATATGTAAAATAATATCAAAGTTTGTGGGCTTGTGACCTTAACTCTGAGCTGAGCGGGGGCGGCATGAACGTGAATTTGTCATAGGGTGGTAGAGGTCTATTGGAGCAATGCGTGTGTGAAATGTGAAGCAGATCCGAGCAAGGAAATTATAACCGATTTCTCTGATGTTAAGTTTTGTAAAGAGACTAAGTATGTGAGCTTGACCTCGATATCAGCGGGAATTTGTCACAGCATGATAGTAGAGCCTTAGAGGAATGCATGCATGAAATCTTACGAATTTTCGATGAAAGAAATAGAAGTTATAACATATTTCTCTGATGTTAAGTTTTGTAAAGAGACTAAGTATGTGTGACCTTAACCTTGGGATCAGCGGGGGTTGGACGGTCGTAGATATGTCACAGCATGATAGTACAACCTTAGAGGAATGCACGAGTGAAATATTAAGAAATTTCAATGAAGGAAATAGATGTTATAACTTACTTCTCTGATGTCAAGTTTTGTAAAGAGACCAAGTATTTGACCTTGACCTTGGAATCAGCGGGGGTTGGACGTCATGGATATGGCACAGCATGGTAAGTAGAGCCTTACAGGAATGTATGTGTGAAATATTAAGCATTTTCAACGAAGGAAATAGAAGCTATAACATATTTCTCTGATGTTAAGTTTTGTAAAGAGACTAAGTATTTGACCTTGACCTTGGATCAGCGGGGGTTGGACGGCCGTGGATTTGGCACAGCATGTAGTAGAGCCTTACAGGAATGCATGTGTGAAATATTAAGCATTTTAGATGAAGGAAATAGAAGCTATAACAATATTTCTCTGATGTTAAGTTTTGTAAACATACTAAGTATTTGACCTTGACCTTGGGATCAGCCGGGGTTGGACAGCCGTGGATTTGGTACAGCGTTGTAGTAGAGCCTTACAGGAATGCATGTGTGAAATATTAAGCATTTTAGATGAAGGAAATAGAAGTTATAACAATATTTCTCTGATGTTAAGTTTTGTAAACAGACTAAGTATTTGACCTTGACCTTGGAATCAGCGGGGGTTGGACGGTCGTGGATATAGCATGGTAGTAGAGCCTTACATGAATGCATGTGTGAACTATTAAGCATTTTAAATGAAGGAAATATAAGTTATAACAATATTAATTTTCTCTGATGTTAAGTTTAGTGACGGACGGACGGACCGGACGGACGGACGGACGGACGGACTCCAGTATACCCCTTCGTTGTGGGGGTATAAAGACAGATGAAATAGTAAAACACATCCGTGGAGCTGAGATTTTCTGAGCTACCTATAGTATTGCCTATACAGCGGAAAACGTGCAGCTAGCACGGGTAAAGAGTTTATGCATACATGCATGTATATATACTGAAAGGATAAAGAAACGCAGGGTAACAATATACGCAATAATTATTTAAATGCTTGGCCTAAAATTATGAAAACCGGTCAGGCGACTATCTTGGTCACTGTGCACCAAAACCGGTGCCTAAAGTTACTCAACCGTCTAATGCACCGTACCACATAGAGAAAGTGATACAAAGCCAAAAACACGTGCAGCATGATGATGATAAGTTCGTCAAAACATGTTGTCATACCACTTGATACGCTTGAGGTATACACATCGTTTTCCGCTATTTACACTGAATTTATAGCTCTCACAATCATGGTACGTCTGACGGAAGTTCAGAGGGGTCAGGCTATTGCATTGCTAATGCAAGGTCAAACGCAACAGCAGGTTGCTATGCAGCTCGGTGTGGATGTTTCCACCATCGTCTTGTCCGTCGTCTGAGAGAGACTGGAAGGGTTGCCGACCGACCGAGATCGGGACGTCCGCGCGTAACGTCGCGACTTCAAGACAGGGCTATTCGTCTCGTCCACCTACGTAATCGCCACGTTACTGCCACTGAAACCGCTATTAACACGGTAGGCAATCATAATCGCCACATTGCGCGAGGTTGGTCTGCGAGCACGTCGTCCCTACGTTGGTCTGCCTCTCACTCGTGCACGTCGCGCGCGTCGTATGGCTTGGTTGGCGGCACATGCTTCCAGACGATTTCCAATGAGGCAATGGAGACAAGTCTTTTTCACAGATGAGTCCCGGTTCACTCTTTTTCGTTCGGAAGGTCGACGTCGTGTATACCGACATCGTGGGGAACGCTTCGCCTACGCTTGTGTTCTTCACAGGGATAGGTTTGGGGGTGGCTCGGTTATGGTCTGGGGAGGGATATCTAACGGGGTAAAGTCACCGTTAATTGTGTAGCCGGGAATATAACCGCCGTAAGATAACATTAACCCACTCGACTGGCCAACGTACAGTCCCGATTTGTCCCCAATCGAACATCTGTGGGACGAACTTGACAGGAGGATAAGGGGGTGTCGGAATACCCCTTCTAATCTCGACCAACTAAGGACTGCATTGTTGGAAGAGTGGAACAATATCCCAATAAGAAGGATAAATGCACTGATGAATTCCATGCACAAGAGAATCAGGGCTGTGACAGATGCGCGAGGGGGGCATACCAGATACTGACAAAACAGTGGATTTCACTGTGCGATATTGGGGTGTGGTACCGTACCGTCGATTGTGATTCAATTAATAATGAATTATCGGTCAAAACCTAATGCAATTTTGGTAATGTGTTGACTAAAGATGTTTTTTTAATACTCGTATAAAATATTGTATATAACAGCAAACACATCACTTTAAATCACCTCAAATGTTTACCCTGCGTGTCTTTATCCTTTCAGCATATTTAAAAACTATGGCGTTGCTTGCATGTACATGTACATGTATAACACAGGCACTTTGTGGTATGGACGACAACTAGCTCTTTACATCATACCCAGTTTTTTTTTACTCTGATATTAAATATCTACAAGGTAGGACACTCGCAATCTTTTCAGAAGTGGTACTAATGTACCTTGGGCCCGGCACACTAATTCAGAAATAGTAACGCGCGGGAAGGCCGGGACCCTGCTGGTCCCGGCTGGTACCGGCCTTCGCGCGCGTTACAATTACTGAATTGGCGAGCCGGGCACAAGGTAATTAATCCACATCCGTTGGTTGAAAAGATGGCGAGTGTCCTACCTTGTAGATATATAATATTGGAGTAAAATCGGGTATTATTTAAAGAGGCATCTGTCGTTCATACCATAAAGTGCCTGTGATGTATAAAGGTCTACGATCCTACATGCAGGTCTAATACACAAGAAACGGTGATTACTATCTTTGTCTTATGCGTAGTCTGATCTGGGCTTGCACTGTTTGCGACTGTGTTAATGAAATCTTCTCAGGGAATTTGTCTCGCCATTCTGAGCCGCGGACAGATTCCATGATACGACCTTGGTTAATCCACGCCATGCAAGTGCAAAATGGAATGTACATGTAGGTTCCTAACCCAAATGTTCTGGCTATCACGGAACACGACTTGAAAGTCGCCCTGCGTGACAGCTAGACAATTCTGGTTACTTTGTTCAATGGGCGGGGTTTATGCAAATTCTAACGGAGTTGGAAGACAATGGGCGCCACGATTCCCTTCCAAATAAATTCCGAATGAGTGTGGCATTTAAAGGACGTAAACGCAAGGAATTTGGTCATGATAGTGTAAATTAGCCCATGGGTGCCTCTTGGAGGGACAGGTTTCCTGGATTGTTATTAGTTTATTCGGTCCTGCCAAAAGGCGCCAATGGGATTCACTTTCACGGATGAAACATGAACAAGTTTTTACAGTTTACGTTTTTCAACTAATTTATATAAATTTAATTATGAACATTGTGTTTCTAATTGCAAAGTCTTTTAAATGACACGATCATTTTAATATAATTTATCTACAGTACTCACATTCAGCCAACACGCCTGTCTTCGTCGATTCCTCTTTCTTCGTATGTGTATGGTGGCATATATGGGCAACCGAGTTGTCGAATTGTTGACATAATTTATCTAAAGTACTCACATTCGGCAACACGTGTGTCTTCGTCGACTCCTCTTTCTTCGCATGTGTATAGTGGCATATATTTGCCATCGACTTGTTGACATAATTTAACGCAATATGGCGACTTAAATATCACGACCTGTCGACATAACGTGAAACTATGTCGGCATGTTGAGATAAATTATGTTGACATGTTGAAATAAAATATCACATTACATGTATGCCTACATATTGTGTTAAACTATCACGTTATGTGGACTTTTACCTTTATATAACGTTATATCAACAAGTTGTGTTAACTTTTCACGTTATGTCGACATGTTGTGATGAAATGACACATCATGTCGACGTTATGTTGACATGAAGCGATACCTTATCACATTTGTTGTCCCTGTATCACATTATATCGAGATACAGCATCACGTTATGTTGACATATTGTGTTAACGTATCACCTTATGTTGACATATTGTGTTAACGTATCACGTTATGTGGACATGTTGTGTTAAACTATTACTGTATGTCGACTTGTTGTGATAACTTATGACGCTATGTCGACATAATATTTCTCAACATGTCGACATAGTGTCACGTTATATCGACATGTCGTAATATTTAAGTCAACATGTTGCGATAAATTATATAAAAATCTCTACATCTCGATGGCAAATATATGCCACAATACATGTGCGACCGAGATATTCCAACCACGAATACTGACCACGAGGATCGAGCGCCCACGTGGTTATTTTGGCGGGAAACTGCCAGGATGGAAATTCGACGTTTGCGACCCAGCATAGCCAGATTACACCGGTATATGCACATGCACTGTCTGCTCACAGTCCACACGATTTTGCCCGTCCAGCCACGTGGTCTTTCTTTCTACAACTAGCGAATATATTGGCCCTTGTTTTGAATGCGTACGCCACCGACTGCGCTAATCTTGCCAATATTTGCCATTGTCCTTATAATAAAATACTTGAATAGTGTGCTTGAACGAAAGCAGTTTGATTGAATGAGCCTGATCTGTGCTACGGCTCAGGCTCAGCCAATCAAACTGCTTGACTGTGAGTTGTGCTACAGCTAAGGCTCAGCCAATCAAACTGCTTGACTGTGAGTTGATATTGCCAATAGATTCTTAGCAACGTTGACATATTGACAAGATTAACGCAGGCGGTGGTGTATTACATATGTTTACTAGAGGCATTCTGTTCGTCAGTGGAAATCCTAACGGTGCCACGAGCTGCCTATACTAATGTACATATATATTTCACGGCTGAGGTGATGGCACACTTGGCCACGCACGAGCTGCCTGCATGTATAACGTCCTTGCCTGTATACGGTCGCACTGTCAGATTTGGATATACAGTGGAACCTCTCTAAACTGGATAACCTTGGAGGTTCACAGGGTGTGCGTTTTGGATATGCTCCACTGTAAAACAAGCAGATGACCACTTCAAGGCACACATAGATGCTGTGTGATCATGGACATACATTATCCTCCGAGATGAAGCGCAATGAAACCTATCAAAATTAAGCACAGCTAACATTTCTCTGTGTCCAGTTTTAGAGAGGTTCCGCTGTACTATAGGAATGAATGGCCTTTTTGCGGAATTTATCGATGTATAAACTTGGAAAAGTCGCGGGAATACTGGACGAAGGCCGGAAGGCCTCGTCCAGTATTCCCGCGACTTTTCAAGTTTATATCCCCGATAAATTCAACAAAAAGACCATTCATTCCTTATAATTCCAGCATTTGAAATAAATTCATCAAGAAAATGTGTTTATTTTCCGTTTTCTTAAGAATTATTTTAACTGCGCCTCACGGTTACGGAAAGTAGTTCGGCGTGGGAGTTTACTGGGATATACATTTTGGACAGAGACATGCTACGGGCCAATCAAATGTTAGGGAATTGTGTAAATATTTTTGTGCTGGAATTATTTTCTGCATGTTCTGGCAAAATAAACATTCATTCACCATTACATGTACCACACGCAATGATTACCATTATTATACATTTTATATCAGGTGTAACTTTCCACACTGATATCAGGGGCAATAACCGTGTTTCCTTAAAATGTTAACGGACATTACTATTTATTCTCTGTATTTATTTTTTTTATGTGCAATTATCATACTTTATTATCGACAATATTATTTTTTTCAGGTGACGCATTTAATTAGTATAAATAATTAAAAAATACCATGTTCATTTGCAAATGAAAATAGCCTGATACCAACGCGCGTCACTATCAGAAAAATAAATATTAATACATGATTATATCTGTATAGCGGCCACTCGAAATCTTTAGAACTGGTGGAATAGTGACACAATTATACACTTATTTAATTGCTATAAAGAACATGTTTTGCCTATTGAGTGGGCATGTACCTTTAAAATAGAAATACAATATGATTGAAATATGTATTCATGGCAAATCTATACAATCTGCGTCTGTAATTGAAATTGGCCGTTGCTGTTCCCATATTTAGTAGTCTCCCGTCCGACACTGAAAGGAGCCACACATTTTCTCACTGATTGGTAAGACGGTACTTTAACCCTCACTATACGGGAGACGAAAATTGTCGTCTGCTGTTTTTCATTTGTGCCTTAATTCTGAACAAAAACCTGTTTTGACAGCACATGAGATTCTCATGCGCTGCCAAAACAGGTTTTTATATTGATAATAAAATATTTCCAGCAGACGACAAAATTTAATTCAGCGTAGTAAGGGTTAAGTATTTTGATTATTATCGCAGAGGGCGCCGTATGTATACATCTTCGGAATACCCCCGCTTTTGCCCGATTGAACAAGCCTTTTAGAATCATATATTCGACAGAATATTAAAGTTGAACGTCGACAATCATGATGGTGCCCAACTCCATTGAGCTGTACATCCTTGAACCGCCATCGACGCATGCGTAATGCAGTTATGGAAATACAATCGTATCACGTGGTTCATTAGCACCGTGAGCGGAGACGTATGTTATATATAAACGCCATTATCGCATGTCGCATCATTGCCACGAATATATTGCATTTGCAAACAATTTGCCTAAACGATGTAGAAAATTTGCGAATACAGTGGAACCTCTCTAAACCGGACACTAAGAAAACAGCTGTGATCCTATTTTTGATCAGATTCTTTGTCATTTATCTCCGGTATTAATGACTGCTCGTGATCGCATACCGCACAACTATGGCTCAGAATGATCAAATGCCTGATTTACAGTGAAACCTTTCTAAGCCGGACCACCCAGTGTGTCCGGTTTAGAGAGGTTGCATTGTAATCGCATTTGCATTGAAATATACACCAATTTTGACATTTTTACGCGAAGTTAGGCTAAATTATAACAACATTGTGGCTGCGAACTGAAAATCAAAATGTCGTTTTCATCATATGTATTCCCCTATGTGGCTGTGACTGGAGAAAAGGGGCGTATGGGTTTTGCGACGAATGTAGATCCGGATCAGCCTGTGCATCCGCACATTCCTATCAGGATCTGCGCTGTTCGCCCTTCCGCCAATGAAACACCCGTTATGATTCAAGCCTTGTAACAAGCAAGCAAGGTGATTATCAGGCTACAGGAGTGTGCTATTTTATCAGGAGCTTCACTGGTCACAAATGTCATAAGCCCCATTTTTCCAGTCACAGCCACATATGTGTGCCGAACAAATTACTGAAATGAAATTCTGCGAAATATTAGTGGAATATGTGAGGAAAATGGCTTATTGCTTTTGCGACCAGTGTAGATCCAGATCAGCCTGTGCATCCGCACAGTCTGATCAGGATCTGCACTGTTCGCCATTCCATCCATGAAACACCCGCCATGCTTCTAACAAGAAATATATTTCGTTATCACGCTACAGGAGTGCTATTTGATCGTGAGCTGGACTCGTCACAAATGCCATAAGCCCCATGTATACAGTCACATCCACATGTGCTGAACAAATTACTGAAATGAAATTCTGAGAAATATCAGTGGAATAAGTGAGGAAAGTGGAAACATACGTCGGTTAGCTGATGTTATTTGGGCCATTAATTTACACAATTTGCATTTTGTAAATGCTGATTTTCTTTCCTTTGTGTCAAACAGGATATAACGCTGTGGAGTATTTCTATAAATACTCACAGTCTTGTGATGGGACGAGAACAATCACTGCATCGCTCACGTGGTTACAACAACAACAACGTCGCCCACTCCAAAGTAAGTATTATTTGATATTTTCCTTAATATGCAACGGATTTTGATGAAATATGGCACAGCAAACGCGTCTTCATGAGCTGCATTTGGTGGTATATAGAGTTTGGCACAGACTTGTGTGGTTTTTGCAAAGAATCAAGTGCTTATACGTGTAACTCGCGGGAGGTGACGTAAATTATATCATTGGTAACAATGCACACAAACCACCAGATATGCAAAATAACCAATAAAACACCGAAATATGAACCGTTCTTCAAGAACCTGTGGTAACAAAGAGGTAGTTTTGTTTGAGCAATAGAAACATACAGTTCGGACAATATTTCTGACATCAGACATGTAACATCGTTTTTTGTTTTATCGAAAATGAATACAAATTATAGACATACATGTACTTTAGAACATGCTACTTGTTGATCCTTCTTGATATTTTCCACAGGACCTCTGAGACTGCACTACTGTCTGCGCTAATCTTGCCAATAATTGTCAATTTCGTTATTTCAAAATACACAGCTAATATTCAGCCAATCAAGCTGCTTGATTCCAAATATTTTGAAAGTTATACTCCCTTGGCGCTTTACAATATTTAGTGTATATATACCCGCAATGGACAAACAATTATCCACTGACAGTCTCATTTGTACGGAGACCGGCAGGGGACGTAGAATTATTTTTTTATTAATTCGTTCCCCCAATTTAACAACTCGTTCCCACGAATTAACAATTCGTTCCCACGAATTTACTATTCGTTCCCTCAATTTAACAATTCGTTCCCACGAAATAACAATTCGTTCCCACGGGAACGAATTGTTAATTCGTGGGAACGAATTGTTATATCGTGGGAACGAATTGTTAATTCGAGGGAACGAATTGTTAAATTGAGGGAACGAATTGTTATTTCGTGGGAACGAATTAATAAAAAGAAATCCATGTCCCCTGCGGGCTCCGTACATTTTTGAATAATTTCACGAACTTTCGAGACTAATTTCGTGCAAACTGAGACACGACAAATTAATTTTGTAAGAATGAGAGGTTTATTGACCTTTGCATTGACAATAGATGTTCAGTAAGTTGAATATCTTGGAAAGACTAACTCAGGCGGTTGTGTCATTTTCTGAAATGTCTAGCCAATTTTTCATCCAACAAGGTGTTGTGGTGTCGTTTTCTGCCAACTTGAGCTGAACCAATGATAGTCTGCTAGACCAAGGGGATGTGACTGGAGAAATGGGACTTATTGCTTTTGCGATCAGTGTATATCCAGATCAGCGTCCGCACAGTCTAATCAGGATCTGCACTGTTCGCCATTCCATCAACGGAACACCCGTATGATGCTTCTAACAACCAACATAGTTCGTTATCCAGCAACAGGAGTGTGCCATCTGATCAGGGGTTGTACTGATCACAATACACATTCAACAATGCGCAATCAACATGCCAATAGACCATATATTCGCTCGTATTAGATTGTCGTGCAAATTGCCCAAATCGTTTCGGAAATTGGGAAGCGAATGACAATGCGTTTTCTAACTAATGTTTTACTGCGGTAATAAATTGCAAGTGTCGAGTTGCCCGTTCAACAACATGATTTTCTCTACTTTTCCAATCGATTTACAAGATTTGTTAAAAACAAGATAACAAATCTCGTTTCTGACTAATCGTTCTGATATTTATTTAAAACAAGATATCTGTTTAACGCCAATATACATGTACACATGACATGTACATGTATGTGTGTATGCCTCACGAACTATATACTGACAAGCCATGGGATTTTGTACCTAAGATGTGCGATTTTTCATGAAAAAGGTTTACACAATTTATGATATCTTCCGTAAATGAGGTCGAATGTTGACGAAATGTTCGGAACATTTCGTCAACTTTCGACGTCATTTACGGAAAATATCGTAACTTTTTTAAATATTTACATGATACAAAATGATTACAAAATCACATGACGTGTATCATATGATACATGTATCTCTAAATATCTTTTTTCATCGTATCATATCTCACGTACTTTAGGAGATATCTTCTACGAAACTAAAGAAGATATCTGAACAAATATATCAACAAAAATAACAAATAAATATATCTACTAAACGTCAATGTCAACGGTTAGCGTGCAATTCTTATTCGTGTACCAATTTCTTTTAGATTTAATGTGTTTCACAGCCAAAAGTTTGTCGGCAGCAAAACGTGGAACAGACAGTAGTGGCTGGACAAACAGGATGTATGCCATTGTTGGTCGGTCTAGCTCTGGCTGGTGCTGATGGTGTACTGTGACCTTCACCATTAATGTTTGTAGTTGGATGTGCACTATCGATGTCATATTGACGCAATGCTAAAATCCTATATCAGGTACATGCATGGAATCGCCAAAAAAGTTTGATTATTACAGTGTCACACATATCATGCATATTGAAAGGGTCAGTCATATTTGCGTTATGAGACACTATATAGAACAATCAGTATAATTCCCATCCTATCTTTCAGTTTAAACTTTATTTATTTTACAACGATTACAAACAAACGCTGGGGCCCGTTTCACTAAACTTCTTACGACTATAATGTTCGTAAGTGCAAATTTAAGATCGTCTGTAAATTACGATTTATGGATTTACATTTATTGAGCATAGGCTGCATATGCAGCCTATGCTCAATAAATGTAAATCCAATAATTGTTTACAAGAAAATAGTGTTAATGTGAAAATAGTGTTAATGTGAAATTTACAGACTATCATAATTCTGCACTTACGAAACATTTTAGTCGTACGAAGTTTAGTGAAACGGCCCCCTGGTCTCGATAGTTTTAGTTCTCTGGTTACTCAAGACTACGGAGCCCAGCAGGGGACATAGATTTTTTTATTAATTCGTTCCCACGAAATAACAATTCGTTCCCTCAATTTAACAATTCGTTCCCTCGAATTAACAATTCTTTCCCACGATATAACATTTCGTTCCCTCGAATTAACAATTCGTTCACACGAAATGACAATTCGTTCCCTCAATTTAACAATTCGTTCCCTCGAATTAACAATTCGTTCCCACGATAATAATTCGTTCCCACGAATTAACAATTCGTTCCCGTGGTAAATAATTGTTATTTCGTGGGAACGAATTGCTAAACTGAGGGAACGAATTGGTATTTCGTAGGAACGAATTAATAGAAATAAAATCTACGTCTACATATTTTCAACAGTAGCATCGAGAAATAGAAATAACCCCAGCAATAGTAGTCTCTGTATTAATCTAATTGTCGAGCTCATTTCACACGCCATACATACACAACCGCCTGCGTTAATATGACCCTTATTGTCAAAGATTCTGAACATCTATGCAAACTCGTAATCAAGCATTTGATTGCCTGAGCCTGAGCTGTACCACAGCTCAGGCTTAGTCAATCAAGCTGCTTGAAGCATATACATATTCAAATATTTCGAACAAAGAAATTGGCAAATAGTGGGCAAGATTAGTGCAGGCGATAGTGTATTCGGTGTTGTTTGTTTTTCAGAGAAGAAAAAAACATATTATATACATGTATACGAGAAACAAGTTTATGAGAAATGTATGTAGTTTCTGCCTGGGTTGTTTGGCTTTTGGCTCGACTTGTCTCGATATTTATCAGGTAACCTGTCCTGTATTGACCGAATATGTACTGACTGATAACATATTGTTGTACATGTATCAGGTCAATGCCGAATATCCCAGTTACAACAAATTGAAAAATGACGTTTCATTGGTCGAACGGCGTCACATGACGTTACTGAATGACTTCATTGTAATGACGCAACGTAAACAAGTCCGCGTTCTGTCCGTAGATAACGACGTCATATGTGGTCATTTTTTCGCATAAAGCGTTACCTGATAAATAGAATACGAAGCTACTGTCTATCAGGTTTATCAGGCTGGGCTAGGAAACGGTAGGAATTCCTCGACGAGCTTCGGAATTCCAACGCATTTCCTAGCCTTGCCTGATAAACTTGATATCAAAAGACACTAGACTGGTATTCTCTATTTCTAGTTCGGTGGCTACTGAAGACATACATGTATTGTCATCAGAAATGGAAATTTCCCAGCACTAGTATTCTCCGTATTAATCTAATTGGTGAGCTAATTGCATTTCACACACCCTACATAATGGTCCTCGTTGTAAACAATAACACAAGATGTCACACGGCACATCGTAATGAAATTTACCGAAGACAAACAGGCTAAAGAAAAGTGAGTCATCTGTCACCATTCCGATGACATGTCTCTTTATTACACCGATGCTTTCAAGATAATGGCATTAGTTAAAAGGCCGTACTATGATAAATCATTGAATTAATGGATGTAGTACATGATATATTGTAGCTTCACACTGAAGTGTCTGCTTGACCTTTCAAAAATAGGTCAATGTCGCTTGCACTGTGGAGTATTGTAGCTGTATATACAGTGGGGTCTGCGTGTAAGTGCACACACGAACGAACACGGCAGGTTGGTTCCAACCTGTCGTGTTCGTTCGTGTGTGCACTTACACGCTGACCCCACTGTATACATGTACATGTACGACAGGCATTTGTAGAGAATACCAGGCTAGAGTCTTTTGATATCAAGTTCATCAGGCAAGGCTAGGAAACGCGTAAGAATTCTTAGGCTTGCCGAAGAATTTCTACCGTTTCCGAGCCGCGCCAGATAAACTTGATATCAAATGACATTATCATGGTATTCTATTTATCAGGTAATGTTTTTGGCTACATACTGAGCAATTATGATATTGTTTCAATTGAAAAGAACGCGAACTTGTTTCCGTGACGTCGTTCCACTGATGTAATTCGGTAACGTCATGTGACGCCGTTCGACCAATGAAACGTCAGTTTTCAAATTGGATATTCGTATCAGGTCTTGATATAGCAATATGTTTTCAGTCAGTACTTATTATGCCAATACAAAACTCGTTACCTGATAAATACGTGCACATGGACCGTCGGCTGATCAGAGGTACCATGAAACCTCTAAACCGAACACCCTGGGAGGTCCCCAGGCTTAGAGAGGTTTCACTGTAAATCAGGCATTTTATCATTCTGACCCATAGTTGTGTGCTATGCGATCACGAACAGGCATTATCACCCGCGATAAATGACCAAGAAACTCATCAAAAATAAGATCACATGTGTTTTATTGGTGTCCAGTTTAGAGAGGTTCCACTGTAAATCAGGCATTTGATCATTCTGAGCCATAGTTGTGTGCTATGCGATCACGAACAGGCATTATCACCCGCGATAAATGACCAAGAAACTCATCAAAAATAAGATCACATGTGTTTTATTGGTGTCCAGTTTAGAGAGGTTCCACTGTAAATCAGGCATTTGATCATTCTGAGCCATAGTTGTGTGCTATGCGATCACAAACAGGCATTATCACCCGAGATAAATAACCAAGAAACACATCAAAAATAAGAGCACTGATAACCTTAAAATGTCAACGGACAATAATATTTATTTTCTGTATTTATTTTCTGTATTTATTTTTTTATATGAAAAGATTATTAAATTTACTCATAGTATAAATAATTAAAGAATATCATGCCTCATTTGCATATGAAAATAGCCTGATACCACCTCGCGTCACTATCAGTAAAATAAACATTACTAAATGATTATATCTGGACAGCGGGCACTCGTAATTTTTAGAACTGGTGCGACAGAATTATACACTTATTTACTTCATATAAAGATTTTTTTTTGTGCCTACTGAGTGTGCATATACCTTTAAATTGCATACATATGTTTGTTTATCAACATCCCTGTGTTCATTCTATAGTTCACCCATATGGTCAAGTAACTTAAATTTGTCAATAAAATTATTTGTATAATTATGTTGGCTTAACATTTTTATACTCCCGTTTGAAAATACAGAACATATTATGTATTCACCTTGTACATGCTGGCGGGCATCCGGCGGGCGGGCACAGCTTGTCCATGCATAACTAGAGTTCTACTTGAAATATTGTAACCAAATTTGGTATGCATTGTACATTACATGTTTATCATGGCACGATGAAGAAACCTATGCATTTTCAAAATATTCTGATGACGTATCTCCCCTTGGCGGCCATTTTTAATTTTCGCACACTACCCTTGTCTACGCAAGAACTCAGTGAGTTATCTCCCCTTGTGGCTGGCCTTGCCTCAATGGGCATATATTGTGACCTTTGGCACTCTTGTTTAGCACTCTTGTTTAGCACCTAAAATCTTCTACAGCTATTGGTCAGATTTATTTTAAACTCCATATATGGTATTGTTCTTTATTGTCTATATTTCCATCTTCTCATCTTATTTCTGCTGCTTCTGTGTGATTTCCCATTGGGTATTAAAGTATGTCCCATTGGATTAATAATTCTGGGCCATTTCGAAAAAGTCCATTGAATCAGCGTGCAAACAGTAACTCTTGTAGTCTACTCCCGTACCATCGTCTGACCAGCCGATGTTGGAAACTATGTAGTGAACATTTTCACAAGATTAAATTTCCATCAGAATTTGCCTGGTTTGGCCCTCGGGTACCTATCTTTGGCTCTTTTGTTACCTGGGAGTTGAATTGGGTTATTACCCATTATAAATGTGGTAAGATTAGTACTGATCCTACTGCTTTTTGAAGGGGGCCAAGTGATTCTGGTGTGGCGAGGAATTGGCATAAAATCAGGATTATTCTGATTTCAGGGTTGAATAATTTTTTATTTATTTTTATTGTAAATATTCAGTTCTGATTTTGGGACCCCCCACCCCCTCCCCCATTTATATGGGATGTAATACTAAACCCATTGACCCGGCCTTAAATGACCGTAGCTGTTGATAGGCCGTTAAATCCCAACAAACAAACGTGTGTGGTGGAATGTGTAGTTCTATGTGATAGAACGGTTGCAAATCTATTTTTGCAATCTGTTATTCTCTTTATTTGCACACAAAGTTGCTGAGATTTTGTCACACAGAACAAGGGGAATGTGCAGCATTGAATCAGAATAAAATATTCTCTCAGTCTCAAACGTTTTTATCGTACACCGTACGCGACCGTACCGCACTCGGTCTCAAATCAATTCGTCGCTGTACACAGTAAACTTCCTCTGATATTATCATATATGTTTTCGGTGCCATATCCAACAATGTCGTAAGCACTCGCTTGTGTTTGATACAATTGTATACAACATTTTGCGACGCGAATGCTGGACGCGGACGTGATAGAAGACAGTATTTGACGTGGTATCTAATATAAACAATGCCTTACATACTTTCATTGTAGAAGAGCGTTTCCGGTGTTGCTAAAAATCGTATTGGATTCTCATAAATTATGCGCGTGACCTTTGTCTTAGACTTAAGACAAATCTTAACTGAGATTCGTCTTAGATTGGTCTAAGATTATACTTAAGACTAATTTAAGATAAATCTTAATTTTTATCTTTACTAAGACGGACTTAAGTCTAAGTTTAAGATAAATCTTAGATTCTTTATGAATACGGGCCCAGGTGTTTTACTGGGGCCCGTTTCACTAAGCTTCGTACGACTAAGAAGTTCGTAAGTGCAAATTTAGCATCGTCTGGAAATTTAAATTGATGGATTTACATGTATTGAGCATAGGCTGCATATGCAGCCTATGCTCAATAAATGCAAATCCTATAACTTTTTACAAGAAAACATTGATAATGTGAAATGTACAGACTATCATAAGTTTGCACTTACGAACATTTTGGTCGTAAGAAGTTTAGTGAAACGGGCCCCAGGTGTCCGGTTTAGAGAGATTCCACTGTATCATACATCACATACATTCGGCGCGTTCGGCTTTCATCGGTATAACTCTGTATATATGAACAAGGCTTCTAAATCTGGTCGAACACGTCACCTCCCGCGAATTACATGTTGACAGTATAAAAGGTTTCCGAACGTTCGGAACGGTGAATGTGTAGATAATTGACGATTTCTGTACATGTAGTTGCACAAAACTATGTAAATTGCCCAAAACCAACGAAATCCACCAAAATACCGACATGGCACCAACATAATGTCCATCTTTTCAAACACCGTGCATTCGACTACATGAAGACCTAAATCAGAATTACGCGCTAATTAATCCATAAATATAAATTTGTGTCTTCAATTATGTAGAAAGTGTAAAACAATTTGCGCTGCACTGATATTTGTAAAAGTTTATGCACAGTCTGGAAGTCAATTACTCGCTTCGTCTTTATGGAACGCGTGTAATTCGGAAGTTCAAAGCGGGTCGAGAAAGGTTGTCCTTTCATCATGCTCGTTCTCAATTTCTATTTTCATTTCGATATTGAAAAAAGCACATCCACAGACTTATTAATCAGCTATTAATTTAGTTCAAATGATCGTGGTTCAGTAGGTGCTTTATATTATAACATGAACCTTGGAATATCATTGAATGCGGAAACGAGCAAAAAACCCGTGCGTCCTGTATTACGGTGTTTCTACACAACCGCGTGCGTTAATATTGGCCAGATTATCAACGTTATCAGCTATGGGCAATGCCAACTCGCAAACAAGCAAGTTGATTGTCTGAGCCTCAGCTGTATCACAGCTCAGGCTCAGTCAATCAAGCTGCTTGATTTCAAGATAATATTCAAGTATTTGAAATGAAGGATAGACAAATATTGACAATACTAGCAATAATGCAACAATGAGTGTTTTGTGGAAATTGGCAAAAAATGGGCTTCTGGGGGTCGTTTCACTAAATTTCGTACGACTAAAATGTTCGTAAGTGCAAACGTATGATAGTTTGTAAATTTCACATTACTTGTAAACAATAAACAATTATTGGATTTACATTTATTGAGCATAGGCTGCATATGCAGCCTATGCTCAATAAATGTAAATACATCAATTGAATTTTACAGACGATCCTAAATTTGCACGTACGAACATTTTAGTCGTACGAAGTTTAGTCAAACGGGCTTCTGGGTTTTGCGACAAGTGAAAGGACAATAGCCCAAGACCGCAGACTGTTTCTATTTCTATTCCGAACATGCATTCTATGTTTCTTTTGTTTGTTTATTGTTTGTAATGCCTATCAATAGCTGTGGTCATTTAAGGCCGGGCTAACGGGTTCGATCCCGTATTTTGCCTGCTACATTGGGGGTGGTGTGGGAGGGATCCCAAAATCATAACGGAATATTTACATCGAGAAAATATATATTCAGCCCTGAAATTACAATAACCTCCTGACCCGGTGCCAGGTCCATACCACATCTTTGTCACTTGGCCCCTTCCCCTAAAAGTAATAGGATTAGGAATAATCGTATTACGCATACAAATGGGGTATAACCACTGACGTACTTGAGGGCCAAACCGGGTCTCCGTTCGGGATTCCGGTACGGATTAATCCCGATCGTTATATTCTATATACAATGTTATAATATGTAACTGTGACTGGAGAAATGGTGCGTATGGATTTGTGACCAGTGTAGCTCCTGATCAAATAGCGCACTGATGTAGCCTGATAACAATCTATATTGCTAGATAGAAGCATGGTGGGTGTTTTATTGATGTAATGGCGGATGCACAGGCTGATCTGGATCTACACTGGTCACAAAACCTATAAGCCCAATTTCTCCAGTCACAGCCACATATATGGTGGCTCGTTAGGGACATTTCGTTACTTCGTTCCTATCCGCGTGGAGAATCTTAAAGTTCACCCCTTCGTTTCAACGCCATGTACAGCGAAGATTTGTTGATGGTTTACAAATCAAAACGAAGTGAAAACGATTGTGTTGTGCAACAATATGCATAGAAACGAATATCATTTTTTTACGCGAAAACGATAGTTTCGTTTAAATACCATAAATAGCAACATACTTATTAGATGGTTTTCAGTCTACTGGGGCACGTTTCACTTAACTTCGTACCACTAAAATGTTCGTAAGTGCAAATTTATGATCGTCTGGAAATTTCAATTGATGGATTTACATTTATTGAGCATAGGCTGCATCTGCACTTTTTGCATAAACCGCTATAGCGGGATTTCGGGTTCAAAGGGTTAAATAAAGTATGGTCTGAAGAGGAGGACTTTTAAGGCCCCGGTCTCGGTAGAGCCTGAGACATATATAGTTTGGAATTTGTAACCGTGTGTCCGTCTGTGTGTCTGTCCGGCACATTAAGAACTTCGCCTGAGTTTCTCAATTCTGTCTTATATCCCTTGACAATTACTTTAATAGTTCAATACATCATACGTGTGGACAAATGCCACACATTCATGCTACCCTTAATATGACTTGGCCTTGACTTTTTTACCTTCACAACGTTGAACTTTTTCACACATTAAGAAGTTCGTCGGAATTTCTCAATTATGACGTAACTTCTATATCCCTTGATGATTACTTTAATATTTCAATACATCATACCTGTGGACAAATGCCGCACATTCATTCTGCCCTTAATATGGCCTTGACCTTTTGACCTTCACAACCTTGAACTTTTTCACACATTAAGAAGTTCGTCTGAGTTTCTCAATTCTGACATAACTTCTATACCCCTTGACGGATTACATGCACTTTAATGCATCATACTTGTGGACAAATGCCACATATCCATGCTGCCCTTAATATGACATTGACCTTTTGACCTTCATACCTGTGCTTATGAATACCTTTGCTTAATTAACTTTGCCACAGTTTCTCCAATCTGTCACCGGGGACATTCATGTGCCGACATGCCACATTTCTTGTCCTTACCTGATTCAGTGCACCCTATCCAACAAATAGCAGGCGCCTGTGACGTACTATACCCATCGTGATGTCACTAACGAACCACGATAATGATAGGTGTATTAATGAGAGTGCACACTGGCAACACCTGCGTATTATAACCGAGGAATCCCCAGTGCGTGCATGTGGCAGTGGCTGGGAAAATGGGGATTATTGTCATCGCGACCAGTGTAGACCCAGACCAGCCTGCGCATCCGCGCAGTCTGGTCAGGGTCTGCACTGTTCGCCATCCAGTAGTGAAATAGCCGTCATGATAGTAGCAAAGAGTATATTTGATGATCTTTAACATGGGTCCTCAAACAAAGAAAACTTCAAACGCACATTTGAAAAGACTACTCCGTCATAACTGTTATGTAATGAAATGTAATTAGACTTATGTACTCAGAACTAATGTAGCTTCAGTCAACACTGTTTTCAGTTGTCGTACGTATGACTGACTGACCGTTCAATATGTATACTAGCATTACTTGGGGTGAAATGTGCAAAACTTTTTTCTCGCCGTTATATTCGTGGAGTCAGACCAGTATCTACACTGTTCACAGTTCGGTTATCTAAGCCTGAAATACTACTCCAGTATGGAAGGCACAATCTACATGAACTCAAATAATTAATGCTAGCTCTAATTATTTATAGCTAGCTTCAAATCCATGGAAGCGCTCTCTAAATCATGTCGAGCTACATGTACATGTTCAATGCTAACTCTAAATATGTAATGCTAGCTCTATTTGGAGCTCTATTTAGAACTAGCAATACGTTTAGTACATGTGTGGCCGTGATTGGACAAATGAAGCTTATATATAGGATCTGTGACCAGTGCAGATCCGATCAAATAACACATTCCCGATAGCCTGATACCGATCTATATTGCTAGTTCAAAGCTTGGCGGGTGTTTCATTGAAGGAATGGCGAACAGTGCAGATCCTGATCAGCCTGTGCGGATGCACAGGCTGATCTGGATCTACACTGGTCGCAAAATCCGCAGATCCCATGTCTCCAGTCACAGCCACATACGATGGGAACATGTCCATTCCTGGTTGGCTTCTTTGACAACATTCACCGATGTTGGCGTCACATGGCTTCACTGGTCATGGTCAAGGCTTCAGCGATCACGGCCAATTAACGTCGTCATCTGGCACGTCACATGGGAACTGGGGATTATGCCATTCATGATCATTCTGATATTCTACCTTTGCTGCAGCCTCATAAGAATCCATATTATACCTTTCCCGCAGCCTAATAAGAACCCATACTGACGGTTACGAACATGGCGGGTGTTGTCCTGATTAATTGCGGAACAGTGCAGACCATGATCGGACTGCACAGAATCATACGGATCTACAGTAGCCACACACGATAAGACTCATTTCGCCAGTCACAATCCCGTTTATCAAAGCTGAAGATCAAAATAAGACGCAATGGGTGGGCATCAACAACAACAACAACAACAGGACATGTAAACTAGCTTTATAATGGGTTATTGAACTTGGCATATGACGAGTCACAATTCTCTATGTACGTACGGGGCATCCTTGCTGCTAGTAATGTTAGAATTGGCGGAATTTGTCGGTTGGACTGTTTAAACAAAATTAAATTCCTTCCAAAGTTAAGTTTTGAACGTACTAAAATTGTGACATTGACATTGGGGTTAGCGGGGCCGAGGGCCATGGGTTTGGGCATGGCATGATAGAGAACCATTAGAGGGAGGCATGTGTGAAATATCAAGAAGTGGGGTGAAAGGAAATTATAAAAAAGTTCCCTCACAGTTCAGTTTGTGAAAGCACTAAGACTGTGACCCTGACCTTGGAGTAGGCAGGGATCTGATGATCGTGGATTTGGCATGGCAAAATAATGAACCAGTATATGAAAGCATGTATGAAATACCAAGATGTGGTGTGAAAGGAAACAGAACTTACATCAATTTCACTCAAATGTTAAATTTGTGAACGCACTAAGATTGTGACATTGACGTTGGGGTTACAATGTAGCGGCGGGTGATGGATTTGGCACGACTTAATAGAGAACCCAGTAGACGAATGCATTTGGGAACTATCAAGAAGTGGCGTGAAAATAAACAGAACTTACATCAAATGCATTCAAATGTTAAATTTTCGAATTCACTAAGATTGTGACATTGACCTTGGTGTTAGCGGGTGTCTGAGGGTCATGGATTTGGCATATCAAAATAGAGAATCGTTAGAAATGACATGTGTATAATATCAAGATGTGGCGTGAAAGGAGATAGAATTATAACAAATTTTCGCCAATGTTAAGTTAGCAAATGCACGTTATACATTAAGCGGGGTCTGATGGTCACATCATGTTAAAGGAATGCATGTGTGAAATATCAAGATATGGCGTGAAAGGAAACATAAATAATAACAAATTTTCACCCAAAGTTAAGTTTTCAGATTTTGAAGACGGACGGACGGACGGACGGACGCTAACTACGACACCGAGGGTACGGCATAAGCACTACTTTCTTAGGAAGGCGCGCTACAAATGCGTGCGTTATCAATGCATTTGTATTGATTCTACGTAATACTGATGTAACTTTCACAAATTGCATAGGTCCGTAGTGGCCAAATTTACATATGTAAAGACAATGAAAAAAATGTTCAAAGAAATGGAGGATTTTAGCTAGTTATTTCCCTTTGCAAATCTATTTATCGGCCCTTCAGTTTATTTTAGCGTTTATTTCTTACTGATAACTTGCAAATATAAAGATTGCTAACATGGTAGACCCAGATCAGATTGCACATGTGCAGTCTGATCTGGGTTTACACTGATTGCAATAAATAAGTGTGAAAATATGAATCTGGCAAATAATGCAGTTCCAGATCAGATGGCACCGATATGTAGGATGATATGTACATTGTATCAACACTAGTCGAAAACACTATAATGGCTCCTTTACACAACAAATCATGCGACATTCGCTTTTTTACAAGCAATTAGGCCATCAAATATACAAGTTTGACCGGATGTCTATAAATAAATTCAAAGGGAGATAACTAACTACGATCTCCCACTGCGATTAGTGTGTCCAAGATCAATGTGAGCATTTGCGTCATCTGACCACAATCTACATGTTCTGAAAGTAAATGTTAAAATACATCCACTGTGGCTGCCAAACATTACATGTTCAAATTCATACGTACAAAGCCGACTGCGTTTATCTTGTGTTTCTCAACATCTATTGGCAACGCCAACTCGCAATCAACCAGTTTGATCGAGTCTGAGTCTGAGCTGTAGCACATAGACAGAGTATCGGTTTGACATTTTACACATTGAAAACGTGTCCATTGTATATTTTGTGAGTGATGGTAGAAAGGCTCAGATATCTAGATTGTTGTGGTGTCTGCTGAAATAATATTGATAGGACGTTGTCGTCATATATATCTCGGATGCATTGTACCAAATTTTATTAGATTTTCTGCCATTCTATTTGCTGTATGTGTCAAACGCTCCAAGTGGTGAAGCTATCCGATAGTATGTACAAACAAAAATGGCGGAGATGGCAACTCAATTCACACGAGGAACACGATATACTTTATGTAGATATTCTGTCACATGTATGATGCTACTATATTTGAAATAAAAAGTCATATGCTATAAAGACAGTACTTAACCCTCACTACGCGGGAGACGAAAAATGTCGTCTGCTGTTTTTCATTTTTGCCTTAATTCTTAACAAAAAAAAATGTTTTGGCAGCACATGAGAATCGTCTCCAGTGGAGACGATTCTCATGCGCTGTAAAAACAGGTTTATATCGAGAATTATTGAAAATAAAACATTTCCAGCAGACGACAACATTTAATTCAGCATAGTAAGGGTTAACGTTCCTTATTAAAGGTACATGCCCACGCAATAGGCACAAACTGTTCTTTATAGGAATTAAATAAGTGTATAATTATGTCACTATCCACCAGTTCTAAAAATTACGAGTGCCCGCTATACAAATATAATCATTTATTAATTATCAATTTACTGTTAGCGACGCGCGGCGGTAACAGTCTATTTTGATAATGTGCGGGGACGACAACTTTCACATCACGGCTTGCGGTGCGCATGCGCAGTATACTACGCGCGCCAGTAGGCTTCCCAATATGTAAACAAGTCGAAACGTCCAGGACGGAAATTGTATGAAACGGCGTCGGCCAGAAAATAGGAGAAATGTCTGAGGGACAGGCAGTACAGAGAGAGAGAGTGAGAGAGAGAGAGTGGTTACTATTGGCGACCAGATCACCAAATGGAAAGTTACGTGGAGATTTAGATTTGGACTCGAACAGAGATTTTTCGTCTCAACTTCCGATACTTCACTGCGCATGTCAAATATGTGATATGATTGACCGTGTCACGTGACGCGTGTTGGTAAAAATAGCACGAGGTCGGAAAATACCCTTTCTGGTCGCGGCATATAAAATGCGATTTAACACCAATTAACACCAATTAACACGCGCCGTAATTAAAAATAACTTGTTAGTGGGTAGACAAATGGCTCATATAAGGCATGACAGAAAATGAAAAGTAGTAGTACAGTGTAAGCTGCTGCGTGGGCATGTACCTTTAACATCACGTGACAATGCCAACTCACAATGAAGCACTTTGATTGTCTGCGCCTATGCTATAGGCTATAGTACAATTATGGTGATGAACATTATAAGGTTTGATCATGTCCAGCCGTGTGCAAACGTTTGCTGTGGCCCGAGGGAACTGTTTGAACCCAAGGCCGCAGGCCGCGGGTTCAAACAGTTCCCTCGGGCCACAGCAAACGTTTGCACACGGCTGGACATGATCAAACGTTATTGTTATATTTCCAACACAAAACTGATGTAATTTGAGCATTATATTCAGTATTTTCAGTACTTTTATAAATCGTCCCATTCACGTAGATAATTTTCGGTATGCATATTCCGGGGCCGCGTCATGAACGTCATGAACGTCATGAAGTAGTGACGTCATGAAGACACTTCGGCGTAGTGACGTCATGAAGGCACTTGGTCTAAGCGCGGCCCCGGAATGAGCATTGCCTAAAGCCATGTGCAAACAGCACGCGCTATTTGTTTGCACATATGTGCAAACAACTGAAACCATGTAACAATATATTGTTCTTATGTATGGTAGGAAATATGCTCCCGAACCAAACTGCACCTACAAGTATAAGTATGTGTCGCCCGAAAAAAAGTGAATTATACTGAAAAATAATCAACGCAGTGAGCGCTGGTATTTATGTGACTTGTGGTTTCTTACTTATCTGTATTTAACCCTTACAATGCTGAAGCAATTTGTGTCGGCTGCTGAATATTTTTCATTTTTCCATTTTTCTCATCAAAAATCAGAAACTTGGTTTGGCAGCAATGGAAATGATTCTAAAATGCTGCCAAACCATGATTTTACTGAGAGAAAAGACAAAGCATGAATTATCAGCAGACGACTATTTTCGGTTCCCGCATTCTAAGGGTTAACTTGATTAAACCAGTATAAAATGAACAAGAAATGGCGTCGTTAAACGAAGCTTATCCCCTCGCTGGCAGCCTTGATAATAATAATAATAAATAATAAAAATAATAATTTTTTTTTAAATTAACATTTTTGTCTTACAACTTTACCTTACACACAAGATGACCATAAGTCCTCAGTGACCTTGACCTTGGGCGATCGGACGTGGGTCGTATGCAAAACAAAGCACCATCCCTAGACACACATTGTGGGCAAATATTTTTGAAATTGGTGTAGAAGTTAAGGAGTAATTGAGAAAAAAATAAACACTTAAACGCAGTTGCCTTACACACAATGTCATTGGTATTTGCAGTGCATGAAGCGAACACTAGCATACATGTGACACTGTGCCTGTATATCCCTCCGTTGCCAAATTACATGCAGAGGCTGATATGAAGCCACATTGGGTACAAACGTCCCGTAATTACTCAGGACACTGTCTGTCGGTGATGTACATGAAACCCAACAATCTTCTCGGGTGACAGGTAGTAATTTTACAAACTGCAATGACACCGACGTACGATGCGGTCGATTGCTAAGTGCATATCGGTCTTATATACTTGTCAAATTTCTAACTGAACGAGTAACATTTACATCAATAACCTTTGTTGTAAATATTGTATTTTAAACATCACACACAGTCGAATTGAAACGGAAAATATAGAGGATATTCCATCGTACATTTTGAATAGGGGGAAATAATACACTCGTTCATCTGAGTGTGCGTCGGTTTCCACGTAAGCAAAGAGTGAGCGTAGCGAACGAGTTGCTTGCACGGAAGCCGACGGACACGAGTGTTGTTATTTCCGCTATTCAAACATGTGCGATGGAATATCCTATTGTTTACACTTCACGACGGATATATACGCATATTCTTTTGAGATTGTAAGCAAAATAATTGTGCTATGCGTATGAATAGCGTGACGTCACGTAAACCTTTTGAAATCCAAATTACGCAGCTGTTTCTATGAACTAGATATATTTGAGTGCATGTTTGGAATGTGATCAATCACATTAACATTGTACAAATATGTCGAGACAATCTCCAAATTTTCAAATAACTTTATTATGACTGTAATACAAGAGGGTGCAATTACGGGTGTTCTCTTCACGGTGTATTATTTGTAAGGAGTTGATTACGGGTTTTCTCTCACAGCAAAACCCATCCAAATAACTTGCAAGAGTGTAATAAAATGGTATAATCGGTGTCAGTTATGAAGTACAAATAGAACAAATACGTTGTTTTTCACAGACACCCTCAATTTCAAAATTCACAAAATGTGATTTTAACAAAATTTGTCAGAATGTAATATCTTGTGTGACCGCCGCGTCCTCTGATTATAATGACGTGAAAACATCGCTGTCACATAGAATTGATGTAATTTCACACCAAATTCTGAGACATTACTCGCCAAATACGAACAATGATTTGTTCCAATTCTCTGAGATTGATGGGTTGTCACCCTGTGTAATTTGTCTATCAAGGTGACCATACACTTGTTCCATGGTATTCAGGGGGCCATTTCACTAAACTTCGTACGACTAAAATGTTCGTAAGTGCAAAATTATGATAGTCTGTACATTTCACATTAACAATGTTTTATTGTAAACAATTATTGGATTTACATTTATTGAGCATAGGCTGCATATGCAGCCTATGCTCAATAAATGTAAATCCATCAATTGAAATTTACAGACGATCCTAAATTTGCACTTACGAACATTTTAGTCTTACGGAGTTTAGTGAACTTTAGGGCTCCATATCCGTGGTAAGACACAAATGTCGTCGAGTCCGACGACGGTGTCTGGATGTCAGTAATAAGCTGTTATATGTCGCCTACTCCCATTATTCGAGAAGCGTGTAGCCTGTTACATGTACTCACTGTCTCGCCGTTAAAGGTACATGCCCACTGAGTAGGTTATAATATAGGTACATGTATATTGATAGGTTTGTATATTCTGTAGATATGACATTTTCTGGCAAAATAAACATTCATTCACCATTACCCAACGTATTGATTGACATTATTATGCATTTTATATCAGACAGTAATGTCCACATTAATATCAGGGGCGATAACCGTGTTTCCTTAAAATGTTAACGGACATTACTATTTATTCTCTGTATTTATTTTTTGATGTGCAATTATCATACTTTATAATCCGTCGAAAATATTATTTTTTTCAGGTGACACATTTAATTAGTATTAATAATTAAAAAATACCATGCCTCATTTGCATATGAAAATAGCCTGATACCACCGCGCGTCACTATCAGTAAAATAAATATTACTAAAAGATTGTGTCTGTATATCGGGCACTCGTAATTGTTAGAACTGGTGGAATATGTGACACAATTATACACTTATTTAATTCCTATAAAGAACATTTTGTGCCTATTGAGTGGGCATGTACCTTTAATGTGACGACTATGCATGTCTAGAGTATACCAGACAGTTTTCTCTGCATTTAGCCGCCTGTCTCTCAAATGACTTATAGTCTGTTTCACGAAAGCTGCCCAAATTTTACGGCTATATAGACAATTCAAAAACAATATTATTTTCGATAATATTAAATTAAAGGAAAATTTAAGAATGAGCCTTCTTTTTATTTCGTGAAATTTGGTCAAATATTGATTTTATTACGAAAAATAGATTTGTCTATGGGAATTTAACATGCGGGAAAAAGAGGTAAGGCAGTGTGGGAGGAGTCAAAAAACCATTTTTTTGGGAAATTGACTCCGAAACCTAGCTAGATAGATTGGAAATGATCTAACTAAGAAAACAAAAGTTAAATTTTAAAAATCGGTCCAGTATTTCTGAAATTCTAAAAAATTTCCCCATGTTAAATCCCCATAGACATCTTCACTCCGTCCGTGAAGATGTCTATGGGGATTTAACATGGGGAAATTTTGTTTTCGCAATAAAATCAATATTTGACCTAATTTCACGAAATAAAAAGAAGGCACATTCTTAAATTTTCCTTTAATTTAATACTATCGAAAAAACTATTGTTTTTGAATTGTCTATATAGCCGTAACATTTGGGCAGCTTTCGTGAAACAGACAGTAATCGAATATAATTATCCTGAGCTGGGGTGGTACGGAGCTCCGCAGGGGACATATAATTCTGTTTTTATTAATTCGTTCCCATTAAATAACAATTCGTTCACACGAATTAACAATTAGTTCCCACGAATGAGCAATTCGTTCCCTCAATTTACAATTAGTTCCCACGAAATAACGGGAACGAATTATTAATTCGTGGGAACGAATTGTTATACATGTATCGTGAGAACGAATTGCTAATTCGAGGGAACGAATCGTTAAATTGAGGGAACGAATTGTCATTTCGTGGGAACGAATTGTTAATTCGAGGGAACGTAATGTTACATCATGGGAACGAATTGTTAATTCGAGCGAACGAATTGTTAAATTAAGGGAACGAATTGTCATTTCGCGGGAACGAATTGTTAATTTTAGGGAACGAATTGTTATATCGTGGGAACGAATTGTTAATTCGACGGAACGAATTGTTACATCGTGGGAACGAATTGTTAATTCGAGGGAACGAATTGTTAATTCGAGGGAACGAATTGTTAAATTGAGGGAACGAATTGTCATTTCGTGGGAGCGAATTGTTAATTCGAGGGAACGAAGTGTTATATCGTGGGAACGAATTGGTAATTCGAGGGAGCGAATTGTTAAATTGAGGGAACGAATTGTCATTTCGTGTGAACGAATTGTTAATTTGAGGGAACGAATTGCTATATCGTGGGAACGAATTGTTAATTCGAGGGAACAAATTGTTAAATTGAGGGAACGAATTGTTATTTCGTGGGAACGAATTAAGAATAAAAAAATCCATGTCCCCTGCGGGGCTCCATAGGGGTGGTGACCCGTGATTTGGTCGCCGCGACAGATCCGCAGCATTTCCGGTTTGGTGGTACTTCCGGAGAAGGGAATGTACGGTGGCCTTAGATCTATCAGAGATTACAGCGACCTGCAGGACGTGATACGAATTTTGCAAAAACTAAATAAGTCATTGTTATACGACTAAAATGTTCGTAAGTGCACATTTTGGATCATCTGGGAATTTCAATTGATGGATTTACATTTATTGAGCATAGGCTGCATGCAGCCTACGCTCAATAAATGTAAATCCAATAATTGTTTACAAGAAAACCTTGTCAATGTAAACTGTACAGACTATCATAATTTAGCACTTACGAACATTTTAGTCGTACGAAGTTTAGTGAAACGACCCCTGCAGCCGAAAAGAAGGACGTGGTACGAATATTTTGTCAGTCTTGTACGATTATCTTGCAAAAACTAAATAAATCATTGTTATACGAAGATAAAGCGGATTTCACTCACGTTTCTGACACAGGCTCCAATAACCGACATTCCGACAGCCCGGGAACGTTCATTGGTCGCCGTTTTGCACATTTTAAGAAAAATATGTACACAACAAGCGTACGACAGAAAACTTTCAAGTGTTATATGCATCAAGAGATATGCATCAAATGTTCCACAATTTAGTCATACTTGTCCTTCGCAGGCCCCCTCCAAAATTGACGAGTTTAGATAATTTTAACTAAGTTTTACGTTTCCAACCCAAGGTGTATCTTGTTACCACTCAATTGAACCGTGTCATCGAGTCAGGTCCACTGATTGGTAACAACATACTATCGGCACTTTCGATGAGAAACAAGAAAAAAAACATAATGAAACACATGTAGACATTTTTATACTAACAGGGCTCCAGATAAGCTGCGTATTGGCTTAAATACACAATTAAAATAGCCAAAAATCCAATTGAAATCAGAAGTAGCGAGTATCAAAAAGCAATACAAAATTTGTGGTACGTTTATCATGCAATAAACAGACCACAAATATAGAATATTTTTCTTATTTTCAATGAAAAAACATCTTGGTATTTCATTAGAATTATCTCCAAGCAGACAATTCTAATGAAATTCCAAGATTTGTTTTCATTTCGAAGCAAACTATGCAAAATAATTGTTGTCTGTTGATGTGTAAACAGTAGTGCGATTTTATTTTATCCAATTAAAATTTTGAAATACTGCTTCAGAAATAATGGAGTGACAATACTCAATTACTACTGTCTGTTTCACGAAAGTTGCCCAAATTTTACGGCCATATAAACAATTCCAAAACAATATTTTTTTCGATAATATTAAATTAAAGGAAAATTTAAGAATGAGCCTTCTTTTTATTTCGTGAAATTTGGTCAAATATTGATTTTATTACGAGAAATTGATTTGTCTATGGGAATTTAACATGGGGGAAAAAGGTAAAGAGGTTGTGGGAGGAGTCAAAAAACTTTTTTTTTTGGAAATTGACTCCGAAACCTAGCTAGATAGCTTGGAAATGATCTAACTAAGAAAACAAAAGTTAAATTTTGAAAATCGGTCCAGTATTTCTGAAATTCTAAAAAATTTCCCCATGTTAAATCCCCATAATTTTGTTTTCGCAATAAAATCAATATTTGACCAAATTTCAGGAAATAAAAAGAAGGCTCATTCTTAAATTTTCCTTTAATTTAATATTATCGAAAAAAATATGGTTTTTGAATTGTTTATATGGCCGTAAAATTTGGGCAGCTTTCGTGACTATAATTCCTTATCTGGAGCACTGACTAATATATAATTCTACAATGAATGGGGGTAAGTGCAAACAAAATGCACCATTCAACATTCAGATTTTCAATTTCATTCCCGGGGAGCAAGCTGCCAGTACCAACACCGATTAAACAGTTTCTAATAGATACACAATTTTATTATATACCAACCCATGAAATACAAAGTTATACGATGTAAATAAAAGTCATATGTTCTCATCGATGAAATAAACATCTTCCGGTGAAAATATTTTTTCAACGAATATGACATATATGTTCATCTCGCGGTGTGAAATGTCCATATTTCACTCGTGCCTAGCAAAAAACAAAAAATTTACAATTTTCGAAAAAAAATCAAAAACAAAAATCATTTTATTTTTTGATTTTTTTTCGAAAATTGTAATTTTTTATCAGGCACTCTTGAAATATGGACATTTCACACCACGAGATGAACATATATGTCATATTCGTTGCAAAAATATGATTATCCTCTATTTAATATGACTCCAACAAAGCATTATATGATCTCACATAGTTGCGAACAGTTTCTCTTGTATTCTACTCCTGTATCGTCCGTAGCCAGTCTGGCTTGTAATTTTAGAACTGGTGGAATAGTGACACAGTTATACACTTATTTAATTCCTATAAAGAACAGTTTGTGCCTACTGAGTGGGCATGTACATTTAAGTAAACGAATGTAAATGCGAATGCGTTAAACTTGCACAATCTCCACGTAAAAACTTAATCTTTTCCAGATTTCCATGTTGGAATCCCCTAGGGAGCCCTTAATGCCATGTTAAATAGAAAGCATCGGTGATTCCGCGATAATCTGTTAATGTAAGAGACGGCGAATCCGCTTAAAACGCATATGTTTAATGCGTGTATGTCTGCCGGCAAACAGACGAGTCACGATCCGATAGAACCGGACTTGTTTGTGTGTGTGGGCAGATAAATAGGGTTTATAGTGCCTGTGACCAGTCTAGTTCTTGTAAATGCTAAATGGGAGTTTTTCATTGTAACTCGCGGGTACCAACTCGAGTAACGCGCGTACCAATGGAACAAGCAGAGTTCCAACTCGAGTTAAAGAATGTAACGTTTAACCCTTACTCGAGTAACTCGAGTCGAACCATGCCATGTGGTTGGTTACTAGAGTTCCAACTGGAGTTGGACTCGAACAGTGACTCTGCTTGTCCCAGTGCTACTCGGGTTACTTGAGTTGAACCCGGGAGTTACAACGAAAAATGACCTATGTGTTCAAGTGGTGGATTGTCGCGATCATGTTTTATTTACGCAAGAAATATGCGGCGGTTACTGGACACAATGCATTTTAATAATATTGATCAGGTAATCTGCCCTGTGTTGACCGAATACGTACTGACTGATAACATATTGTTGTATCAGGCATTGACCTTATACAAACATCCGGGATACAACGAAATGAAAGCTGACGTTCCATTGGTTGGAGGACGTAACGTGACGTTACCGCATTACATCAGTAAACAAGTCCGCAACGTAAACAAGTCCGCGTTCTCTCCATATATAATGACGTCATATGTCGTCATTTTCGACCATAAAACGTTACCTGATAAATAGAATACCTGGCTACTGTCTTTTGATATCAAGTTTATCAGGCTCGGCTCGGAAACGGTAGGAATTCCTCGGCAAGCCTCGGAATTCCTATGCGTTTCCTAGCCTTGCCTGATAAACTTGATATCAAAAGATACAAGCCTAGTAGTCTTTATGTAGTATCTTCTGCATGTAGCTGGATGGGAATTCGTCAGGAATCCGGCGCCTTTTTCGACGTGAAACATGTTACGATGGCGACAGAATGCGAAACTAGTGTATACAGCCATGTACCCGGCTATATATGGCGGGATTTTCATATTTTATTATATACCTACCCATGAAATACATAGTTATACGATGTAAATAAAAGTCATATGTTCTCATCGATGAAATAAACAACTTCCGGTGAAAATACGACTACTTCCGCTATCTATATTCATATTCTGTATTTAGAAAGAAAACAGCGCAAATAGGCTGCAAATAAACATTCATTACCGTATACAGTATAAAAAACTGCCAATTTCCATGGAGCGGTATATAATAAATTGAATATTCATATTTTTGCAACGAATATGACATATATTTTCATCGAGTGGTGTGAAATGTCCATATTTCACGAGTGCCTAAAGGCACTCGTGAAATATTTCACGTGAAATATGGACATTTCACACCACTCAATGAACCTAACGGCACTCGTGAAATATGGACATTTCACACCACTCGATGAACATATATGTCATATTCGTTGCACAAATATTAATATCCTCTATATATTCATATAGTGACTCATTAGTGACAGTTCGACTCTGACTTTCGATGCCGAGTAAATACATGTGCAACAGTTAAGGTTCTAGTCGAGTAGTCAGTTTGTGAACCTAGACATTGTGTTTCCTATAAACATGTTTCCTTGATTCATACTCCGACAGACATTACGCAGAAAATTCAGCTTTGTTGCCCAAGCGGCAACTTTGGACAGATCTCGCAATTTTCAAAAATCGAAGATGGCCGCCAGTCGCCATTTTAAATATCTAACTTTTTTACCTACTTGTCATACAATGATGTATGATATGTATTTTGTATATGTTTTCGTGGACGTATAGTCGTTTTCTGTAATAACGTGGTCAATTGGATGTCATCATCTCGAGATAATGTTAGGATCAAATTTTAAATTTCGTTCTTTTGTCTCCATGTGGCATAGACTCGAAGAAACAACATTTAATATTGCTAGTAATCCTCTCTACACAGAGTAGAAACGAAGAGATTTTATTTCAGAAATAATGGTATATTTTATATGGATTTGTTTCTCCGGACATTGTTTTATTGACATACATGTATTGACAAAGTACATTAATCCTGATAACGTACATCGACCTTAATATGAATACATCTGGGAATGTATTAACTTTCCCCAAGACCTGTGTTACGATCTTCAGTAATCCCAGACCCTTTCCTTACTATGACATACGCCGATGACAGTGAGGCCCGTGGAGGGTCTACTACCATCAGGTACACTCGCCACATAGAACTGCAAGACACTCCATTGACTGGTTCACTCAATCCATCCATGTTGACTCTCCGTTACATAGACTTATCACATCTTTGACACATTTCCCGGTGTTGTTTCTGTATTAACACAGCTCGTGTGCATGGTATGTGCATGAGGATGTGATAAATAAGTTAGATCACGTTTGTCCGCATGTACGAGCAGATAATCCGCGAGCTAAAGCTCGCGGATGATCTCCTCGGTCATGCGGACAAACGTTAAGGTTCTAGTCGAGTAGTCAGTTTGTGAACCTAGACATTGTGTTTCCTATAAACTTGTTTTCTTGATTCATACTCAGACAGACATATATTGCAAACTTAGCTGTGTTGCCTAAGCGGCAACTTTGGACAGATCTCGCAATTTGCATAAATCCAAGATGGCAGCCAGTCGCGATTTTGAAAATATAACTTTTTACCTACTTGTCATACAATGATGTATGTCATGTATTTTTTATATGTTTTCATGTACGTATAGTCGTTTTCTGTACATAATGTGTTCAGTTGGATGTCATCGTCTAATTTTTGGGTCAAATTTTATTTCACTAAAGCTCGCGGATTATCTCCTCGTACATGTGGACAAACGTGATCTAACTCTTACTTACTACTCTGCGGGAGATATATTCGAATAAGCAATTTGCTTTCTTCTGAATCCCATTCCAATGACCTCGAGTTTTGATTTACAACATGTATATTTCATATGACAATAATATGAATAAAATATGTTTATACTAAAATACATCAATCGTCAAATGTCACACAAACAATGACGAACTAAATTGAGCGATTTATTTTACATTTTTTGAGGTTTTCAATAGTATATAGTATTTTCTGTGAAATAAATTTAAATTGCGGATGGTACATGTATTACGCATATACAAATGTATATATATATATACATTATTATTCATTATCTGTGTACACATTACAAAGTATCTGTGACATGAAACTCTACGGATTTTCTTTACAGACAGTTCACTATAGAGACGGTGTATCTGATGAATGTCATTGACCGCTGTGGCGTATAGTTGTCCCGTGCTATTTTCCATGCCGTGTCACGTACACTGTATCTGTGTTATAGCGACATTGATGGGGAATTATATGACGAACTCAAAGCTCTTCAAGATATTGTCAGTCACGTCATAGTAATCTGATAGGTGGCTGTGATTGGAGAAATGGGGCTTATGGATTTTGCGACCAGTGTAGATCCAGATCAGACTGTGCTTCCGCACAGTCTGATCAGGATCCGCACTGATCGCCATTCCAATAATGAAACACCAGTCATGCTTCTAACAAGAATTATACATCGTTATCAGGCTGCAGGTGTGTGACAATCGATCGGGAGCTACACTGGGCATAATTCCATAAGCCCCATTTCTCCAGTCACAATATGATCGTCTCCGTATTGCTGTTGACATTGTGGTTTACAATACACTATATAGTAAACCAACCTGTCAACAAGAATATGTGACATCATGGTTATATTCAATCACGGTTTATCAGGTAACGAACTTTGTACGTACTGACATATAACATAATATCATCGCTTATTACATAAAATTGGCACTCGCAGTGTATTGACTCAGTGTAATAAAGATATTGTTACACTAGTGTAATAAATATGTAAATTAGCTTGTTACAAAAAACGTGCTTCGTGACCAGTACAGCTTCAATGTATGGTGATGTGCGTATGCAATAAATAGAATATAACATTTGTGTGGATTTAATACGAGATTTATTAAATTCGTTGATGATTTAATAAGAAACTCGGCATAGACTCGTTTGTTATGAGTAAACAAGTGTAATAAATATCATACTAAATCATCACTTGTTTCCATATTGACGTCTCGTGAGTTCATATGCAAGGTGCATGATCACGTGGTTACAACAACAACAACAACGTCGCACACTCCAAAGTAAGTATTATTTGATATTTCCCTTAATATGCAACGGATTTTTATGAAATATGGCGCAGCAAACGCGTTTTCATGAGCTGCATTTGGTGGTCTAGGGAGTTTGGGCGAAAATACAGAGACCACCAAATGCAGCTTAACAAGACGCGTTTGATGCGCCATATTTCATCAAAATCAGTTACGTAATAAGGAAACTATAAAATAATACGTAATTTGAATCGGTACTTGTTGTTGTTGTTAGTACCACGTGATCATACACCTTGATATTCGTCAGTGCCGGAACTACGCTTAACATTCCAAAATAGTTCCTTCTAAATCACTACTGATTTGTATATTTTATTAATACATTAGTTGGTATGTTTTTCGAAGAGCATATAAATATGCGAATTATGTACGTATCTAATACAAAGGATATTTGATTTGTATGTGGACATATGTCACTCGTTCCGCAGCCCAACGATATTGTTCTCCACACGCTGCGAAACTCTTGCCTATATCCACATACAAATCAAATAACCTATAACTATATGGGCATTGACCTTCTACGAATATACGGATTTTAACAAACTTCAAAAGTTGACGTTTCATTGGTCATTATGATGAACTAACTGGAACAAATTTTGATGTTAATTTTCCGACTAAACCAATCGACACAAAATGATTATCCGACTAGTCAATATATAAAATATAGTTTAAACAACGTGACGCAAATTGCCAATTCATATCCTTGGTTTTGGAGTAATGCTTATAATAATCCATTGTTAGACAGACAAATGCGTCATTGAGAGCAGAAGGTACAAAAGGCAATTACAAATGTAATTAGTACTCCTTTCATACTACAAAATGGCTGATACAAAAGTAGTCGATGTGAAATAATTGTTGTCTGTTCACACTGTAGTACGGGCTACACAACCGCCTGCGGTAATCTTACCCAGATTATCAACCTTTCTGAACATCTACTGGTAATGCCAACTCTCAATCAAGCAGTTTTATTGTCTGAGCCTGAGCTGTGACACAGCTCAGGCTCAGTCAATAAAGCTGCTTGATTTCAAGAATTTTGAAATAAATAAATTGACAAATATTGGCAAGATTAGCGCAGGCGGCAGTGTATGCTTATGCAATGAAAATGTTTAACAAGTTTCGGAGACTAACCGTTTTTATTTGCTCTTTCGCAAAACCCATCTGCAAATAAAATATGTATATTCTCTTCTAACAGAAACAATGGTAACACCTTATCACTAGCATGATACAACATAGCACAGGATAACACAAGAAACGACAGCTGGGGGCCGTTTCACTAAACATCGTACGACTAAAATGTTCGTAAGTGCAAATCAAGGATCGTCTGTAAATTTCAATTGATGGATTTACATTTATTGAGCATAGGCTGCATATGCAGCCTATGCTCAATAAATGTAAATCCAACAATTGTTTACAAGATAACATTGTTAATGTGAAATTTATAGACTATCATAATTTTAGCATAGGCTGCATATGCAGCCTATGCTCAATAAATGTAAATCCAACAATTGTTTACAAGATAACATTGTTAATGTGAAATTTATAGACTATCATAATTTTGCACTTAAGAACATTTTAGTCGTAAGAAGTTTAGTGAAACGGGCCCCAGATAGATAGTTCGTGTATTTGGTCAGTGTGGTCACATCAACAATAAACACAAGAGTATTATTATTAAGATTAAATTCTTGTCTGGCATCTTTTCGTTCGATAACGATAACCCGGGATGGGACGACTCCACGAGATCGATGTCATCTAAGCCAAACAAAACACCAAACTGCAAATAGAACTTGCATTAGATCCCATAGTCGCTGTGTCAATTGCAATGTGCCAATTATCTCGAAAAAAAAACAACCCATGTACTATTTGTATAATTATATACATATTACATTTATTTTATTACACATTAAATGTGTCTTTAATATCAAAATGCTTAAGCTATGCAAACATAGAAAAGAACCAGATATACATAATATTTCAAAATAAATGCATGAAAAATAACTCTAAATTGAAATACAATTGTTCACACACTGTGACCTAATTGGAAGTATCAACCATTCCGGGAATAGGGTGGGTGGGATAACACTGTATAAAAGACGACCACACTGCTTGAACACGAAAGCTCGAATTCCAGCGAACCGCCAAAATATCAGAACCCGCACATTTCCACGTGCAACCACAAATACACGCACACTGTATACTAAAACATACTCGTACTGACCACTCCGATAATTGACCCTTCAAAAAAGAGGGCCATTACAATTTGTTTCTGACCGAGACGACACATAAATATTAGTACCTTGACATTATTGGAACTACATGTATCATATGTTTATTGCTTCTGAATGGCGACTGATTATTAAAGTCTGTACTGGCGCTAGAACAATGAATTATGCATCAAACTTCATTATCGTAGAACCCGTCCATCAATGTACTGTCTCGTCCTAATTAAATATAAAACAATTCGCCGAAAATCGACCTTTATGTAGCACTAACATCACAATTGCAAAATGCCGAATTTCGCAAAGCACGTTTTACCTATTTGTCCCTTACTGACAGTTTCGCAGGTACTGTGCGTAATTTAACAGTTGGCGGAAAATACCGAGCAAATATTGCTCGGGTATTTCCGCAAACTGTGGGCTGAAGAATATATATCTAAGACACCGGCGCGATTTTTGACTGGTTTTCTCAAGTTTAGGCACAGCTAGATAACATTACTAAACAGTGATGTGTCTTGTCGTTCATTAGTGGAACGGAACAAGCTAATTCCGACAGGAATTTCAGTGTTGTCGGCTAGATTTACAAAACACAACACAGACATGGTCGCAATACCCAAGGCTCATCATGGTTGATTCTGAAATGTGATTCGCCAAGACAAACATCGGTTTAGTATTCCCTCGCCGATCAGCAAGACGGATATAGCGTTCGTAGGTTGGTAACACCTTTAATTTTTCAATAACTCATGAACCGCTTCACCAATTTGATAATATTTGGCTACAATGTAAGGGTATGGGATCACGTGATCTATTGTTTACATTGCAGTAATGGCGGCGCCCATGACATATATGCTAAATCTTAGTTTTACTTAATACGACTGCGGTTTCTTCCTTTTAATGATGACCTTTTTACAGCCGTTAACACTACGAGTCCGCCAATACCAAATTCCGCAGCATTACTTATGTAGTTAGTCCTAACATTCTGCAGAGAAATTTGAATCGGGCCAAGTTTAAACAACGTTCGATTCCGTCCGATTTAAATTTCCCTGCATTCGAGGGAAATTTAAACCGGACGGAATCGAATGTTGTTTAAACTTGGTCCGATTCAAATTTCTCTGCATAATGTTCAGACTAACTACGCTGTCTAGTGAGAGTATGCACTGTTTGCGAGTAAGTACATGTAATACAAGTACAAGGTGTATGATCACGTGGTACTAACAACAACAACAAGTACTGAAACTTCCAGAATACATCCGATTGAAAGTACGTATTATTTTATATTGTCCTTACTATATACGTAACGGATTTGGATGGAATATAGCGCATCAAACGCGTCTTGTTAAGCTGCATTTGGTGGTCTCTGTATTTTCGCCCAAACTTCTGTCGTTTTTGCGAAGAATCGATTTCCGTGCCTCCGACACGAAAATCGATTCTTTGCAAAAACGGCATAAGTCTGTGCCAAACTCCATGGGCCACCAAATGCATGTCATGAAGACGCGTTTGCTGCGCCATATTTCATCAAAATCCGTTGCATATTAAGGAAAATATCAAATAATACTTACTTTGGAGTGAGCGACATTGTTGTTGCTGTAACCACGTGATCATGCACCTTGAAGTATCAATACTGCTGTTTATCTAGAAACAAAATTACTTCCCCGCTCCATACCTCTCGCGCGGGTAGCAATTTAACCCCATCTCTTTAATGTAATGCATGTAAGAGTGGAACACCGGTGTGCATAAGTTATAGTATAATGACCATTGAATACCAGCATGTACACAACCCCCAATATTATCAACGTTTCCGAACATCTATTGGCAATGCCAACTCGCAATCAAGCAATATGATTGTCTGAGTCGAGCCTTAGCCCAGCTTGATGTCAAGCACAATATTCAAGTATTTTGAAATACAAAAATTGACAAATATTGGCAAGATCAGCGCAGACAGTAGTGCATATCTTAAACTGTTCACTCCTAAGTAACTGGAATGGAGTGTTCTTTTTCTTCAAACATATCAAAATTACTTGCAAAAAGTGCAGATCCTGATGATACGGCTCGTGACGAGCCGGCTCATCTGGATCTACACGTTTTGCCAATACCACTATACAGGCCTGTGGTGTTGAAAGGGTTACTGTAGATACTGGAGTGCGTATTTCTTATCAGGAGCTACACAGCTGAACAATTTAATACTCCTATTTTTATATGTTATCTCCCTTGAGATAGCATATTATGTCACGCAAATTTCTATGGAGGCAGCCACATTGACGTGCTATGCCTAAACGGCCTAGTACGACCAAGAAAATAGTGCCCCGTGCCAACTTATCCTATGGCGTTTTGGTCTGTCTTGCTTTGTATCTAAAACTCTACATATATCATTCTCAATAGTTTTCACAAATTAGGGCTCAGTTTATCAGTTAAATTCTGGAAAATACGAATCAAGACATTTCGTGCGTATGCATACAGCAGATATTATCTCTAGTTCTCACAGTTAGGTAGCAGTGACCGGTTGGCCGCCAATTTCGTACACTTTTTTTTCTGGAAGTTTCAAACAGTAATTTATTCTAATGAAAACGTATGGATGGGAATGAGTTTGCACCATCACAGTACATTTGCTTCTGGATGATGATTGGGAAAATATGCAACTTACTATCTCTAGTTCCGCAAGTGATCAGTTTTTGTGGAGATAACATATTTCAGTACTTTCAGTACTTTCATTATCTTACCGCGTCAACCTTACGGACAGACAGACTAACGACTGACGACTAACGACATAATCACATTTCACTAACCCGCGTCACATAGAATATGACATCAGCACGCTGATCCGGCCAATTGGGAATAGTTTGAAATAATTAAGGAAAACATTCACGGTGCACGGTATTATGGAGCGTAGTTTTATCTTACACTGCCGTCTGCGCTAATTTTACCAATATTTGTAAATTCAAATATGCAAAAAATATTTGAGTATTGTGCTTGAAATCAAGCAACTTGATTGGCTGAACCAGCTGTGATACAGCTCAGGCTCGGGAAATCAAATTGCTTAATGCCTCTCCACTAATACGCTATACAAAATCGCCTGCGTTAATCCTGCCCAGATTATCAAGGTTTTTGAACATTTATCGCTAATTGCTTAATTGCGAGTTGGCATTGTCAACGGAAGTTCAAAAACGTTGATATTCTGGGCAAGATTAACGCACACGATTATGTAAACACATTTCAGTAAAACACGTCACATAGAATATGACATCAGCGAGATGATTCGGCCAGTTGGGAATTGGTGGAAATAATTAAGAAAACATTCACGGTGCACCGTATTATGATTACGATATTTTTTTATCTTAGCTGGTGCAAAATATGGACCAATCGACGGTGCGGGTTTTTTTTTCCTCATTTATACACTACCGCCTGCGCTAATATTGCCAATATTTGTTGCTTTCGTTATTTGAAAATACTTGAACAGTGTACTTAAAATAAAGCAGATTGATTGGCTGAGTCTGAGTTGTGCTACAGCTCAGGCTCAGACAATCAACATGCTTGATTCCTCTCAAATAATACGCATGCACACAATCGCCTGCCTTAATCCTGTCCAGATTATCGATGCATTTAACATCTATTACACGAATGCAAGTTGGGGTTAAACCAATAGATGTTCAGAAACGTTGATAATCTGGGCGAGATTAACACGGGCGGTTGTGTAACACATTTCAGTAACCCCCGTCACATAGAATATGACAATTTATCCCGTCAACACAGTGCGTATGTGCCGTGAAACACGGTGCCGTGAAATATTTTTGATATCCAGTCAATATTATTTTTGCATTTTACAGCCATTTGTAGGTGTTGACGGGATAAATAGCATAGTAGGTTAGTGCCGTGAATGGGGACGGAAACGGCGGGCACGGAAACGGGATGTGCTCGGCAGAGCCTCGCTCATCCCGTTTCCTGAGCCTTGCCAGATATTTTTTCCCATTCACGGCACTAACCTACTATTCTCTATATGACGGAGCTTTTGCTGCATATATATCCACATTTCACTAAAGACCCGTCACATGTAATATACAGGGCAACCTCTCTACAACAGCCACCCATGGGAAGACTCAAAAGTGGCTGTTGTAGAGAGGTGGCTGTTGTAGGGAGGTTAATGCTGAATTAAATTTGCCGTCCGTTGTTTATTTTTTTTTTCGATAATTTTCATCAAAAACATGCTTTGGCAACATTGGAAATGATTCTAAAATGCGGTCAAAACATGTTTTTATTGAGAGAAAAAGGCAAAAGCAACAGCAGATGACAGTCTAAGGGTTAGATACAGAGGAAATCATCCATTTGGGATAACAAATAACGGCTGTTATAGAGAGGGTGTTGTTGTAGAGAGGTGGCCGTTCGGGTAGGTTCGACTGTAGTACAATGTCATCACGTTTTGGGCGTGTCTCAGACCTGGTAATATTAACCTTAATAATGCTGGGAACGAAATTGTCGTCTGCTGTTGTTCTGTAATTTGCCTTCTTTCTCAATGAAAACATGGTTTCACAGTACTTTAGAATTATGATTCATAAGGGTTGTTGAAGCATGTTTTAGATGACAAAAATGGAGCAGAGAAAAAAAAACAGCAGATGACACAATTTAATTCGGCATTGTAAGGTTTAAGGTGTCACACATATTTTGTATATCTTCTGACGGTTTCCCAACCCATAAGTTAATACAAGTTCCCCTGTGTAATGGAAGTTACCATATTTAGTGTATTTGCATGGTCAGGGTGACATGTCGCCAATTCCAGAGAAAAATTACCAACATAGATCGTGACAGGCTGTCCCACGTGTACGTAACCGCCTGCGTTAATCTTATCAACGTGTCTGAACATCTGTCTGGCAATGCCCACTCGCAATCACGCAATTAACAATCGATGTTCAAAATCGTTGTTAATCAGTAGCCTATTTCATCAACATTGCAAAGTATACTTTAGTAGCAAAGTATACTTTGAGGGAGAAATTTTCAATTTTATGATAAATTTATTAATTTTTATTATACTGAATTTATTACATTATCACAGCCAATTTGGCTGTGATAATGTAATAAATTCAGTATAATAATTCTGCATACTTTTAATCATGAAATATATGCATTTGTTAGTTCTATATGAAATAATTCATTTCAGGAAAAATAAATGATTACTCCCTCAAAGTATACTTTGCTAGAAAAGTATACTTTGCAATTTTGATGACGGAAATCGGCTACTGGGCAAGGTTAACGTATGCGGTTTGGTACATGCGTATCTTCTGATTAGCTAACATTCTCCTGAATGTTTACTTCATATATATTTTGCGCATATGAATTGTGAGTGATTTACGTAAAAATAAAAAGGTTACTTGATTTGTATGCGGATATATTATGCCACTCGTTACTCCGCGCAACGATATTGCGCTCCAAATAAAGCTAACTGGCCGCAACTCTGTTGATACAAACGCAGAAATATCAGCTAGAGTTAAGGTCCATGATCATGGATGATGCTGTATATGTGATAGATCCGCGCGTGTCTGCAGCAATTATAGAGAATAGTAGGTCAGTGCCGTGAATGGGAAAACTATATGGCAAGGCTTAGGAAACGGGATGGGCGAGGCTCTGCCGAGCACATCCCGTTTCCGTGCCGCGCCAGCTATTTTTTCCCATTCACGGCACTAACCTACTATTCTATTTATCCCGTCAACACCTACAAATAGCTTTAAAATGCAATACAAATAACGCCAGCCACCGCACATATTCATACGCAGTGATTATGTCGTATTGACAGAATATCAAATATCACGGCACCGTGTTTCGCGGCACAAACGGACTGTGTTGACGGGATAAAAACGAGTTCGTTCATATACGTATAACATAATTAATATACAATGTATACGATTTAAAAGTACAACTTAGGACGAAGCCAAGTGATCGATGATAATCGCCGATAACGATTACAAAACAAATACAGCTGTATGATAATGCAATTGTGGATACATTTGACCTGTTCATTTCTGTCACGAACTCCGCCAATATTGTCCCTGTCCGTGACACAAATGGTGTGTTTGTGTTTACCTGCTTATTTCTGTCCCGAACTGCGCCAATATTATCACAGTCCGTGACACAAATGGTGTGTTTCTGTTTACCTGCTTATTTCTGTCCCGAACTGCGCCAATATTGTCACAGTCCGTGACATAAATGGTGTGTTTGTGCTTACCTGCTTATTTCTGTCCCGAACTGCGCCAATATTGTCACAGTCCGTGACACAAATGGTGTGTGTGTGCTTACCTGCTTAGTTCTGTCCCGAACTGCGCCAATATTGTCACAGTCCGTGACATAAATGGTGTGTTTGTGTTTACATTGATGGCTCGTAGTAAAACACAGTAAAGTCTTGTTAGTGCAACATATGTACAGTAGAACCTCTATAAACCGACAATTAGGCAGGATAGGTATCCTTAATGTTATATGTTTCATTGGTGTATATTTATGACGATAATGCCTGTTCAAGTTCGTAAATCATTATAGGAATGAATGGCCTTTTTGTGGAATTTACCGGAAGGCCTCGTCCAGTATTCCCGCGACTTTTCCAAGTTTATATCCCCGATAAATTCCACAAAAAGGCCATTCATTCCTTATAATTCCAGCATTTGAAATAGATTCATCAAGTTAATGTGTTTATTTTCCGTTTTCTTAAGAATTATTTTAACTGCGCCTCACGGTTACGGAAAGTAGTTCGGCGTGGGAGTTTACTGGGATATAAATTTTGAACAGAGACTTGCTATGGGCCAATCAAATGTTAGGGAATTGTATAAATATTTTTTGTGCTGGAAATATAGCCGCATACATGGTCATAGTGACATGTCTGATTTACAGCGGAATCTCTCGAAAGAGATGTCCCACTGTATTGCCCGTAATGTGAGAACGTCTCCGTAATGTGAGATCGTATCAGTGGTGCTGGGTACACTGCCGCCTGCGTCATATTTTCAATAAATGTCGGTACAGACGTTGTATGTCCCGTATTGTGCGCCGTTTAACCCTTACAATGCTGAATTAATTTGTGTCGTCTGCTGAATATTGTTTATTTTTCCATTTTTCTCATCAACAACTTGGTTTGGCAGCACTTTAGAATCATTTCCAATGGAAATGATTCTAAAATGCTGCCAAACTGAGACAAAAGACAAAATATGAATTATCAGCAGACGACTATTTTCGGTTCCTGCATTCTAAGGGTTAAGACACCAGTATTACTGCAAATATCCTATTTCCGTGTGTTTGTGTTTACATAATTTATGTGGCACTGTATCGTAATCAAACGCAGCAAAGTCCCGTTGCACCCCTGTATGAACCCTTACCATGCTGAATTAAATGGTGTCGTCTGCTGTTTAAATTTAGAATCATTTCCATTCTAAGGTGCTGTCAAACCATGTTTTTCTTGAGAAAAAAAGGAGAAAATATGACACAACAGCAGCAGACGAACATTTTCGGTTCCCGCCTTTCAAGGGTACATGCAACTATCATATTCCGTGTGTTGTGTGACGCTGTATCACAGCAAAATCTTGTCGGTATAAATGACAGACGATAATAAGTTGCTGGAGGTCAATCGAGGAGTCCAAAAATAGGTAAACCAGGTGTATTATCATATATAATAGCTTCGTGTTCGTGTATACTAAATACATGATGGAGTGCACGCGCATGCATGTCAAGTGCACGCGCATGCGTGTCACTATATAACAGTGTATCTTGGTGCTCACAAATAGACATGTGAGTCAGTAGTGTCGAAACGGGAAACTATCCACAATTTTGCAGAACTTGTGTTCATTCTATCTGGTAGAGAGTTCGAACCTCACAAAAGGCATTACTGACTGATTGCTGGAGCGGGAAATAGGTGAAACGGCGAGGGTTATCACTATTGCTGTCTGACCCCAATGTGACATGATCGTCGAGAATATATTCCCATATTCTGCATGTACTGTAGGCATGTCAAATGGTGGACACAAATGAAATGTGCATTTAGTTATTAGTTTTTAAAGTGAGACTAACTTTCTACATGTAACCTATCACATCCAGAAATTAATGTAAGAGAAGCGTATATAAGAAAGAAATATATCTAAAATATAAATAAATACAAATACATGTATATCTATATAATTATGAGAAAAAATAATAAAGGAACTCACTACCGACGGAATTGATGTCCGTCAAAATAACCACTCGACTACATACTGTAAGCAAGGTGTATGATCACGTGGTTACAACAACAACAACGTCGCTCACTCCAAAGTAAGTATTATTTGATAGTTTCCTTAATAAGCAACGGATTTTGATGAAATATGGAGCAAGCAAACGCGTCTTCATGAGCTGCATTTGGTGGTCTATGGAGTTTGGCACAGACGTATGTCGTTTTTGCAAAGAATCGATTTCCGTGTCGGAGACACGGAAATCGATTCTTCGCAAAAACGACAGACGTTTGGGCGAAAATACAGAGACCATCAAATGCAGCTTAACAAGACGCGTTTGATGCGCCATATTTCATCAAAATCCGTTACGTAATAAGGACACTATGGAAGAATACATACTTTGAATCGGTACTTGTTGTTGTTGTTAGTACCACGTGATCATACACCTTGAAATCTATATATGAGAAAAAATAAGAATGGAACTCACTACCGACGGAATCGATGTCCGTCAAAAGAACCACTCGACTACATAAGACTTGGTTACCAATCTCAAAATCAATATTGAAAAGGAATACAGGCACGGGTATATTTAATTTAACTGTCTCACCTATTCGGCGGTTTGTTTATGGCCGGTTTGTTTGTAAACAAGTCGCAAGTTTTCGTCTGCGGACTATACAGACGCTGTATTGCCCATATCGTGTATTATCAGTGTTGCTGGGTACACACCCGCCTGCGCTAATCTTGCCAATATTTGTCAATTAATTTATTTCAGAATACTTGAATATTTTGCTTGAAATCATGCAGCTTAATTGACTGAGCATGAGATGTGCTACAGCTCAGGCTCAGACAATCAAATTGCTTGATTGCCAGTCGACATTGCTAATAGATGTTCAGAGATATTGATATTAAATGAAATTAATTAATGAGACCAATTTCCGTGTGTTTGTGTTTACGTAGGTGGCGCTGTATCATAGTCAAACGCAGAAAAGTCCTGCCGGTACAGAATATGTATGCCGCGTATAGTGCGACGTTTAACGCCCTCGTATGCCCCGACCAGGGCCCTCCGCCGCTGTTGTTTGCTCTCCACGGTCGTGATTGGGGTGTTCCGGATGGCTTCTAGTACCACACCGGATACGTACGAATCATTAGTTTGTTGTTCGACGGTTATAAATTGTTTAACCGGCAATTGCACGCCTTCGTGTATGTATCCCTGAATTTGAAACGAAGTCCACAGTCGTTCAATGATGTCCATGGGTGTAAAGCATTTGACCGTCCGCTCTGTCCGACTTGCGTGTCTCAGTACAACCTTCACAATACCCGGGATGGTCGCCTCTGGCCTGTGGTCGTGTAACTGGTCAACAATGACGTCATAAACGTCATCGTCGGCGTCCATATCGCGCAGGAATCTCTCGACGTCTTCTGAGAACGTCTCCTGTTTTATCAGCGTTGCTGGGTAACTCAGGTGACACGGGTCACACAAGGAAACAATCGGCGCCCAGTGCGTGTCTAGTCTCTTCCCATCTTTCGTGTCTGTGATTATCGACTGTAGAAATTCTTTAAACGTCACGTTATTACCACACGTGACAGTGTCAGAGTCAGAGTATTCTCGCAGAGCACGTGCTTTGACAATTTTGGCGGCATATGCCGACATCAAAGGTAAGTATATCTTGTCTACGTAAGCGGAATATAGCCTGGAGTACGGGTCTCGAGATACGAGCACCGAATGGGAGGCCTCCCTCAGCTGGCGAGGTTGCTTTACGCGCATACGGGCGGCTTTACCATGGATCGCTGCCCTTGAAACGATTGTCATTTGGCTGAAGAGTAACATGTTAAACAATAAGGTTAACAAAAATATGGCTGCCATTTATTTGATCAGCTGCTACACTGGTCAGAAAGGCCAGAAGCCCCATTTCTCTAGTCACAGCAACCACATTAAAGCAGAACTCCAGATAAGGCATGTACAATGCAGTACCGTAATCAGGATGAGGCAGAAGAGGAGGCGGCCGAGGCGGCCACCTCGTCTTCTGTCTCATCCTGGTTACGGTACTTTTATTTTATGCTAAGAACTAGAGCACAGTCGATGGCGCGGCATCGCAATATACCCACGTTTCCCGAAATGCAAAGTCTAAAAGGGGGAGATAATAATTTACCGGGGGTCGAATCAAAAATCGAAATTCACTTTGCGCATCTACATACCATAAGGAATGTACACACCAAGTTTCAAGTCCCTACCTACTAGGGTTTGCTTCTTACAAGACAAACTTCGCGAACTATAAGTAAAACAGGGGGAGATAATCCATGGCTGGGAGTAGAATACAACATGTTTATGAAATTCATTTTGCGCTTCTACAGACCATAAGGAAGGCACACACCAAGTTTCAAGTCCCTACCTTATAAGGTTAAAACGTTTTACTTATTGCAAAAAAACGTTACGGACGTACGGATGCAAATACGGACGGACAGGCGGACGACACCCGTGACGAAAATAATATACACATTATTTTCAAAAAGTTGGTATAATTAAACACGCCTCGTCTGGTTTTTAGCACTGGTTACGGCCCTACAGTGGAACACCTATAAACCGAACAACCTTCCGACATCTGTGTTAACGAATACCTTCGACCTGTGATGAATACGCATTGCTTTTCAAAAGTGGGAGTACAAACAAAAATCACAACAATTTGTAAATACTCATTGATTTTCATTTTCAGAACACAATTAATTTCAGTTGGCACAACTTCACACACAATCCTACTGTCTTTTTCACGAAAGCTGCCAACATTTTACAGACATATAAACAATGCAAAAACAATATTTTTTTCGATAATAATAAATTTTATAAAACTTTAAGAATGAACCTTCTTTTTATTTCATGAAATTTTGTCAAATATTGATTTTATCACGGAACAAAATACGCCGTACTGGTATTCTCTATACAGCATGTTTATGATTCCACTACCGACTGCGCTAATGTGTGGTAATTTTATGTGTTAAAAATACTTTAATATCAGGGGCGGATCTGGAGGGGGGGGGGTCCGGGGTTGCACCCCCTCCCCTCGTTCAGCCACGGAGTTTACATAGATCACATTTTACCACCAGTTGGAGTCTGAATTTAAATGCCGTAAAACACAGGAAAGTGCATTTCTGGACAACTAGATTTCGAGCTCGAAAATTGGACAACGCCCCCGTTCCCCAAATACTGGATCCGCCACTGGATATTGTGCTTGAAATCAAGAAGACAATCAAATTACTTAGTTGCGAGTTGGTAATGCCACTCGATGTTCAGAAACGTTGATAATCTTGGCAAGATTAGGCAATAGGTGGAATATGTTCACTATTTGCTACTTATTGTTGTTGTTATTGATGCAGGCACACGGAAAACAAGCGCATAAAGTACGCAAATTTTCTCCTTAACCGTTTCCCTGTTTTCCGATATTTCGACTCATCCAAATCCAAAACATCTGAATAAAATAATCAAATGCTGGGTCAAATGATGGTTAAATTATCTGATAGAGTAGAACACATTGTGGGAAAAGGAGAAATTGCTTGTTACAAGCAATTTCTCATTTTCCTACAATATTTTCAAAATACATCTTCTGCAGAGGCGTGAAAAGTCGTCTCTATCAGGGAACGGGTTAAGCACACGATGGATCGAACGTGAATATTTGTTTAAACTGTCAAAATAGTCCAGGGTCGGCGGTAGGGTCAGGTTGCCCGCACCACAAGACTTACCGCAAGCGGTTGTATATCAAGGAGCATGATCACGTGGTTACAACAACAACAACAATGGCTGAACGTGCTGAATGCTCGCCCACTCCAAAGTAAGCATTATTTGATTGGATTAAATATGGCGCAACAAACGCGTCTTCGTGGGCTGTATTTCGTGGTTCCGGGAGTTCGCACAGACGTATGTGTTTTTTGCGAAGAATCTGAAAGTTTCAGAAGTTGTTGTTGTTGTTGTAGCCACGTGATCATACACCTTGTATATGGGGTTATACATACTTGGCCGTTTGAGCACCGTCCTCCATCATAATAAACATTTGCATAAGAAAGGTGCACCCCGCCTTTGGCACCTTGCAGTACGCCAAGTTGTAGCGAGGAGCCGGAGTAATCCATCGGGAAGACGACCGCCTGTACACCCTACGTTCGAAAGTGGACCCGTCCGAGCACACCTCCTCAATGTGACGTAAGCGCTCATCTTGTACGTCATTTCCGTTAATTCCGGGGAACTGGTGTATATATGTTGACCTCGAACGAGTGCCTAGAAAATAGTCAGCCCATGTTTAACGGTGTATGCCCACTCAGTAGGCACTATAGGAATGAATGGCCTTTTTGTGGAATTTATCGGGGATATAAACTTGGAGAAGTCGCGGGAATACTGGACGAAGGCCGGAAGGCCTTCGTCCAGTATTCCCACGACTTTCCACGCGACTTTCCAAGTTTATATCCCCGATAAATTCCACAAAAAGGCCATTCATTCCTTATAATTCCAGCATTTGAAATAAATTCATCAAGAAAATGTGTTTATTTTCCGTTTTCTTAATAATTATTTTAACTGCGCCTCACGGTTACGGAAAGTAGTTCGGCGTGGGAGTTTACTGGGATATAAATTTTTGACAGAGACTTGCTACGGGCCAATCAAATGTTAGGGAATTGTGTAAATATTGTTGTGCTGGAATTATAGTATGTTCTGTATAGGAATTAAATAAGTGTATAATTGTGACACTAGTCCATCAGTTCTAAACATTACGAGTGGCCGCTATACAGGTATAACCATTGAGTAATATTTAGTTTACTGATAGTGACGCGCGTTAACCCATGTTGAAGAGTAAAAATTGTTCATGTGCAATGTAGGTACTATACTCAGAGCAAGATTATATTAGGGTGGTTCTAACGTCTATTAAATATATAAAAAATGACTGATAATAGAGTTACTATGGAAGCGTCCTGGTGCCAATGCCAAACTATTTTTATCTCCTAATTAGCATATACTAACTCCTAATTATGACTTAGTATCTCCTAATTAATTAGGACTTAGTATCCTAATTAGGAGATAATAACTCCTAATTAGGAGATAATAACTCCTAATTAGGATATACTGTCTCCTAATTAGGAGTTAATATCTCCTAATTAGGACTTACTATGTCATACTTAGGAGTTAGCAGATACTAACACATAATTAGGAGGTAATATCTCCTAATTATGACTTGATAAAAAATATTTTAGCATTGGCACCACTGGTGCCAATGCCTAATTAGCATATACTAACTCCTAATTATGACTTAGTATCTCCTAATTAATTAGGACTTAGTATCCTAATTAGGAGATAATAACTCCTAATTAGGAGATAATAACTCCTAATTAAGCGATAATAACTCCTAATTAGGACATAATGTCTCCTAATTAGGAGTTAATATCTCCTAATTAGGACTTACTATATCATACTTAGGAGTTAGCAGATACTAACACATAATTAGGAGGTAATATCTCCTAATTATGACTTGATAACAAATATTTTAGCATTGGCACCACTGGTGCCAATGCTAAAACAGGACGCTTCCATAAGTTACCATTCATGGAATAGTAAAGCACATACCTGATGTCATATCCTCTTTTATTATGACGAATACGATGCCAATCGCTGATAGGCAGATCACAGTTGCCAACACAGACTTCACGCGGAAGAAGCTCCGTACACACCGGCTTGGCACCAATGCCATATTTCCGAGTGGTTCCTTTTACCGATTTATGCCAATTCAATCACAATATTTTACAAGTTGTCATCGTCGTTACTCAGACACAATGCCGGAGATTGATGGTGCTATATGGCGGCTACGTATACACTACCGGCTGCGCTAATATTGCCAATATTTGTCAATTTCTTTATTTCAAAACACTTGACTAATGTGTTTGAAATCAAACAGCTCGATTGGCTGAGACTGAGCTCTGCTACAGCTCAGACGATCAAATTGCTTGATTGCGAGTTGGTATTGCCAATAGATGTTCAGAAAGTTGATAATATGGGCAAGATTAACGCAGGCGGTTGTGTAGATGTTGAGAAACGTCGATAATCTGGGCAAGATTAACGCAGGCGGTTGTGTAGATGTTCAGAAACGTTGATAAACTGGGCAAGATTAACGCAGACGGTTGTGTAGATGTTCAGAAAAGTTGATGATCTGTTATTTTCGTCTGTATAGGACGTAAAAACGAAGAGACGAAATGTCCCTAAAAAGCCATAATAAATAGTTTGTTTCACGGAACCTGCCAAATATTTTAGGCTATATAAACAATACAAACAGAATATTTTGTTCGATAATGTTAAATTTTATAAAAATTTAAGAATGAGCCTTGTTTTATTTTGTGAAATTTTTGTGTTCCTAGTTAGATAAGTTCCAAGCTTCTTACCAGGTTTCGGAGTCAATTTACAACATTTTTCGTTTTTTGACTTCTCCCACAGCTCCTCCACCTCATTTTCCTCATGTTAAATTCCCATAGACAAATCAATATTTAGTAATAAAATCAATATTTAAAAAAAAAAAAAATTGTCGCGTTGTTTATAAAGCAGTACAATTTGGGCAGATTCCGTGAAACAGACAGTAGTTCACGTTGCCGTCTCACCAGCATTGCCTTTGGAAACCATATTCGGCAACTTACCCAAACAAATTATTATTTCATAATATTCCAATAAGCGTATATTTCGCCACACTTCACGTACTTTGCAGTTATGACATCACTTTTAAATATTACTATTCCTTGACACATGTATTCTCTATAACAGAAGAAGACGCGTGTGTTTTATGTACAATGCATAATTGCTTGTTTTACAACAAACGCGTGAGGGGTGTTCACTAAGTTTGCGAAAACGCACAATTGCCGAGACAAGCCATGCACTTTTGTACGTACATGTAAGAAGATGTTATGAAACGTTCGTCAATTTTCGATGCGATTTACATAAAATGTCACACTTGCTGTAAATATCTTTCTTGAAAAATCGCACGTGTCATTTGGATACCATGTACAGCAACATATTGCCGTGTCTCATTTAATAAACGATCCACAAAGAAACTGATTTACACCGATGCTAGAGAAAACACTACCGCCTGCGCTAATCTTGCCAATAGTTGCCATTGTCTTCATTTCAAAATCCTGTGCTTGAAATAAAGCAGCGTGATTGTCTGAGCCTGAGCTGTGCTACAGCTCAGGCTCAGACAATCACACTGCTTGATCGCGAGTTAGCATTTCCAATAGATATGTTGATAAGAGATCTTGGCAAGATTAACGAAGCCGGTTGTGTATCTAGTTAGTTTTACCTTAATTTAGTACAGAAATATCTTACATACTGTTGTGTTCATTGTATTTATGATGGAGAATCAATGAGCCACGGTATACATGTTATACATAACACAACAATTGAGGGATATGGATATTGACGATTGCAACGATGTACAAATGTATGCATGTACATGTATACTATCCATGTAGAGCACGGGAATTTTGATAGCTGACCCCTGTGTCATATTGGGCATGATTTCGTGCAGTCATTGATGCATGACTTCGCTTAAGTTTCTGTTACTATGCAACATATGCATAGGTTATAGACTGGTAGCGTTTGTATTGTTTTATCATTTGATATATTTCTGCAAAGGAGTTTACTATCGCTATATCCCTCAATTGTTGTATTATGTATATTACAGTGTAAGGGCTCACTGCAGTGAAGATATAATGCGTCTAGTATGAAACACAATGTAATACAATATACATGTAGTTATTAAAGCGATAGTCAAAGTTTGAAGTGTAACTGCAATTACCGGCACAGAAACATATTTTTTTTAGAATTCCGATTTTTTTATTTCTTTTTTTTTTTACAAAAATTCGTTATGTCTTGAGACAAGTAAACAGGTCCTTATTCAAAACGATACGGAACTACATATTGATCGGCCAGTGAATGGGCATTTCCATTGTGAATTTAAAGACAACGTAAATATTTGTTTCCCCAATGTTCATGAGTCTAAATTGCTATACACACTGCAGTGACAATACAATTGACAATACAGATTACAACGTAGCATGTCAGGTCTCAATTACATGCATATAATAAATATGTCGCTATCATCAGACATTGCTGTGTTTATGTTAGTGTGTGATAATGACACTACTGTCTGTTTCACGAAAGCTGCCCAAATTTTACGGCTATATAGACAATTCAAAACAATATTTTTTTTGATAATATTAAATTAAAGGAAGATTTAACAATGAGCCTTCTTTTTATTTCGTGAAATTCGGTCAAATATTGATTTTATTACGAAAAATTGATTTGTCTATGGGAATTTAACATGGGGGAAAAAGTGGTAAGGAAGTGTGGGAGGAGTCAAAAACGAAAAATTTTGGAAATTGACTCCGAAACCTGACTAGATAGCTTGGATATGATCTAACTAAGAAAACAAAAGTTAAATTTTAAAAATCGATCCAGTATTACTAAAATTCAAAAAAATGTCGCCATGTTAAATCCCCATAGACATCTTCACTCCGTGAAGATGTCTATGGGGATTTAACATGGGGAAATTGTTTTTTCGCAATAAAATAAATATTTGACCTTATGTTACTAGACCATCGATTTGTTATACAGTAGAACCTCTCCAAAGCGGACACCAATAAACATCAGCGATTTTATTTTTACTGGGTTTCTTTGTCATTTATCTTAGGTGATACTGTATGTTCATGATCGCATAGCACACACACAACAATGGCTCAGAATTATCAAATGATTTATAGTGAAACCTCTCTAAGCCGGACACCCTGGGGACCTCCCAGGGTGTCCACTTTAGAGAGGTTCCACTGTTTATTAACGCAGGCGGTTGTGTAGACGCATGCATGGTGTTTTACTGGCCGCCGAATAGCGAATAATGCAGATCCTGATTGGACTGATGCTTATCTGTAGCTTATTTCACCAACATTGCAAAGTATACTTTAGTAGCAAAGTATACTTTGAGGGAGAAATTTTCAATTTTAGGATAAATTTATTAATTTTTATTATACTGAATTTATTACATTATCACAGCCATTTTGGCTGTGATAATGTAATAAATTCAGTATAATAATTCTGCATACATTTAATCATCAAATATATGCAGTTGTTAGTTTTATATGAAATAATGCATTTCAGGAAAAATAAATGATTACTCCCTCAAAGTATACTTTGCTAGAAAAGTATGCTTTGCAATTTTGATGAAATGGGCTTATCTGGGGCTAACGCTAGTAGCATATGTCATAAGTACCATTTTATCCAGTCACGGCCACACCTTCGTATGTGGATTATGTTTGTGTGTAAATACAATGCATTTTATAATTGCGCATTGTATATTATTATTAAAAATACACAACCGCCTGCGTTAATATGTCCATAGTATCAACGTTTCTGAACATCTATTGGCAATGCAAGCAAGCAAGCAAGCAATTTGATTGTCTTAACCTGAGCTGTAACACAGCTCAACCTCAGGCACAACCAATCAAGCTACTTGATTTCAAGCACAATATTCAAGTATTTTTAAATAAAGAAATTGACAAATATTGGCACGATCAGCGCAGGCGGTTGTGTAATCATAGATTTACTGTACGTCTACATAAATGACAAACCGCCTGACAATTAGGCGTACATTGTATCCGTGCGCATTTAAATAATTATAATGATCACCACTGTCATACAAGTGGAAAATATTTCAAATTTAGTACTGAAATGTATATGTGACTGGGGAAATGGGGCTTATGGGTTTGGTGACCAGTCTAGATCCAGATTTCTTTATTTCAAAATACTTGAATATTGTGCGTAGCAGGCGGCCGTTTCACTAAGCTTCGTACGAGTAAAATATTTGTAAGTGCACAATTATGATAGTCTGTAAATTTCACATTATCAATGTTTTCTTGTAAACAATTATTGGATTTACATTTATTGAGCATAGGCTGCATATGCAGCCTATGCTCAATAAATGTAAATCCGTCAATTGAAATTTCCAAACGATCCTAAATTTGCACTTACGAACAATTTAGTCGTACAAAGTTTAGTGAAACGGGCCCCAGGAGTATGGGTAAACCGAGCTAGTATTTGCTGCCGATACATGTAAACGTCGCTGTAGTGGAAATGTGAAATATTTATTACATTTCACCTTATACGCTACATTTGTGATTTAATGCTACTTGTATTTCTGGAAGCCACGTGACTTCATTTGTGGCTGTAATTGGAGAAATGGGGCTTATGGGATTTGTGACCATTGTAACTCCTGCTCAAATAACACACTCCTGTAGCCTAACAGCGATCTATTTTGCTTGTTGGAAACATGACGGTCATTTCATTAAAGGAATGGCGAACAGTGCAGATCCTGATCAGACTGGGCGGATGCACACGCTGATCTGGATCTACACTAGTCACAAAACCCATACTACCCATTTCTTCAGTCACAGCCACATATGCGTCATACTTTCGTCATCGACGGCGAAGGTACTTTTCCTACGAGACGTTATTTCACTCGATGTTTGAGAATCTAATAAAGAAACAAGTGCGTAGAGAGAAATACGGGAAATAAAAACCGTATCTCCAAATGGTAGATGAATTGTCAACATATTCTGTCAACACTGTAATGTGAACATGTAGGTATACATATTATATACAAATATATACATTGTAAGAGACACTAGCCAATAGTCCAATCATCACAGAATATGCATATACATGCACATGACTACTGACTGTTTCACGAAACCTGCGCAAATATTACGGCTATATAAACCAGGCAAAAATAATATTTTTTTCGATAATATTTAATTTTATAAAAATTGAAGAATGAGCCTTATTTTTATTTTGCAAAATGTTGTCAAATATTGATTTTATTAAAAATCTTTATCTATGGGAATTTAACATGGGGGAAAAGAGCCGGAGAATGAAGTTTTTCGCAATAAAATTGATATTGGTCAATATTTCACGAAATAAAAAGAAGGCTAATTCTAAAATTTTGTTATATTTTAATATTATTAAAACTATTGTTTTTGCATTGCGTATATAGCCGTAAGATTTCTGCAGGTTTCGTGAAACAGACAGTAGTCATGTATATGCATATTCTGTGATGACGGGAATATTGGCTAGTGTCTCTTACAATGTGGATATTTCATATGTTGACAATTCATCTATCATTTGGAGATACGGTGCCATGGCAAACGCAAAGGTCGAACGTTATTGTTACATTTCCGTCGGAAATATCGTGTACAGTGGGGTCAGCGTGTAAGTGCACACACGAACGAACACGACAGGTTGGTTCCAACCTGTCGTGTTCGTTCGTGTGTGCACTTACACGCTGACCCCACTGTATATGCAGTATTTTCGGTACTTTGATAATCTGCTCCATTCAAACAGCTGATTTACACAGTCGATCGGCATGTTGGTGCCATCAAAATCTGCCTACAAGAGCTATCTTTATTTATTTCCTTATCAGCATCATGCCTGAAGGGAAACGGCCGACAAAGTTGCGTTTACGGGTCACACGATCCGCACAAATATACCTGGTTGTTCTGATTGTTCATCTGGTAATCTTTGCTTACCAACCGACCAATCAAGACATAGCAGCCGGTGATTTTCCACGAGTCATGTGATCAACAAATATAAACAAATGTGTTGCTGTCTTCGAGATCAGATGATGATCAGAAAATAAATAGGTATATTTTGAGGCTGTGTGAAGTTAGCACTGCAATCGCAGATCGACAATCAACATTCAAATCGAATGTCGAGTTGAATGTAGAGCTGTAAAGTTAGGATATGTAGACAATTTGAATGAACAGCTGGCCAGTTCCAATGCGCTGCTGGCTCTGCAATGGACATTTGTACTTACAGTACAAAGTGAATGTACAGCTGGCTAGTGCCAATGTACAGCTGGCTCTGCAATCGACATTCAAACTCGTATTGTCAGTTCAATCTGAATGTAGAGCTGGGTACATCCAATGCACAGCTGGCTCTGCAATCGACATTCAAACTCGTATTGTCAGTTCAATCTGAATGTACAGCTGGGTACATCCAATGTACAGCTGGCTCTACAATCGACATTCAAACATTTATTTTCGGTTGAATGTGAATGTGGAGCTGGGTACTTCCAATGTACAGCTGGCTCTGCAATCGACATTCAAACATGTATTTTCCGTTGATTCTGAATGTAGAGCTGGGTACTTCAAATGTACAGCTGGTTCTGCAATCGACATTGAAACATGAATTGTCCGTTCAATTTGAATGTAGAGCTGGGTATTCCCAATGTACAGCTGGCTCTGCAATCGACATTCAAACATGTATCTTCGGTTGAATCTGAATGTAGAGCTGGGTATTCCCAATGTACAGCTGGCTCTGCAATCGACATTCAAACTCGCATGTTCTGTTCAATCTGAATGTAGAGCTGGGTACTTCCAATGTACAGCTGGCTCTGCAATCGACATTCAAACTTATATTGTCAGTTCAATCTGAATGTAGAGCTGGGTACTTCCAATGTACAGCTGGCTCTGCAATCGACATTCAAACTTGTATTGTCAGTTCAATCTGAATGTAGAGCTGGGTATTTCCAATGTACAGCTGGCTCTGCAATCGACATTCAAACTCGTATTGTCAGTTCAAACTGAATGTACAGCTGGGTACTTCCAATGTACAGCTGGCTCTGCAATCGAGATTCAAACATTTATTTTCGGTTGAATGTGAATGTAGAGCTTGGTACTTCCAATGTACAGCTGGCTCTACAATCGACATTCAAACATGTATTTTCCGTTGATTCTGAATGTAGAGCTGGGTATTTCCAATGTACAGCTGGCTTCACAGGTGACTGGGACCGACATAGCCTTGGACGCGACTTTGAAAAACGACCTTTAAACACTTAGGCTGCTTTATCTGTAAAAGGCAGTTCATTTTGCCGCAAAAAGGGCACGCGAGAGCTGAATAACGATATCAGAGCCAGCTCGTTATTCATACTATCCAGCTCTGTATTCGGCTTATACTAAAACAATTTTCTGAATAACGATCTCAGAGCTAGCTCGTTATTCAAACTACCCAGCTCTATATTCAAACGTTGCCAAAATAAATATTCAGAATACCTAAAACCGCATGCAAATCGGCCTATTAATTACGAAGTTATCGCGAAAAAAATGGAATGCCACTTTCTTTGTCGGATTTGCATGATTTTTTCACCGATGCTTCACAGGTGACTGGGACCGACATAGCATTGGACGCGACTTTGAAAAACGACTTTTAAACAACTTAGGCTGCTTTATCTGTGAAAGACAGTTCATTTTGCCGCAAAAAGGACACGCAAGAGCTGAATAACGATCTCAGAGCCAGCTCGTTATTCATACGTGCCAGCTCTGTATTCAGAATATACAGAAAACATAGTACTGAATAACGATCTCAGACCCAGCTCGTTATTCAAACTACCCAGCACTGTATTCAAACACACCTGTTTAAATGTCGACTACACAGCCAACTGTACATTCGAAGTAACCAGCTCTACATTCAGATTGAACAGAAAATGCGAGTTTGGATGTCGATTGCAGAGCCAGCTGTACATTCGAAGTACCCAGTTATACATTCAGATTGAACAGAACATACGAGTTTAAATGTGGATTGCACAGCCAGCTGTACATTGGGAGTAGCCAGCTGTACATTCAGATATACTCGAAAATACATGTGTGAATGTCGATTGCAGAGCCAGCTGTACATATGAACTATACAGCACTACATTCATATTCATGGTAAAATGAGAGATTTAATGTCGATTGCACAGCCAGCAGTGCATTCGAAGTACCCAGCTCTACATTCAGAATCAATGGAAAATACATGTTTGAATGTCGATTGCAGAGCCAGCTGTACATTGGAAGTACCCAGATCTACATTCACATTCAACCGAAAATAAATGTTTGAATGTCGATTGCAGAGCCAGCTGTACATTGGAAGTACCCAGCTCTACATTCAGATTGAACTGACAATATAAGTTTGAATGTCGATTGCAGAGCCAGCTGTACATTGGAAATACACAGATCCACATTCAGAATCAACGGAAAATATATATTTGAATGTCGATCGCAGAGCCAGCTGTACATTGGAAATACCCAGCTCTACATTCAGATTCAACCGAAAATACATGTTTGAATGTCGATTGCAGAGCCAGCTCTACATTGGGAATACCCAGCTCTACATTCAGATTGAACCGACAATACATGTGTGAATGTCGATTGCAGAGCCAGCTGTACATTGGAAGTACCCAGCTCTACATTCACATTCAACCGAAAATAAATGCTTGTATGTCGATTGCAGAGCCAGCTGTATATTCGAAGTACCCAGCTCTACATTCATATTGAACAGAAAATGCGAGTTTGAATGTCGATTGCAGAGCCAGTTGTACATTGGAAATACCCAGCTCTACATTCAGAATCAACGGAAAATACATGTTTGAATGTCGATTGCAGAGCCAGCTGTACATTGGAAGTACCCAGCTCTACATTCACATTCAACCGAAAATAAATGTTTGAATGTCGATTGTAGAGCCAGCTGTACATTGGAAGTACCCAGCTCTACATTCAGATTGAACTGACAATACGAGTTTGAATGTCGATTGCAGAGCCAGCTGTACATTGGAAGTACCCAGCTCTACATTCAGATTGAACTGACAATATAAGTTTGAATGTCGATTGCAGAGCCAGCTGTACATTGGAAGTACACAGCTCTACATTCAGATTGAACAGAAAATGCGAGTTTGAATGTCGATTGCAGAGCCAGCTGTACATTGGGAATACCCAGCTCTACATTCAGATACATGTTTGAATGTCGATTTCAGAGCCAGCTGTACATTGGGAATACCCAGCTCTACATTCAAATTGAACTGAAAATACATGTTTCAATGTCGATTGCAGAGCCAGCTGTACATTGGAAGTACCCAGCTCTACATTCAGAACCAACGGAAAATACATGTTTGAATGTCGATTGCAGAGCCAGCTGTACATTGGAAGTACCCAGCTCTACATTCAGAATCAACTGAAAATACATGTTTGAATGTCGATTGCAGAGCCAGCTGTACATTGGAAGTACCCAACTCTACATTCACATTCAACCGTAAATAAATGTTTGAATGTCGATTGTAGAGCCAGCTGTACATTGGATGTACCCAGCTCTACATTCCGATTGAACTGACAATACGAGTTTGAATGTCGATTGCAGAGCTAGCTGTACATTGGTAGTACACAGCTCTACATTCAGATTGAACAGACAATACAAGTTTGAATGTCGATTGCAGAGCCAGCTGTACATTGGCACTAGCCAGCTGTACATTCACTTTGTACTGTAAGTACAAATGTCCATTGCAGAGCCAGCAGCGCATTGGAACTAGCCAGCTGTTCATTCAAGTTTTCTACATATCCTAACTTTACAGCTCTACATTCAACTCGACATTCGATTTGAATGTTGATTGTCGATCTGCGATTGCAGTGCTAACTTCACACAGCCATATTGTGATTGGATTTCCACATTTGACATCGATAACTAGTATTACTGTATTGAAAAATCTCGAGGATTCTTGAAAAAGTCGTAGCCTAGCGTAGTCGGGCGACTTGTCATGTTTTCGGTCAGGTTTTCGGGCTGGTACGGCTTCTGCGTGTAAAATGCTGACTATGTGTCGGTTTTATTAGGCGCAGGTGGGCTTTCCTTAGCTCTGTATAAGCCAGAGCTCCAGATAAGGTGCGTAATTTGACCAACTTGGGGTGAACTTTTGTCATTTCTTCATCAAAAATGGCAAGTTGGGAGTGCTTTAGAATCGTCTCATTGAGACGATTCTAAAGCACTCCCAACTTGCCATTTTTGATGGAGAAATAAGACATTTACATCCAAATTACGCACCTTAACTGGAGCTCTGATAGGCAATAACAATAATATATAATATATTGCTTCTTGAAACTGGTGATGGTGAAATTTGTTCCAGGCCTTGATTATATAGACCTAATACTTTCTCTATAGATTGACTGTATTTTATTTTTGTCTACATGCCTAAAAAAGTATAGTACACTCTCCTATCAACATATGCCGTTAGCCTGAGCTGATGTACACATACATGTTCCGGGGCCGCAGTACACGTCGCGTGATAAATTTCAAAATTTCAGTGCGGCCGTTGTGAACTGGTCTGGTGACGTAATGGCGCGTTCTAGTAACGTCATGTGTTGGCTTGGCCCCGGAATGAGCATCGTCGACAGACATGGCCAAACAGCACGTGCTCAGCTGTACGTTTGAATACGGATGTGAGCGGTGTCGAACAACGGCAGCCATGCAACAACATCTAGTTAATCCAGTAGGGAAGTGCTACAATGCCTTCTATCTAACATTTTTGTGAGCCAGCAATTTTTTTTTTAGATTGATGAGGTCCGTGATAGACATTTTCAGGGCATGTATGAGCAGACATTATATTATTCAAATGCGCTACTAACAAAACACAGTCAAGTGACGCCAAACGTATTGCAATATGCCAATTTTCATAAATAAGCTTCTTATTGACACAAAGCTCTTAGTCCAGAAGCTAGTTGTTGTCCAAACATGCCCAAATGTGGCTTCTAGAAATCAAAAATCTCCCGGTGATGTGATGCAACCGAAATTGTAAGGGGTTTAGGGGCAACGTCTGCAGCCTATTTCACCAACATTGCAATATATACTTTTCTAACAAAGTATACTTTGAAGGAGAAATTTTAGGATAAATTTATTAAAATAATTTATACTGAATTTATTACATTATCACAGCCATTTTGGCTGTGATAATGTAATAAATTCAGTATAATAATTTTGCATACTTTTAATCATCAAATATATGCAATCGTTAGTTCTATATGAAATAATGCATTTCAGGAAAAATAAATGATTACTCCCTCAAAGTATACTTTGCTAGAAAAGTATACTTTGCAATGTTGGTGAAATAGGCTACCGGACCCCTTATAGAGCTTGGTAGCTTCACAGCTAAAAATTGAGCCCCCTTTTCAAAAATGCTGGTGACGCCCATGTAGCCAGTTCCTTGCTTCTCTCCACACTCTTCATGTATAGTGGAACGTTTCCCAATAAACATGTACAATGTAATCAAAGTACATATAATAATGTATTACTGGTAGTATACCAGGGCCCGGTTGCTCAAAACCTATGTCAGCTTAACTGACTGTTAAATCCTTAACATTGTTACGGATTTAACAGTCTGTTAAGCTAACAGAGGCTTTGAGCAACTGGGCCCTGGTATCTATTACGTACATGTATTATAATGGGACAGTTCCCGTCATAATATGCATGTACATGTACACAGAATATATACGGAGTATACTGAATATAGACCAGTCTTCATGGGCGGATTCAGGGGGGGGGGCGGACCCGGCGCGCGCGCCCCCCTAAAATTCGCCAAGTAAAGATTTTTTACAAGTTATAAGGCACGTTTCATGCCAAGTGCCATGTATTCCATGCATTTTTCGGTCGTTGTCTTATTGTTTCAAAATTTAAACGTTTTCAATCAAAAATCATGTCTAAACATACTGTGACAGTGTCAATATTTTTGTTCCAAAATGCGCCAGAACGCATGAAATGCGATGTAGATTTCAAAACAAATCCGCTCGGTCGACTATTTTGCAATACTTGACTATATTATCGAACGAGCTTAGCTCGTTCGATAATATAGTCAAGTATTGCAAAAAATAGTTACGCCCCCCCCCCCTAACCCAAAATCCTGGATCCGCGCCTGGTCTTATAAATACATGTATACTACCGCCTGCGCTAACCTTCTGAGGCATCATCGGTGTTAGACTGAGAGTAGGTATTAGCTTAAAAAGTGTAATAATGCCACATTCCCCGCCATTATCTGCATGTACACAATATAAACAAGTCTTATAAATAGGTTACCGAACTTGGATATTCATGTATTGAGTAACTTCCCCTTGAACTAACCGTCCGATCCACCATGGGCGTCCGACTGAGAGTGTGTTGTATTACACAACCGCCTACGTACGTTAAGCTTGCCCAGATTATCAACGTGTCTGACCATCTATTTGTTATGTTGTTGTTTTCGCGTGTGGAATAGGGGAAACTCGCTTTGGTGTTTTCTGAAATAACCGAAGGAATACTTCGTTAGCTTCAATATCACCTTTATTAATCAGCATGCAAATCGCAACTGCTGATTTTAATAATTGACAAACATGTATAAGCAATGACAAACACAATAATGTTCCTATTAACTGAGTTTGCATGGATCACCTTGTGTATGGTGTTTCAGTCAAATTGATAGGATGTATTGAACTGTACTGACAGGTGCGGGTTTTGACAAGAGCCGCATACAAGTTCAATGACACAATATCAACATGGTATACATGATAATGCAATTGCAAGGTGTTCCATACACATACATATGACTGTCTATTACCATTAGCATGATTGCGATGTTATGTGAGCGATATTGACATACACATTGTAAACCAGATTGGTAGTGGTAATATTTACAATAACTAATACAATTCAGACCAAATAGTGTACCACTTGCAACCGGTTTTCAAATTTGGATACCAATGAGATTAACCCATGTCAATACCACAGACCTATATATTAATGCTGGGCAAAAGTGCATATCCAGATGAGTCAGCTCATGATGGGCTGCCTCATCCGGATCTTCGATGTTTGTTACAATTCTCTCTTTTAAATACTTGATTACTTGTTAAATGAGGACGGACTAATCCATGTCGGTCAATCGGGTGAGAAAGGGTTAATCATTAACATATCGACACATATCGTTTGCACATCTTAAGTTATAGATTGATCGATTAATGATGTTTAATGGCATGTCAACATCTGCGGTCGTTTTTAGGCAGGGCTTAAATTTATTAATATAATTTCATTCAATTACGCATAGCCATACTAGAGAGGTACCTGGGAATCAATAGTTCGCAACTAAATGTCAAACACCGATCTTACGCCTTCGCATACATGTACATTTTCTGGCAGACTAATCATTGAGGAGAACTGTTTCCTCTTGTACCCAACAGTGCAGAACCAATGGCAGTGTTTCCGACATTGGTTGTTGATGTTGTTTTGTGGTTATGCTTTATGACTGACACTACAGAATATGTACATGCACGAATGTCAATAATTGGCATATTGCACAGGAATAAATGTCAAATGTAATTAATTATTCCATATACCATCACAGTGGCGACAGCTTAGTATATATTTACAAATATATATGACTGATTGCGTGATGCTATGGTTTGGATCAGCATGTAAATGTAATAACATATGCTTTTGCAGTTTTGCTGTACATGACTTACTATATTTGGCTAATGGATATATAACTATTCCATCATACTAATTAATTATTTACAAATGCATGTCCATAGCTGACTGAATGGTGCTTATTCATTGATCCTCGTGTAATATTATAACAGATGCCTTACTTACTGATGTGTACCTGTATGCCAGGTTTAAGCAAATAATGATTGCATTACAATAATACACACTCTCACGCTACAAGTGTACATTCACTGACTTAATTTACTTTCTGACAATGTAAACAGCTAGATATTCTAATAATTGCACAGAAATGAAAGAATGAAGTTATGAATTAATATACAAAATCTCATTCTTTACATATTTGTATTAATGAAGGAAGTGATAGCTTCCACAATTCTACAATGTTCATCTCAAAAAGGACAATGTGAAATAATGATACTGTTCTGAAAATGAAAACACAATCATTTAGAAAATATAACAATACAAATACAAAAGTAACTACTAACCTGAAATAACCGAAGGAATACTTCGTTAGCTTCAATATCACCTTTATTAGATTAGATTAGCATGCAAATCGCAACTGACAAATTTCGTTCGGCTCATATTTAAGGGTGGGAATTGGCTCGGACACCTTCCATACCCGGGATATATAGCCCAGTAAAGAAGCAGGCCGATGGTCGTCGGTCTGGTTTATATTTCCGAACTGACAAATTTCCAGGCGGGCTATATTTATTTCCTTCGATTATCTCAGATTATCACAAACAATAATCATAAACCAATGAAATACAGTTTTACAAGGTGTTAAATTCCAGCCCTTTGTCTCCACATAAAGCCCTTTGTCTCCACATAGAAGCCGACTTTTATCACTTACCCCTGGCTTATGTTTGTATGTATAACTGATTAGGATTGACATTATCATATAACACACTCTTATAAGATGCTTACAGATTAAACCATATATTTTTGAAAAGGAATATTGTATTTTGGTCGATAAAAGTTGTATTTTAAATTTTCCCATTTAATGAAGAAAATATTCATAATCTCTGTGAAGTAATAAAAATAATGATATTAAATATGCCAAAATCAAGCTATTTTCCAAAAACTTTATGTTTAACAATTTTCCGTAGTAAAAAAGGCAAATAAAGGTTATATGTGTGCATTTCAACTAAGTTTAACCATAAATTCACCCTGTATGCACCATATACTTCAAACTGATGTCAAAATTAATAAAATCAGACAATTTCTTGAAAAATGATGTTTTTGTAGCACAATTTCCTATGTAATTTCCAAACATGTTGATACCAGTTCCGTTCACACTTCACACAATATGTAAATATTTATGATTTGTATAAACCCAAAGTTACTTAACTGAAAATACATATATAAAATTCATTTTGAAATATTCAACTGATTGATTGGGCATGAATGATTGAACGATTGGGCATGACTATTTATGATGTAATACCACAATATATATATACACAAATACATGAAACACTATAAAAACCCAACTCATTATATATTGGCAATACCAACTCACAATCAAGCAATTTGATTGTCAGAGCCTCGGCTGTAGCACAGCTCAGGCTAAGACAAGCAAGTTGATTGATTTCAAGCACAATATTCAAGTATTTGTAAAAAGAGACATTGACATATATTTGCAAGATTAGCGTAGCGCTGTAGTTAAACATTATAATGGAACATTTCCCGCCATAATCTGAGTGTACGCTACATAATCAAGCAAGTTGATTGCCTTAGCCTGAGCTGTAGCACAGCTCAGGTTCAGACAATCTAGTTGCTTTATTTCAAGCACAATATTTAAGTATTTGAAACAGAGACATTGACAAATATCGGCAAGATTAGCGTAGAGCTGTAGTTAAACATTATAATGGAACATTTCCCGCCATAATCTGTGTGTACGCTATATGATCAAGGGGAAGGTATGCATTAATGCCCGTGTTTAGATAATACACGGGGTCTGTTATTTCCCTCACGTCGAACCCCTCGCTCACTAAGTTCATCTTCTGCTGTTTGAAGGTCGCCGTCATGTTGGATTCCTTTTGTAGGCGAATGAATCGCGGCCTCGCGTAGGACGGAAGTGATTCGGTCACATGCTTTGAAATATCCAGCAGCATTTTCGGTGTCAGTGCCTTGACCCCGGGGTCATTGAGGGTCAGGGACGCCATCCCTGCCCGACCGTCGCTCCCTGTGGAATAAAACCCATCACAATTAAATAGAACGCTGGATTTTTGCACACCCTTAACAAGTAGATACATTCATAATCGATGCACTATCGACTGCCCTAATTTTGCCGATATTTGTCAATTTTTTAATTTTTTTTGCTTGAAATCAAGCAACTTGATTGGCTGATTGCGACTTGGCATTAATATAAGTTCAGAAACGTTGATAATCTGGGCAAGATTAACGCAGGAGGTTGTGTAGTTAAGTTTCTGCCTCGCCTTTGGAGCCATACGACGGTCCGACTTATCTGTGGCTGGAGAAATGTGGTACATGTATATGGGTTTTGCGAGCAGTGTACATCCAGCTATGCCAATTGCCAGACATTATAGGAATGAATGGCCTTTTTGTCGAATTTATCGGGGTATAAACTTGGAAAAGTCGCGGGCATACTGGACGAAGGCCGGAAGGCCTCGTCCAGTATTCCCGCGACTTTTCCAAGTTTATATCCCCGATAAATTCCGCAAAAAGGCCATTCATTCCTTATAATTCCAGCATTTGAAATAAATTCATCAAGAAAATGTGTTTATTTTCAGTTTTCTTAAGAATTATTTTAACTACGCATCACGGTTACGGGAAGTAGTTCGGCGTGGGAGTTTACTGGGATATACATTTTGGACAGAGATTTGCTACGGGCCAATCAAATGTTAGGGAATTGTCTAAATATTTTTGTGCTGGAATTATTGTCTCATACACGAAGGTAAATGTCGCCAGAATAACACAGTTTATTGAAACAGACCCCTAGGGACCGTTTCACTAAACTTCATACGACTAAAATGTTCGTAAGTGCAACATTATGATAAGTCTGTAAAGTTCACATTAACCATGATGTTTTCTTGTAAACAAGTATTGTATTTCAGTACATTTATTGAGCCGTTTTCCGTTTTCTGTAGCCTATTTCACCAACATTGCAAAGTATACTTATCTAGCAAAGTATACTTTGAGGGAGTAATCATTTATTTTTCCCGAAATGCATTTATTCATATAGAACTAACAACTGCATATATTTGATGATTAAAAGTATGCAGACTTATTAACTGAATTAATTACATTATCACAGCTGTGATAATGTAATAAATTCAGTATAATAAAAATTAATAAATTTATCCTTAAATTGAAAATTTCTCCCTCAAAGTATACTTTGCTAGATCAGTATACTTTGCAATGTTGGTGAAATAGACTGCTGCTGGTATTCTTATCCAAGCTGTTTATTTTTTATAACGTAGCGTTTCCTCTATAAAATCTGCGCATGCGCATTGAAACAACTAGATATTATGTTTGTAAAACATGGATATGCTACCGTGGAATACTGGACTCTTACAAATTTTTCGATTTTTCGACGTAAATGTACACGGAGTTTGTTTTTCTATCATTTTTCTTTTAATAGGTATGTTGTTGCCACTCATTTGAACCATCTAAACGAAACAATTTGGATTCAGGTAGCATAAATCAGTTTTGTAGGGAAATAACAAATTAATCATTTATTTTCTACTAGATAAATAGTTTATGTTTGGCATGAAATGGATTAAAACAGGTGGAATTAACTATTTATGTATGCATATATATACTGTCAACATTATACCACGTTTGGATTACTGACATGGGTAACCGGCATTTATTTTAACAAGTATACAATTCAGAGTTATACACACACTTGTAAACGCTCCAGTGAACACATTATCACCTGGCTGAGCGAGGGCTGTTCAAAATGCTATTTTGCCAGCTAATTAACATATTATAAACACATACCAGTTAGCACGGACGTACGGAAGCCCATTAGGGCCACTTCGCTTTTTTTTAATTTCCATTTATTCAAGATGTTTTCTTGAATTTTCAAGAACTTGAAAATTCAAGAAAACATCTTGAAAAATTCAAGAAAACATCTTGAAAATTGAAGAAAAGATCTCGAAAATTCAAAAAAGTATCTTGAAAATTCAAGAAAAGATCTCGAAAATTAAGAAGAAAAGATCTCGAAAATTCAAAAAAGTATCTTGAAAATTCAAGAAAAGATCTCGAAAATTGAAGAAAAGATCTCGAAAATTCAAAAAAGTATCTTGAAAATTCAAGAAAAGATCTCGAAAATTCAAGAAAAGAACTTGAAAATTCAAGAAAATACCTTGAAATTTCCTTTATTAGAAACGATCTTGAAAAGTCAAGAAAAGATCTTGAAAATTCAAGAAAAGAACTTGAAAATTCAAGAAAACATCTTGAAAATTCAAGAAAAGATCTCGAAGTATCTTGAAAATTCAAGAAAAGATCTCGAAAATTCAAGAAAATAACTTGAAAATTCAAGAAAATATCTTGAAACATCCTTCATTAGAAACGATCTTGAAAAGTCAAGAAAAGATTTTGAAAATTCGAGAAAAGAAGTTGAAAATTCAAGAAAAGATCATGAAAATTCGAGAAAATAACTTGAAAATTCAAGAAAAGATCTCGAAAATTCAAGAAAATAACTTGAAAATTCAAGAAAAGAACTTGAAAATTCAAGAAAAGATCTCGAAAATTCAAGAAAACAACTTGAAAATTCAAGAAAATATCTTGAAACATCCTTCATTAGAAACGATCTTGAAATGTCAAGAAAAGATCTTGAAAATTCGAGAAAAGAACTTGAAAATTCAAGAAAAGATCTCGAAAATTCAAGAAAAGAACTTGAAAATTCAAGAAAATATCTTGAAACATCCTTCATTAGAAACGATATTGAAAAGTCAAGAAAAGATCTTGAAAATTCGAGAAAAGAACTTGAAAATTAAATTCAAGAAAAGATCATGAAAATTCGAAAAAAGAACTTGAAAATTCAAGAAAAAATCTCGAATAAATGGAAGTAAAACTAGAGCAGCTTGAGCTGCATCAACGGTTTGAGCCTCAAAAATTGATTTCATGTGTAGCTAAGCTTTAGCCCAAGGTGTAAACTATCGGTTGCAAAAAGAATTTCTGAAGTTTTAGAATGAATAGTCCAACATTATTGTGTTCGCATCGATGTGGGGCCGGTTAGCTTAGAGGTAGAGCGATGGACTCGGAGCGAGAGATACCGGGTTCGATCCTCAGCCAAAGTTTTAGCTAAAGGACTGAAATATCGACTACAGCAAAAACAATTGAAATCGAATGATAAATAACGAAGCTGACGTCACATTCGTTTGCTCTATTTTGAAAACTTGAAAAAATACGTTCATCTTTGACATCGAATAGAGCCGTAAGTAATCAAGATATAGCTCTGAAAATTATAATTTTTCATGCGGCTGACACTCCTCTATCACCCTGGCAAGACATTATGTTGCTGACAGTACTGTACAAATTGGAAAACGTTTGTAAAGACCACCCGTTATCAGCCGAAATTCGGCAAAATCGTTGAAAAGTATGTACATTTTTCAACTTAAAATGCATATAGCTCTTTTATTTGAGCAGATAGCCGAAAACTGTCAGAGAATCTGAAATAGAGAATTTTGTCAGCTTTCCAATGCAAAAAGTATTCTTGAAATCGGTTGGAAAATAAGGAAGTTATAGGAAGTGTGACGTCACTTCCGTTTTCGTGGAAAGTAGCATTAAAAGATATCTGAAAATCTCTGAGTCTCTGCTCACACTTGATCCGAATCGGCATGAAAAATTTGAAGTCGATCCGACCAGCGGTTTGGTGTAGATGGAGGGAGCCCGTAAGTCTGCGGAAGATTATTTTTCGATAGTTATCGCCCTTAAATTGCAGTTTACGCCATTTGTAAATACACCTAATAAATTAAATATGTGCAATATTCCGCCAGTGAAGTTTTCGTTTGTTTTTCACCATAGGCCGGGCACAAAGCGGGAATGTTTTAGCTAAAGGACTGAAATATCGACCGCAGCAAGAAATTTTGAAATCTATCGATAAATAACAAAGCTGACGTCACATCCGTTTGCTCTATTTTGAAAACTTGAAAAAAAGACGTTCATCTTTGACATCCAATAGAACCGGAAGTAGTCAAGATAGAGCTCTGAAAATTATCATCTTTTATGCGCCTGACACTCCCCTATCACACTGGTAAGAAATTATGTTGCTGACATTACTGTACAAATTGGAAAACGTTTGTAAAGACCACCCGTTATCAGCCGAAATTCGGCAAAAATTCGGCAAAATCGTTGAAAAGTATGTACATTTTTCAACTTCAAATGCCTATAGCTCTCTTATTTGACCAGATAGTCGAGAACTGTCAGCGAGGTCGAGATAGAGAATTTTGTTAGCTTTCCAATGCAAAAAGAATTTGTGAAATCGGTTGGAAAATAAGGAAGTTATAGAAAGTATGACGTCACTTCCGGTTCCGTGGAAAGTGGCAGTAAGAGATATCTGAAAATCTCTGAGTCTCTGCACACACTTGATCCGAATGGGCATGCAAAATTTGAAGTCGATCCGACCAGCGGTTTGGGCTGTAGACTGAACGGCTGAATAAAAAATAAAAAATAAAAAAAAAAAAAATCCAACGAATACAATAGGTTTTCGGCGCAGCTGAAAGCCGCCTCAAACCTAAAAAAAGTGAGGTGGCCCTAATGGGCTTCGGTACGGACGTGATGACTGATCTGTGTATATATCTAAACCTTTTGGAAACAGATAACAATGTACAGCAGAACAGAATGACTTTGCGACCAGTGTTGTCCGAGATCAGCAGCAGCTGATGTGCAGACTAGTCGGCGACCGCACTGTTCGTTCAGCTGGTAAAATGCATCTGAGATGTATTGTTATACAAGTAGTTTGTTCAATTGTCGAACATAGTGGGTGTGCCTGCTGATTCTCCACTACTATACAGACATGCATATATCAACTACACTGCAAACGTTTACCAGTTTACTGTAGCCGGCAGAGACTGTATACAACTGCAAGGCAATGTACATGATGTAGTACTGGATAATTGCTCTTCCTGCCGATGTAAACTGAGATTTCGGTATCAAGCCGACCATAGACCGCGTTCTTCGCCGTAGAATGTGGCTTATTCCTGATGCATCTTGTAGAATACATTTGTAATCTACTGATACACGTTGCTAGATTGCAATTTGGTTTGAGTGAGTTAATTTTGGGTCTATGAGTGAGTATGGGTAGATACAGAGACGCCTGCGTTAATCTTGACCAGCGATTCAGAGTTTAGAAACATCGATTGGTAATACCAACTTGCAATCAGGCAGTTTGACTGGCTGAGCCTGAGTCGAAGTACAACTTAGGCTCAGCCAATCGAGCTGCATCATTTCAATCAAATGCTTCGAAATAAAGAAATTGACAAATATTGGCAAGATTGACACGACATGATAAACACATTCTGCATGTTTAACCCTGTACTCCATACTTCATATAATCAAGTAGAATCGCAACATCTCCCTGTAAAATGAGGGTATTTATGATAACCTTAACTTACTTTGTTCTAATCACCGATTTCTGGTCTTACCTCCATCCTTCTTCTTTTGAGCAAAACGATGCAATATCAGTAGACATTTTATCAGCTACGTACAGGGTATACATGTATCATTTCACCCTAACTCTCCATGGCAACTAACATATGCACTTTAAACTAGGATCTAAGTTAAAACGGACTCAAATATACGAGTGGCTCAAGGATAACAATTACGCGATATGTTTTTTGCAGAAAACTCATTCAGTAATAACAATAGAAAAGGAGTGGAAAACTGACTGGGGGGCAGAAGGATTCTTTAGTGGAAAGGCAAGCAACTCTGAAAGAGTCTGTATTCTGTTTAATTCTAATTTAACATATAATGTTCTCAAATACACAGAAATAATTCCCGATAGAATTCAGGCAATTCAAATTGATATAAACAATAAACAGATTCTGCCAAATATCGAAGATAAAACATTTTTTAAAAAACTAGAAGATTTGATTTCCGAAAATGAAAATTCGCGAATTATTATAGGTGGTGATTTCAATGTTGTCCTAAACTTTGATTTGGATAAAAGAGGTGGGTTACAAAGTACAAACAAACAGAACAGAGAAATGATGTTAAATATTATAGTAAATATTATTTTACTGATATATGGAGGCAAAAACACGGAACAAAAAATAAATATACATAGCATTCTAATTCTAGACCACCTATCCTATTTTTTTCTATAGGACAATTTGGTGAATACTGTTCCTAAAAGTGAAATAAAATGTAGTATAAAAACAGATCATTCATTTGTACAAATCATGATAAATATCAATGATCAGCCTAGAGGCCCAGGATATTTTAAATTGAATAATTCAATTCTTTTCGAAAATGATTATAAAACAATTATTAAAAACAATATAGCGGAAATTGCGAACATCAACCATGAAGCAAACCCTAACACTTTATGGGAGTTAATTAAAGGAGTAATCAGAAAGAAACTATCAAATATACTACAAAACGTATTAGAAAAGATAAAACAGACGAAAATAAATTACAGCAGCAAATTGATCTATTAAGTAATGACAATATTCAAACACCTGAAGCAATCAATGAATTCAATAATTGTAAAAGCCGTCTGGAAGAAATTTACAAAAGGCGAGCAGAAAGTATTATTTTTCGATCAAAAGTAAATTGGATGGAGGCTGGAGAAAATAATACACATTTTTTTGCGGAGCTTGAAAAAAGAAAATTTGAAAGAAAAATTATTTCACAGCTAACTGTAAATGGAAAACTTGTTACAGACAAGGAACACATTCTAATAGAAGAAAAACATTATTATGAAAAACTATATAAGAAAAAGGAATGTACTGATTCTGATATTAATTTTTTCCCAAATGATTATAATAATAAGTTAAATGATGAGGAGAAACGTAAAAATTTAAGGTATATTGACAGAAGCTGAATGTTATAATGCCTTAATAGAAATGAAAAACAATAAGAGCCCTGGGTCGGATGGAATAACTGTAGAATTTTTCAAAATGTTTTGGAACGACATAAAAAGCCATTTGGTAAAATCATTCAACTTTTCGATGGAGCAAGGCGAACTAACAACACTACAAAAACAAAGTGTTATAAATTTAATTAAAAAAAACAGGCAAAGATACAACACACCTCGCCAACTGGAGACCAATAAGTTTGCTAAATATCGCCTACAAAATTGCAACAAAGGCCATTGCAAATAGAATAAAAAAGGTATTAAATAATTTAATAGATTCTTCACAAACAGGATTTATTAAAGGTAGATATATTGGAGAAACTATAAGGCTCTTATCCGAAGTAATTGAACACGCGAATGATAAAAATATACCAGGAATCCTATTATTCGCCGATTTTGAAAAATAATTTGATAGTATAAGCCATGAGTATTAAAGGTATATGCCCACGTAGCAGGTTACACTGTACTACTAATTTTCATTTTCGGTCATGCCTTATATGAGCCATTTGTCTACCCACTAACGAGTTATTTTTAATTACGGCGCGTGTTAATTGGTGTTAAATCGCATTTTATATGCCTCGACCAGAAAGGGTATTTTCCGACCTCGTCCTATTTTTACCAACACGCGTCACGTGACACGGTCAATCATATCACATATTTGACATGCGCAGTGAAGTATCGGAAGTTGAGAAGAAAAATCTCTGTTCCGAGTCCAAATCTAAATCTCCACGTAACTCTTTCCATTGGTGATCTGGTCGCCAATATGAACCACTCTCTCTCTCTCTGTACTGCCTGTCCCTCATTTGACATTTGGCCTTATTTTTTGGCCGACGCCGTTTCATACAATTTCCGTCCTGGACGTTTCGACATGTTGATATTCTTGTTTACATATTGGGAAGCCTATTGGCGCAAGTAGTGTACAGCGCATGCGCACAGCAAGCCGTGATGTAAATGTCGTCGTCCCCGCACATTATCAAAATAGACTGTTACCGCCGTGCGTCGCTAACAGTAAATTGATAATTAATAAATGATTATATTTGTATAGCGGGCACTCGTAATTTTTAGAACTGGTGGAATAGTGACATAATTATACACTTATTTAATTCCTATAAAGAACATTTTGTGCCTACTGCGTGGGCATGTACCTTTAAGGTATTAACCCCTCTAAACTTCGGACCCAGCTTAATCCAATGAATTGAAATATTTTATCATAATATATCTAGTTGTGTAACAAATAATGGCTATCTTTCAGATTTATTTGGCTTGGGAAGAGGAGTAAGACAAGGATGTCCATTATCTCCTTATTTATTCATAATCGCAATAGAAATACTCTCGCACAGTGTCCGAAAAAATCAATTAATAAAAGGAATAAATATAAATAGTGAAGAAATAAAAAATACTATGTTCGCGGATGATGCTACATTTTGCATGGATGGGTCCAGACAATCTCTCGAAATATTAATTAGTACAATAGATAATTTTGGAAACATTTCAGGTTTACGTTTAAACTATTCTAAGTCAATATTGTTTAGAACAGGTTCGACGAAGAACTCTACAACTACGTATTGTGATGATAAACCATTTTCATGGACTGCAGATGTGGCCAAAACTTTAGGAATATGTTTTTGTAATGATAAAAATAAAGTGCATAGTTTAAACATAGATCCTAAAATAAAAGAATTTCAGCAATGTTTAGGTAAATGGAAAAAAAGAAAGCTCACCATACTAGGTAAAATAACTCATAAAAAGTTTTGCATTTCCAAAATTAATATTCCCTTTAACGGTTCTAGACAATCCGGAGCAGGAGACTTTAAAGCAAATTATACGCATTATGTTTGATTTTCTCTGGAATTCAAAACCTGATAAAATTAGTAGAAAAATTATTGTTAAAACGTTCGAAGAAGGCGGGCTAAAACTGATATAATTAGAATCGTTTATTGATGCACTAAAGGCTACATGGGTCAAAAGACTTGCAGAAACTGAAAATCACGGAAAATTGAAAGTAATATATTTAAACTATTTGAAGCCTTTTTGTGGTGTACATATATTTGAAGGAAATGTAAACCAAACAGACGTAAAACATTTGATAAAACATAAGTTGTTGACAGATGTTCGTAAATCATGGTGCAAGCTAAACTTCTGCGATAATCCAGAAACAATATCAAAGCAAATTTTATGGAACAATTCGCAAATAAAAGGTAATGGAAGAATGTTTTACTACAAGGAATGGGCTAATAAGGGGATTAAATATATAGAACAACTATACGATTATAGAACTACATCATTCTTTAAATTTACACAAATAAAATAACTATTTGATGTTAGTAATAACGATTAACTAAAATACTTCAAATTGATTTCGTGCATTCCTCAATACTGGAGAACACGAATTAAAAATGAAAGAATAAACACGATTAATACAAAGATACTATTAATAGAACAAATAAAAACCACGACCAAATGTAATAAGAAGCTATATAACATGTTTCTTAATCAACAGAAACCGGTTGTGCATAAAGCCAAGACAAAATGAGATGACGAATTCGCGGATAAAAATATAAATTGGAAGATAGTCTACACAAATCATTTTACAAACACTATAAGTTCTAAACTTAGGAATTTTCAGTACAAATTTTTGATGAGAATTGTCGCTACAAACGATTATATACTTATGTGTAAAATTGTCAGCTCCAATTTGTGTGATTTTTGCGCCATGGCTCCAGAAACAAATAAGCACCTTTTTTGGGAATGCACTATAAGCCAACATTTTTGGTCACAGCTGAATATTTTTTTAAACAATAATACTATTGTATGTAATTTTGATTGGTACACTGTTTGCTTCGGGCAATATGAGCAAGACAACAAGTTTTTCAACTTTTGTATCATACTAGGAAAATACTTTATATATACATGTACATTACGAAACACGGAACCTAAATTTCCAGAGTTTATGTCTTACCTGAAGGCAACACAACATATTGAAAAGGAAATTGCAATGAATAGAAATAAGCTCACAGTTCATGAACGAAAATGGAATGTTATCCAATTATACTAACACTCATTTAGAGATACACGAACCTTCTGATTATACATACAAATATTACAGTTATGTTTAACAGCATATATCGTAATAGTACTGTATCGTGGTGTTTTGCTCAATTATTATTCACTAAACCTATTTCACCATATCTCATTTTCAACTCTATTGTCTCATCTACATAACATTCTTTAATAAATCCAACCTAACCATGTATGAACAATACGTTATAATCTATAATTATTTACAATACATGTACTCATAGTTGATTGTAAACAAGGAGTGCAACCTATAAATGTATGTTGTTAAACTGCTTGTAACTCATGTATTGTTTGTATATGAATATATATGGAAATAAAAACCTAAAACTGAAAAATGTACACGGAGTGACGTACGGACGGACGGATGTACGGAACAACCAGAGCAACGCAATGTTTCCCTCCTTGCTATCGCATGGGAGCATAAAAAACAGGGTTTTCAGAAACTGCGAAATTGAGTATGCACAGTGATACAACATTCATTAAACCTTTCAGTCAAACGTAACGCAAACGTGAGCAAATATGAGAATCAAACCGAAACGCCACGTGTAAACGGGGAACAAAAACGCAGATACTACTGTATAGTACATGTGTACATGTACCTGGGATGATGACGCCATATACGTTGGCGTCATGTATGAAGGTGATATCCGTGAGCATGTTGCCAACCTCCGTCGTTGATACGTTCTCGCCCTTCCATCTACAACAGTGCACATACATGTAGCACGTGAACATATAGGCTTTGTCTTTTCTTTCACTCACTATTTCAAGGTGCATGATCACGTGGTTATAACAACAACAACAGTGGCTGAAAGTGTTGAAATCTTGCCCACTCCAAGGTAAGTATTATTTGATAGTTTCCTTAACATGAAACGGATTTTGATGAAATATGGCGCAGCAAACGCGTCTTCATGAGCTGCATTTGGTCGTCCATGGAGTTCGGCACAGACTTATGTCGTTTTTGCGAAGAATCGATGTCCGTGTCTACCGACACGGAAATCGATTCTTGGCAAAAACGACAGAAGTTTGAGCCAAAGTACAGACACCACCAAATATAGCTTAACAAGATGCGTTTGATGCGCCATAGTTCATCAAAATCTGTTACGTAATAAGGACAATATAAAATAATACGTACTTTGAATCGGATGGATTCTGGCAGTTTCAGTACTTGTTGTTGTTGTTAGTACCACGTGATCATACACCTTGGATTTTGTATTACACAAGTAGGAGACAAGCAATGTGATTTTGACAACTTCCAGATGTATGGAACGCCAAATCTACATAAACAAAATTAATTAATGGTAAATATTCAATGCTAGCAATACTTATTTGAGTTTATGCAGATTTGGCGTTCCATAAAGATGTGCGAATTATCGTGAACAATGGAAAATTAAGTTTATACGGAGCAATAAACATTTCCCTTTTCTTTTGTCGACGTATACCTTTGAGACAGGTTCGCAAGATGAGTCAAGACACAAGCATTATACATATATTAAAGTGACTCATTGGAAACAAATCTACCACTGGATACGTGTAGTAACTTATTTACACAATTCCCTAGCATTTGATTGGCCCGTAGCTAGTCTCTGTCCAAAATTTATATCCCAGTAAACTCCCATGCCGAACTACTTTCCGTAACCGTCAGGCGCAGTTAAAATAATTCTTAAGACAACGGAAAATAAACACATTTTCTTGATGAATTTATTTCAAATGCTGGAATTATAATGAATGAATGGCCTTTTTGTGGAATTTATCGGGGATATAAACTTGGAAAAGTCGCGGGAATACTGGACGAGGCCTTCCGGCCTTCGTCCAGTATTCCCGCGACTTTTCCAAGTTTATACCCCGATAAATTCCACAAAAAGGCCATTCATTCCTATAATAATTCCAGCACAAAAATATTTACACAATTCCCTAACATTTGATTGGTCCGTTGCAAGTCTCTGTCCAGAATTTATATCCCAGTAAACTCCCACGCCGAACTAATTTCCGTAACCGTGAGGCGCAGTTAAAATAATTCTTAAGAAAACGAAAAATAAACACATTTTCTTGATGAATTTATTTCAAATGCTGGAATTATAAGGAATGAATGGCCTTTTTATGGAATTTATCGGGGATATAAACTTGGAAAAGTCGCGGGAATACTGGACGAGGCCTTCCTGCCTTCGTCCAGTATTCCCGCGACTTTTTCAAGTTTATACCCCGATAAATTCCACAAAAAGGCCATTCATTCGTATAATAAAACACATGAAACAATTGGCAGCACAAATACATGTAATACGTATGGAAGGCCAACTCTACATAACCCCAAATAATTAATGCTGGCTTTAATGATTTGAAGACCTCTCTAAATCATTTGGAACTACATGTAGCTCTAAATAATTAATGCTACATGTATACTGAAAGGATAAAGAAACGCAGGGTAAACATTTGAGGTGATTTAAAGTGATGTGTTTGCTGTTATATACAATATTTTATATGAGTATTAAAAAAACATCTCTAGTCAACACATTACCAAAATTGCATTAGGTTTTGACCGATAATTCATTAGTAATTTCATCACAATTGGCGGTACCCCCCAATATCGCACAGTGAAATCCACTGTTTTGTCAGTATCTCGTATGCCCCCCTCGCGCATCTGTCACAGCCCTGATTCTCTTGTGCATGGAATTCATCAGTGCATGTATCCGTCTTATTGGGATATTGTTCCACTCTTCCAACAATGCAGTCCTTAGTTGGTCGAGATTAGAAGGGGTATTCCGACACCCCCTTATCCTCCTGTCAAGTTTGTTCCACAGATGTTCGATTGGGGACAAATCGGGACTGTACGCTGGCCAGTCGAGTGGGTTAATGTTATGGTCAGCGAGTAAATCTTGACAAACTCTGGCTACATGGCGCCGGGCATTATCATGCTGGAAAATTAGTTGACGCTGTTGCACAAATTGAACAACAACCGGGCAGAGGATTTCATCCCTATATCCCTTAAATTCCCGGCTACCACAATCAACGGTGACTTTACCCCGTGAGATATCCCTCCTCAGACCATAACCGAGCCAACCCCAAACCTATCCCTCCCAAGAACGCAAGCGTCGGCGAAGCGTTCCCCACGACGTCGGTATACACGACGTCGACGTCGACAGTCCGGACGAAAAAGAGTGAACCGGGACTCATCTATCTGTGAAAAAGACTTGTCTCCATTGCCTCATTGGAAATCGTCTGGGAGCAAGTCATACGACGCGCGCGACGTGCACGAGTGAGAGGCAGACCAACGTAGGGACGACGTGCTCGCAGACCAACCTCGCGCAATCGATCTCTTACAGTTTTGGGGTGAATGTGGCGATTATGATTGCCTACCGTGTTGATAGCGGTTTCAGTGGCAGTAACGTGGCGATTACGTAGGTGGGCGAGACGAGTAGCCCTGTCTTGACGTCGCGACGTTACGCGCGGACGTCCCGATCTCGGTCGGTCGGCAACCCTTCCGGTCTCTCTCAGACGACGGACAAGACGTTCTATGGTAGAAACATTCACACCGAACTGCATAGCAACCTGCTGTTGCGTTTGACCTTGCATTAGCAATGCAATAGCCTGACCCCTCTGAACTTCCGTCAGACGTACCATGATTGTGAGAGCTATAAATTCAGTGTAAATAGCGGAAAACGATGTGTATACCTCAAGCGTATCAAGTGGTATGACAAAATGTTTTGACGAACTTATCATCATCATGCTGCACGTGTTTTTGGCTTTTTATCACTTTCTCTATGTGGTACGGTGCATTACACGGTTGAGTAACTTTAGGCACCGGTTTGGGTGCACAGTGACCAAGATAGTCGCCTGACCGGTTTTCATAATTTTAGGCCAATCATTTAAATAATTATAGCGTATAATATTGTTACCCTGCGTTTCTTTATCCTTTCAGTATAGTTAGAGCTAGCATTAATTATTTGAGTTTATGCAGATTCGGCGTTCCAGGAACGCCAAATCTGCATAAACTCAAATAATTAATGCTAGCTCTAAATAATTAATGCTAGCTCTAATTATTTAATGCTAGCTCTAATTATTTAGAGCTAGCATTAATTCTTTGAGTTTAATATGTAGATTTGGCGTTCCTTAAATAAGAAATCTGAGAAAGCTCTATAAGTTACGGTATAAATTCCAAATCTTGAGATGCTTATCGCTATATTGTTATTGTTATTTCGTGAGAACGAATTGTTAAATTGAGGAAACGAATTGTTAATTCGTGGGAACGAATTGTTAAATTGAAGGAAAGAATTGTCATTTCGTGGGAATGAATTAATAAAAAAAATAACTCCATGTCCGCTGCGGGGCTATGTACTATATAGCTCGTCATGCGAAATGGATGGTGGGGTAAACATCGCATTTCGCGGCCTCTTTACCCATAGGGGAAAGACTCGTACCTGGGACATAAAGATTGGCAATTAAAACAATCCCTTTAAAATTCCATTATCCCAAACCACCTGGGCATGTACCGTACGAAACGTTTCCTTGGAAACGTAACGACGTTTCCATAGAAACGTAACATACACTGCGACACTTAGAAACGGATAGTACGGCACCAGGCTGGTGATGATACAGTGGAACCACTCTAAACCGGACACCAACTGTGCAATTCAAGGGTCAGTTTCACTAAACTTCGTACGACTAAAGTGTTCGTAAGTGCAAATTTAGGATAGTCTGGAAATTTAAATTAATGGATTTACATTTATTGAGCATAGGCTGCATATGCAGCCTATGCTAAATAAATGTAAATCCAATAATTGTTTGCAAGAAAACATTGTTAATGTGACTAATTTCATTTTGCACTTACAAACATTTTAGCCGTACGAAGTTTAGTGAAACGGCCCCCGGACTGCAATAGGTTGATCCTGCACATTCTATATTGCTATTTTGGTTTAACTGTATTTCTTTAATGGAAATTCCATATGCCACAGGTCCAGGTCTTCCACACGTGTCTTCACCTGAACGTGTCGCCAACCCTGTCGTTGAAGTACACATAGTATTCCTTATCAAACTTGAGCAGGTCGCCGCTGTTGAAGTAGACGTCGCCGGCGACGAATACGTCGTGTATCAATTTCCTCTCATTGGCCGCCTTGCTGCTCCTATAGCCGGCGAAATACGTCCTACCCTCTATCAGCGGCACCAATAGCAGGCCCACCTCGTCTATAGATAGATCAGTAGCCTATTTCACCAACATTGAAAAGTATACTTATCTAGCAAAGTATACTTTGAGGGAGAAATTTTCAATTTAAGGATAAATTGATTAATTTTTATTGTACTGAATTTATTACATTATCACAGCCATTTTGGCTTTATTACATTATCACAGCCATTTTGGCTGTGTTAATGTAATAAATTCAGTATAATGATTCTGCATACTTTTAATCATCAAATATAGTTGGTTAGTTCTATATGAAATAATGCATTTCCGGAAAAATAAATGATTACTCCCTCAAAGTATACTTTGCTAAAAAAGTACACTTTGCAATTTTGATGAAATCGGCTACATGGCCCCGTTTTACTAAACTTCGTAAGATAAAATGTTCGCACACCGATTTATGTAAATTGACGTCACACATCAACGTGGTTCATTAATACTACCATATTCCACCTACACGTACATGTATGGTCATTAAATCTCAGCAAATCCACCAAGGATTTCAAAAGAATCGGCTGCTAATGCGACCTTTGTTGTATATTTTAGTTTTGCATTTACGAACTTCTTAGTCGTACGAAGTTTAGTGGAACTTGCCTCATGTTTATAAATACGTTACCGAACTTGGAAAATCACAAATACCTGCGCTTTGAACAACCCCTGGGGATAGCATTGGTGTTGAAATTGGCGGAGTTTGTACGGGTGACGTCACATTGCTCATTTGCAACCAACTGCGTAACGACAAGCCGAGAGACTCCACTAATTCATTAACACAACTTCCGGGTTATAGGTTCTAGGTTTGATGTCACGTATCTTACACGTACCGTTAGCAACATACGCATAATACCGAACTACATGTAGTTAGAAGTTTGTTTAAAAGAGGTACCTACATCAAGGTGTACGATCACATGGTACTAACAACAACAACAAGTACTGAAACTTCCAGAATCCATTTTATTCAAAGTACGTTTTCTTTTATATTGTCCTTATTACGGATTTTGATGAAATATGGCACATCAAACGCGTCTTGTTAAGCTGCATTATGTGGTCTCTGTATTTTCGCCCAAACTTCTGTCGTTTTTGCGAAGAATCGATTCCGCGCCATATTTCATCAAATTACGTTTCATATTAAGGAAAATATCAAATAATACTTTCTTTGGAGCCACTTACAGCCACTGTTGTTGTTGTTGTTATAACCATGTGATCATGCACCTTGTACATGTAGTCTTGATTTACAACGTTCGGTAAGTTAGCGAGATTGGTAAATAACGTTATACACAGCTGCCCGCCTTAATCTTACCCAGATTTTCAACATCTTCAATAATTCCAACTCACAATCGAGCAATTATATTTTCTGAGACTGAGCAGTAGCACAACTCAGGCTCAGCCAATCAGGCTGTTTGATTTCAAGCACAATATTTAAGTATTTTGAACTACAGAAATTTACAAAATTAGCGTAGGCTGTTGTGTGCTTACCAAAGCCGACCGGCACACAGAAGCCGTGCTCATTTCTTAACGGACCTTGCGCCTCGATATCGAACTTCACAAACGACATCGGGCTGGTCCTCCTCTGTAACAAGGACATTATTACGAGGCGAGGCTAATCCCCTCGATGGTAGCCTTGATATTAAAAATAATAATAATAATAATTTAATAAGAATAACAATAATAATAATAAAAACAACAACAAACTTTAACGCATTTGCTTTACAAACAAGGTGAAAATAAGTCATCAATGACCTTGACCTTGGGCGATCGGACGCGGGTCGTATGCAAAACAAAGCACCATCCCTAGACACACATTGTGGCCAAATATCATAAAAATCTGTGAAGCGGTTGATAAGTTGTTGAAAAATGAAAGGTGTTATTTACGTACATACGCACGTACATGGGATAATAACATGTAGCTATGACTGGAGAAATGGGTCTTGCGGGGTTTTTGCGACCAGTGTAGATCCTGATCGACCTGTGCATCCGCACAGTCCGATCGGGATCTGCACTGTTCGCCATTCCATCAATGAAACGCGTTTAGTGTTTCTAATATTCAATATAGATCGTTATCAGACTACACCACTGTGATATTTGATCAGGAGCTACAGTGGGGTCAGCGTGTAAGTGCACACACGAACGAACACGACATGTTGGTTCCAACCTGTCGTGTTCGTTCGTGTGTGCACTTACACGCTGACCCCACTGTACTCTAGTCACAAATCCCATAATCCCAGTTTCTTCCGCCACGGCCACATACAGTGGCTCTTGCATACACAATGATATAGCGCACCATGAACAAGTGTTGTCAGAAGGCAACATCGCTTCCAAAAAATATGAACGTCCTTCGCAATAAATTCCATAACATTCTCATTAAATATAAACTGTATTTGTTTTACAACGATTACAAACAAGCGCGAGAGCACTTATACAAATGCTTTCGTTGGCACAGATTAAGGTGTAAGGGGAGTCATTAATGTGGCAGGAAACCGGTGTACCAGGAGGAAACCCACTTGTCCGATCTGGCGACCACTGTACCTCGTCACATACTGCCCCTGCCGAGTATCGAACCCGGGGCCACATTGGTGAGAAGCCCGCTCGTTACCGATTGCGCTAACCGGACAACCCATTGGCGAATAATTCCAGCACAAAAATATTTACACAATTCCCTAACATTTGATTGGCCCGTAGCAAGTCTCTGTCCAAAATTTATATCCCAGTAAACTCCCACGCCGAACTACTTTCCGTAACCGTAAGGCGCAGTTAAAATAATTCTTAAGAGAACGGAAAATAAACAAATTTTCTTGATGAATTTATTTCAAATGCTGGAATCATAAGGAATGAATGGCCTTTTAGTGGAATTTATCGGGGATATAAACTTGGAAAAGTCGCGGGAATACTGGACGAGGCCTTCCGGCCTTCGTCCAATATTCCCGCGATTTTTCCAAGTTTATGCCCCGATAAATTCCACAAAAAGGCCATTCATTCCTATATTAGGCATGCAATACGACGATTACCAGGTATGGGGATGATCGGCCGCACGATCCGAACTTGTTGCTCAAGTTGAACATGCCGACCGGACCCTCAGTGGCCGCGTAGAACTCTGCGACCTGGGGGATACGGAACCGAGCCTGAAATTCCGCCCAGATGTCCTGGCGCAACCCGTTGCCAATGGCAATGCGGATTTTGTGTACGCCGTCCAACGGGTCCTGAACAGAAACAGGAGATAAGGTTAATAATTGAGAGACGCCATGCGATTTTGTACCTTCGGACATCTGCGTAATTTCATGAAATACGTTTACAAAATTTACAATATTTTCTGTACATCGCGTCAAAAGTTGACAACCTTTTCAGAGTACATGTGAAATTATATTCCACATGTACTCTGGAAGTTTAGTAAACTTTTGTCTCTATTTATGAAAACTATTGCAAATTTTGTAAACGTATGTAATGAAATTACGCAGATGTCTGAATGTACAGAATCGCATGGCGTGTCTCATATGTATGTGTAACCGTGTGAGTGCGACCGTGCGTGTGTGCATGCGTGCGTGTCCTCTTGTCACTACTGATCAACGTTCAGATTCAGCATACACGTATCTAGCTGTATGATTGCCAGCATTACATAATTATAATGGAAACGAAGTTTCTCAAAACATTAAACTGTTATAGTCCCTGACCCTTCAAAAAGTATTTAACACCACTGATCCAGCATAACCTCTCTACGCCGGATACCCAGGGTGTCCGGTTTGAGAGGCTCTGCTGTAAATCAGGCATAATAGCACTCAATTGCAACTTTGGTGATTTGCAATCATGAACACACATTACCGTCAGTAGCCGATTTCACGAACATTGTGAAGTATACTTATCCAGCAAAGTATACTTTGAGGGAGAAATTTTCAATTTAAGGATAAATCGATTAATTTTTATTACTCTGAATTTATTACATTATCACAGCCATTTTTGGCTGTGATAATGCAATACATTCAGTATAATAATTCCGCATATTTTTAATCATCAAATAAATGCAGTCGTTAGTTCTATACGAAATAATGCATTTCGGGAAAATTAAATGATTGCTCCCTCAAAGTATACTTTGCAATTTTGATGAAATCGGCTACTGAGATGAATGACATTGAAATCTACAGGGACGTTTTCTGGGTACACAATGTCGCGAATTATGGCATGATATGCTTTATAATCATGAACATGCAATACCATCATGGAATCAGAGACAATTGACAGTGAAATGCATGTTCGATGTTTTCTGCGTGTCCAGTATTGAGGTTCCACTGTACAGGGTAATATATGTACCTTAGGTCGCGATACTAGGTATCTGCAACTCTCGCCGATGTACTGAATAATTGTGACGTCATACTTCCTACATTCTTCCCAGAAGTGGCTTGCCGAAAACTTTCTTCTCATAACCATTGTAGCACCTGAAAGAAGGGTGGAAATAAAAGAAAAATATTATAGGAATGAATGGCCTTTTTGTGGAATTTATCGGGGTATAAACTTGGAAAAGTCGCGGGAATACTGGACGAAGGCCGGAAGGCCTCGTCCAGTATTCCCGCGACTTTTCCAAGTTTATATCCCCGATAAATTCCACAAAAAGGCCATTCATTCCTTATAATTCCAGCATTTGAAATAAATTCATCAAGAAAATGTGTTTATTTTCCGTTTTCTTAAGAATTATTTTAACTGTGCCTGACGGTTACGGAAAGTAGTTCGGCATGGGAGTTTACTGTGATATAAATTTGGACAGAGACTTGCTACGGACCAATCAAATGTTAGGGAATTGTGTAAATATTTGTGTGCTGGAATTATTAAAATGTAAGTTGGCAATACACTATCGCCTGAGCTAATTTTGCCAATGCATGCATTTGTCAATTTCTATATTTCTAAATACTTGGATATTGTGCTTGAAATCAAGCAGCTTGATTGGCTCAGCCCGAGCTGTAGCTGTACAGCTCAAGCTCAGGCAATCAAATTACTTGATTGCTGGTTTGCATTGCCAATAGATGTTCAGAAATGTTGACACCTGTAGCCTATTTCACCAACATTGCAAAGTATACTTATCTAGCAAAGTATACTTTGATCGAGAAATTTCAATTTAAAAATAAATTTATTAATTTTTATTATACTGAATTTATTAAATGATCACAGTCATTTTGTCAGTGATAATGTAATACATTCAGTATAATAAATCTGCATACTTTTAATCATCAAACATATGTAGTGCTTAGTTCTATATGAAATAATGCATTCCGGGAAAAAATAAATGATTACTCATTCAAAGTATACTTTGTTAGATAAGTATACTTTGCAATTTTGATGAAATCGGCTACAGGGCAAGATTAACGCAAGCGGTGACGTAGTACATGTACAAGTCGAGATGTACGTTTCGCCATAATCAAATGTAATACTTCTGGCGCCACAGCTGCAAAGAGGTCTACATCTACTTTGCACATTTTCGGCGACAGCTTATATTGACATCCATTGAAAGGTAATCCATGACTGTTTTTAAATCTGCGCGTCGGTCCCTTCTAGTCGGTGGACTGGGCGTGTGGTGTTTGATTTTGGCCATGAAAGGCATATCTGGCATATGCCCACTTTTCTGAGATATTACTTTCATGTCATGTTTATTTACCATATTTGAAAAGTTACTTGTCGAGCATCTCTGACAATGTTTTTTGTTTGTAGTGTAACCAACATATTTTACGACTGCACCGTCTGTTCCAAATTAACGATTGCTACTGATTGTATTCAAAATATTAACACATATTTGCATACTTATTAATCAATACAGTCGAATCTCCGCGTACAGCCACCTCTCTATGAAAACACCTTCTCTGCAACAGCCGATAGTTTGCTTCCCAAATGGACAATTGTCGCTAAATTTAACCTCCCTACAACAGCCACCTCTCTACAACAGACAGTGTTATGTCTTCCCATGTGTGACTGTGGTAGCTATACTAAGCTATACGTTGTGTCAATTGAGTTCACCAATTATTTAGCTTATTATAAACAATATTTATTGCAATTGGAGTTTACTTATAGTACAATAAATACATACACATGCATATAGAACGACAGTGTACAATTGAAAACAAGATTCTTAACCCTTTCAACACCACATACCTCTATAGAGACAATGTTTGCAAACAGTGCAGATCCAGATGAGCCGGCTCGTAACGAGCCGTCTCATCAGGATCTCCACTGTTTGTTAATAATTTTAAACGTCGTACAGATTACCCTTTTAGAAGAATGGGATAATTTGAATGAACAAAATTAATGAAATAGCGTGAAACATTGGAATGGAACATCCTATTAAGTTACTTGGTGTTGAAAGGGTTAATTACAGGTTATATGCATTAGTTAACGGAAAGTGAATGTAAAAAGACAGTAAAGATTGTGACAACAAGTATATCCCTTCTTTACGCCATTTATGTGTTCAATGAAAAATACAGACAATCTCTTAGAATTGTATTTAGTCATGTCAATAGCGTTTGTTATTTTACAGCTGACTACACAGTCGGCGAACAACATACCTAGGCCTACTGTGTTTCCAAAGCCGAGCAACAGAGCGGCGGAGTGATACATCGGCAACGTCTGGTAAATAATGTCGTCTGCTATCGCACCAAACGCCTTGAAGAACACGGCGACTCCCAGACAGCGGGCAATATTCACGATAGCAGGCTTCGGTAGGCCTGTAGTATTCTAAATTCTAATTAATTTGACCTTGACCAATGAAAATATGGATAGTGATCAATGCGTATATGAAGTTTCAAGTTGATATCGCAAGCGGTCACAGAGATATATCAATTTGAAACAAATTTAACGTAACTTTAACAAACACAATTCTAAGTCATTTGACCTTGACATTGGGCTCCTGTGCAGCATGTGTAGGGTATACAATGAAATTATGGATGGTGATCAATGTGTATTTGAAGTTTCAAGTTGATATCGCAAGCGGTCACAGAGACATAGCAATTTGAAAAACTTTAACGTAAATCTTTAACAAAATGTATAGTCATTTGACCTCGACATTGGGCTCCTGGGCAGCATGAGTAGGGTATACAATGAGATATTATAGCAATTTGAAAAACTTAAACGTATATTTTTTCGGGGAGCATAAAATGAAGGTGAACAAAAGTCCACAGTGACCTTCACCTTAGACAGTAGGACGCGAGTCGTATGCAAAACAAAGCATCATCCATATACACACATTGTGTCCAATATCGTCAGAATGGGTGAAGCGGTTGATAAGCTATTGACAAATGAAAGGTGTTACTAATGTACGTAAGTACATGGACTAACGTTATATTCCCTCTTGCATAACCAGAAACCTAGTCATATAAACACTGCCTATATTTGCATAGCTATCCGTACATCTTACTTTTAGATGTACTTCAAAGAAAAGTATCACTGGTTTCAAATATATATCCGCTTTCTAACGGTGATGGAATACATGTATAAATTATACCTGAACATGGTCTTGTTAATGATTATTGCATGGTGGAGTATGTTGCCATCTCGGCCATTTTACTATCCATGTACAAAACATCGGTCAGTATCACCTGTTGTAGCGTTTGACACTGACAGTAACATACCAACTACGTGCATGTATTATTGTTTATATCTCCCCTAGTTTATAAGTGATATATATCTCAGTGCATTATAAGCCTATGTAGGCTGGCTGTTCAGTAATCAAACCCAAATTATTGTTCTATTATGTAACAGGTTGCACTTTAAAAATGATATATCTATCTATGACGGACAAACTATTAAAAGCTGATAGCACATGTTCCAAAGACAATTGCTTACACTGTACTACTGTCTGATCCACGTTTTGCTGCCGACGAACTTTTGGCTATTAAACACATTAAATCTAAAAAATATTTAAAAGTAAGTACTTTTTTTATCAATAACAAAAATGTCACCCTCCCCCAAAAAAAATATTTGATGAAATTCCATCAAATATTGATTTTATTGCGAACAAACGATTTTCCTATAGGAATTTAATATGGTGGCTAAAATTAGATTTTTTTTTAATGTTTTTTTTATTTGTGGACAGATTTTCAAAATCTAACTTTTGTTTTCTTAGTTACATCATTTTCAAGCTATCTCGCCAGGTTTCGGAGTCAATTTACAATTTTTTTCGTTTTTTCAGGATCAAAAAACGAAAAAATTTGAAATTGACTCCCCAACCGTTAGATTCCCATAAGAAAATCTTTTTTTCGCAATAAAATCAATATTTGATGGAATTTCATCAAATATATTTTTATTGGGAGGGTGATTTGTTTGATATTGATGAAAAAGTACATAGTACAAATATTTTTTAGATTTAATGTGTTTAATGGCCAACAGTTTTCGGCAGAAAAACGTGACAGTAATTATATCGTCACTGATGCAATGAAGTTGTCAGTGGATCAGGCTATGCAAGTAAACAGTGTCGGCAGAGTGAAACATCTGAATTATGTTATGGCGCATGAATATCTGCTAAATTTAGTGTGGTTAAACTTTCATAGTGCGCGGCTCGTACCTGTTGTACCGGAAGTATATATATACACATTCGGCGTAAACATTGTCACGTGTTTCCGTATGGACCGATCAATTGGTTCCGGAGATACACGTGACATGACGTCATCCCACGAGAGGAATGGCGGCGGATTCTGGTCGGCGGTACAGCCGTGTACGTATATGGTGGTGGTGGGTAAATCTTGCAGGATATCTCTCACGGCATCCTTCAGTTCTTGATCTGTAAACAACAATCCCATTTAGTATAATAGAATGACCTATAAACAGACCCATTCCCATTGGCTCAATGACACGTTTGAGTCGCTTCATGATATACACTAGGACCGAAATATACATAGGAAATATATTATAATCAAAGAACTAAATGAACTGAAACTGTATCGCTAGAAACAAAAGTTAGGAATGTGTGCCTGTCCTGCACTGATGATGTCCCCATTGGCAGCCTTTATACTAATCTTGATCTGTAGCCTATTTCATCAACATTGCAAAGTATACTTTAGTAGCAAAGTATACTTTGAGGGAGAAATTTTCAATTTTATGATAAATTTATTAATTTTTATTATACTGAATTTATTACATTATCACAGCCAATTTGGCTGTGATAATGTAATAAATTCAGTATAATAATTCTGCATACTTTTAATCATGAAATATATGCATTTGTTAGTTCTATATGAAATAATGCATTTCAGGAAAAATAAATGATTACTCCCTCAAAGTATACTTTGCTAGTAAAGTATACTTTGCAATGTTGATGAAATAGGCTACTGGTGTGGCGTGCATTACTTACAGCCGTCGTAGACATACATATTATATATCAAATTGGAGCATAGATACATATCTTTAATTTTGATACATTTACCATAACAATAATATATATATGTGTTATGCAATGGGAAGTATAACCCTTTATAAAAGTACCGTTTTTTTACCACATAATAAGCACACCAGTTCCGGCGAATAAAACTGTCCGCAAAAATGGCGACCGACAGACATAGTTAATGATTCTAAAAATAGATAAATAAAATAGCGATACCTAAAAATAGTAATAGAATAGAATTTATTGACTTAAACTCATACAAGTTTCTCGTCATATAAACAAATACATGTATATACAAAATAGTAGATAGTATTCCAAGAGTGAACACATTTACATTAGAGAATGGCTGATTTTCTGTACTCGAATGCTTCTTTTAAATATTTACACAAATGTACGACGACCGTTATGTACGGAAGCCCATTAGGGCCACTTCACTTTTTTTTAATTTCCATTTATTCAAGATGTTTTCTTGAATTTTCAAGTTCTTTTCTTGAATTTTCAAGATCTTTTCTTGAATATTCAAGAAAAGATCTTGAAAATTCAAGAAAGGAACTTGAAAATTCAAGAAAACATCTTGAAAATTCAAGAAAAGATCTCGAAAATTCAAGAAAAGATAAAAAAAGTGAAGTGGCCCTAATGGGCTTCCGTAGTTATTTATGATGCGTAGCTAATAGCGACGTAAACTTGAATACGCTTCATCTCAACCTGTAGAATGAACCAATATACTGCGATCTAATGTGTGTGAGAGAGGGACATATGATAACTAGAGCAGCTTGAGCTGCATCAACGGTTTGAGCCTGAAACATTGATTTCATGTGTAACTAAGCTTTAGCCCAAGGTGTAAACTATCGGTTGCAAAAAGAATTTCTGAAGTTTTAGAATGTACAGTGCAACATTATTGTGTTCGCATCATCACACCGATGTGGGGCCGGTTAGCTTAGAGGTAGAGCGATGGACTCGGAGCGAGGGATACCGGGTTCGATCCTCAGCCAAAGTTTTAGCTAAAGGACTGAAATATCGACTACAGCAAAAACAATTGAAATCGAATGATAAATAACGAAGCTGACGTCACATCCGTTTGCTCTATTTTGAAAACTTGAAAAAATACGTTCATCTTTGACATCGAATAGAGCCGTAAGTAGTAAAGATATAGCTCTAAAAATTATCATCTTTCATGCGGCTGACACTCCCCTATCACCCTGGCAAGAAATTATGTTGCTGACAGTACTGTACAAATTGGAAAACGTTTGTAAAGACCACCCGTTATCAGCCGAAATTCTGCAAAATCGTTGAAAAGTATGTACATTTTTCAACTTCAAATGCATATAGCTCTTTTATTTGAGCAGATAGCCGAAAACTATCAGTGAATTTGAGATAGAGAATTTTGTCAGCTTTCCAATGCAAAAAGAATTCTTGAAATCTGTGGAAAAATAAGGAAGTTATAGGAAGTATGACGTCACTTCCGTTTTCGTGGAAAGTAGCATTAAAAGATATCTGAAAATCTCTGAGTCACTGCTCACACTTGTCGATCCGACCGGCGGTTTGGTGTAGATGGAGGGAGCCCGTAAGTCAGCGGATGATTATTTTTCGATAGTTATCGCCCTTAAATTGCAGTTTACGCCATTTGTAAATACACCTAATAAAACTGAAATTAAATATGTGCAATATTCCGCCAGTGAAGTTTTCGTTTGTTTTTCACCATAGGCCGGGCACAAAGCGGGAAAGTTTTAGCTAAAGGACTGAAATATCGACCGTAGCAAGAAATTTTGAAATCTATTGATAAATAACGAAGCTGACGTCACATCCGTTTGCTCTATTTTGAAAACTTGAAAAAAAAGACGTTCATCTTTGACATCCAATAGAACCGGAAGTAGTCAAGATAGAGCTCTGAAAATTATCATCTTTTATGCGCCTGACACTCCCCTATCACACTGGCAAGAAAAAATTCGGCAAAATCGTTGAAAAGTATGTACATTTTTCAAATTCAAATGCCTATATCTCTCTTATTTGACCAGACAGCCGAGAAGTGTCAGCGAGTCCGAGATAGAGAATTTTGTCAGCTTTCCAATGCAAAAAGAATTTTTGAAATCGGTTGGAAAATCAGTTATAGAAAGTATGACGTCACTTCCGGTTTCAGCTGAAAGCCGCCTCAAACCTAATAAAATGATAGGCGTCTTCGGTGTCTCCTGAATCGCACATAGTGCATACTCTTTGAATGCGCTCTATGCGATTCCTACCATATCTCCCTGTCTCTATACGCAGCCCATGTGAGCCCAAACGTATTCTAGTTAGGTACTTCCTTAGCTCATGATTGTACACAATACTTAAATAGTTCTCAAATTCAAAATTCACTTTTATATGTTTGTAGAACGTCATTATGGTATTGGCCTCAACATCCTCTCTCCACTTTTGTATGAAACAGTCTAGTATACATTGTTTGAATACGCATACAAACGCACTATGGTCAATTGCTCGCTGATTTAACCAAGCCTCTCCAAAACCGAATCTATATAACAAGTCTTTTAACCTTGATACCCAATTTGTTTTACCATCATCAGCTTCCCTCATAGTAGCAATATACAAGTTATGTAAGATACAATTGTCAGTCCTGATCAGCTTGCCCCAATATTTTACAATTCGTACGTATCTCTGTATATACAATGGGTAACGTGCCAGTTCCCCATAAATGCCTGCATTGCTAGTTGACGCCTTGACACCCAGGACAGACTTGCAGAATTTGAGCTGAATTCGTTCATGCTCTTTTGATTTACTAAAACCCCAAACTTCACAAGCATAATTTAGCGTTGATGAGACAAAGGCATAACATACTTCGGACGCTAACTTAAACATAGGATACGTGGTAACGAGAAATTGCCGAAGTGTATGATCGGACGTTTTTAGATATGGAGACGACATGAAGATCTGCTATGCAATAAATCGCTTACATCCATCCACCTTTGTAGTTAATGGTGATATAATACAACACATTATGGACTTTTTAGCTGGTGCACATCACACCATACATTGTACATGTCTACACCAACTAAAGTCAAACATCCATATTTGTATAGTATATTATATTCATTGAAGGAGTCAGTGGAAAAAAGGGACTAACTCAATTAACTCAGGTAGTTAGCCGCCATTCCCGCTTATCCTTTCAATTGTAATACTTTATACGACAAAATAACTTTTCCAGAATCAGAGCTGATATAGAACACGTTGTTTGACTCAGGTTGCAGAGAAATACTTGCTTGTCCAAAATTGGTAAAATAAATGTGAAGCATAACCCTTTCAACACCATAGGCCTGTATAGTGGTATTGGCAAAAATTGTAGATCCAGATGAGCCGGCTCGTGACGAGCCGTCTCATCAGGATCTGCACTTTTTGCAAGCAATTTTCATATTTTGAGAACAAAAACACCCCCGTTTAATAAATGGACTAGTCTGACGTTTGAATTTGGTGCAAAAATTAACATATCAAAATCCATACCAATAACTTGGGGGTGAAAGGGATACTATGAATTTAAAGGTACATGCCCACGAAGTAGGCACAAACTGTTCTTTATACGAATTAAATAAGTGTATAATTGTGTCACTATTCCACCAGTTCTAAAAATTACGAATGCCCGCTATACAGATATAATCATTTAGTAATATTTATTTTACTGATAGCGGTGGTATAAGGCTATTTTCATATGCAAATGAGGCACGATATTGTTTTAATTATTTATACTAATTAAATGCGTCACCTGAAAAAAAAATATTTTCGGCAGATTGTAAAGTATGATCATTGCACGTCAACAAATAAATAACAGTGAATAAATAGTAATGTCCGTTAACATTTTAAGGAAACACGGTTATCGCCCCTGATATCAGTGTGGAAATTTACTTCCGATATACAATGTATAATAATGCCAATTAATACGTGGGGTAATGGTGAATGAATGTTTATTTTGCCAAAAAAAAATGTCTCGGATGATGTCTCTGATATAAATAACATGTTGTGCCTACTGAGTGGGCATCTACCTTTAAACCACGGTATTCAGAAATACCTTGGCTAACTATGAGATACTTAGCGCCACTATTGTTGATACAATGTGATAGCGACTGGTGGCGAAGGTTAAAGTTCATAAACGATGTCTGTATCCCGGCCTTCATAAGCCCTGTGAATAACAAAACAAATACAAGATGTCGTGTGAATGAATAATTAAATAGCGCTCCAGATAAGTTGTGTGTCTAAAGAGTAGTATACCCCCAGATTTCAAATTCAATGCGTATTTTACTTTTACAAATGTATTATTGATTTTCTTCCTTATTAAATAAGAAACAAATGATAAAAACTATATATTTAAATTCAATTATGAAACTGTGTTGGCTTTTTGCAGCTCAACTAAGTAAATTTCCAACTTCATTGCAGTACTTTCACTACTCAATTCGCAATTCAATGCGTATTTTCACATTGTTTTGAGTTTTTTTATTAGGCTAAAATAAGTTCGTAAAATACGCCAATACACACCTTATCTGGAGCACTGAGTTATTAAACGGATATGTGAATTGTGAAGTGTGCGATGTAAATAAAAGTCATATGTTCTCATCGATGAAATAAACATCTTCCGGTGAAAATACGACTACTTTCGCTATTTATATTCATAACGCGCACTTGCAGTGCCAGACTGCAAATAGGCTGCAAATACACATTCATTACCGTATACCGTCTAAAAACCTGCTAATTTCCATGGAGCGGTATATAATAAATAGAATATTCATATTTTTGCAACGAATATGACATATATGTTCATCTCGTGGTGTGAAATGTCCTCTATATATTCACGATCATTGATGGTCGTTGAGCTAGCCTGTCATTTCGACAGTAGTGCATACGATGCCCATATATAGAGACAAGTAGGTTAGTGCCGTGAATGGGTGAACAAAAATATCTGGCAATGCGCAAGAAACGGGATGGGCGAGGCTTTGCCGAGCACATCCCGTTTCCGTGCCGCGCCATATATTTTTTCCCATTCAGGGCACTAACCTACTGTTCTATTTATCCCGTCAACACCTACAAATGGCTGTAAAATGCCAAAAAATTGCCCCAGCCACCGCACATATTCATACGCAGTGATTAGGTCGTATTGACAGGATATCAAAAATGTTTCACGGCACCGTGTTTCACGGCACATACTCACTGTGTTGACAGGGTAAATTTGTATGAATTACGTCTCTTTTATATTTAGTTTCGCTTAGGTTGGAGCTAGGGGGTGTTTGTGTCATGGACAGTGTCGTTTGATGCCCATCACACAATTACATGAGCTGACGGCTGAAGTAAGATTTGTAATATATATAATGTTCTGTTAGTCGTGTTCGACGATTATCATGGATCTCTCTGTATTGTAATTTTAGAGAAATAATAAGGTGTTTGTTCACGTTGTTACAACAACAAGTACTTAAACTTCCAGAAGCCCTCCGATTCAAAGTACAAATTCTTTTATTTTGCCCTTATTATGTAACGGATATTAATGAAATATGGACCATCAAGCGCGTCTTGTTAAGCTGCCTTTGGTGGTCTCGGTACTTTGGCCCAAACTTCTGTTGTTTTTGCGAAGAATCGATTTCCGTGTCTACCGACCGAGTATGTACCGAACTACCCGGACCACCAAATGCAGCTTAAAGACGCGTTTGATGCGCCATATTTTATCCAAATCCGTTGCATATTAAGGAAAATATCAAATAACACTTTCTTTGGAGTGGGCGCGCTTTCAACACTTTCAGCCATTGTTGTTGTTGTTGTAACCACGCTATCATGCACCTTGAATAAGTAGCCTTCAAGAGCATTTGAGGCATTATACCATTACAGCCTATTGCAGAACACCACGTCTTCGCACGAATGGCAATACATAAGACTAGATAATTTACACACATATAAACTACTGTTTGTTTTTGAATTACAGTCTGTTTCACGAAACCTGCCCAAATTTTACGGCTATATAAACAATTAAAAAACAATATTTTTTTCAATAATATTAAATTAAAGGAAAAATTAAGAATCAGCCTTCTTTTTATTTCTTGAAATTTGGTAAAATATTGATTTTATTGCGAAAAAACAATTTCCCCATGTTAAATCCCCATATAATAGACATCTTCACAGAGTGAAGATGTCTATCAGGGGCGTAGCTAGCCAATTTGCATCTGCAGGCCCGGTTGACGACTTCGAGCACCGTTGGTGCGAGTATGCTAGGGGTGTCTGTGGTGATGCCCCCCAGAAAAATAATATCGAAACTAGAAGGTAAATGATGCACTCTGGCACATTTATTTTTTCCATTTTCTCGAAAATTGTGCAGGCCTTAATGCAGCTACGCGCCTGTCTATGGGGATTTAACATGGGGACATTTTTTGAATTTCAGAAATAATGGACGGATTTTCAAAATTTAACTTTTGTTTTCTTAGTTAGATCATTTCCAAGCTATCTAGCCAGGTTTTGGAGTCAATTTCCAATTTCTTTCGTTTTCGGACTCCATCCATAACTTCTCTATCTCCTTTCCCCCCATGTTAAATTCCCATAGACAAATCAATTTTTCGTAATAAAATCAACATTTGACCAATTTTCATGAAATAAAAAGAAGGCTCATTCTTAAATTTTCCTTTAATTTAATATTATCGAAACAAATATTGTTTTTGAATTGTTTATAATTATAGCCATAAAATTTGGCCAGCTTCCGTGAAACAGACAGTCGTTTATTACCAGTATTTGCATGTACGATGATGTTGTTCAGAAATGTGAGCATATTGTTTATGCCCATATGCTTACACGACCGTCGCAATTTGATTGTCTGACCCTGAGCTGTGACACAGCTCAGGCTCAGCCAATCAAGCTGATTGATTCCAATCACAATATTCAAGTACTTTGGAATAAAGACATTGACAAATCTGTGCAAGATTAGCGCAGGCGGTAGTGTATCGGAGCCGTGGCACGTGTGAAGAAATAGAGAATAGTAGGTTAGTGCCGTGAATGGGAAAAAATATCTGGCAAGGCTCAGGAAACGGGTTGGGCGAGGCTCTGCGGAGCACATCCCGTTTCCGAGTCCGTGCCGCGCCAGATATTTTTTTCCCATTCACGGCACTAACCTACTATTCTATTTATCCCGTCAACAACTACAAATGGCTGTAAAATGCAAAAATTGTATTGACTGGATATCAAAAATGTTTCACGGCACCGTGTTTCACGGCACATACGCACTGTGTTGACGGGATAATATGCATTATCCGGATTATATTTCAATTATACATCGTGTATCATTGACCCGGCCTTAAATGACCTTAGCTGTTGATATGCCGTTAAACCCCAACAAACAAACAAACAAACAAACGTCGTGTATCCATTCTTAACCCATTACATGCGGAATACACCTTTACGGGTATCAAATTTATTAAATATTTTATTTTTAGTTTTGTTATTTCTCAATGAAAGTATATGTTGTGACCACTCATTTGAACCGTCTCGACATATACTTCTGAGCGCATGGAAGGAAAATATTTAGGATTTTCCGAAAACATAATGGTGTTTCCTCAGCATGAAAAGGGTTAAACGGCGATGGAAATGCCTTATTACCAAGGTAGGTCCAGACGAAAGACGGTTCGTTATGCAGCATTACAGCAACAATATCACCCGGCTTGGCTCCGATTTCCAGTACAGCCCGTGCCGCACGGTTGGCCATCATGTCCATATACTCATAGGTAAACTGCTCATCCTCAAATATAATAAACGTCTTCTTTGGGTGCTCAAGCACATTATCTTCAAATACGTCGATTAGAAACTTCCCCTTTGCTAAATGGCCCAGTGCGGTCATTGCGGACTTTCCCATGCATTTGGTGTAGAACCAGTCAAGGTACCACGTGGGCCAGAAATAGCGTAGAATGACGTAGGCGGCACCAGACAAGCCGAACAACCCCAGTAGGTATGGTAACATACTTCAAGGAGGTTACGTCTTGTGGTAGTCGGTCTGGAAATAAACAGAAGATCTTACACTACTGTCTGTTTCACGAAAGCTGCCCAAATTTGACGGCCATATAAACAATTCAAAAACAATATTTATTTCGATAATATTAAATTAAAGGAAAATTTAAGAATGAGCCTTCTTTTTATTTCGTGAAATTTTGTCAAATATTGATTTTATTGCGAAAAAACAATTTCCCCATGTTAAATCCCCATGTTAAATCCCCATAGACATCTTCACGGAGTGAAGATGTCTATGGGGATTTAACATGGGGACATTTTTTTGAATTTTAGAAATACTGGACCGATTTTTAAAATTTAACTTTGTTTTCTTAGTTAGATCATATCCAAGCTATCTAGTCAGGTTTCGGAGTCAATTTCCAAAATGTTTCGTTTTTTTACTCCTCCCACACTTCCTTACCACTTTTTCCCCCATATTAAATTCCCATAGACAAATCAATTTTTCGTAATAAAATCAATATTTGACCGAATTTCACGAAATAAAAAGAAGGCTCATTCTTAAATTTTCCTTTAATTTAATATTATCGAAAATAATATTGTTTTTGAAATGTCTATATAGCCGTAAAATTTGGGCAGCTTTCGTGAAACAGACTATAGTGATGATTTAATATGATATTTATTGAACAAGAATTGACATCGGTAAACGAAGCTAGTTCCCTGGCTGGCAGGCAGCCTTGATAAAAAAAAACAAAAAAAAACTTTAACATTTTTTGCCTTACAGTCAAGGTGGGTCGTATGCAAAACAATCCATACACACACATTCAAGGTGTATGATCACGTGGTACTAACAACAACAACAAGTACTGAAACTTCCAGAATCCATCCGATTGAAAGTACGTATTCTTTTATATTGTATTGTCCTTATTACGTAAAGGATTTTGATGAAATATGGCGCATCAAACGCGTCTTGTTACGCTGCATTTGGTGGTCTCTGTATTTTCGCCCAAACTTCTGTCGTTTTTGCGAAGAATCGATTTCCGTGTCGATTCTTTGCAGAAACGACATAAGTCTGTGCCAAACTCCCTGGACCACCAAATGCATCTCATGAACACGCGTTTGCTGCGCCATATTTCATCAAAATCCGTTGCATATTAAGTAAAATATCAAATAATACTTACTTTGGAGTGGGCGACGTTGTTGTTGTTGTAACCACGTGATCATACACCTTGACATTGTGGCCAAACATTATCAAAATCGGTGAAGCGGCTCATGAGTTATTGAAAGATGAAAGTTGTTACTAACGTACGTACGCACGAACGAACGCTCGTACGTACATGGACTAACGCTATATCCCCTGTTGCATATATCGTCTAGGGGATAACGAGTTTAGTGATTTCATAAGGAGTTTATTGTCCTGGCTGTTCTGTGTATGGTTAGCTATATTATTATATCACATGACAGGGCTCCAGATAAGTAATTAGTAATTGAGTATTGTCACTCCATCATTTCTGAAGCAACTGGGTATTTCAAAATTTTAATTGTGTACAATAGAATCACACAACTGTTTACACTTCAGCAGACCAAGACCGCACTTATTGAATAGTTTGCTTCTAAATGAAAACACATCTTGGTATTTCATTAGAATTGTATCATTGGAGACAATTCTAAAGAAATACGAAGATGTGCTTTCATGGAAAAATAAGAAAATATGCTATATTTGTGGTCTGTTTATTGTTTTCTGTAGCATGATAAAGATACCACAAATTTTTCATTGCTTTTTGATACTCACTACTACTGATTTCAATTGGGTTTTTGGCAATTTTAATTGGGTATTTACGAAAATACGCAGCTTATCTGGAGTTTTGAGTCATGTTCAACATTGCATTTTCCGTTTTTTTTTTCAAACGGCGCAAGAGGCGACACTGGCTGACCGATGTCTTTAACACACCAAGATGGACGAGCTGGCCCCTCCATGAACCATATAGGAAACAGGCAGGCAATTGACTTTACCATAGACCCACATGCACACAAACATGACAATCGCAAACTACCTGCGGCAAAATCAATTTTGTTACTTCCATTCCTGGAGTCAGTGACCTAAGTCGGTTCTAGATCCATGCCAAACACGGGGTCATGCGGATTGATTTGCACGAGTTATTTCCCATTTTTTTGGCGGAACTGTCTACTTTCACTTTCACATCAAGTCGCACACAGAAAATTTAACCTGCATGTGTGGAGCATACAAATAATGTAATAAAATGGTTGGCAAAGACATATGTTTCATGCAGCATCTATTTTATTTATCTCTCGATCATAATAATAACAATCAATGCCGTTGTCCCGAGAATTTACTCCTTGTTACCGTGACTGAGCTGTACCAGAACTGGTTTACGGTCAAGTTATCAATTGTACGGAAGCTTAAAAGGGACATGCGCAAATCTTTTTCTATGTCGTTCCCACGACATAGCATCTCGTTACCACGACATAGCATCTCGTTCCCACGAGATAGCATCTCGTTACCACGACTTGGCTATGTCGTTCCCACGACATAGCATCTCGTTCCCTCGAGATAACATCTCGTTCCCTAGAATGAATAGTCATACTTCCGCTCTCGCTACAGTATGAAAGCGGTGCTCTATAAATACGTTAGCAACTTTCTTGGTTTGCGACGCGATTCGAGATGCGGCATTTTGGGAACACGATTATGATCGAACTAGTATACAAACGGTCCTGAAATTATCTCTACAGGTACAATAAATCATTATTTTCTGACCTGCGCATATCAAAACAGCATGGTATGGCGATGTTGTGCTTTTAAACGCGGGTTTTAAAAACGACCATCATATTTTCTGTGTGTTCTCCATATTGTTTCCATTTCCCGATTCATTCGGATATCCCCGCATGTGAAACATTCAAATCTGGACCTTATCACGTGTTTAGTGGGCGGGGTTATAGCGACATACACATGACGTCATCCTACAACTTTTACTACGAACCCACCGGAAACAGTAAATAGTAAGCGCGTTTGCTTCTGTTCGGGTGTCAGTAATACATCAAATTCGGCTTCAATAACTTCCTTTATTGTTTTGTCAATCACACTTAATTGTGAATTCAAGCTTTTTCTTCTAAAACCTTTGCCTTTGGTTGTAAATTGCTCGTCACAATGAACACATGTTGTGGCGCCATTGTTTCGCGCGGTATGTCAGCATTCCAAATATGGCCGCCGCTACCATATATGGAAACTAGAGTAATCATGAGAGATCACGTGACGAAAGATGGCGGCGGATGGAAACGGCTGCAAGGTCCAGACAATAATTTTGCGAATAAAGTCAAATATATCAACAAATAAACATATGTTTGGGCTGATTTTGCGAAATTGTTTATTTATATACATATACATATATGTGTAGATTATTTTTGTCACTTTTATCGATGTTTATGGGGAAGTATATTTTGCTAACGTGAATAATGAATAGAGCATTGTAGCGGTAAGAGCCGATTACCGCTACGCATATTGTAGCTACTCGTTCCCACAAGATAGGATCTCGTTACCACGAGTTAGCTATGTCGTTACCACGAGATAGCATCTCGTTACCACGACATAGCATCTCGTTCCCACGAGATAGGATCTCGTTACCACGAGTTAGCTATGTCGTTCCCACGAGAGAGCATCTCGTTACCACGACATAGCATCTCGTTCCCACGACATAGGTAGCCAATGAAAATGCAGCATAATTACCGCCATATTTTCTTTCAGCCATAGTTGAATATAGTCCGGCAGCCAAAGGCCGATTTGGGGTTTTACCTTGTTTTGTTTTGAATAAAATGTTTTTTTTTATTACTGACTTTGCAGGTCCAGACCTTCTAGTTTTGAAATCCAACGGATGACAAGCTTGTCACCCTTAATAAATTTGCACAAATTCAAGATGGCTGTCAAATAGATATAGTGTGCCATATAGTTGCATTAACATGAGGAAATTCAGCAATTTAAGAGTGTAAAACTGGGTGTATTTGACATAGTGATGAAAAATTGGCAACGTTAAAATTCAATTCCTTAACTGCACTATGGGAAAAAATCCAAAATGGCCGCAAAATGTGACCATTTGACGTAATTTCACTAGTTCGTCACAACAAAGAGTATGCTTTTTATAACTTGGGTTTTATTGAAACAATGAATGTTTATTTTTGTAACTTTTCTGTGTAATTGAATAATTGTCTAAATAGCAGAACTCCAAAAATGGCCGCCAATTATAAATATAATACATTACACGTGCAATCGTATCTCTTCATAAGAAAACATATATAATTGCACTCAGACCCTATATCAGAGCAAATGTGCATACGAATATTGTATTTAGATACACAATGATTTTAGTACCTTAGGTACACAATTAGATCATTGTTTCAACAGCTTTAGTCTAAAATTGCCGCCAACTATTTTGATATTATTGTAGCAATTAGCTTATATAATTGGACTCGTATGTCACATCTAAGAATGTAATTATACCAAATACTGGTATTAAGTCAAGATGATCGTTTGTTTTCTTAACTTAATATACACCATTAGACAACGTTCAATAACAGAAGTCTAAAAATGGGCGCCGGATAATAATATAGTACATTCTACTAGTAATCAAATCATATACTTATAAATAGTACACTTGGTTATATACGTTGGTTTATTCAGTTTATTTTGGAAAGCCTTCTTGACTTGCCATTCAACATCAACATTCATGCTGACAATATTCTGACACCAAAGTATGTAATTATAACTTACATAGTGGGCGTTGTCAATACTATGTAGGGTGGAACTTTACAGTAAACATTAATGACTTCCTAATTTGAATGCATGCAAGAGGTTTTCTTTCATACCATTGGTTCCAAACGCTTCAATGCTCAACAAGTTCACTGTGAAATCACGCGAATTGGCTAACCTAGCTAGTACAAATGGAGAACACATATATATATATATATATGTCAACGGTCCCATTAGCGTTATTCCCATAGCAACTAAGGACTCCCACTGATATTATTAGATTCTGGCAAGTTATTTTTTATGCGAAAGGTACATACATTCTACTAAAGGGTGGTACGTACATGGTGATTGATGTACCTTTTAATATCACTTATCATTTGGTAAACTGCAAACACTTGATATATATTCAGATTTGTATTGATTATGTGAAGCAAATTATATGTGTATGATGAGATAATGTAATATTTCTATAACATTCTTGGTTTCAATTACAAGTCGGAATTCAACGTCTGACATGCATGTGCAGTTGATTTTATTACATACAACTCAATATGGAGTGCATGCATATGACATGTTAACATACGTAAATGCTGAACAAAGAAATCAAATTTAGTCACAAATTCAATAATTCTGAGAAAAACACTGAGATAATGTAGAATAAATATTATAGTGTGGACACAACTAATACACATTGGAATGATATATACGACAGTCATTCCAGTTGAGCCACTACTAACTCACGTCAACAATAACTGTTATAGTCATTGCAGACTACAATACACATAGTACACACCAATATGTACAACATGACAGCATTCAAGGTACAATGCAATGGATATAAGAAATGCAGTAGTCACGAAATTTAATATACTAATATGAAAATGCTAAACAACGTAACTGTCATCCCTTGCGGCTAGAGTATTTGTGCCATCATATCTTTTTATTTTCTTATAGTCATATCTACAATATTAACTTTCATTATTTCATGTATACTGTGTATTTCGTTTTAATTAGTTTGTCGTTATCGTATGATATATTATTCGTTTTTTGATTGCCTTGTATATTGATGTCCTTTTGAAGCTTGATGGCGAGGTAAGCGGGATGTTTGTCAACAGTTCAGTTTCAACCATCCAAGTGTTCTGTTTTATGCACTGTCCTGTTACTTTACCAGTAGTTCATTGGGGAATAGTCGTTGTTGTGCTTGCTCTGCATTTGTTATACTGTTTATGTAGTGTATGCACAGTTGCTTTCGTTTTGGGACCGTACACCGCTGATCGTGGAGTGCATGTTTGTGCAGCGTTGAAGGTTCTGCGACCACCGAGGTGCGCATGTCATTTGCTTATTAGGAAGTATTTATTGCGTTGGTTTCTTATGGGTCTCACTTTTCTACTGTGCTATCTATTTTAATAATCATTTCATTATTATGCGATCGTCATTGACATACATTTGTAAACTATTGCTATAGCAGTGTGCTCCCTATGGAGCTGGACTGAACTTAATTATATAACTTAATTATTAAACGATGATTGCTATTATTTATATTTGGCAGCCGTCTTGGACTTCTGCTATTGGAACACGTGTCTAATTACATAACAAGGTTACAAGAGAACACAAGATTGACATAAATATGTGTTTTTTCTTTGTAATAGGTCAACGTGACATTTCATATTTTAATCATTACACATTATGATTGTCATTGCCAGGTAATTTATATCTGGCGGTCATCTAAGGCTTCTTCTTTCTATTGACACAATTGTATAATATTGCATTTGAAAGTTCAAAGTTACATACAACGTTCAATGTGTCAATAAACCTGAGATATGTATACTAATATGCCTAAACTAATCAATAGCCCCAGTAATTAGTATGCAATTTGCGCAGTATAAGGCAACGTGACTTTTTTGTTAAATATTTGGCGGCCATTTTTGATTATTGGCACAGTTATTTAATGATGTGTCTAAGTTACTGAAAACTTTCAGAGTATGCCTAAATCCAATACATCTATACCAATTTACTACGATATGGCGCTAATATGCAGTTATATACTTAATTATCAGTCCGTTTACATTATTGTTATATGATACTATAGCTATATGTGGTGGCCATCTTGGACTTCCCCTGTTCAACAACTTGTCTACGAACATATCGAACATACTGAAAGCGTTTGTTGTGGCAATATATCCATTTTTTCCATGTCACAGTGAATTAAATTGAATATTAAAAATGTTGACCGCTTATCTGATATGTCAAGTAAATCCACTTTACGCTCTTAAATTACTTCAATACCTCACACGGCATACTATATCTGTCTGGCGGCCATTTTGAATTTTTGCAAATTTCTCAAAACGCTCAAAGATGACAGAGTGTCATTAGCCGAATTCTGGATGTGGATGGCATGGACAAGCAAAATCGCCAATAACAAAACTATGTTAATCAAAACAATGTTAAGCTACCGGCTGTCGGACTAAAATGGCGGTAATTATGCTTCATTTTCATTGGCTACCTATCTCGAGGGAACGAGATGCTATGTCGTGCGAACGACATAGCTAACTCGTTCCCACGAGATGCTATCTCGTGGGAACGAGATGCTATGTCGTGGTAACGAGATGCTATCTCGTGGGAACGACATAGCTAACTCGTGGTAACGAGATCCTATCTCGTGGGAACGAGATGCTATGTCGTGGTAACGACATAGCTAACTCGTGGTAACGAGATCCTATCTCGTGGGAACGAGATCCTATCTCGTGGGAACGAGATGCTATCTGGAGGGAACGAGATGCTATGTCGTGGGAACGACATAGCTAAGTCGTGGTAACGAGATGCTATCTCGTGGGAACGAGATGCTATGTCGTGGTAACGAGATGCTATGTGGGAACGACATAGAAAAAAAATTGCGCATGTCCCTTTTAAGCTTCCGTACAATTGGCTGGTTCCTATACTGCATTAGCGAGCCGGGCCCAAGGTACACTAGTACCACTTCCGTTGGTTGAAAGATGGCTAGTGTCCTACCTTGTGGATATTTAATATCAGCGTAACAATGGGTATGGGTATGATTTAAAGACAGAGCGTTTTGTAGTTCATACCACAATGTGCCTGCGATACACAGGCGCGGATCCAGGATTTCGGGTAGTGGGGGGGGGGGCGTAACTATTTTGCAATACTTGACTAGCGCTAGGGGTGTCTGCCCCCCCCCTGAATCCGCCCATGATACATGCGGACAGACGGTCATGTGCGGACTGACAGCAATCGGAACACGAGTCTGTGAATTAGCTGTGCATACCTCTCAATGGAGTTAAAATCCCAAGGTCGATCGTAGTGTACAACCCGTTATAATCCAGTATCAGCTGAACGTTACACAACGGCCGTGTCCTGGATTTGTTATCATTGAGATGTGTCGACCTTTTACATTGAGCGGAAGACTACGGAGCCCCACAGGGGACATGGATTTTTTTTTATTAATTCGTTCCCACGAAATAACAATTCGTTCCCTCAATTTAACAATTCGTTCCCACGAAATAACAATTCGTTCCCACGGGAACGAATTGTTATATCGTAGGAACGAATTGTTATATCGTGGGAACGAATTGTTATATCGTCGGAACGAATTGTTAAATTGAGGGAACTCATGGTTAAATTGAGGGAACGAATTGTTATTTCGTGGGAACGAATTAATAAAAAAGAATTCTACGTCCCCTGCGGAGCTCCATAGAAAACAGAGAAAAGTGTGCAATGCAACTGTCGCATTGCTGTCGACTGGATATGTGTTATGTTATGTATAAGCTATTGTTCACATTTTGGACTTTTGAGGAATTAAATGCAAGGGAGCGGTAGCATCCAATATGTGAATAATAACCTATTTATAGTTTTACTATGCATCTCCCATCCGAGTATTTATTTTCCATTTCCTGTCGTGGTAATATGTAACTTATTATGGTTAAATGCATATTTCTTTTGACGGCATATCAACAGCTAAGGTCATTTAAGGCCGGGCCAATGGGTTTAGTATTAAATCTCAAATATTACCTGTACAAATGGGGGTGGGGGCGGATCCCAAAATACAAGGAGCAACCCCTACCGTTAATTTATACCGTCGCGTTAACCCGACGAACGACCCACCAAACTATAAGTTCATGTTTTGTGAAAACCCTATAAACTGGACACCACGAAAACACATGTGATCTTATTTTTGATGAGTTTCTTGGTCATTTATCTCCGGTGAAAGCGTCTGTTCCTGATCGTATAGCACACAACTAGTGCTCAGAATGATCAAATGCCTGATTTACAGTGAAACCTCACTAATATTATTTATCATTTATTGGTGTTTAACGGCCTATCAACAGATAATGTCATTTAAGGCCGGGAAAACGGGTTCGATCCCGCATGTACATGTAACCTGCTGCATTGGGGCGAAAATCCCAAAATCAGAACGGAATATTTATATCCAAAAAAAATAAATTCAGCCCTGAATTAAGAATAACCGGACCTGGTACCAGGTCAATACCACACCAATTTGAAAGTCACTTGGCCGCTTCCCCTAAAATAACAAAAAAATCTAAGAAAATGGCAAAGCCCGAACCCACCATTCAGGAATATTTCGCGAACGCCAGCGATGAGAAACATATTAAGGGAGAAATGAAGGAAATTAGGCTACAACTAAAAGACGCGAACTTGAAATTATCCAGTATTAAAGTTCACAAAACCGATCAAAAACTGGAAAATGTCATCGTAAAGGACGATGGAACCCTTCGAACCATACTCCGTGACATGATGTCCGAAATTAAAGAGGAATTACTAAATTCAGTGATAAATAGGTTGGAAATATTGAAAAGAAAAGTATATGACAAAGATGAAAGAAACGATGAGTTGAAGCATGAGGTAAAGCGCTTGGAAACGAAAGTGACAACACAACAGCAAGAAAATGATAGACTACATAGACAAATAGAAAACATGGATGAAACAATGACACGGAACAGAAATAACGCAGAACAATACAGCAGGATAAATAATCTACGTATCCATGGCATTCCGAGCCGAAACGACTTTGAAACGGCCGAAGAAACGACATACAATGTAATAAAAACCCTAAAAGACAAAATGGATATAGAAGTGCGCAGGGAAGACTTTGACATAGCCCACAGAATTAAACAAAACGCGGGTCAAAATACAGATATATTAGTCCGTCTACAGTCGAGGCTGGTGAAAGACAATATACTAATGAAGTTCGGTCCCTGAAAGGCACAGGTATTTATATAAATGAAGACCTGACCAAGCTCAACCAACAAGTGTTTATGTCCATAAAGCGTAAGATTCCGGACGAGGTCAGCTCCGTCTTCACCAGGAACGGGGTAATAAAATACATTACAACTAGAGCAGCTTGAGCTGCATCAACGGTTTGAGCCTCAAACATTGATTTCATGTGTAGCTAAGCTTTAGCCCAAGGTGTAAACTATCGGTTGCAAAAAGAACTAGAGCAGCTGAAGCTGCATCAACGGTTTGAGGCTTGATGTACTGAAAAACGTACACTGGCAAAGTGATTAGAAGACATTGCCAATGACGAAAACATATGAAACTCAAAAAAAATTGATGCAATTCCAATGAAATTGAAAAAATAAAGTTTTGTATTTTCAGAATCGCTTGACTATCCTAAGCATTTTTCATTATATAACGTTCTACGAAATGTGTACCGTTAACCCCCTAGTCTGACATTGAAGTTGAGACGATTCTAAAGCACTCACAGCATATCAGTTCGTATATAAAACCAGTGTCTGATACAGCCCACCATACCTGTCTCGGCCTCCACCTCGAAGTTTGTCAGCTGTACACACTGTTCTAGGCGGCTAAGTTTATATGCTCGTTCTCAAACTTCAAATGCATGTAGCTCGCGCATTTGAGCAGATAGCTAAAAACTACCAGTGAATTGGAGATGAGAAATTTTATTGGCTTTTTAATGCAAAAAAAATATTTGAAATCGGTTGAATAATAAGGAAGTTGATCCATCCATTTCAATTTTTTTTAAAAACTTCAAATGCCTACAACTCTCTCATTGGGCAGATAGCCAAAAACTACCAGCGAAACGGAGATAGAGAATTTTGTTGGCTTTTTAATGCAAAAAAAATATTTGAAATCGGTTAGATAATAAAAAAGTTATGAACATTTCAAATTTGAAAAATTGAAAAAAAAACGTCCAAGTTTGAAAGACAATAGAATCAGAACTATTCAAGCCATTGCTCTGAAAAATATCATCTTCTGTGCGGATGAATGTCCCGCGTGACGCTGTCAAAAAATTATGTTGCTGAGATTACTGTACAAATTGGAAACTGTTTTCAAAGACCACCCGTTAAAATAAAATAAAAATCTGAAATTGTTGATTTTTTCATTTTTCTCAATTTCACATGTCTATAGCTCTCTCATTTTAGCAGATAGCCAAACATTGTCAGAGAAGCGAAGATAGAGAATTCTCGCAGCTTTACAATTCAAAAATTTTTTTGAAATCGGTTGGAAAATAAGGAAGTTATAGGGAATTATATGATATATGACGTCACTTCCGGTTTCGTTAAAAGTGACGTCATGAGAATTCTGAAAATTGCGTTATTCTCGTCTCACTGTTGATGCGAATCGGTATACAAAATTTTAAGTCGATCCGACCAGCGGTTTGGGCTGTAGTCTCGACGGCTGAATAAAAAGAAAAAGAAAACTAGAGCAGCTGAAGCTGCATCAACGGTTTGAGGCTTGATGTACTGACAAACGTACACTGGCAAAGTGATTAGAAGACATTGCCAATGACGAAAACATATGAAACTCAAAAAAAATTGATGCAATTCCAATGAAATTGAAAAAATAAAGTTTTGTATTTTCAGAATCGCTTGACTATCCTAAGCATTTTTCATTATATAACGTTCTACGAAATGTGTACCGTTAACCCCCTAGTCTGACATTGAAGTTGAGACGATTCTAAAGCACTCACAGCATGTCAGTTCGTATATAAAATGAAATTGTTTAAGTTCGAGTCCAAATCTAAATCTCCACGTAACTCGTTCCATTTGGTGATTTGGTCGCCAATATTAACCACTATATCTCTCTCTCTGTACTGCCTGTCCCTCAGACATTTCGCGCCTTTTTTTTGGCCGACGCCGTTTCATACAATTTCCGTCCTGGACGTTTCGACATGTTGATATTCTTGTTTACATATTGGGAAGCCGACTGCGCGCGTAGTATACTGCGCATGCGCACCGCAAGCCGTGATGTGAAAGTCGTCGTCCACGCACATTATCAAAATAGACTGTTACCATGCCGCGCGTCGCTAACAGTAAATTGATAATTAATAAATGATTATATTTGTATAGCGGGCACTCGCAATGTTTAGAACTGGTGGAATAGTGACATAATTATACACTTATTTAATTCCTATAAGAACATTTTGTGCCTACTGCGTGGGCATGTACCTTTAACAAACGCTGGTCAGATGGTCGCATAGAGTTAACACGCGAAGTGTGCCATCCAACTCTAGACAGTGACCTCATGAACTTAACACGTTGCTAAGATCAAAGGATTTAGCCGCAGCCACAGGCTTTCGGCCTGTTTCGGCTTTCATCGGTATAATTATCATGATTATGTTGAACAACAAAGAAAATAAAAAAATGAAAGAACCAAACTTCAAATGCCTACAACTCTCTCATTTGGGCAGATAGCCAAAAACTACCAGCAAAACGGAGATAGAGAATTTTGTTGGCTTTTTAATGGAAAAAAATATTTGAAATCGGTTAGATAATAACAAAGTTATGAACATTTCAAATTTGAAAAATTGAAAAAAAAAACTTCAAATGCATGTAGCTCGCGCATTTGAGCAGATAGCTAAAAACTACCAGTGAATCGGAGATAGAGAATTTTATTGGCTTTTTAATGCAAAAAAAATATTTGAAATCGGTTGAATAATAAGGAAGTTATGACCATTTCAATTTTTGCAGCCACAGGCATTCGGCCTGTTTCGGCTTTCATCGGTATAATTATCATGATTATGTTGAACAACAAAGAAAACTAGAGCAGCTGAAGCTGCATCAACGGTTTGAGGCTTGATGTACTGACAAACGTACACTGGCAAAGTGATTAGAAGACATTGCCAATGACGAAAACATATGAAACTCAAAAAAAATTGATGCAATTCCAATGAAATTGAAAAAATAAAGTTTTGTATTTTCAGAAATCGCTTGACTATTCTGAGCATTTTCATTATATAACGTTCTACGAAATGTGTACCGTTAACCCCCTAGTCTGACATTGAAGTTAAGACGATTCTAAAGCACTCACAGCATGTCAGTTCGTATATAAAACCAGTGTCTGATACAGCCCACCATACCTGTCTGGCCTCCACCTCGAAGTTTGTCAGCTGTACACACTGTTTCTAGGCGGCTAAGTTTATATGCTCGTTCTCAAACTTAAAATGCATGTAGCTCGCGCATTTGAGCAGATAGCTAAAAACTACCAGCGAACCGGAGATAGAGAATTTTATTGGCTTTTTAATGCAAAAAAAATATTTGAAATCGGTTGAATAATAAGGAAGTTATGACCATTTCAATTTTTTTTAAAAACTTCAAATGCCTACAACTCTCTCATTTGGGCAGATAGCCAAAAACTACCAGCGAAACGGAGATAGAGAATTTTGTTGGCTTTTTAATGCAAAAAAAAATATTTGAAATCGGTTAGATAATAAAAAAGTTATGAACATTTCAAATTTGAAAAATTGAAAAAAAAAACGTCCAAGTTTGAAAGACAATAGAATCAGAACTATTCAAGCCATTGCTCTGAAAAATATCATCTTCTGTGCGGATGAATGTCCCGCGTGACGCTGTCAAAAAATTATGTTGCTGAGATTACTGTACAAATTGGAAACTGTTTTCAAAGACCACCCGTTAAAATAAAATCAAAAATCTGAAATTGTTTGATTTTTTTCATTTTTCTCAATTTCACATGTCTATAGCTCTCTCATTTTAGCAGATAGCCAAACATTGTCAGAGAAGCGAAGATAGAGAATTCTCGCAGCTTTACAATTCAAAAATTTTTTTGAAATCGGTTGGAAAATAAGGAAGTTATAGGGAATTATATGATATATGACGTCACATCCTTTGGTTTCGTTAAAAGTGACGTCATGAGAATTCTGAAAATTGCGTTATTCTCGTCTCACTGTTGATGCGAATCGGTATACAAAATTTTAAGTCGATCCGACCAGCGGTTTGGGCTGTAGTCTCGACGGCTGAATAAAAAGAAAAAGAAAACTAGAGCAGCTGAAGCTGCATCAACGGTTTGAGGCTTGATGTACTGACAAACGTACACTGGCAAAGTGATTAGAAGACATTGCCAATGACGAAAACATATGAAACTCAAAAAAAATTGATGCAATTCCAATGAAATTGAAAAAATAAAGTTTTGTATTTTCAGAATCGCTTGACTATCCTAAGCATTTTTCATTATATAACGTTCTACGAAATGTGTACCGTTAACCCCCTAGTCTGACATTGAAGTTGAGACGATTCTAAAGCACTCACAGCATGTCAGTTCGTATATAAAATGAAAATTGTTTAAGTTCGAGTCCAAATCTAAATCTCCACGTAACTCGTTCCATTTGGTGATTTGGTCGCCAATATTAACCACTATATCTCTCTCTCTGTACTGCCTGTCCCTCAGACATTTCGCCTTTTTTTTGGCCGACGCCGTTTCATACAATTTCCGTCCTGGACGTTTCGACATGTTGATAATTTCTTGTTTACATATGGGAAGCCGACTGGCGCGCGTAGTATACTGCGCATGCGCACCGCAAGCCGTGATGTGAAAGTCGTCGTCCACGCACATTATCAAAATAGACTGTTACCGACCGCGCGTCGCTAACAGTAAATTGATAATAATAAATGATTATATTTGTATAGCGGCACTCGCAATGTTTAGAACTGGTGGAATAGTGACATAATTATACACTTATTTAATTCCTATAAAGAACATTTTTGTGCCTACTGCGTGGGCATGTACCTTTAACAAACGCTGGTCAGTGGTCGCATAGAGTTAACACGCGAAGTGTGCCATCCAACTCTAGACAGTGACCTCATGAACTTAACACGTTGCTAAGATCAAAGGATTTAGCCGCAGCCACAGGCATTCGGCCTGTTTCGGCTTTCATCGGTATAATTATCATGATTATGTTGAACAACAAAGAAAATAAAAAAATGAAAGAACCAAACTTCAAATGCCTACAACTCTCTTATTTGGGCAGATAGCCAAAAACTACCAGCAAAACGGAGATAGAGAATTTTGTTGGCTTTTTAATGGAAAAAAATATTTGAAATCGGTTAGATAATAACAAAGTTATGAACATTTCAAATTTGAAAAATTGAAGAAAAAAAACTTCAAATGCATGTAGCTCGCGCATTTGAGCAGATAGCTAAAAACTACCAGTGAATCGGAGATAGAGAATTTTATTGGCTTTTTAATGCAAAAAAAATATTTGAAATCGGTTGAATAATAAGGAAGTTATGACCATTTCAATTTTTGCAGCCACAGGCATTCGGCCTGTTTCGGCTTTCATCGGTATAATTATCATGATTATGTTGAACAACAAAGAAAACTAGAGCAGCTGAAGCTGCATCAACGGTTTGAGGCTTGATGTACTGACAAACGTACACTGGCAAAGTGATTAGAAGACATTGCCAATGACGAAAACATATGAAACTCAAAAAAAATTGATGCAATTCCAATGAAATTGAAAAAATAAAGTTTTGTATTTTCAGAATCGCTTGACTATTCTAAGCATTTTTCATTATATAACGTTCTACGAAATGTGTACCGTTAACCCCCTAGTCTGACATTGAAGTTAAGACGATTCTAAAGCACTCACAGCATGTCAGTTCGTATATAAAACCAGTGTCTGATACAGCCCACCATACCTGTCTGGCCTCCACCTCGAAGTTTGTCAGCTGTACACACTGTTCTAGGCGGCTAATTTAGTATGCTCGTTCTCAAACTTAAAATGCATGTGCTCGCGCATTTGAGCTGCATAGCTAAAAACTACCAGCGAACCGGAGATAGAGAATTTTATTGGCTTTTTAATGCAAAAAAAATATTTGAAATCGGTTGAATAATAAGGAAGTTATGACCATTTCAATTTTTTTTAAAAACTTCAAATGCCTACAACTCTCTCATTTGGGCAGATAGCCAAAAACTACCACCGAAATGGAGATAGAGAATTTTGTTGGCTTTTTAATGCAAAAAAAATATTTGAAATCGGTTAGATAATAAAAAAGTTATGACCATTTCAAATTTGAAAAATGCATTCGGCCTGTTTCGGCTTTCATCGGTATGATTATGTTGAACAACAAAGAAAATAAAAAAATGAAAGAACCAAATTTCAAATGCCTACAACTCTCTCATTTGGGCAGATAGCCAAAAACTACTAGCGAAACGGAGATAGAGAATTTTGTTGGCTTTTTAATGGAAAAAAAATATTTGAAATCGGTTATATAATAACAAAGTTATGAACTTTTAAAATTTGAAAAATTGAAGAAAAAAAACTTCAAATGCATGTAGCTCTCTCATTTGAGCAGATAGCTAAAAACTACTATGATACTGAGATAGAGAATTTTATTGCCTTTTTAATGGAAAAAAAATATTTGAAATCGGTTGAATAATAAAAAAGTTATGACCATTTCCATTTTTTTTAAAAACTTCAAATGCCTACAACTCTCTCATTTGGGCAGGTAGCCAAAAACTACCAGCGAAACAGAGATAGAGAATTTTGTTGGCTTTTTAATGCAAAAAAAATATTTGAAATCGGTTAGATAATAAAAAAGTTATGACCATTTCAAATTTGAAAAAAAACGTCCAAGTTTGAAAGACAATAGAATCAGAACTATTCAAGCCATTTCTCTGAAAAATATCATCTTCTGTGCGGATGAATGTCCCGCGTGACGCTGTCAAAAAATTATGTTGCTGAGATTACTGTACAAATTGGAAACTGTTTTCAAAGACCACCCGTTAAAATAAAATAAAAATCTGAAATTGTTGATTTTTTTCATTTTTCTCAATTCCACATGTCTATAGCTCTCTCATTTGAGCAGATAGCCAAACATTGTCAGCGAAGCGAAGATAGAGAATTCTCGCAGCTTTACAATTCAAAAAGAATTTTTGAAATCGGTTGGAAAATAAGGAAGTTATAGGGAATTATCAAAGGATTTAGCCGCAGCCACAGGCATTCGGCCAAGTTATGACCATTTCAAATTTGAAAAATGCATTCGGCCTGTTTCGGCTTTCATCGGTATAATTATCATGATTATGTTGAACAACAAAGAAAATAAAAAAATGAAAGAACCAAACTTCAAATGCCTACAACTCTCTCATTTGGGCAGATAGCCAAAAACTACCAGTGAAGCGGAGATAGAGAATTTTGTTGGCTTTTTAATGGAAAAAAAAAATTTGAAATCGGTTAGATAATAACAAAGTTATGAACATTTAAAATTTGAAAAATTGAAAAAAAAAACTTCAAATGCATGTAGCTCTCTCATTTGAGCAGATAGCTAAAACCTACCAGTGATGCGGAGATAGAGAATTTTATTGGCTTTTTAATGCAAAAAAAATATTTGAAATCGGTTGAATAATAAGGAAGTTATGACCATTTCAATTTTTTTTAAAAACTTCAAATGCCTACAACTCTCTCATTTGGGCAGATAGCCAAAACTACCAGCGAAACGGAGATAGAGAATTTTGTTGGCTTTTTAATGCAAAAAAAATATTTGAAATCGGTTATATAATAAAAAAGTTATGACCATTTCAAATTTGAAAAATTGAAAACAAACGTCCAAGTTTGAAAGACAATAGAATCAGAACTATTCAAGCCATTGCTCTGAAAAATATCATCTTCTGTGCGGATGAATGTCCCGCGTGACGCTGTCAAAAAATTATGTTGCTGAGATTACTGTACAAATTGGAAACTGTTTTCAAAGACCACCCTTGTTAAAATAAAATAAAAATCTGAAATTGTTGATTTTTTTCATTTTTCTCAATTTCACATGTCTATAGCTCTCTCATTTGAGCAGATAGCCAAACATTGTCAGCAAAACGAAGATAGAGAATTCTTGCAGCTTTACAATTCAAAAAGAATTTTTGAAATCGGTTGGAAAATAAGGAAGTTATAGGGAATTATATGATATATGACGTCACTTCCGGTTTCGTTAAAAGTGACGTCATGAGAATTCTGAAAATTGCGTTATTCTCGTCTCACTGTTGATGCGAATCGGTATACAAAATTTGAAGTCGATCCGACCAGCGGTTTGGGCTGTAGACTGAAGGGCTGAATAAAAAAAAAAAAAAAAAAAAAAAAAACCAACGAAAACAAAAGGTTTGAGGAATCAAATTCCTCAAACCTAATAAAAAAATGAAAGAACCAAACTTCAAATGCCTACAACTCTCTCATTTGGGCAGATAGCCAAAAACTACCAGCGAAGTGGAGATAGAGAATTTTGTTGGCTTTTTAATGGAAAAAAATATTTGAAATCGGTTAGATAATAACAAAGTTATGAACATTTAAAATTTGAAAAATTGAAAAAAAAACAACTTCAAATGCATGTAGCTCTCTCATTTGAGCAGATAGCTAAAAACTACCAGCGATGCGGAGATAGAGAATTTTATTGGCTTTTTAATGCAAAAAAATTATTTGAAATCGGTTGAATAATAAGGAAGTTATGACCATTTCAATTTTTTTTAAAAACTTCAAATGCCTACAACTCTCTCATTTTGGGCAGATAGCCAAAAACTACCAGCGAAACGGAGATAGAGAATTTTGTTGGCTTTTTAATGCAAAAAAAATATTTGAAATCGGTTAGATAATAAAAAAGTTATGACCAGTTTCAAATTGAAAAATTGAAAACAAACGTCCAAGTTTGAAAGACAATAGAATCAGAACTATTCAAGCCATTGCTCTGAAAAATATCATCTTCTGTGCGGATGAATGTCCCGCGTGACGCTGTCAAAAAATTATGTTGCTGAGATTAATGTACAAATTGGAAACTGTTTTCAAAGACCACCCGTTAAAATAAAATAAAAATCTGAAATTGTTTTTTTTTTTCATTTTTCTCAATTTCACATGTCTATAGCTCTCTCATTTGAGCAGATAGCAGCGGTTTGGGCTGTAGACTGAAGGGCTGAATAAAAAAAAAAAAAAAACCAACGAAAACAAAAGGTTTGAGGAATCAAATTCCTCAAACCTAAAAAAAAAACCAACGAAAACAAAAGGTTTGAGGAATCAAATTGATTCCTCAAACCTAAAAAAAAAACCAACGAAAACAAAAGGTTTGAGGAATCAAATTCCTCAAACCTAATTTCTGAAGTTTTAGAATGAACAGTCCAACATTATTGTGTTCGCATCATCACACCGATGTGGGGCCGGTTAGCTTAGAGGTAGAGCGATGGACTCGGAGCGAGGGATACCGGGTTCGTTCCTCAGCCAAAGTTTTAGCTAAATGACTGAAATATCGACTACAGCAAAAACAATTGAAATCGAATGATAAATAACGAAGCTGACGTCACATCCGTTTGCTCTATTTTGAAAACTTGAAAAAGGCGTTCATCTTTGACATCCAATAGAACCGGAAGTAGTCAAGATAGAGCTGTCAAGATAGAGCTCTGAAAATTATCATCTTTTATGCGCCTGACACTCCCCTATCAGACTGGCAAGAAATTATGTTGCTGACATTACTGTACAAATTGGAAAACGTTTGTAAAGACCACCCGTTATCAGCCGAAATTCGTAAAAAAATCGGCAAAATCGTTGAAAAGTATGTACATTTGTCAACTTCAAATGCCTATAGCTCTCTTATTTGACCAGGTAGCCGAGAACTGTCAAGGAGTTCGAGATAGAGAATTTTGTCAGCTTTCCAATGCAAAAAGAATTTTTGAAATCGGTTGGAAAATAAGGAAGTTATAGAAAGTATGACGTCACTTCCGGTTTCGTGGAAAGTGGCATTAAGAGATTTCTGAAAATCTCTGAGTCTCTGCTCTTGATCCGAATCGGCATGCTAAATTTGAAGTCGATCCGACCAGCGGTTTGGGCTGTAGACTGAACGGCTGAATAAAAAAACAAAAAAAAAACCCAAAAAAAACCCAACGAAAACAATAGGTTTTCGGCGCAGCTGAAAGCTGCCTCAAACCTAATGACGAATCAGACCAAAACCGTACTCTACCCCGAATACCAGCAATGGCTGGATCTGCCATGGCCAACGCGTGGTCACCCGGCACAACGCCTCCGACAGGAGCTTCCGGACAGGACTTAGCCAGCTACCGATGGAAAATACACTGACGAGAACAAACGATATGGAAAACTACATAAACACCAAACTTAACAAACTTAATAAACGTATACATTGACAAAAATCACACATCATACATCCGGCGAGTTTATAGAACTATAACACCGGCGCGCCTAACAATAACGAAATACAGCGGTTATAAATTTACCCGGTGAACAATTTACAGTGGAAATGCTGTGCACATTATGTCTGCTTGTTGATTTTCGTTTTCGACAGAACAAGCGGTATATAGATGTGCTTCTATATTAAATTACATGAACATAAAATGCAAATAAAGCGGCAACAAACACACATAATAGATACACATAAACCAGGTTCCGAGACATTAGTTTTACCGCAGTTCTGCCAGTATACGATTATTATAACTAATATATCATAATCTGCATTTACACTGTGATGATACGGCATCTTCTGCACTTTGCTCGTTGCGCACCGAGATAGCTTGTTGCTACAATTAGTGAGTGAGTGAATAGGGTTTAACGTCCGCTTTTCTGACATAGAGGTACAAGCCTCAGGAGTCTACACGCAGACGGGTCAACGGGGTCGTGTCCCGTATCCACCTGTCCGAGGGGGGTAAATCCCAACTCCAGAACTCAATATTTACAATCAAAATATATATTCAGTCCTGAAATTAGAACAACCTGATCTGGTGCCAGGCCCTCGCCACACCAGCATCATTTATCCCATCCCCTAAAAGTAATAGGATTAGTGCTAATCTTACTTTTATATATGGGGCATAGCCTGACTCATCTCTCACATACAAGAAAGCCAAAAATGTACATGAGGGCCAAATCCGGTATAGTGGGTTCCGGAAAGTGTGAACCCAATCGTTAAGCCAGTTTAGTCGCCTTTTACGACAAGCAATGGCTACTGCAGCACTATTCTCAGGATCAGTTGATCCCGCCCCGGTGCCTGCACGGGGCGCTTGTTGCTACAACAGCAAGCTGGCTCGGTATACAACGAAAATTATCAAGAAACCGCGAGAAAAGCGGTGAAGCTTAATGTATCAGAACTTGGCTCACATATTAGTATGTGAATGTAACGATAATACAGTCTTTTGATTAAGGCCGTGGCTATCAATTATATACTACACAATTATCATGTAATTATTTGCTCAAGATATATGCGTAGCCATTCGCTAACCTTTTACTGGGCAAACCAACCAGCGAGTTATATAAGCAACACGACTACGGACAAATAAAACAGTGTCATTTAGGAGACAACATGATCAGCATAGAAACGAATTAGTCTGTGCAAGCACATAGGCTGATCAGGAACTGTGCTGGGCGTAGACGTCGTATAAGTTGTTTTGTTCTCATTCTCAGGCAAGCCGTCTTAATGTATAGGTAGCCAGGTAATGACTAGTCTAAGACACACCGGTCAATGCATGTGACTTGACCAGTATAGAAAATACAGCGTGTTCGCAATTTGGACTTCAAATTATTTTACATTCACACTTAAGTCACATGTCTAGAAATACTACCGTTTTTGTTTATCGAACACTAGTGTGAACTCTGACAAAAGTACATATTTGTGCAGACGGATCTGAGTCCACACTAATTAGTTAGTCATATGTATGTTGACACAGTCATAATATTATAATGGTTTATGTAACGATACTGGTTTATATGAACTGGTCAGTCAATGACCAACTATTGTGTTTTTCTCGCCACATGAAACCGGGTCTAGTTGAGTTTGCGAACTGTGCAGCTCCGGCTTGGGTGCGCATCAGTGCAGTCTGATCCGGGCAAACACGGTTTAAAATTTAAAACACTACCAACGTAGCAATAAAGTATCAGATCTGTATTAGACTGCATGCGTGTGCTGGCAAGTCGGAACTGCACTGGTCGGGACATGTAAATATACATAATTCTGACATAGAGCTCGTTTTGAGACCCCATTTCTTACACGTATCGTGGTCTAGAATATGTGGATAGCTCCTACATTCGGTCTCACAATTTTTTAACTGTACTGTGTTTTTCTTTCGGAGACCAACTATCACACCATGTAAACATGCAGTGAAATAGACCTACATTATTAGTAAGTCTGGGGCTACACTGGTCATTACTCATTACTTCTGTTACTTACAATACTTATCTGTTTAGACCTTACGATATGATATCAACATAGTCCCTGATCAGACCGTTTCTTATTAACTACCTTGACACAGTATAAGCCACAAATCCCCTGTTGGCAAAATGGACCTTACAACATATGATACCAGTGTAGCCTCAGATCAGAATGTTTTCGTGACTATATTAATATAGTATAATGCGCAAGTCTCACGTAGGCAAAATAGTCTGTACAGCATATGGTATCAGTGTAACCTCATAGTAGAATATCTCAGTAACTACATTAGCACAGTATAATGTACAATTCCCGATTTGGCAAAATGTATCTTACATCATATGATATCAGTGTAGCTCAGATCAGAATATTTTAACAACTACCTTAATGCAGTCCCCGTTGGGAAAACGGACACTACGACATATTACAAGAGTGTAGCGCGAGATCAGAATGGTACTACATTGTTTGTCATTTTAATGAGCTGACGTGATACCAGCAGCAATCGCAAAATAAATTAAATACGTAAGCAATGATGATATTGCAGGAATTATGTCCACAACGCTTATTGGTATCTATATTTTCTCAACACTGCATGTCTTGTAAACAATAAATATGAATCTTACTAGTAAATAATATGTATTGCCTACACAGTCTATCATACTTAGACATCTTGCATGTAAAATAACTACTTCATTGTGAACAAAAATATTAAACTGTTGTATTATCACACATAACATCACAGTTAGACCATTTAATTGTATAAGACACATACCATTGTAGTAAAAAACACACACGACAACCTCTTCCAACCGAATATGCACCTACTCCACGACATAAGACACGTTCGTATTCATTCCTTGTCCCCCGTCCCCATCCCCATTTTTTACTCACAAATGGTACAAATATGGCAATACAAAAGTAGGTCAAACATAACTCATAATATCTGGGTGAAAAATACAAATAAACAAGTTTCGCAAGCAGTTCTGAAAATTAAATCATGTTTTTCAAACTCCAATAAACTATGGGTACTCAAATCAAATTATGCAGTTTTAATGTGAATGGGCTTGGACATCAAACTAAATGTAAACAAGTATCTAGTTAGCTAAAACAAGTTGTACAGTTGTTTTCATAGTGGTTCAGAAAGTTTATTTTTTTCGGTTTCCTTCAAGGACACACGTAGTGATTTTGTCGATTCTTTTTTTATACAAATGGGCATATTATTACAAATGATTTTTATAATATATATGGACGACTTGTGCCCTGACATTTGAAACTAAATAACCATACGACCGGTATTTTTTAGATAACACATCACAAAATCAGTATTATGTAATAATATTGCGAATATTTCTTGTAAACTTTATTTATAATTAGTTATACAACACTTACAAACAAACGCGGGAACAAGTGTAGTCGGCGTAGACGGAGGCGTCTGTATGTTTCTATTTTGGGTTGAAACCGGAATACTCAAAGAAAACAAACGTATCCTGTCTGGCGACCACCATCAGATATACATGTAATTACAAACTGAGGATCGAACCCAGGGTGCATGTGTGCTAATTTACTAATTGTGCTAAACGGTCCTGTTCAGATTACGTGGAAGTGTGCCCGCAAACGTTACTTTTATTAACGAAACTGTAGACAGTTGGCTCATTAGCTGGAACACCTATTCTGGATAAAAATGGTCACGAATAGAACTGGGCACAGGGCTTAATTCGTTTAATTTATTGTTTCGCCTGTCGAATGTTTCGAAAATCAACACAATACAATTTGGAAATTTTCAGAAAAATAAGCGTGTCATAGATGTAAAATTATGGTAGTGCCAAATATACACGGCTCCTGGCATATCGCATCATGGTGACACTGGGCCAAACATGTTTTAGAATTTAGTGTGTTGGTATTGTGCCACATGCATTCTTACTGCGAACATAAGTGTAGCCGCCAGGGACGTAGCCTACTGATTTGTATATGTATCTGCTACCACTTACATGTACCTTAAAAATCACATTGAATCAGCCGTACGATTGCCGTTTGATAACAATGTAAATATTCTTTAAGATTACCACTTGTAAAGATGGTTATATGAATGTATAGCAATTTTACTAGTATATTTGCACACACTGATCAGACTGCACAGATGCACAGGTCTCCGACATTTACACATTTAAGAAGTCTGACTTTGTCAGATCGTTGTTAATTTACTTACTACATGTGCATTGTACTAAACAATTTACGTCTGTGTGCTTTGTTTTTTTTTTTATCAAAGGGCCGTTTTAGTCGGAGGCGTGTAAATAATATAAAGCAAATATACACACATTCCAGATTTGCAGATTAAACGCGTCTAAACAAATGTCGCAGGCTGTGGAGCCTCATTCCAACGAAATCTATTTTGTGATCGGGTCAAATTTAGTGTATTAGGGCGGTTACAGTCTTCCTCTTTGCGTGCTCGGTGTAAGTGATTGCATCACGGATTACATTCTCGAGGAAAACGTTGAGGACACCACGGGTCTCTTCAAAGTTCAGGTGATTCGCTTCACACCACCTCGGCGAGCCAAACGGCGGATAGCTGGCTTTGTGATACCCTGGATGTTATCACGCAACACATTCCTGCTGGATGTTATCACACAACACATTCCTGTGGCGTTTATAGCGCCCCATTTCCGAGTCATTTTTCTCATTTTCCCGACATTGATGTATACATATTGCAGGTTTATGAAAAAAATAATTTTTCAAATGGTAAACCCATTATCAAAAATTCAAACCCACACAAGTATAAAAATACACAATAATGGATAATTTTGCTCTGAATGTTCTGTTGACCACTTTCGATTTTAACAACTATGCATTCTATTTTCTAAATTATGCTGTCGCGCGGATATCACTCATGAAAATAACAAATGTATGAAGGAATCTTCAAATGCGAACATAAAATTTGAAGAAAACTTACAAAAATAAATCAGTACCGGCAGTAAATTCATTGACAGGGTCGAGACGGATATCCCGCACAATAACTGTTTAAGAGGGCACGCCTAACAATATCTTCCCGGGTATGGAAGGTGTTCGAGCCAATTCCCACCCTTAAATATGAGCCGAATGAATGAATGAAATATCTTCCCTCTGTGTGTAGGGGTGGGGTGGGGGGGGGGGCAGTGGCGGCGGTGGGCAGCCCGAGGGAGAGTTGGGGGTCAGCGCAGCATTTTACCATAGACCTGCTAGTACGGGGTACATGTACATTAGCCCGTCCGTCAGTCATATTGGCTACACGTTCCTCCCGCTTTCTGAGATGTAAATATAATTCCGAGACTCAGGAATGGACAGTCGATTTTCAATTTGTTTAAAAATCTCCGGGGTGTCCGACTACCCTCTAGACCCCACATCGGGCGCTGTTCAAAGTTGTTGATATGTGCAGCCATAGGCCTATCCAAATTCTATCCAAATTCTGGTCATTCATTTCTAAAGAAAAAAGATGAATTTGTTTCAATCACGGATACGATGTGCATATAATTTACAATTTCAAACACCAGGAATTCCGTTTAGTTTTTTGGTCTTCGGTGACGTAATGTCTACCTAAATAAATGACGTCACAATTAACTTTAAATGACGTCAATTATATTCTGGTCTAAATTCTGAGATAAGTGCAATGTATCTTTCTGACGACACATTTCTATGAATCTGTTATGGCGATGGTGGCAAATTACGAAGCCACAGGTCGGCTAATTATAGATTTAAAATCGATTGTGGTGCGTTTGTTTTGTTCACTACGTGTGCATATCATAGTTGTATTATGTTCAATGTTTGATAGTATATATACATGCTAACACTTGTAGATACATTTAGTGTAACTTATCAGCAAGTAGTAGGAAGGGAGTCAAAATGATACCACCAACTGTGATATCATTTACAACCCTCTATTCTACCCCCACCACCCCCGAAAAATCAAAAATTGGTTAACGAGGAAATTGTCTCCCGACAGCAAATTTATGAATTTTTGAGAAAAGTCGAAATCATTTCAATGAGATAGTTTATATTCCAACACCCCATTTTTCTCCTCCAATATAGCTAATTGATTTCGTAGATCAGCAACTAATTCTACCAGCTCTAGTCTACCACGTTCACCTTTAGCCACCTGACAGCGTAGTTGCTTATGTCTACAAAGAGTTTGGGCACTAACGAATTTACAAGGGCATCTGGGGCATTGAAATTGTGGGGGGACACAAGGAAACTTTCTACGTCTCGCTAGATGCCTTCGTAGATAGTCTTTACGCGTAAACGTTTTACAACAAGTCTCACACTCCATTATATATGTATATGTATATGTTTATATTCAATTGGACGTGAAAAAAACATAATGTTTTCACGACCAATTGAACAGATAAATTTCATAGGTTATACAAAAGTATATTACAGAAAATATGATAACGCCAGAAATAGAAAGATTGAGAAGAGAAGCCGAATCTCTAGGGATTACTTATAGTAAACGGTTGAGAGTTAGGGGGTTGACAAATCTGATAAACGCCACAAAGAATGAGGCGTTTATGAAGCGGTTTACCCGCGCCCACAAACGAGGAGCCTTTAAAGACCTCTCACTAGCAGAGGAAGTTGGTAACAGAATTCAAAAAGAAAGTATTGCGGGGTTAAAGGCTAGTGTAATAAAACCTTCAAGCACCAATAATTTGTCTCAAATTAGACGCACAGGTGACCAAATACCAAATAATAAGAAAAAATATATAGTTCGCGCGATAGTGGAAAAAGGTGAAGAAATATTGGGGGCTCACGATGAAACATTGGAAAAGGTAGAAAATGGAAGACGGGTAGTTACATTATCCTTTCGTAAAAACATTGACATCAACGAGTCTGAACGCATGTCCGATAAACTCGCTCCGTATCTAACAACACATTTTTATTTGAGATATTCATATTCTTACAAGCTAGAACATATGGAGGAAACTAAAAATGGAAAACCTATAACTCTAATATTTCACAAAAATTTCGGTGGTAGCGAACCACTATCATCAATGAAAACCGTTAAAAAATGGCTGTCAGATAAGGAGCAAACACGAATAATGTCCGATAAAATAGACAGACCAAATACAAAGTGGAAGCTTGTAAGATGGGTAGAGGTTTTTGTAAAGCTAATAAAGGGCAGTAGGGGAGTAGATTTGGGACTACAATCCAAAGAAGCAGCAGGAGGAGAACTTCCAGAATGGTTGAGGAATAGAATAGGTATGTATTCTTTAGATAAGTATAATGACGATCTTTGTCTGTTCAGGTGTCTAGCTATGCACCTTGATAACAAGATCAGACCTGACAGATGTACAGAAAAAGCGAAAGAACTTAGTAAGCAATATTTCGGTAGTAATGTTGTTTCACCAATTCCTTTTTCAGATCTAAAAAAGGTTGAAGAGTTTTTTAAAATCGGTATAGAAGTATATCAACCGACCAAATGTGGCGTATGGTGGTTGAAAAAGGTACCAGCACACTATAAGGAAATAGGTAATAAATCAATGACAATAGGACTGTTTAATAATCACGCATTTCTGATAAAAAAACCTTAAAAACCTATCTAAAATTTACGCCTGCGATAATTGCAAACAGAAATTCACGAAAGCGAGTAATATGAAGAGACACGGACCAACATGTATGAAAGGTGAGACAAAAGTAATATGTGATGGTAATTATTTAGAGCGCCCGCGTTCGTCGTTCGAGAAAGCGTTCTACCCAAAAAGTTCTAACAGTTATGGGGCGATCGATTGGATGCACTCTGTGGAAAAGCGGGAGGGAATTCACATTCACCATGAACAGTGTGGACACGGGGGTGAAAGATGGATTTTAGGAGCTCCAGTAGATGGATACTGCCAAGAAAACAATACCGTATATCAATATCACGGCTGTTACTGGCACGGGTGCGAGATTCATGCAAAGCATAGACAAAAAGAACGCGCATCCACTATGAGGAGAGATACATTTATTAGAAGAAGCAAAGAATTCAACCTAGTAGTTATGTGGGAATGCGAATTTCAAAGAACGGGTAAAGACATAAAGATCGGTTGCGACACTACTCTTTATCCATATCAGATAGTATATGATTTTGAGGCATATCTCAACCCAGAATTTAAAACGCTAGGTAATAGTTTAGACTACGAAGCTGAGCACGTTCCGGTAAGTGTTAGTATAGGAGATAATTTCTCAGGAACAGTAACTCATATTTGTGATAATGATCCTGCAAAACTTATAGAAAAATTCGTAGAAGATTTGAAAGTCAGGGGAAAAGCTATAAGAGAAGAAGTGTGGTTAAGATATGGGTTTAATACAGAACATTTACATAAAAAGAGGGTTTCTCAGATCGAACAGTGGATAGAGCAAGTGCCGGTTATAGGTTTTAACAGCAGTAAGTACGATATAAACTTAATAAAGAAATATTTAGTAGGCGAATTGGCATCAACAACAAAGAAAGTAATGGTCGGAAAACGGGCAAACGCGACAACATTTCTATTTACTCCGGAGTTTAGATTTCTTGATGTAATACTTTACCTAGGACCGGGTGTAAGTTACGATAGTTGGATAAAAGCCTACGACTGCAAAGGACAGAAATCTTTCTTTCCTTACGAGTGGTTCGATTCTCCAGACAAACTTGATTACCCAGGACTGATGATATAGAGAATTGGTATTCCAAACTATCGTGGAAAATGTTACTAGATGAAACAGAATTAAGTAAATGTCGTAGAATTTTCGAAGAAAATAATATGAAAACTTTCAGAGATTGGTTGAAATATTATAACGATTTAGATGTAGCACCGTTCCTAGAAGCGGTGGAAAAAATGTGTGAATTTTATAAACACAGAGGTGTGGATATTTTCAAAGATGCGGTAACACTACCGGGTGTGGCTATACAATATTTATTGAGAGGAACCATTAAATAACAAAAATCTATGAAGGTGGTTATACCGGAGGGGGCTCTATATGCACCAAAAGAAGAAACATACGAAATGATGAAAGACGCTCTAGTCGGGGGCCCATCAATCGTATTTACACGCTATGCAGAAGCCGGTGTTTCAAATATTAGATCTAATTCCACAGGAATTAACAAACCTTGCAAGGCTATTTTGAGGTATGATGCAAACGCGTTATATTTATCTACGTTAAATAAAGATATGCCGTGTGGGAGAGAAACTATACACCATATAGATACCCCACATAATCCTAAATTTATTAAAAAGTTTTGTAAAAGAGTTTTATCTGGAGACTGGTTTGGGTTTTGCGGAGGTGGATATAGAAGTTCCACACAACTTAAAAAGATGAAGTTTTCTGAAATGTCTCCACTTTTATAAACAGAGAAGTAGATGTTGATGAGGTTCCAGAACACATGATAAAATATTTGGAAGATACTGGAAGAACTAGAGGAAATGGAAGAAAATTGGTGGGATCTATGTCGGCCACTAAAGTACTGCTGTACGCGCCACTATTGAAATGGTATTTAAAACACGGCCTAGAAATAACGGGAGTTCATCGTGTTATAGATTATATTAGTGGAAAACCCTTCGAATGGTTCGCAAAAGAAGTTACAGCTGCAAGACGAACAGGCGATGTAGAACCAAATAAGAAACCAGTAGTGGATATAATGAAATTATGAGGCAATTCGTGTTGTGGAAAAATGATAGAGGCAAAAGAGAGACATTTAAATACGACATATACACAAAGCGTTAAGATCTGCATTCTTTGACGATTTGGAAGAGATAGGAGATGCGTACGAAATATCTTCCCGAAAACCCCGGTGTGCAGTAAAGAGTCCCTTCCACTGTGGAATAGCGGTTTATCAACTAGCTAAATTGAGAATGTTGGAATTTTACTACGAATTTCTCGACAAATACGTAAAAAGAGAAGACTTTGAATTAATACAGATGGACACGGATAGTATGTATATAGGAGTTAGTGGAAAAACGATAGAGGAATTGATTAGACCTAACTTACTAGACGAGTTTGAAAAAAAATAAATGGTTGGCTTGGGATAAATGGAGCGAAAGAGAGCCAGGACTTTTCAAAATGTAATTCAGCGCAGATAGGGCGATAGCGTTATCTAGTAAGTGTTATTTCGTAGAAAAATTTAATTCAATTAATAAAAACTCTGCGAAAGGAATGTCCAAGAGAACTAACAATTTAAATTGGGATAGATATAAACGAGTACTAAGTGAAACTACAGAAGATGGAAAACACATTATAGATGTAGCACAAAATAGAGGATTTAAAATGAAAGACGGCGTTATGAAAACGTACTGTCAACAAAAATTAGGACTCTCGGAGTACTACGATAAAAGACGCGTGTTACCAGATGGAATACATACAGAACCTCTCTTGATTTAAGCAATCGGGGGCAGCTGGGTGTCAGAAGGTACCATAAGAAGTTCTTCGCGAACAAAACCGCGAGATGGACCATCAGCCAAATAATAGAGCACGGGCTCATCGGGTTTGGTAATAGAGCAATCCAGATGATATACATTCAGAGACCACACGGGATCAGTCGCGCGGCGGCTGCCATCTTCGAGCTCTCCCGGTTGATAAGAGGTACCGGACATCAACATCCGATGGAAGTCGTTGCTCCTCTAAACCAACGGGTCGTCCGCGCGAGACGGCAGAGGGCTTGCTCGTCACCTTTTTAGACTTGATGACATCTACAGGCTTCTTACCTATCAATCTGGTCACCTCTCCGTTCAGTGTGGAGACCACGGCGGGCAGCCTGGCCACCCACTCGGTCGATCGCGAATGAGGGTCTACAAGTTCTTTGGCATATTGGTGTCCGAACAGTCTCTCAGCCAGGGTTCGATTGAACCGCTCCACGATCCCCTGGTCCCGGTGGATGTTGACGCGGCCGCGTCTGATAGAAACTTTGTGCTTAGACAATAGATGAGAGACCGCGCCCATGAACTCGCGGCCGGGATCGACCTGAAGAAGATTCGGCCATTTGAGAGGACTCCTCTTATATATTCGGGAAAGAGCCTCGGCCACCTCCTTAGACTCTTTAGTGGCCAACGGCTCAGCCCCCTTATAACGACTCGCTACGTCAACGATTGTCAGTGCGTACTTGTACGTTTTGCGACCGACGCGATCGTGAGGGAGAAACAGGAGATCCGCTTGGTGAACTTGGTTCGGCACCGGCACGTCGAATTTCGGGCGCGGAATATTGTGAGGCCCGGGTAAATAGATTTGCCAGCTGGCCTGCTTCTTGAGCCATTCCTTGACAGCGTTTTCTGAAACCTTGGTCGCCGCCGCGAGGTTCTTGATGGCCGCGAGTCCCTTCCAGTAGCCACGTGGGCTATAGTATGTATTCGCTAGCTTGCGCGTTAGTTTGGTATCAAATTTGTGCGTGTTCATCGTATGCGAAGTATTCTAATATATCGAACAATGTCCAACATGCCCTCGCCAGTTCGTCCGGTAACTGCGTCGTTAATAATAAACCTTTGTTGGAAGTCCAATCGCGATTGGTTTTGGAGGTTAAGTTCTGAAGGAACTCGGAGGAATCTAATTCATCGATTGGAGTTGAGGAGGATTCTAACATCCGCTTTGCGAAAAGGGTGGCCGCTTTTTCATCCTCGCGCCACGTCTCGAGAGAATCTCGGGCCAGACGAATCATACTCTTTGCACCAGCTATACGATGTTTTTGGGCAGTGTAGCCTACATCGATCATAGCGTAATAAAGTTCGTCAACTAACATCGTTCTATATATATATTTTTATAAAAAATTAAATAATAATTAATTAATTAATTTGTTCAATATAGTAGCCGACGAGACCCACCACACCCATTCCCACGACGATGAACGCGATCTCGGGGTCTTTTTGGGCCTCTGACGGTACATAGAAATCTGAAAGTTGGGGCTCGGGATCCATTGGATCGAGACGCTTGCGCTCCTCATCCACGTTCGAGCTTCTCATTTTTGAGAATATAAAGTTGCTACTGAAACCCGATATCACCACGGCGTGATAAAGGGCATTCACTATCATTTTACCATCTTGTTCAGCCATTGTTATAATTATTGCATATAAAAGGGATCGCGATCAATGTTTAAATGGGGTGCATCCAATCGTTTCGTAACTTTTTTAGGAACCGCCGTTGGAGTTCTGTTGTAGAGATGGTAAAGCACACTCAGGGTGCCCACAACTGTCAGACCACCACCAACAACCCACGGGGTCCAATCAGTTGGAGCAATCGGTTCCGGGGGTGTTGTTGCACTCGGAACCGATTGCTCTGTCTTCAGATGTTTTGCTGTCTCTGTCCCCAATCTCGATTGGAGTTTGGCCTCCCGAAGCTCGGCGAGTATTTTATCTTGTTTAACATTTCGGGTGGCAGCCGCCGCCCGCCCAGCTGCCTGTCTTTTTGGGTTTTTATGTCCTGTAATCGGGTTCAATTCCAACTCCAATCGCGATTGGGTTGTACGAGTTGGAAGTGCTGCAATTGGGTTCGACATTGGAGTTGGAGCAATCCCCAACGCCGTTGGAGGTGCAATCGGGGATTGCTGTTCCGTCACTCTCGCGGGTGTGTCTTGTGTCATCATTTATAATATTAGAGCTTATAGTTCGTGGGCATATATGTCCAAATTGACAGTGTTTACCCGTGGTCAACGCGGTTGTCAGTGGAGCTAAGTACATTCCAAACTTGTGATTAATTGAGCAGCAGGCTGTTCTAAGAGTGTGTCCTATAAAAGGGTCAGTCCCTAGATCGTGAATCAACCCCTCGGTGTTTGGTATAGGGAGAAGTATACTAACGGCGGTAGCGTATACAAAATGAATAGCCGCCGATCCAAGAGTTTTTGTCATCTCTGCCACCAATTTGGATTCGTATCGCGCATACATTTTATCAATCTCCGCATCTGACATCTTATCCACCTGACAAACTGAGAGACGCCTACCGAGATAATGCTCCGATTGTCCCCCAGCAACCAGCGCAGCTAGCCGCTCGCGTCGCGCCGCATTTTCATTCGTATCGGCCCCAATCGCGATTGTCAACCCCGATTGCACTGATGTTTCATTATCTTTCAGGATGTCGGCAGTCGGAGTTGAGGTTTCTTCCATTAGCTGATCGAGAAGTTCGTCGCAGTTCATTATTCTTAAATTTAATTTAATTATTCTAACAAGTCTCATCACTTTAACATATTGCCAAGCGCACCACCCGATACTTATGATCACCGTTATGCTCGCAACAAAGCTCGCAGCGGAGCACCAAATTGTTAACATTGTTAACCATTGTTCAGCATTTGTTCAACATTTGCTAAGCATTTCTTCAGCATTGTTCAGCAATTGCTAATTAATTTTAAGAAAATTATAAAAATTAATTGTTAAGCATTTACTCAGCAGTTACTAATTTTTTCAAAATTATTAATTGATAACTTTATAAGCAGTTGGTTGATCAGTCTTTAGCAGAAGCTTGGCGTGCTTAGTTTCGGAAAGCATCTGTCGAACCTCCAGGCGCTCCTCGCGCGTTGGGATAACGTCATTCTCTCGAAGACAGTCATCGAATGAGTCTCAGTCCTTGCAGTGAAAGAGGGCGACCCATTTCGTTTGCTCGCGCAGATCCTTGAGGACGGCGTTGTATTTTTGATTGGAGATCCATACGCTTTGCCTCGCATGGCGGCCAGAAAATGCGAGCTCAGAGAGCATGTCCTTCTTTTTGGTCATCGCCGCCTTGGCCGAACAATCGTCAATCACATATAGGGTGGGCTCACCCTGGAATCTTTGGTATAAACCACGCAACCAATCGTGAAGCCTATCACCGGGGTCAATAACGTATACCTCAGGGTCGGTCCATATCCACGGGCGCCGCTCATAAGTATTGTTGTGCCGCACAGTGGGACATAGGATCACAATGTGACGAAAGGCATCGCGGTATGACCCCTCGAGTAAGTCGAGGATGAAAACCGTTTTTCCACATCCTGTCTGCCCACATATTATGGCAGAGTGGGCATCTCCAATCGTGAATTGGTATCGATTGCTAGATGATTTTTTAGTAGATCGCTGATACGTATCGGCAATCTTCGATGTTCAGTTGTGCGTCTGTAATTATATATAAGTACACGTTCAATGCGCCATTTCCATCCGCCTCTTTGGTTATCTGGATCGTCACACCCTCGCTAGCGTTCTCAACTTGACGTCCGCTACCGTGCATTTGGTCGTCGTCGCTGGCTCGCATGTCTAGCCATAACGCGTATTTGGTAGTCAGGAACTCCGCGAGGGAGACGGCCGATAGCTGCAGGTCTTTGGCAACCGCCGCAACCTCCGGGGAGCGTTTAGAGCCGGCAGCAAACTGCTTTCTAGCTTCGTCCCACTGCTGGTGCGTGCGAAGGCCCGCGCTGTAGAGTTGATTGGGTACTCCCTCGATCGTCACCTCTACCTTCGTGATTTTGGGGTTATAGAATTTGTCGGTTTTTCTAGCACCGAACGCGAACCGAGCATCCTCAAAACAGCATCAGTATACCTTTCATCGAGGCGGGCGGGTACGTTGATATTAATATTCCACAATGTGTCGCCTTTGTCTTTCGTCATCTTGCGATGACGAAGAACTCGGTCGTAAAGTATGGCAACGCGCCCGGCGTACTGGGTTCTGATCAATCGCGCGAGTTCGGGCATCATGACCATGTCGTACTCCAGCGAAACATTGTCGATCGTATACGTCGATAACATGTGGTGGCTATGAGAACTCGGCCGTAGTCGTTGAACGTTAGTTCGTATTCGAGGCGGTCAGCCAAAGCACTCTGATAGTAGGGCATGTGACTCTCCAGCAACTCAAAGTCGAGCGGGATGTAGAAGCGGTTGCCGTAAGCGGCCGCGATCGCGTTGTCGCTCGCGTCGTTATCTACCTTGTTATCAGCCCCGATTCTAAGTTTGGTTACGTTCTTATTTTTGCTGGTGTCAATACCCTGATAGACAGCGTTTTCGCGCTCTTGCGCCGTCTTCCACAGGTCCTGATAGCAGTGGTAGACGTCGCTGTCGTCGATCGACATCACCTCATTACCAGAAATCTTTATCATGGTCTTCTTGACTATGGCGTGACCCAGGTTCTGAACGACGGTTCGGTTCGCGTCCGTCGATGTTAGCGAAATAGTGAAAGCGAGGCGAACAGTACCCGGCACAATGACGTCGTGAGTTCCGAGGTTGGGGAAGCGGACTAAGAGCTGCTGGTTCTGGTCGATCGTCGATGGGTTGTTCGTAATAACGACACTCTGTCTCACGCCTTTTGCCCCGAGGGGCTCACGCAGTCTGCGGTATGGATTGAGTTTGCGACCGTATTGACTCGAAGACATAATTTAGTTCAACTATTAAACCCGTATGGTTTTGTCTTTAATACATAATTATAAAGATGGCTGATTACGATATTAACATGGATGAAATCGGCAGAGACGATTACGTCGATGAATATGATGATGATAACTTCGAGGATTCCATCACAACCTTCTACAAAACACCCGACGAGGAAATAGGTGGCGCTACCAGCAGCGTTGGTCAAAGTCAGGAATTACTTGAGGGAGCTGTAAACGACTACTACAACAATTTGGCAGGAATCGGTCTGGTCCCGTCTGTCGGTCGCGACTACTCCAAGTTCGAATTGGATATGCGTGGTAGGTTGCGACTAAAATCATCAAATATCCCGATCATCCACACGGGTACCGGTAAACCCCTATCGCTAAACACCATTGCCGGAAACCGGGGCGGTGACGAAATCATGAAGAACGAAATAGGATTTCCAGATTGGGTGCGTGGTCAAACAATTATGCCGGCCCGCGCTGTAGAGGCCCTACAGTCTACCGACGAAACTATGGTGAAGACGGCCACCGCGATAGAAACGGTAGAGCTCAGCGAGGTCCCTCAAATAGCCACCGATGTTATTAACACGATGGAGACCACGTTCAGCGAAAACGAAATACTCAACGATGACCCACCGTTACCTCTTCGAGAACTCCGTGGACTCGATAAGGCTCTACAAACGGTCCGGGGCGAACTGGTCCTTAACCTGTCCAAACTCACGTTGCTGGATGAACATATCGCGCTAGAAGAAAGAAAACTGGAGGAAGCCGGTGACGATAGAGAATCTACCGAGCGAATCACCGAACGCCTGCGGTCGTTGCGGGACGAAAGAGAAGCTCGATTGGAGGCTGCCTCGACTAACCGTGAGGCTCTCCACACCCAAATAAGTCGGATCAGCGAAACAATCTCGAGTGTTCTGCACGAGGACACGACACTCGGTGAGCGTCTTCGCACTCCGTTCAGAGAGCAGGGCGTCACGATAGCAAGCATCCTCGCAGCTGTCGGCATGACTATGTCAACCATAGTTCTAGCTTTCACTGGTGGTGCGGCGCCACCACCCGCGCCACCACCAGCACCCGCGCCATCCGGTGGAGCCAAGGAGTGGGTAAAAAAAACAACTAAAAGCCCTCGCCAGTCTTCTAGCTAAATTAGCTGGAAAGGCGGCTGCCGCACTACCTGGACTGATCGGAAGTATCGTTTCTTACTTGTTATCTATATTATCAAAAACGGTCGGATGGCTCACCAATAATACTTGGGCTTTAATCGTGGCAATCGCCGGTCTCATACTATTCTCCGCCAGAGAGTTCCTAAAACCAAAGCGCGAGTAGTCCTATCACCACGAGGGCGACGACGAGCCCTAATATCTCCTCCTCGTGTGTTGTGCTTCCAATTTCAACATTGTTGATGATTGGTGTTTCAACACTGTTGACGATTGACTTGGGGGGACTCAATTCGTGAATTGGGTTCAACTTCAATCCCGATTGTGTTGAGTGAGGCGCATCCAATCGCGATTGGTTTGGGTTTTTTATGACCGTCTTGGTGATGATATCCGTGTTCACGTTACCGTTGTGGCCGATTTTTTGATTGGCGGTGGCGATTACGATCTGATTATTGTAACCGTCAACCGGGTCGTCTCGTAGTATCATATTGCTCGGCGCCATATAAAGACCTATTCCAAATACATAGTCTACTGGGGTACTGGCATTCTGCAAAACGTCTTGATAATTCTGGATCGCCTTCTCCAGGTCCACCCTAGCTGAGATGGCGTCCTCTACAAGTGCCAAGAATTGTTTTTGTGCATCAAACGCCGTTCCCGTGCCCAGTATAGAACTGCGAGTTTGCTTCTGTGCGCCGAGGATGGCCCAGACGTACGTGCGAATGGAGTCGTTGAGACGAGTAACGCCAGCCTGCGTGAACCCTAGACCTGTATCTAACATAAATGTACCCCACGCGTCCTGAACCTCAGCAGCCTGCTGTATGTAATCGACGTGAGCCCGTTTCGGAGGTAACATTTTACAAGGAAACACGCCACAGTGCCGACCTCCAGACACTTCCGGCCCGAAAGTCATCGTCGCTGGGTCAAAATTCCCGGCGTTCCAAATGACGATGTGGTAGCCGGAGTGATCGTGTCTAAAATCAGTCTGCGTCCAATTCCCGGACTGACCCCGAATGAGAACGTCCCCGAGGCCGGTGGTGGTAGGAAATGCTTTCTGTCTCCAGTCCGCGTCTTTTGAAACGTTAAATTCGTTACAGTCTTTCAAACGGCATACGGTCGTATGCGTTGGAAATGGGATCCCAGGCGTCGTCTTGAGGTAGTGAAATACCTAGTTCTTTGAGAATCCTCCTAATTGTGTAATACACGTGAAAGTTGTAGACCTTTCGGAGCATGACATTCTTGGATGTCAGATGGTCTTGATGCGAAACTCCACACCCGGCTGTTGCGCACCATACAGCGAAATTTATTTGGTTCTGACAAAACTGCATCGGTGTCGCTTTCCACCCGTTTATCGCCTCCATCGTAGTAATCTTTGGCAGCCTATATTTTTCAAAGATGTTAGGGAAATTGGTGGCAAAGCCACTGTCCGGTCTAACTGTTACAGTTGGGTGTACAAGGGGATTAACAACGTCTTTTTGCGTGTACTTACCATCGACCGCGTACTTTGCATTAGAATTGAAGCTAAATGCTTTGGTATCCATTGAAAGATATTATTATGTTTGTACTATCACTAATGTTCAAAAAGAGAGTTGTGAACTTCAAAAATCAATCAATCCCCGGGGTTGGGTATTCAACTAGGTTTTAGAGAGACATACTCCGTAAATAAAGGAGTGTTCACCTCGGGTGAGTACGTCGGTGATAACCCGGTGGACTTCGCCTTCACGAAAACTCTCAGGGTGCACCTGGATCGGGTGAACACGTCGTACAACACGGTAGACGGATCCCCCAGCACATTACTGAAAACCGTGCAAGCCAGCGACTGTTTCTTTGGGGATACGGTGACCTTAGACTTCCCACACCCCGAGATGAAAGTTTTGGAAACGGGACACATCCACGAATTTACGGTCTCTATTCTCGATGATCAAGCGAGAAAGTTGAATAACTATTACCCGATTTCGGTAGTTCTCGAAATTTCCAATTGAGTATAGGTGCCCCAATATTATAATTTAATTTTATTATGGGTATATACGGACCAGGTAGTTCTTCCGATTGGGTGACAAATTAAAAGAATTTGGAACCGGCAGAAGGGGGATTCATCCCGACAGAGGGCGACTTTTTAACTACTGGAAAAACCAAGGCCCTGATCAATAAAACTATATCGAAGGTCACAAACAGGATTCACAGGAGTATATCAGATGTTAGAGTAGAAGTGCTGACGGCCACTGCACAAATTGAGGGAGTCCGAACGGATATTGAGAAAGATCAGGCGGCTTATAAGGTGTTGCGCTCAGAGGACTCTCTCATCAGAGAAACGAAACTAAACGAACTAGGTAAAAAAATAACCAAATTTCAAAAAGAGGCCCGGTTGGGGATTGAGGAAGCCCGAGAAGACCACCAGGCGGACCTTACGGAGGCGTATGAGATGTTGCGCTCAGAGGAATCTCTCATCAGAGAAACGGAACTAAACGAACTAGGTAAAAAAATAACCAAATTTCGAAAAGAGGCCCGGTTGGGGATTGAGAAAGCCCGAGAAGACCACCAGGCGGACCTTACGGAGGCATATGGAATGTTGCGCTCAGAGGACTCTCTCATCAGAGAAGCGGCACTTACCGAACTAGGAGAAAAAATAACAGAATTTCAAAAAGAGACCCGGTTGGATCTTGATGGAGTCCGAACGGGTATTGAGAAAGCCCGAGAAGACCACCAGGCGGACCTTACGGGGGCTTATAGGGTGTTGCGCTCAGAGGACTCTCCCAACAGAGAAGCAGCACTTACTGAACTAGGAGAAAAAATAACAGAATTTCGAAAAGAGGCCCGGTTGGGGGTTGAGAAAGTCCGAGAAGACCACCAGGCGGCCCTTACGGAGGCTTATAGGGTGTTGCGCTCAGAGGACTCTCCCAACGGAGAAGCAGCACTTACTGAACTAGGAGAAAAAATAACAGAATTTCGAAAAGAGGCCCGAACGGTTATTGAGAAATCCCGAGAAGACCACCAGGCGGCCCTTACGGAGGCTTATAGGGTGTTGCGCTCAGAGGACTCTCTCATCAGAGAAGCGGCACTTACAGAACTAGGTGAACAAATAACAGAATTCCGGAAAGAGACCCGGTTGGATCTTGATGGAGTCCGAACAGGTATTGAGGGAGTCCGAGAAGACCAACAGGCGGCCCTTACAGAGGCGTATGGGGTGTTGCGCTCAGAAGACTCTGTAGCACTTACTGAACTAGATGGAAAAATAACCGAAAAACTGAAACATGTTAGTAGAGCCGCGACCAAAACGCGTGAGGAGGCCTCTGAAAAGATTCGTGCTGAGGCCCATACCTCTATCGGGGGGCTTGCCGGATTGGTGGAATCATTGAAAACACAAAAACGTGTCATCACAGTTTGGGCTGAGAAGTGAGGCCTATTGAATGAGGGGCTCTATGAATATTCGTTCGGTGCCAAAGCGAGCAATAAATATGGGGGATACGCCATGCCAGCTCCAGGTACACTTCTCCGAATGGCTGTCTGCTCAGTTAATGCTAATGGTAAATCTATGGGCGCGGTCGTGATAAATCTTGTAGTGGATGGGGAAGAATAAACTCGCTGGAGATATTTCATCGGTGGTTTTGTTCGCCGGTGATGATCTAATTAGACTTTCCGAAGGTAGTGTTATTAACTTTGTTACGAAAATCGCTGACCCAGGGAGTTCTTCCACTATTGTTACATTGTTAATTGAACTTAATTTGTAAAATACTAATATATTGAAAATCATGAACGAATCACCGTATCCAATTCTCAATACCGCTCCATCAACACTGTATCAAATTCTGAATACCACTTCATCAACACTGTATCCAATTAACGAAAGAAGTTCAGATTTTAGGTTGAATAATATCGTCGCTATGCAGGATATTTTAGTTAGAGAATGTGCAAATAGAAAAAGACACGCTAACAAATATAAGCGCGCGGCGAACATAGCTGAAGCATCTAGTACGGTTCTGGCAAGTTTATCTGTAATGAGTGGTGCGGGGACTGCTGCAACGCTATCTACAATTGTAACGGTTCCACTTGCAGGGGTTTTGAGTGGAATTACCGTTTTATCTGGAATACTTTGTATGGTAATTAGGGCGGCGGGTGGAAAACTCGAGAAAAAAAGTAGAAAACATGATAGAATATCCGTTCTCGATAGGTCTAAGAAAAATAGCATCGACGTTATGGTGTCCAAAGCGTGGCCGATAAGAAAATATCAAATTTAGAGTTTGAAATCCGTGGTGGAAGAAATGGGGAGATATGAAAGAATTAAAAAAAGGTGAAAATAATTAGAATCAAATGCGAGCGCCACCATGCCCCAAAATTGAGTGTACTGATTGGGATAAAATTTTAAGGGTAAAAACATTGGAAAATAAAGTCGGAGGAAATGTTACAGCATTGTGATATATATATTTTTTTAAAAAATAATTAATTAGTTATATTGGTGCAGTAAACAATTTATTAATAATAAATAAACAATTTAAAAAAAAAAAAGGTTTAGGTCCCACCGAGGCTCGAACCCGCGCCAGCAAAACCCTTCTGGGCCCATCCCACTAAGCCTTCGCTTTAAATCTCTTCTCTTCTCGTTTTTTGGCTTAGTGGGATGTGTCACGCTCACATCTCCTCCACCCCATCATTGGACCGATACCGCGGACCCCTCCTCTTCATTACCTCCATCCGCTATGTGTAGAGCGGCCAGAGTGAAGTACATGTTACAGCACCATTGTGATATTTTATAAAATAATTTTTAAAAAATAATTAATTTTCTTATATTGGTGCAGTAAACAAATGTATATACCTATACAACATGTGTTTTTCACTGAGAATTACGCCGTAATCACTATTGGTTGTATCAGAATGACAATGTACACATGAGACGCTATTCAGTCGAGGATTACACTGTAATCGACTGTGTACACACCGTCTGTGTAAATTGATACACTCGGCTATCAATTTACATAACCCGTGTAATTTAAAGTGTCTGTTTATCTCGGCTATCAATTTACATAACCCGTGTAATTGAAACACTCGGCTATAAATAACTGTCTGTTTCAATAACCCGTGTAATTGAAACATTGTCGTTACAACTTAAACTAGAAATGGACGCTTGTCGACAAGCGCATGTGTATCCCCCTCCCCAGATACACAAGTAGTTTGAAAAAAGGGTGTTCGAGTTATGCTCCGGAGACAAAATCAGTGACGGAAAAACAAAGGGAGATAACTAAAGAATTAGTGATGCAAGAGTTGTCATTCTTGCGGGACACACCTTTAGGGTCGTGGTCTATGCATGTGTGAAGTTTCATGAAAATATTCCAAAGGGTGTTCGAGTTATGCTCCAGACACGAAATCAGTGCACGAAACAACAAAGGGAGATAACTAAGAAATTAACGACGCAAGAGTTGTCATTCTTACGTGCGACACACCTTTGGGTCGTCTTCTATGCATGTGTGAAGTTTAATAAACTAGAAAATGTGTTCATAGAACACGGATGTCCCACATATCGCTTTGATAATAAATGAGGCCAAATTGCAAGTCAAAATTTTCTTTTACCTGAGCATTAAAGTTTTTGAAGCACCAAGTATGTGACCTTGACCCTGGGCTTGGCGGGGGCAGGACAAACGTGGATTTGGCACAGGGCGGTAGAGGACCATTAGAGCAATGCATATATGAAATATGAAGCTGATCCGTGAAAGAAAACAGAAATTATAAGATATTTACCTGAGCGTTAAAGTTTTTGAAGCACTAAGTATATGATGTTAACCCTGGGCTTGGCGGGGGCGGGACGAACGTGGATTTGGCACAGGGCGGTAGAGGACCATTAGAGCAACGCATATATGAAATATGAAGTTGATCCGTGAATGGAAAGAAAAATTATAAGATATTTACCTGAGCATGTGACCTTGACCCTGGGATTGGCGGGGGCAGGACGAACGTGGATTTGGCACAGGGCGGTAGAGGACCATTAGAGCAATGCGTATATGAAATATGAAGATGATCCATGAAAGAAAACAGAAATTATAAGATATTTACCCGAGCGTTAAAGTTTTTGAAGCACTAAGTATGTGACCTTGACCCTGGGCTTGGCGGGGGGCAGGACGAACGTGGATTTGGCACAGGGCGGTAGAGGACCATTAGAGCAATGCGTATATGCGTGTTCGAGTTATGCTCTGGATACAAAATCAGAGCACGAAACAACAAAGGGAGATAAGTAAACAAGAATTCCGCGGAATCAGATGCCTCGCCTTCTCCCGCCTTGACCTCGAGCCTGGGCCCGAAAGCAATTTTCACTGGCCCGAACATATTATACAATTATTGACTAGTGAACCATAGAATATTAGATTATATTCTATGGCTCACTAGTCAATAATTGTTTTATTATATGATAATAGTCTGTATATAGCACTTACGACCTTATGCTACTAGACAAAAATTGAAAAAGAATTTAAAAAAAAATGAAAAAAAAAAATGGAAAAAAAGTTTAAAAATTAAAAATAATAATGCTTGCTACTGGAGCCCAGAATTTTTTTTAATAGTCCTATATTTATCTACATATATCTCACAGGTCCACATAATGCCACAATATTTTCAACACAGTACCCAATGTAGTAATACATGTATAAATTTACCTGGTCAACAGTGGTCAAGCAGTGGACATCTGCACATGCTAGCCCATGCTAGCACATGGTTCTCCCAGTTTCTATTGTTCTCTCTACAGGTAAGGTGTACAGAGCACACGAGAAAAGGTGTACAGAGCAGACGAGAAAACAGGTCTTCATGCATTATTGTCCAGTTTGTAGAGTGCGCAAAACAAAAAAAGGAGATAACTGAAAAATTAGCTACGCAAGAGTTGTCATTCTTGTGCGCGACACACCTCCGGGTCGTGGTCTATGCATGTGTGAAGTTTCATGAAAATATTCCAAAGGGTGGTCGAGTTATGCTCCGGACAGGAAATCAGTGAGCGAAAACAAAAAAGGGAGACAACTCAAAAATTAGCTATGCAAGAGTTGTCATTCTTGTGCACGACACACCTTCGGTTCGTGGTCTAAATGAATGTGTTAAGTTTCATAAAAATATTCCAAAGGGTGGTCGAGTTATGGTCAATCAGTGCGCGAAACAAAAAAGGGAGATAACTAAAAAATTAGCTATGCAAGAGTTGTCATTATTGTGCGCGACACACCTTCGGGTCGTGGTCTATGCATGTGTGAAGTTTCATGAAAATATTCGAAAGGGTGGTGGAGTTATGCTCCGGACACGAAATCAGTGCGAGAAACAAAAAAGGGAGATAACTAAAAAATTAGCTATGCAAGAGTTGTCATTCTTGTGCGCGACACACCTTCGGGTCGTGGTCTATGCATGTGTGAAGTTTCATGAAAATATTCCAAAGGGTGTTCGAGTTATGCTCCGGACAAGAAGTGTCTGCGGCGGACGCGGACCGCGGACGCGGACGCGGACGGCGCGCTGTCAAATCCATAGTATCCCCCGACGGAGTCCGGGGGATACAATTAATTACTATGTAATAATAGGGGGTGTTCAGCTTTAAATTATTAAAATAATTTACAAATTTAATTATAAAATTAACAAAATAACGAACCATCCCATGTTTTCTTTCGCCAATAGGTATTAATCAATAATTATAATGTGCACACCATTTGTATGTTGTATACGAAACTGATGAGTATATATATGTTTGTTGACCTTACAACAATTGGTCTCATCTCGTGCATGCCATGTTGTTGATCCGGTATGACGTCCGTCTCGTCTGTTTAATGGTAGCAGTTTATAAATATGTGTGTATTTGGTGATGTAATTGCGTAGCTCAAAGGTGCCGGCCTAAAAGATTTCTGCCTAAGAGCTTTGCAATTTCGGAAACCAAATTCACACATAGGCTCGCCTTACTTCGCTGGTTTCTCTTAATAGAGGAATTGGCAATGGGGTTCAGATGTGAGCCAACAGATGCGTGGGCTTAAGAAAGGTCCCAACACCCCAGTGGCTGGGTGCCGGCTAGAAATCTGCCCAGTCGCTGGGGTGTTGTGCACGAGTGGAGGCTTTTGCTATTTTGTGTTCAATATATCTTTATAAATGATATCGTAGAAATGTATATTCGTAAACGAATCGTTGGGTTTTAACAATTTTATATAATACACCTTAGTTTTATATCCGATGCGCATTATCAGTCTTAATGTTTGTATTTGCCTCTTGTATAGTTCACATAATTGTCGGTATAATATTGTAAATGCAACGTTTTTATCGGAGCGTAATAAATTACGCTGATATTTCATGTATTCGATATCGCCTAGTGTTTTCATTTTATAGAATTTATATATAGGACTATAACCCCCGTATTCTTCGTAAACTTCTTCGACACAGGCATTATAAGCTTTCAATTCCAATTGTATTTTATTATCCATTTTCTCTAATAATAGGTATTGTTTTTTCTGTTCAATTTCCAATATAATTTTGACTCCCTCTTTTCAAAATTATTTTCTCAAAAATTCATAAATTTGCTGTCAGGAGACAATTTCCTCGTTAACCAATTTTTGATTTTTCGGGGGTGGTGGGGATAGAATAGAGGGTTGTAAATGATATCACAGTAGGTGGTATCATTTTGACTCCCTTCCTACTACTCAGCAAAGTACTGTAGGCTGTTGAGTTGCATTGTAAAAACGTCGCCGTTTCAATAACGTCATTTTCTCGATGACATTACGTTTTTTTCCGTGGGTGATTCACATGGTGCTACAAAAAGTGAGATAACACAAAAACTATGAAACATAATTGCATTTTCTTTTCAGAATATTGTTTTTGAAAGGTGTCCGCATCAGAAAATGTAAAAAAGTGAAAATCGAAAATGTCGTCATTAAGGCTGGTTTTCACAGAGCGCGGCCCATATGTACATGTATACATGTACGCACTCATATACCACTGCGTGGTCAGAGATTGATGCCAAAATAAAGGATATGTTCTGATCTGTTCTGTTCTGACTACTTTCTTTGGTGGGGAGTCTTGTACTATACATGTAAATACACTAATCATATTTTCGTAACGAACATGGCATATATGTCCATCTCGTGATGTGCAATGTTCATATTTCGCTAGTGCCTAAATATGGAAAATTCACATCACTCGATGAATGAGATACATATTAGACCATCAATCCCTGGTATCAGGCCATCTGTATATATATAGAGAGGTTTCACTGTAAATCAGCCATTTGATCATTCTGAGCCAAACATTATCAACGGAGATAAATGACAAGGAAACTCATCAAATATAAGATCACAGGTGTTTTCTTGGTGTCCGGTTTGGATTGGTGGTCTCACTGTATATGAATGTCATATTCGTTATGTGTATGTCATATTCGATATATCGGGATATCCTCTACATGTATTTATTGTTTACCCTAGTTTCTGGACCAATGAAAGAACAGCATTTCGTCTGAATTAATCGCATAATATGACGCTTTCGACAATATCTATTAAATTAATCATTAAATGTTCAGCGCTATACTTAGAACTTATTTTACGCCTCGTTGTCATCAGTTCACGAGACGCAAAGCATATTACCGCCCACACACGCGCTCACTTCGTGTCACACCGCCAATCACATACTAGTATAGCGATTCGAAATCACGTTTAGGGGCGGAGCTTCACGACAGGGTTGGGTAAACAATAAGTAAGTTATAGTTCACATATTGAATTTTTAATTAAACAATTTATTGCTCGCTCCCGCTCGCTCAAAATTAGTTATTAAAAATTAAATATGTGAACTATAAATATTATGTATACATCAATGTGTGTTTATTTGTTTGTTGGGGTTTAACGGCCTATCAATAGCTAAGGTAATTTAAGGCCGGGTCAATGGGCTTAGTACTAAATCCCATATATCACCTGTACAAATGAGTGGAAAATCCCAAATCAGAAATGAATCGGAATCAAGGTCTTCACCACACTAGAATCAGTTGGGCCCCTTCCAAAAGTAGTAGGATCAGTAATAATATTACTACTGTTATAATGGGGAATAACCAAATTCAACTCCCAGGTAACAAAAGGGCCAAAAATATAAACGTATAAGGAGGAACGCCTACCGTTAATTTACGCCATCACGTTCGCCCGACCAACCACCTACAGTAGGATTATTACTAATCTTATTGTTTGTTTATTGGTGTTTAACGGCCTATCAACAGCTAAGGTCATGTAAGGCCGGGCAAACGGGTTCGATCCCGTTTTAACCTGCTGCATTGGGGGGAAAATTCCAAAATCAGAACTGAATATTTACATCGAGAAACAATATATTCAGCCCTGAAATTAGAATAACCTGACCTGGTGGCAGGTCCATATCACACCAAAGTCACTTGGCCCCTTCCCCTAAAATAGGATTACGAATAATCATAATTACTAATCTTACTAATTTTATAATGGGTATAACCGGATTCAACTGTCAAGTAACAAGAAAGCCAAAAATAAAATATTCCTGAGGGCTGCACTAGGGATACCGGGATTCCGGTAAGGATGAATCCCATCGTTAAATTTACCCTTCGAACGCTTCCAGCCAGCCGCCCACTATTTATACAAGAATTCCTCAATGGAAGCGGTGTCGCACCTGCCGAGGCATTTGATCGTAACATGATCATGGGCAAGTGCAAAAACCATCAGAGAAGTGCACGCTTAAAACACGATAACGGTCAAGGTAAACAAAAGTCAAGGTCATGATAATGGCGGCATGAGTGTGTTGAATGTTTACATGATCACAAAACCTGTCAGAGAAGTGCATGTTTAAAATAATAAACTTTTTGACATAACAATAATGGCTAAGTGTTTCCACAACCATGTGAAGGTAAAAATTGTCAAAGTCATGTTAATGGCGGCATGAGTGCGTTCCAAATGCTTACATATATCAAGTGTCAAGTAATATCAATGGTACACGATGATAAAGAAACTTGTACACACTTTTTAACGCAAACAATGGCCAAGTGTTTCCGCAAAAATGTGAAGGTACAAAAGGTCACATGAATAAGTGTCTGTCAAGTACAAATAGTCATGGTCATGTTAATGGGGGTACATGTATATAGAGAATAGTAGGTTAGTGCCGTGAATGGGAAAAAATATCCGGCAAGGCTCAATAATTTCTTTATTTCTCATCAGAAGTATATGTTGTGACCACTCATTTGAACCGTCTCGCCGAGACGGTTCAAATGAGTGGTCACAACATATACTTTGGTTCAGAAATAAGGAAAATAGATAGAGAATAGTAGGTTAGTGCCGTGAATGGGAAAATATTTGTTCCCATTCACAGCACTAACTTACTATTATATGTATCGCGTCAACACCTTTAAATGGCTGTAAAATGCAAAAATTGTATTGACTGGATATCAAAAATGTTTCACGGCACTGTGTTTCACGGCACATATGCACTGTGTTGACGGGATAAAAGTGTGTTCCAAATGCTCACTTGTATCAAGTGTCCAAATATTAAAACAATGTGTCAAGTAATATTAAAGTTATATCATGATGAAGCCACTTGTACAAATTGTTTGATGCAAAGAAAAAAATGATTAAGTGTTTACGCAAAAATGTGAAGGTAATAAAATGTGATGTTAATGGGGGCATTAGTGTGTTCCAAATTCTCACATGTATAAAGTGTCAAAATATTGAAGCAATTCATCAAGTAATATTTAAGTTATATCATAATGAAGAAACATGTACAAAGTTTTTGACGCAAAGAAATTGCTAAGTGTTTCCGCAAACATGTAAAAATAAAAAAGGTCAAGGTCATGTTAATGGCAGCATGAGGGTGTTCCAAATGATCACATATATCAAGTGCCCCAATATTGAAGCAATCCGCTAGTAATATTAATATTATATCATGATGAAGAAACTTGTACAAACTGTTTGACAAAAAAATGTGTTTCCACAAAAATGTGAGGTAAAAAGGTCAAGGTCAAGGTCATGTCAATGGTGACATGAGTGTGTCCCAAATGCTCACATATATCAAGTGTCAAAATATTAAAGCAATCCATCAAGTAATATTCAATTTATACCATGATGACGAAACTTGTACACACTTTTTGAAGGGGAAAAAGGTCAAGGTCATGATACTGGTGATGAAGAAGCTTGTACAAACTTTTTGACGCAAAAAAATGGCTAAGTGTATCCGCAAAAATGTGAAGGTTTTCAAGGTTGAAGGTGATGTTAATGGCGGAATGAGTGTGTTCCAAAAGTTCACATATATCAAGTGTCCAAATATTGAAGCAATCCGTCAAATATTGTTAAAGTTATACCATGATGACGAAACTTGTACAAATATTTTGACATTTCGGACGACGACGACGTGGAAGACGACGGAAAAAGCGGCGACTATAGTAACGACTTCTGCTAAAGCAGGCGCGACAACAAGAATTCTGCCACGGGGAGATACGTCATTGAAAACCAATCGGGTTCTT